>QEYB01000062.1:0-600000 GCA_017562135.1 Dipylidium caninum
CCCTGCTCCACCTCCACAACACCACTCTCTCGCACTCTCATCGCACTCGCAGCCACTGAATCCAGCGCCCGACACAGCCGCACCACCGAGTCTCATTACAGTGAGCCAACCGAATGTGTCGAGTGACCGAGCACTCCTCTCTTGACCGGACTCCAACACAACACGCCCGCCTCCACTCTCCTGCCATAGAGTGTGTGGAGAGTCGGAGGAGACATTCCTCCCATCTCGCCTCCCCTCACACACCTCTTCTCGCCACTCTCATCGCCACGCCGACACTGAATCGCGCCCGACCCAGCGCACCACCGAGTTCCCTCTCAGTGGCCAACCGAATGTGTCGAGGTGGACCGAGCAACTCCTTCTGCGACCGGTCCACACCACCAAACACGCCGCCTCACTCTTCTGCCTACCGAGTGTGTGGGAGGAGTCGGAGGAGACATCCCTCATCCTCGCCTCCACCCTCCACACACCACTCTCATGCACAATCTCGCATCGCCAACCACTGAATCCGCGCCCGACCACAGCCGCACCACCGAGTCCTTCTCAGTGGCCAACGAATGTGTCGGAGGTGACCGAGCACTCCTCTCTGCGACCGTCCACACCCAACCACGCCCGCCTCACTCTCCTGCCTACCCGAGTGTTGAGAGTCGGAGGAGACATCTCTCCCACCTCGCCTCCACCCTCCACACACCACTCCATCGCCACTCTCATCCACTCTTCATCGGCCACCGCGCCAGCAACCACTGAACCGCGCCCGACCCACAGCCGCACCACCGAGTCCCTCTCAGTGGCCAAACCGAATTGTCAAGGTGACCGATCACTCCTCTCTGCCGCCGTTCCACACCACCAACACGCCGCCTCCACTCTCTTGCTACCGAGTGTGTGGAGGAGTCGGAGGAGACATCTCCTCCCACCTCGCCTCCCTGCACACACCACTCTCATGGCCACTTCATTCTCACCCCGCCAGCAACCATGATCGCGCCGACCACAGCCGCACACGAGTTCCTCTCAGGGCCACCGAATGTGTTCGAGGTGCCGAGCACTTTCTCTGACGAGCCCCGCCCTCCACTTCTCCTCTCTTGTGTGGAGGAGTCCATCTCCTCCATCCTCGACCGTCCACCACCACCAACACACAGCCGCGCTTCCACTATCCTGCCTCACACGAGTGTGGTGGAGAAGTCGGAGGGAGACATCTCTCCACCCTTCGCCTCCAACGCCTGCAACACACCGACCTCATCGCCCACTCTCATCGCCACTCTCAATCGCCACTTCATCGCCATCGCCAGCACCACTGAATCCGGCGCCCGTCGACCAGCCGCACCACCGAGTCCTCTCAGTGGGCCAAACCGAATGTGTCGAGGTGACGAGCACTCCTCTCTGGCCGACCGTCACACCACCACACGCCCGCTCCACTCTCCTGCTACCGGTGTGTGAGAAGTCGGAGGGCCAGAACATCTCCTCCACCCTCGAGCCTCCAGCCCTGCCTACACGACCACACCAACTCTCATCGCACTCTCAGTGGCCAACCAGAGAATGTTCGAACAGCAGCATTCCTCTTGCACCTCACGACCACCAACACGCCGCCCCTGTCCTCCTACCTAGAGTGCGTGCAGGTTCGGAGAGACATCTCCTTCCACCCGCATTCACCTGCACACAACACTCATCACGTCCACAACCCTCATCGCTACTCGCGCAGCACCACTGATCCGCCCGACTCACACTCACCACGAGCCTCCTCAGTGGCCAACCGAAATGTTCGAGATGACGAGCACTCCTCCTGCCACGTCCACACCACCTAAACACGCCCGCCCACCTGTTCTCCTGCCCTACCGAGGTGCGTGAGGGAGTCAGGAGACATCTCTCCACTCCTCGGCCCACCCTGCACACAACACTTCATCGCACGCTCCTTCATCGCCGCTCTCATCCGCAAGCACCACTGAATCCGCAGCCTCACCGCCGCACCACCGAGTCCTCTCAGTGGCCAACCAATGTGTCGAGTGACCGAGCAATCCTCTCTGCCACGTCCACACACAACACGCCGCCTCCACTCTCCTCCTTACCAGTGTGGAGGAGCTGAGAGACATCTCCTCCACCTCGCCTCCACCCTGCACACAACACTCTCATCGCCGCTTCTCATCGCCAACTCGCGAGCCCACTGAATCAAACCGCAGCCTCAGCCTCACCACGAGTCGTCCAACCGAATTGTGTCAGTGGACCGAGTCAATCATCGTCTGGCCACCCTCCACACCGACCAACAACGCCCGCCTCCACTCTCCTGACTACCGATCGTGGAGATCGGCAGACATCTCCTCCCCAATCCCGCTCCACACACACAACTCTCTCATGCCACCCTCTCATCCCGCTCTTCATCGCCACTCGCAAGCACCGCTGAATCGGCGCGGCCTTCGCCTCACCACCTGATCCTCAGTGGCCACCAAAAATGGTCGAGGTGACCGAGCAGTCCTCTCTCCACCTTCCACACACCAACACGCCCGCCTCTCACTCTCCTTGCTTACGAGTGCGTGGAGGAGTCGGAGTGAGACCATTTCCCTCCCACTCCCGCCCCACCCTGCACACAACACTCTCTCGCGCTCTATCGCCGCTCTCATCGCCACTCGCCAGCACCGCTGAATCCGCAGCCGTCCTCAGCCTCACCACCGAGCCTCTCATGCCAACCGAATGTGTCGAGTGACAGCACTCCTCTCTGCCGACCGTCCACACCACCAACACGCCCGCCTCCACCTCCTGCCTACCAGTGTGTGAGGAGTCGGAGGAACATCTTCCTCCCACTCCGTCGCCCTCCATCCTTCACACCACACCTCTCTCGCGCTCTCATCGCACGCGAGCCACCACGAATCAACCGCCGCACAGGCCGCACCACCGAGTCCTCTCATTCTGGCCAACAATGTGTCGAGTACCGAGCACTCCTCTCTGACCCGCCCACACCACTAACACCGCCGCTCACTCTCCTGCTACGAGTGCGTTAAGTCGAGGAGACATCTCCTCCCCGCTCCCGCACTACCTCCATCACAACTCTCATCGCCACTCTTCATCACCACTCCGAGACCTCTGATCCGCACCGCCTCAGCCACCACGAATCGCGCCGACCACGCCGCACACCGAGTCCTCTCAGTGGCCAACGAATGTGTCGAGGTGACCGAGCACTCCTCTCTGCCGACCCTCCACACCACCAACACCGCCCGCCTCCACTATCCTGCCTACCGAGTGTGTGAGGAGTCGGAGAGACATTACTCTCTCCCACCTCGTCCTCCACCGCACACAACACTTCTCATCGCCACTCTCATCGCCGCGCCCACACACTGATCGCCATCACAGTCGGAGCCACCCACTTGATCCGCAGCACTCAGCCTCATCCAGGCTCATCGCCACTCCGAATCGTCCGACAAGCCGCACCACGAGTCCTCTCAGTGGCCAACCGAATGTTGTCCACACACCACCAACACGCCCGCCTCCCACTCCTCGCCTGGAGGTGTGGAGGAGTCGCACTCCGCCATCGCCTCCTACGCACCCATCGAGCTGAATTCCGCACGACCTCAGCCCTTGAGTCTCTCTCTCTGACTTCTCGAGCATCGCCACTCGCCACCCACACACGATCGGGCCTGCCGACACGCCGCCACCGAGCACGTGTCGGGAGGAGTCGAGAATGGAGACATCTCCTCCATTACCCCCTCCACCCTGCACACACCACTCTCATCTCTCATCGCCACTCGCAGCACCACTGGCCGGGCAACGAGTCCTCTCAGTGGCCAACCGAATGTGTCGACGGTGACTCCTCTCTGCCGATCCACACACCAACCACGCCCGCCTCGCCTACCAGTGTGTGGAGGAGTCGGAGGAGACATCTCCTCCCATCCTCGCCTCACCCTCCACACACACCTCTCGCCGCTCGCCATCGCCACTCTCATCGCCACTCGCCAGCTGAATCCGCGCCGACCACAGCCGCACCACCCGAGTCCTCTCAGTGGCCAACGAATTGTCGAGGTGACCGAGCCACTCCTCTCTGCCGACCGTCCACCACCAAACGCCCGCCTCCACTCTCCTGCCTACCGAGTGTGTGGAGGAGTCGGAGGAGACATCTCCTCCCACCCTCCGCCCCACCCTGCACACACCACTCTCATCGCCACTTCCTCATCGCCACTGAATCTCATCGCCGCGCCACCACCACTCCTCTCAGTGGCCAACCGAATGTGTCGAGGTGACCGAGCACTCCTCTCTGCGACCGTCCACACACAAACGCCCGCCTCCACTCTCCTGCCTACGAGTGTGTGGAGAGATCGCAGACAGACATCTCCTCCCACCCTCGCCTCCACCCCTCCCACACACCACTCTCATCGCACTCTCATCGCCTCCATTCGGCCAGCACCACTGAATCCGCGTCCGACCACACCGCACCACCGAGTCCTCTCAGTTGCCAACCGAATGTGTCCCGAGCACTCCTCTCTGCCTGACCGTCCACACCACAAACACGCCCGCCTCCACTCTCCTGCCTACGAGTGTGTGGAGGAGTCGGAGGAGACATCTCCTCCCATTCCTCGCCTCCACCCTGCACACACCACTCTCATCGCCACTCTCCATCGCCACTCACATCGCCACTCTCATGCCTCGCCTCCAATCGCGCCCTCGACCACATTGCCTGCACCACCCTGATCCTCTCAGTGGCCAAACCGAATGTGTCGAGGTGACCGAGCACTCCTCTCTGCCGACCGTCCACACCACCAACACGCCCGCCTCCACTCTCCTGCCTACCGAGTGTGTGGAGGAGTCGGAGGAATGACATCTCCTCCCACTCCCGCTCCACCCTCACACTCTCATCGCCACTCTCATCGCCACTCGCCAGCACCACTGAATCCGCCCCGACCACAGCCGCACCACCGAGTCCTCTCAGTGGCCAACCGAATGCGACCGCACTCACCGTCCACCCTCACCAACACCAACACGCCCCTCCACTCTCCTGCCTACCGAGGAGTGTGGAGGAGACATTCTCCTCCCATCCTCGCCTCCACCCTGCACACACAACTATCATCGCCACTCTCATCGCCTCTCATCGCCATCGCCAGCCACTGAATCCGCGCCCGACCACAGCCGCCACCACCGAGTCCTCTCAGTGGCCAACCGAATGTGTCGAGTGACCGAGCACTCCTCTCTGCCGACCGTCCACACCACCAACACGCCGCCTCCACTCTCCTGCCTACCGAGTGTGTGGAGGAGTCGGAGGAGACATCTCCTCCATCCTCGCCTCCACCCTGCACACACCACTCTCATCGCCACTCTCATCGCCACTCGCCAGCACCACTGAATCCGCGCCCGACCACAGCCGCACCACCGAGTCCTCTCAGTGGCCAACCGAATGTGTCGAGGTGACCGAGCATCCTCTCTGCCGACCGTCCACACCACCAACACGCCCGCCTCCACTCTCCTGCCTACGAGTGTGTGGAGGAGTCGGAGGAGACATCTCCTCCCACCTCGCCTCCACCCTGCACACACCACTCTCATCGCCACTCTCATCGCCACTCTCATCGCCACTCGCCAGCACCACTGAATCCGCGCCGACACAGCCGCACCACGAGTCCTCTCAGTGGCCAACCGAATGTGTCGAGGTGACCGAGCACTCCTCTCTGCCGACCGTCCACACCACCAACACGCCCGCCTCCACTCTCCTGCCTACCGAGTGTGTGGAGGAGTCGGAGGAGACATCTCCTCCCATTCCTCGCCTCCACCCTGCACACACCACTCTCATCGCCACTCTCATCGCCACTCGCCAGCACCACTGAATCCGCGCGACCACAGCCGCACCACCGAGTCCTCTCAGTGGCCAACCGAATGTGTCGAGGTGACCGAGCACTCCTCTCTGCCGACCGTCCACACCACCAACACGCCCGCCTCCACTCTCCTGCCTACCGAGTGTGTGGAGGAGTCGGAGGAGACATCTCCTCCCATCCTCGCCACTCCACCCTCCACACACCACTCTCATCGCCACACTCTCATCGCCACTCGCCAGCACCACTGAATCCGCGCCCGACCACAGCCGCACCACCGAGTCCTCTCAGTGGCCAACCGAATGTGTCGAGGTGACCGAGCACTCCTCTCTGCCGACCGTCCACACCACCAACACGCCCGCCTCCACTCTCCTGCCTACCGAGTGTGTGGAGGAGTCGGAGGAGACATCTCCTCCCACCCTCGCCTCCACCCTCCACACACCACTCTCATCGCCACTCTCATCGCCACTCTCATCGCCACTCGCCAGCACCACTGAATCCGCGCCCGACCACAGCCGCACCACGAGTCCTCTCAGTGGCCAACCGAATGTGTCGAGGTGACCGAGCACTCCTCTCTGCCGACCGTCCACACCACCAACACGCCCGCCTCCACTCTCCTGCCTACCGAGTGTGTGGAGGAGTCGGAGGAGACATCTCCTCCCATCCTCGCCTCCACCCTCCACACACCACTCTCATCGCCACTCTCATCGCCACTCTCATCGCCACTCGCCAGCACCACTGAATCCGCGCCCGACCACAGCCGCACCACCGAGTCCTCTCAGTGGCCAACCGAATGTGTCGAGGTGACCGAGCACTCCTCTCTGCCGACCGTCCACACCACCAACACGCCCGCCTCCACTCTCCTGCCTACCGAGTGTGTGGAGGAGTCGGAGGAGACATCTCCTCCCACCCTCGCCTCCACCCTGCACACACCACTCTCATCGCCACTCTCATCGCCACTCGCCAGCACCACTGAATCCGCGCCCGACCACAGCCGCACCACCGAGTCCTCTCAGTGGCCAACCGAATGTGTCGAGGTGACCGAGCACTCCTCTCTGCCGACCGTCCACACCACCAACACGCCCGCCTCCACTCTCCTGCCTACCGAGTGTGTGGAGGAGTCGGAGGAGACATCTCCTCCCATCCTCGCCTCCACCCTGCACACACCACTCTCATCGCCACTCTCATCGCCACTCTCATCGCCACCCGCCAGCACCACTGAATCCGCGCCCGACCACAGCCGCACCACCGAGTCCTCTCAGTGGCCAACCGAATGTGTCGAGGTGACCGAGCACTCCTCTCTGCCGACCGTCCACACCACCAACACGCCCGCCTCCACTCTCCTGCCTACCGAGTGTGTGGAGGAGTCGGAGGAGACATCTCCTCCCATCCTCGCCTCCACCCTCCACACACCACTCTCATCGCCACTCTCATCGCCACTCTCATCGCCACCCGCCAGCACCACTGAATCCGCGCCCGACCACAGCCGCACCACCGAGTCCTCTCAGTGGCCAACCGAATGTGTCGAGGTGACCGAGCACTCCTCTCTGCCGACCGTCCACACCACCAACACGCCCGCCTCCACTCTCCTGCCTACCGAGTGTGTGGAGGAGTCGGAGGAGACATCTCCTCCCATCCTCGCCTCCACCCTCCACACACCACTCTCATCGCCACTCTCATCGCCACTCTCATCGCCACTCGCCAGCACCACTGAATCCGCGCCCGACCACAGCCGCACCACCGAGTCCTCTCAGTGGCCAACCGAATGTGTCGAGGTGACCGAGCACTCCTCTCTGCCGACCGTCCACACCACCAACACGCCCGCCTCCACTCTCCTGCCTACCGAGTGTGTGGAGGAGTCGGAGGAGACATCTCCTCCCATCCTCGCCTCCACCCTGCACACACCACTCTCATCGCCACTCTCATCGCCACTCTCATCACTCGCCAGCACCCACTGAATCCGCGCCCGACCACAGCCGCACACCGAGTCCTCTCAGTGGCCAACCGAATGTGTCGAGGTGACCGAGCACTCCTCTCTGCCGACCGTCCACACCACCAACACGCCCGCCTCCACTCTCCTGCCCTACCGAGTGTGTGGAGGAGTCGGAGGAGACATCTCCTCCCACCCTCGCCTCCACCCTGCACACACCACTCTCATCGCCACTCTCATCGCCACTCGCCAGCACCACTGAATCCGCGCCCGACCACAGCCGCACCACCGAGTCCTCTCAGTGGCCAACCGAATGTGTCGAGGTGACCGAGCACTCCTCTCTGCCGACCGTCCACACCACCAACACGCCCGCCTCCACTCTCCTGCCTACCGAGTGTGTGGAGGAGTCGGAGGAGACATCTCCTCCCATCCTCGCCTCCACCCTCCACACACCACTCTCATCGCCACTCTCATCGCCACTCTCATCGCCACTCGCCAGCACCACTGAATCCGCGCCCGACCACAGCCGCACCACCGAGTCCTCTCAGTGGCCAACCGAATGTGTCGAGGTGACCGAGCACTCCTCTCTGCCGACCGTCCACACCACCAACACGCCCGCCTCCACTCTCCTGCCTACCGAGTGTGTGGAGGAGTCGGAGGAGACATCTCCTCCCACCCTCGCCTCCACCCTGCACACACCACTCTCATCGCCACTCTCATCGCCACTCGCCAGCACCACTGAATCCGCGCCCGACCACAGCCGCACCACCGAGTCCTCTCAGTGGCCAACCGAATGTGTCGAGGTGACCGAGCACTCCTCTCTGCCGACCGTCCACACCACCAACACGCCCGCCTCCACTCTCCTGCCTACCGAGTGTGTGGAGGAGTCGGAGGAGACATCTCCTCCCATCCTCGCCTCCACCCTGCACACAACCACTCTCATCGCCACTCTCATCGCCACTCGCCAGCACCACTGAATCCGCGCCCGACCACAGCCGCACCACCGAGTCCTCTCAGTGGCCAACCGAATGTGTCGAGGTGACCGAGCACTCCTCTCTGCCGACCGTCCACACCACCAACACGCCCGCCTCCACTCTCCTGCCTACCGAGTGTGTGGAGGAGTCGGAGGAGACATCTCCTCCCATCCTCGCCTCCACCCTGCACACACCACTCTCATCGCCACTCTCATCGCCACTCGCCAGCACACTGAATCCGCGCCCGACCACAGCCGCACCACCGAGTCCTCTCAGTGGCCAACCGAATGTGTCGAGGTGACCGAGCACTCCTCTCTGCCGACCGTCCACACCACCAACACGCCCGCCTCCACTCTCCTGCCTACCGAGTGTGTGGAGGAGTCGGAGGAGACATCTCCTCCCATCCTCGCCTCCACCCTGCACACACCACTCTCATCGCCACTCTCATCGCCACTCTCATCGCCACTCGCCAGCACCACTGAATCACCACAGCCGCACCACCGAGTCCTCTCAGTGGCCAACCGAATGTGTCGAGGTGACCGAGCACTCCTCTCTGCCACCGTCCACACCACCAACACGCCCGCCTCCACTCTCCTGCCTACCGAGTGTGTGGAGGAGTCGGAGGAGACATCTCCTCCCATCCTCGCCTCCACCCTGCCACACACCACTCTCATCGCCACTCTCATCGCCACTCGCCAGCACCACTGAATCCGCGCCCGACCACAGCCGCACCACCGAGTCCTCTCAGTGGCCAACCGAATGTGTCGAGGTGACCGAGCACTCCTCTCTGCCGACCGTCCACACCACCAACACGCCCGCCTCCACTCTCCTGCCTACCGAGTGTGTGGAGGAGTCGGAGAGACATCTCCTCCCATCCCGCCTCCACCCTGCACACACCACTCTCATCGCCACTCTCATCGCCACTCGCCAGCACACTGAATCGCCGCACCACCGAGTCCTCTCAGTGGCCAACCGAATGTGTCGAGGTGACCGAGCACTCCTCTCTGCCGACCGTCCACACCACCAACACGCCCGCCTCCACTCTCCTGCCTACCGAGTGTGTGGAGGAGTCGGAGGAGACATCTCCTCCCATCCTCGCCTCCACCCTGCACACACCACTCTCATCGCCACTCTCATCGCCACTCGCCAGCACCACTGAATCCGCGCCCGACCACAGCCGCACCACCGAGTCCTCTCAGTGGCCAACCGAATGTGTCGAGGTGACCGAGCACTCCTCTCTGCCGACCGTCCACACCACCAACACGCCCGCCTCCACTCTCCTGCCTACCGAGTGTGTGGAGGAGTCGGAGGAGACATCTCCTCCCATCCTCGCCTCCACCCTGCACACACCACTCTCATCGCCACTCTCATCGCCACCCGCCAGCACCACTGAATCCGCGCCCGACCACAGCCGCACCACCGAGTCCTCTCAGTGGCCAACCGAATGTGTCGAGGTGACCGAGCACTCCTCTCTGCCGACCGTCCACACCACCAACACGCCCGCCTCCACTCTCCTGCCTACCGAGTGTGTGGAGGAGTCGGAGGAGACATCTCCTCCCACCCTCGCCTCCACCCTCCACACACCACTCTCATCGCCACTCTCATCGCCACTCGCCAGCACCACTGAATCCGCGCCCGACCACAGCCGCACCACCGAGTCCTCTCAGTGGCCAACCGAATGTGTCGAGGTGACCGAGCACTCCTCTCTGCCGACCGTCCACACCACCAACACGCCCGCCTCCACTCTCCTGCCTACCGAGTGTGTGGAGGAGTCGGAGGAGACATCTCCTCCCACCCTCGCCTCCACCCTGCACACACCACTCTCATCGCCACTCTCATCGCCACTCTCATCGCCACCGCCAGCACCACTGAATCCGCGCTCCTCTCAGTGGCCAACCGAATGTGTCGAGGTGACCGAGCACTCCTCTCTGCCGACCGTCCACACCACCAACACGCCCGCCTCCACTCTCCTGCCTACCGAGTGTGTGGAGGAGTCGGAGGAGACATCTCCTCCCATCCTCGCCTCCACCCTCCACACACCACTCTCATCGCCACTCTCATCGCCACCCGCCAGCACCACTGAATCCGCGCCCGACCACAGCCGCACCACCGAGTCCTCTCAGTGGCCAACCGAATGTGTCGAGGTGACCGAGCACTCCTCTCTGCCGACCGTCCACACCACCAACACGCCCGCCTCCACTCTCCTGCCTACCGAGTGTGTGGAGGAGTCGGAGGAGACATCTCCTCCCATCCTCGCCTCCACCCTCCACACACCACTCTCATCGCCACTCTCATCGCCACTCGCCAGCACCACTGAATCCGCGCCCGACCACAGCCGCACCACCGAGTCCTCTCAGTGGCCAACCGAATGTGTCGATTTTAGTTATCAACCCACTTTTCAGTCGCCGTCTTCTCCTGTGTCTTCTCGTCCCCTCAATTTCTCATCTGGTTCTTCGTTGTCTTCTTCTTCTCCTCTCCCCGTCTTCTCGGTTTTCACCACCCACTCTCCTCGTGTTCGCGTTTCACCTTCTGCCTCCCTGCTGTGTAAGTTTTTGTGTCCTTTTTTCATCTTTTTGTTTCTTAATTCCTTTTCTCTTTTAGTTTCCGCTATGCGTCTTTCCCCTTCTCAAGTTGTCGGAATTGTCGTTGCCGTTTTTGTGGTTTTTTGCGTCGTTGTGGCATTTGCCTTCATAATGATAGAGAAAAATCGTTTTTGGTATCTGCCTAATGCTCCACTTGATGATACCACGTGAGTTTGCCTTTATACATCCACTTCTCTTTTATATTTCCTTTCCATTGTTACTATTATGCGTCAACTTCCTATCCACGTATAATCTGTTGTCCTTTTATATTAATTAACCATTTTTTCCATGCTTTTTACAGTCTCTCCTTTTCTTATCACTTTGCATTATATCATGCATACTTTCGAAATGTTCTCGAATCTTAAGACTCAAGATTGCCTTTACTAAAGTGTGTTTTCAGTATCACAATGTGTTTAAGTAACACATTTTGTTTCTTTTAGCACTCCTGGGGCGTCGATTGTTTGACTTATCGTCATCTCTGAACTATTTACTCTAATATAAGTCCCTCTGCTGTAGCAGTTTTTTTTCCATAAAAAGTACATCATCGTCTGATTTCTCATTATTGGGAGCTAACATCTCCATAAAATTCCACAGAATCTGACGAAAAATAACCAATTGGAAGAAACGGTAATGTCACTGTTCTAGACAGAAGGCAGTAAGGTAGTCCTCTGCTCAAATCCCATGCTATTTATTGACGAAAATACTTTCGTCTGCGGATAAGGGAAAAAAAGTGTTCCTAGATTTTTCGTTCCACAATAAATCAGGATTTATCCCTTATCCACTGATGTAATAGATGCAAAGAATAACAGCAATTTGTGCATCTCTTGCATCAGTAAAAATCATTCCTCAACACTTTAGTTAAACAGAATTTGCCTATGCTTATTACCATCAACGGCAGACACACTACTCAAATATTAACTGGAAAAATTTTAAAACAATGAAGACAGGCAAAGTGTCCAGCTTTGTCATTGAAAGAATTGCAGTAGGCCACATTTTAAAATGTTTTGCTGGAAAACATTTGGTGTCAGAAGCCGGGAGAAATACTACTTCGGACCCCTAAAACAATTTTGGTGTTAATGAAATCACTTTAGCCGATGCACCAGATACTTTGGAACCGGTTTCATTTCAAAAGTTCCTTTTGCAAAAGTGTGAAGAAATGGAAGCTATCAGAAGACTCATTAAGGATTCTAAATTTTTGCAATTTATGTCTATGTTAGGAGAAGAAAGGTTCAGACGACTGCAGTCAGTTAATTCTGGTATCCATGATACAAATGCCGTCTTTAATACACTAGTGAGTCTAACGAAGGAAGGACAAAGTCTTCCGAAAGTTTCGAAACACTGATTATGTGAGGGGTCTCTGTAAATTGATACTAAAATCGAGATATTTTATATTCTTGTTCCCTTCACTTACCGCCTTGGCGTCTAAACTCATAAAGCAGCTTCCACGGGCACTTAAATTTGAGTTGTGGCTTCGAACTTTCCTTGAGAGTACCTTATAGTGAGAAAATTGGCATCGAGATGGATTACTTGATGCCTAGGTTCTGGCATACCTGAAAGTATATTCTTCTTCAAAATTGGCTCCATTGGAAAACTATTTATTAAATTATGGGACGACGGTGGGTTTCCACAGCCATGGTTCAGCTACACTGTACACGCCCACAAAGTTGTGGTGGTCGAAAGGTTCGTACATCAGAGTTAGAAGGTAAAATTGGTTGTAACGCCTGGATATTCCCTGCGCAGGAGATGTCACCATCGATTGTTAAGAGCGCTTGGGGGATGTCAAATAAAAATGCTGCATTTAAGTAAGAAAGTAGTGACACTGCAAAACTACGGGGAATTTACGAATTGCGTCCAATGCTAGGTTAATGTTTTTGAGTTATGCGTACTTTAACCACAGTCGTTAGCGCAAAAAAGAAAAAGAGTTGACAAGTAAATGAAGGTAGTAAAGTATGCTCCTTAATAGCATAGGGTTTTTGGACTGGTGAGAATTTGTTTATTTAATTATGGTCCCCCCGCGAGATCTGCTCCTTTTTGGCAAGGTCTGGTGCCGTCCTCGGGTTTTTCTTCTTTGTGAAGCGGTTTGTCCTTTGATCCCCCAAGCATTCGAACTTACATAGACGCTTATGTGGTTTAGCCGAGAAGCGTTCAGTATCGAGGCCTCTATCTTTCTGTTCTTTTGAAACGTTCCCTTGCATCGACACCTTACCGTTTTTCCGCCTATATATCTTAATGTTGACGTATTTTTTTTTAGATGACATTTTGGTGATACCTATTGTCTGCGGATAGTCATGCAAGAGCATTGTGGAAGCGCCATTTCCCCTAAACATCCGGTTGGTAAAAGACCAATCAGAGTTCGAGTTCTATTGCTAGATGGGCATCTGGAAAATTTTATATTATCAGTGAGGCATCTCCAAAAATTGTTTTACATATTTAATTCCATTTGACTTTGGCTATAACTCGTGTCATACGTTCCAGCCACGATGTCCTGGCCAAGAATTTTTTGATCTAGTCGTCCAATCATTACGGCTGGAAGATACCGATTATTTTGATTTGGAATACGAAGATGCCACAGGAAATAAGGTACTCCCTTTATCATGCCAGTAGCATGAGTTAAGCACCATTGCTTTATTGAGACCATAAATTTTCATTCATGCAGTTTTCTTTCTCTGTGTTACATTTTTATCACTTGTCATAACTGCTTTGTTCCCTTCTGGTAATGTTGCAGATAAGACTCAATCACTCGTATTTATATCGTATGATCACTATAAATAGTGCACTTCATTTTTCAGTGTTGGCTTGACCACTTTAAGCCTATATACAAGCCTGTCTCTCAAATGCTTCGAAAGCCAGCTCAATTTTCCTTCAAGGTGAAGTTCTATACAACACATCTAAATCTTCTTACAAACAAGCTTACCAGGTACATTAAGTTATTTTTGTATTTATCACCGAGTTAATCTATTTGGCGAAGCCTATGTCCATTTTGTAGTTATGGGTTGCCCATGATGAAATTGCTATTTGGTCCGGTTAACACATTAAGCGTTTTAAGTTTCGTCATTCAACATAGTAACTTACTTTTGCCGTCATAAAATATTGTGCATGGATTGCCTTGTTCCTAGTGATTTGTTTTTTTTTCAAGTTTTTACGGCAGTTGCGTAAGTGGTAACGTTTATTATTTTTTTGGCGAATTAGTATAATGTTCTAGATTTTTGGCATATGAGTTCTTCACCGCGTTTTTTATTTCGAGCCCGAAATTTCATTACCATTGGTGACTTCAAATGTACCTTTGAGATATGCGTGTATTCTTTTTGTTGTTAGCTTGCTGCACATCGGTTTATCTTAAAAGTTCATTAGAATAGTCCCGAGTTATTCCCGTAATTTGCGTACTCAAATCCTATATGTGAAACAAATGTTTGATATCACTTTCTCGGCATAATTTCAATCAAGCTCGCTTTTATCTGAAAATAAAATTACTGGAAAGTGGTTTTTAAAAATCATTAATCTTAAGATTGAGCGTCGTTCTTAAAGTGAATAAATTCTCAACAAAGTAATTTCTATTCAAGTAGTTGCGTACAGCATATTTTCTGTAATTTTATTAAATGCAGTACTGCGTATCTGTGGTATGGACCCTTATTTTCCAAACCTTTGCCACACTTTTATAGTATTTGGTTTTATCTAAAAGAGAGTGTTTAGATTTTTTCCTATGTTTTTCCCATTTCTGATGATCAACCAATTTACTACGAAGTGCTCGAGTCAAACGGAACGTATTTCACATATTTGCCTTGTTTTTTCCACACAGGCGGTTATTTGCGCTGCAATTAAAAAAGGATTTACTTGAAGGTGAACTAAACTGTGGGGAGAATACTGCTGCACTACTAACGGCTTTCATCCTCCAAGGTGAGTGTAGAATTACGGCATTTTCGTAATTTGGTTCATTCAATACGTTTATCTGAAGTCATTTTATGATCTTACGCTGCTAACTAATTTGTCATATCTGATTTATTTCGTTATCGAACTTATACATAGCACAAGTTCTTTTTTATTTGGTTTCGTGGAATTAACTTCAGCAGTCCCTTTTTCATAATTATGAAATCTAGTCAATATTTTGGGTTTAAGTGGTTGTGTACTCAGTTCGATTGCGAAAAGTCTTGAGGTTTTAGATTATAATGAATTATCACTGATGGGTAGGGTAATGGCAAAAAGTGTTTATCGTTTGTGTGGATTTTTTTGACAACTGTAAAGGAATGAGTTCCCACCTTTCCTATCCAAATTACACTGGCCCACCTATTTGCATTCGAATAATTATGACCATATTGTGTAGAACTATTTAAACGGACTTTTGTTGTGTGACTTCGTGAGAAGTTTACTTCTCATGTTTGTGTCGGACTACTAAGTTTTATTTATTTAACTACCCTTTTATTCTCTCATACGGACCGTCTTTTTTATTAAATAATATCAACTTTTTGGCATTCTGGAATTTCTAGACATTCGCAGATGTATATGACAAAAACATGAAAGACGCCTTTGAAAGGTATTTGTTGTAACTCTTTCTATTTACAGAGAAAAACTTGACATTAGTTTTATTAAATGGTTTTATTTCTTATTTGTTCGTTTCTTTCTTTGCTATAGCTGAGCTGGGCGATCGTGAAGATGAAGAAAGGCGCATATTAAGTTATCTGGAAAACATACGGTTGAGCAAGCAATACTCACCCGCTTTCATATCCAAAGTGGTGGACTTGCATAGTAACCTAGAGTAATTTATATCGGACTTTCTTGGTTAATAATTTTTGTACGGGAGTGGACGTTATTTATGCTAACTGCTCTGGGCGAATTACCGAAATTCTTAAATTACACATCGGGTTTCTGACCATGAATCTCATTTAACCAGTTTGTTATCAAGGCTATTTAGCTAAATCATCATATAAGTCAATTTTCTGTTGGCATTGAAACGCGTTTTTGGTGGCATTTTGTATTGTTACAACCTCTGGCATATTATAAGTATGTATTTGGATCTACACATATGTATATCGTTACTTTTAATCGTTCTAATTAATTGTTAATCCTTCCTGCTCAATAAATTTTCTACAATCTTACTTGCTTTCATTTAGTGAGTCTCGAAATTTACACTTCGGTCTATTTAGAGGGATGTCCCGAGGAGAAGCGGATTACCGGCTCTTAGATTCAGCCAGAAAATTAGAATTCTATGGTCTGAAACTTCATCCCGCCAGGGTACTGTTTCTACAATATTCAAGTTAGATTTGTGTTACTCAACATCATTCTAAGTAAACAAGTCCTGGCAATTTTGGGGGATTTTTTTTCTAAGGTTGCATTAAAGGACCTTGCAATTGCTTGTTTATCAGTAACATTTTATTGATTTTGTTTTCAGCATTCCATTTCCATAGAACTTAATTATTTTCTCTGGCTCCTACGTTTAACATCAACCTTTTGTATAACTAAGTATTACCAATTTCGGGTTGCTATTAAAACCTATTTTGCCTAATACGACTAGTTCATAGGTAGTATTGTTTCTCATCGAAGACATTTGCTTTTTCACATGCATCACCAATATTTTATATGGGATCCATTAATCGCTCAGTTTATCAAACTCATAACATGTACTTGAAATTCCGCACCCTTTACCTACAGTAGAGAATTGTTTTTAAATCTCATTATGGTCAAGTAATCTAGTAGTAAAACGACTGTTCTGAAAAACTATTCATCTACCCTAATATTCTTTAGCACTTGCTCGCCTTTCAGGAGAACGGGGGGATTCTTCTCAATTTGGGTGTTACGCATGCAGGGCTTTTCCTCTACCAGGGCAAAACCAAGCTAAGTCACTTTAGCTGGTCAAAAATACGCAAGCTCAGTTTCAAACGTACCAAATTTCTAATAAAGCTCCACCCCGGAATGGAGGTGAGTTACTAATTACTATATAATAGCCTCTTCTACAATTTTTTTTAATTTCCCATTTAACATGAGTGTTTTCGGTTCTTATTTTTTTATCTCGATATTCCAGTTCCCTACTAAAAACATTGTTTTTTTCAGCCAATGGTAGGCACGAAGTATGACAACTTCTAACCTTGATTCAAATCATTACTGACTGAATTTTTCACAAACTCGGGTATTGTAACAAATAATTCTTGCTTTCCTTGGTAGCAGATATATTTTTTTTTATTACTGACTCCACATCAATCAAAGTTTTTCTCTTTGCCCTAATTACGTTATTCAACTCTTTAAATTCATATAATTTTTCTATTCTATTTACTCAAATCCCTATTTATGACCGTAACATAGGATTCCGATATTATTACTTCCGTTCCCTATTTTCTTTTGGCAATTTTCTTTCTTTTCGTGTGAGTTGTTTGGTTCATTTAGCTCCTTTTCTATTGTCTATTAGTCATTCGGAAAGGATACGATTGAATTCAACTTTGATAGTCGAGACGCCTGCAAGAATTTTTGGAAGAAGTGCCTTGAGCATCACGCCTTTTTCCGCTCTCGTGAGATGCGTGGAGAGCCGGGTGCCGGAGGTGGAGGGCTGGGGGGATTCGGGACGGGAATGTGGGCTTCTACTACACCGCCAGCCCACCCATACGCCTCACAGCCAAGCCTTGGCTTTGTTGAGGACGCCGGGCGTAAAGGTAGCACCGGTTGCAGCAGTGGCAGTGGAAGGCTTAGTAGGAGTGCAAGTCTCAAGAGCGGCAAAAGCCAGGGTCTTTTCAGTAAAGGATCATCTTATAGGTGGCGTATTTCTTTTTTATGACTTGGTTTGTAAAGCCCAACAATTTAACCCTTGTTCCGTTGCACATTGGTGTGCATATTCAGGTCCACTTTTACTTTTTTTGGTGACTTATTATGTGATCAAAATGCTGTCTAATAAATATGCTAGTGGGCTCGAGGCCTCCCCTAACCCTAAAATCGCATTGTACATTGTTAATCATCTTACCTGATTTATTTATAAACTGCGGTTAATTCTACGCAGTGAGCAAACTTCTCATTTAAGACCACAAAATACTATATTGCCCAGAACTCAATATATCTTTTTTATCCCTTGGTATGTTTCCATTCCATTAATACGAATTTGTGCCGCATTAACCATGAGAAATATTTGGTTTTTAGCAACAATAATGTATGTTCATTCCACTTTTCTCGACGAATTTATGCACATTCACTTAATGGTACAATAGTTTGACTCTATAATCCTTATCTTTTTTCTATATGTAGGTACTGTGGAAGAACTCAACAGCAGTTAATCGAAAGCTCGCATATCTCCAACGCAGTAACCATTTCCTCAGAAAAGTGAGCTTTATCGTTTTTCCCACACGTATTCAGTCTTGATGAGTCAGAACCCCATCGAATAGTCTTTCTTATCTGCTTAGACGATCAAAGTCCGTCGGTCGTCTTGGATCCACACAAAATCTTAATCGATTTGGCCCGCCACATCTTCGTCGCAGTGTCACTCACGTTGACGACAAGCATGAAGACGATATCCCAAGAATACTCCAACACCATCAGTGCCTCTTTCGAGGGAGCAGCTCGAGTATGGTTGCCGCTGACTTTAGTTTACCATCAACAAGTCTTCCGGATCATTACCAGCTGCTTTATTTGTCAACTCCTATTCGGAGACCACTTTCCACAAGGTTAGCATCATTCCTTCCATCTGATCGTAATAAAGTATTCCAACCCTTATTTTTCTACTTTAAATGGCACAAGTTGGGTTGTTATATTTCAAATCAGTGTCACTCAAACTCGTTTTATCAATTTTGTATGTGCTTTCTTTCATCAAGTTATTAGACTTTTTTGGGATATTACTGATAGGGAGTAGATAAATATACCTGATTTAAGAGCCCAGATCGGGCTTTCACTATAGGTATTTTCTACAGTCTTGACCTCGATGTAATACTTCGCTCTCAATTTGATATATTTAATCTGGACAATGATTCCTCATTTACTTGTAATCCATTTACTTAGTCTGATTTTATATCCCGGTAGTTTTCCATACAAGAAAGGCAGATTGATGATCGCCTGTGTGTATCACTCATTTCTCAAAATTCGGGACTATATGCGAACATTTCGTATTAATCTATATCAAAAATGAAGTTTTTAACAATAATGTAAGTAAACAAACGGATTATAAAGTAAACGTATTCAAGCTTGTTTTGAGTTGACTGAGCTGTTGGATTCAACAATCAGCATACGATTTATCGAGTATTCTAGTGGTATCTCAAAAAAATTATGATAAAATAGACTTTTGCATTTAGTTTTGCTCGTATTTCTCAAGAAACAACCAATTACAGCCACAAGGGCTTACAATTTTTCATAAGGTAACATTACTAACAGAACAGATCTGTATCCATTATTCAGTCTTATATAAATGTTACAATGGATTACTTTATTTTTTGAGCATAATTAGCATTTTGAATGTATGGGCTATTAACTGTTTACATTTTATTGCGTATATTGTTGTTCTTAAATAAATCATTCAGTCAGGCTTTCTATCTATGCTATTAGTCCCACTTAAAATCTGCTTTTTTGGACTTTAACATATTGAACACGGTATTTTTAGTTGTGGCAGTGAGGATTTATTAGTTCATACTTTTGACTTCAATGTCATAATTTAATGATTATTTGTTTTCTATCACCATCCTTCTATTGTCATGTTTTTTCAGACAGATGCATTATTTAGAAGTTTTAAGAAAAGGAACTATATATTATCAACTCGTTTAAATGAAATGCAGAGGAATAACATTTCAGGTGCAATATGTCCCCTTCAAATGAAAATCCTAACTGGATTAGTTCTATGGTTCTTAATTACGATTACTGTACTCATTTGCTCGCATTATATCCCTCGGGATATTTACTACTGCCTACATTCTATTCGTCTAATTTGACAGGTAGGAACACTTAAGGACTCTCGGTTAACAACTCTAGTGGTTAACGAATTTTGTAGTCCGTACTCATTTTAGGTATAGCGCAGGCAGTGCTCACTCCGTTGATCAGGCCAGTTTACCTCCTGAAAGCCCGTGCAAAATTGGCTCTCAACTGCTGGAGTCGGAATACGGAGCTAACGTTCCTCGTGTTTTCTCTGCCAACGTGGTCAAAGCTCCCAGGCGAAAACGTGACTCTGGCAGCCGAATTGACACAGCTCCAGATGTCACCGCTGTGGCTTCAAGGGCTTCTGATGTGGAATCATTTGTTAAATGTCTGTCAATCTGTTGGGGTATTTTACTGAGAATTTTGCCCTGATTGTACGTAACGCTCTAGAAAATAAGTACTCTCCTCACCCATAGTTCAAAGCTACTTTTTGAATTTTATTCTTTTTTTTACTGTATCAAGGCGCTGTTTTTTTGCCTTCAAGACACAGGTTCTATCGGATTTCAACGGTCACTTGTATCAAAACCCCCATCAGATCACACACCTTATGTTCCCAGTGAGTCAAATGATGGTGAAAGTATCCACGGCACGAAACATTCAGTGAAGAGTAACGTGATCTCCACTACCCCAAGTGACATTATGCAGGCTTTTTCGTCTCCAGCTGTGTCTGTGTCCAATGTCGTGAGTTCCTGTTTTTAATCAAAGTATCCCAAGGTCATTATTGTTTGCTGTTGGACTTGTTTGTCTCCTCCGTCGTTGAAAATGTATTTAAGTTAAATTAGCTTTTTATCTATTGACTTAAAATTTAGTGAAACATTCTGGTCTCTTACTTTTCTTCTCGCTATTGAGTTGGGGACAACTTTTCATAGATTTGATTGTTGGCTGGTAAACGTTTTCCAAAGCTTTCAGTTGGAGTATTATGAACGTCAAACGCTTAACCCTGCGTATTTTGCCATAACACTAAGCGATGTTTCCGTCTCAGCAATGTATAACCTAATCCTGTATGCCAATGAAATTTTTTTGTAACACCAGTGTTAGCTCCTTTAGAAGTGCTTGATTTTTTCTTTTAACATTTCGGCAATTAAGCAATCTTGCTTCATGATTTCTTTATTGAAGGCATTGGTTGGTTCTTATGCATATTTTTTGGCTTTCTTTTGTATTTATTTTACTTTTGCTGTCAACACAAAATTGATCTCACTATACAGTGGACAAACGCCTCTTCTGATCACACTGATTGCAATTGTTTTTTTTTTAAATACCGCAATTTCAAAACTATTTTGACTTCATTTGTAGTTTTTATATCGGCAAATTTGAAAGTGGCCCTAGGTTATCATGTTGTGATCCTGAAAATTTATTTAGATGCTGCCTCTTACAGTCTTACTATAACTTGTTTTGAAATCTTTCCCTTTTACAATTTGCCTTCACTATTTGGTTATTCTTGATTGCTATCATGCCTACAACTATTTTGCTTTTTTCCCCTCTAAACTTCCATACCGGTAAGTCGCGCCCATATTCTGGTTTATACATAAAAATGTATGGGGTGGATCCAGTTGTAGTACATAATGTTATTTTTTTTTCGCTTGCCGATGTTGTAGTCAACATATCAGTTTTGCCATGAAGCGTAATTTATTTTTGTTATTTTTTCTCACCTTTTCCCTATAATTTTGTTTTTTAAGCTTCTTCACAATGAAACCGAGACTATTTTAACCACGGATGCATATGATTTCCACAGTCATGGTCATCGAACTCGCGCCTTCTCCGCCATTGAAGACCAGTCACATTATTCAGTTTCACTTCCACCCGAAAATTATGATGAAGTTGCTGAGGATGAAGATGACAATGATATCAGTGATAGAGCAATTATATCTGATGACTCTCTTTTGCAGTATCCGCTTTCTGTCTGTGCTTCCGGTGCCGTTTCATCAAATGATCTTTATAGATCTGGGTCTGTGGATTTTCATTATCCTATTTGCACGCTCGAAAATCTACACTCCCCCTTGTATCAAGAAAACGAAAATGGGTGAGATTCTGTTCCGTTGTTTTGGGTCTACTTTAGTAAATTTCTTTTGATCATGTCTTGCCTAAAATATAAAATTTCTTAAGATTCCCTTTTTATTTTATTTCAACTAATTTGAGGATTTTTAAACTTTCTAGAAATAGAACAATCAATTTACCTATTCTTTCTTCGTACTCTCCAGATAAGGTAAATCTTCATAGTTCTGTCAAGCTTATGTTTTAATTTCTGCCTCTCAAGTTCCTCAAAATTTCTGGCCTTATTAAGAGATCACGGTATCCCCAGCGGCCTTTTTATGCAAGTAGGGTATCTTAAATCCTGTTTCGAGTGTTGAAGCACGGTGTATATCTACTAACTTTTCATATGCACAAGCATTCTATTGGGCTGGCAACTAAGTCATTGCGGATTTTCCGACAGATGCGTTTTGCGCTTTCTTTTTTAATGTCGTCCAAGTATTCAACCTAAATTTTTTTATCCCAACTTAAAATGGAATAACAAGACGTGCACTTCAGGCATTTTTTTATTATATTATTTCCGAAAAGGCAACAAGACATCGCAAGCAAAAACGGAGTTATGTGTGCATGTGGTAATAAAGCCTTGAAAGAAATGCAGTGTCAAAATTGGTTTTGTTAGATTTCGTTCTGGAGGTTTTTCACTGAACAATACTCAACGACCTGGCCGTCCAGTTGAAGTCGATGAGACCCGCATCAAGGCCATTGCCGTTGTAGATTGTCAAAGCACAACACGCTATTGCAGAGAAGGTCAATGTATTGCATGCATGCATTGAAAGTGAAATTCAAAAAGTTTGACTATGTCAAGAAACTCGCCCTGGATCCCTTACCAGATTAAGAAGATTCATTTCGTGCAACGCATCAGTATCTACGATTCGTTACATCTGGAACGCAACTAAAGTCACCCATTTATTAAATATTAATTACTGGTCACGAAAAGTGGATAGTTTAGGACAACGTTAATCGGCAAAGATCGGGGTGATGCAAGATGAACCAGATCAGACCACATCAAAATCAAAGATTCACCAAAAAAGGTTATGCTATCAGTCTGGTGGGATTATAAGGGGATTCTGCACTTTGGACTTTTATCGGACGGTCGATTCAACCATCTACATTCAACAACCCGTCAAACTGAGCGATACAGTTCAAGCAAAGTGACAATTTGTAAGGTGTTATTTTTCACCATGTTAACGCGAAGCCCCACCTATCTTTGGTCACCTACCAAAATTTCTTAGACCTGGGTTGGGATGTGTTAACACATCCACCATATAGCCCTGGCCTTGTGCCTTCAGACTACAATTTAGTTCTTCATTCCATGCAGGACTCCTTAAATGGTAAAATTTTTAATGGCGCTAATGATGTCAAATCACACTTAATTCTGTTTTTTGATAGCAAAGACCGCTAATTTTTTGAACGTTTTATTGTGAAACTGCCCGAGTGATAGCAAAAGGTCGTTCATAAAAACTGACAGTATCCGATTGAATAAAGCTGTGATTGTTAGCAGAAAGTTTAAATTTTCAATTTTTAAAAACAACAATGACTTAGTTGCCAATCCAATATGAAATTACTATATCCTGTCACTTTTTACGATATTAACCGTACTTTACTCGTTCAGGATTGCAAGAGTCTTTTCCAAAGATGCACATTTTAGGCTAGCAGTCGTCTTACATTCTGCTAGCGATTATTTTGCATTAAACTTTCGAGAGTTTTTTTTTTTCAAGAAATACTCAACCCAATATTTTCTGTGTTCTGCTGCTTGAGTATTCGGAATGCATTCCAGTACCGTTACCTGCTGCTATACTCAATTTTTTAGGTAGATTTTGGCTTATCTAATTTTTCCAAATTGTTGATAGACATGTACCCTACTGGGTCATTTTATAGCTTGGTTTCAGAAAAACGAGACGTTGGATTGCCTACCTTTTGGTGAATCAAACGATTTTTTTGACACGAACCACAAACATTCAAAAACAAATCGACGGCGATTTTGGTGTCCTTGTAATAATGCAAGGATAAGTTTCATGGTTCAGCGTGACCAACTGAAGCGTTTTTATTTTTCAGAGTTACGATCGTTGCTAGTTAAGATTGTTGTCGGAATTTTAACGCCGCTCACTATCCTATTATTTGTAGTATTACCTTATGAAATCTGAGTTACGACATTTTATAGTTCAACTTATTGCGACGATTCGCTAAAGTCTTCACATTTTTTTCAATTCTCTCCTTATCCAACCACTTAAAAATTACTTGGTATCTTTTTTAGTTATCTCAAAGGTTATTGGTTGTGGACTTGGTTGTCCTTAAAAATAGACAAAACGGTTTTCTAATTCCATTTGTTAATAGAGTTGTTTATTGAAAGACCGCAATCTTGCTAAAATTATTTTCAGGAAACCGCATTAGTCTCAGACTTCTTTTACAGTACAGAATCTCAATCCATTAAGCTAGTTAACTCTTAAAACAAAAACCGCATACACCACTAATCCTGCCTTGTTTATGTCGGTCGCCAATAGGCTTACGTTAGCGATTGGTCGAGATTAGAAACGCGACACATTCTATTTACTGAAGCCGCCTCAGTAAGATAGGAAAAGTCAACAGAATAACTCAAATAATTGGTAGAATTTCGGTCGCTGGCAGGGATTTTAGAGTTGAGGTGCTTAGTTATTTCATTAGTTTGGTAGCGTGCTTTACCTTACAAAATCGGAGCTTTCCCAGTCGCAATCTGTTAGCAACTTATATTTCATTGTATATAAATTTCACTTCTCCTTTCAGCCTTTACCAAATATACAACTTTTTAGGTCGATTCTCGAGCCTTTCCCTGCTATCCTTCAAAAAGTGCACCAACGAGTAGGCGTGCTTCAAACTATTCAACTCATGGTGAGGCTTTTGATGAAGAAGACTGTACGGAGAGGAAAGCATGCAGTCTCGCGCCGGCTCTTTCTATTGGTGCGATATCTGCAATCACCGGAGTTTCCTGTTTTGATGACGAAGACAGTGAAAGCAGGGATGGGGATGGTGAAGGCGTCAATACCCACAATGAAGGGAAGACTGAAGCGACATCTCTCATCTCAGGACCGTCGTCTACAGCTGTGGATACTCCTTCCTCCCTGGTGGGTCAACGAGCCCAATCAGAACCACTTCGCCCACCCCCTTCGATGCCTGAAGGTTCACCTAGTGTCACTTCGCATAGTATCACTCCACGGCGGCAGCTATCAAAGCGAAAAAGGACAAGAAAACGTGAAATGAAGCCTAATTGAGTTATCTTAACTACAGTGCCGTTTCAGCGGCTTTCAAACGTTATCCATCCGCACTAGCACCCAGCGCCTCTTTCAAAATGCTTCGAAAGGTTCGAACGCTCATGAATATCATTTATTGTATTCTCATAACTACATTTGTTGCTCTTTTCCGATAGTCCTTAACGGAAGCTTATCTTATTGGGGCGATCTGAAAGCTTGTATGTTTTTTGATCTAGGATTTTTCTTTCCTAATTATTTTTATTAATGCGGGCTACTTTGAGAAACATCTGATGATAACCCCAAAAAGTGGTTGTGTTTTTCTAAGTAAAGTGCTCTCCGGGAATAAATATATTTTGGTTTTAAGTATTTTAGCGACCCAGTTTATTATTTTTGCCTTTAAAACCCAGTCTCACTCTATATTACTTCTTATTCTTATTGTTGCTCGATAGCTATTAAAGTCTATGCAACAAATAATTGTTCAAGCTTCAATGAAACTCATCTCACAAAATAAGTCTACACAATTTCTCAAGAATTTATTTCTAACCATTTCAAAAGAAATACGCTTTTCTATAGAAACCACTACCTCCGTACCACGATCGCGCATTCCACCTGACGAAAGAGCTTTCACTTACTGAGAAAACTTATGTGAATTCGTTGCGTCTTCTCCTTATGGTGAGCTCTCCTATTTATTTCCTCTGGATTGATGAAACCTGCTATATTATGCTGGCCTTCCTGTTTGTCTTTTTTGCTTAAAACTGAACTTTTATTGTTGTATCTTAGCTAATGGCATTAATTCCTCTTGCGAAATATTACAATGAATCCAGTGAATAACTCTTCTCGGTAATATGTTATTTGACTGCAAAAATTCATTTGTCTACTCGATTATTTCTCTATAGCCGTGCGAAACCGATACGGCTCCTGAAGACAACTCACACACGCACATCGTTCACTTGATCAAACCCCTTTACTGTCACCATTTGGCACTTCTTCAATCAGCACTGGCAAGGGTGGTGGCTTGGGAGAAGGCGGCTGTCAACGCAGCAGAGGCAAGAACTCGCTTCCAATCCGCCCTTGTTGATGCGCAGAGGGCGCAGCGCATCAAACGTAAACAGGCAGCCAGACAAATTCAGTCGAATCAGATCCGTAAACCACAACGCTCGAAGAGACTAGTCAGAAGTAGTGGGTGTGACGATGATCTCGATGGAAATAATGACCTTTCTGAGTCTTCCAGTACGCCAATATCAATAATTTTGTATTTTACGCATTTGATTCATTAAAACAATACTACAAAATTGTGCTAAGAAATTTTCACCAACCCAATGGTTCTGTCAATCCTTGATACACAATCTAATTTGCCTTAGCTTCAGTTAGTGGTGTTCCTCGTTCTTCCTCTCGAAACGAATTGCCTCCATCTATCGAAAGTAACCGGAATTGGACCCCACCTGCAGAGGGATGTAATCTCACCGCCTCCTCCACATCTTGCTCATCGTTTACATCATCTACAGAAATAACTGATACGGAGAAGCTTTCCCGTCAGTCTGCTCCCTCCACACTTGACCTCAAACCAGCAGAAAGGGAGCTGCGCGAGACAACACGATGTCTGGTGGAGTTGGCTCGAATTGCGGATGTTTACCGGCCTATTTTGCTTGATCTTACTATTTCATTTTACGAGAATTTTTTGACTTCATTGCCCGATCTCCTCAATAGGTACACATTGTGTTCTATGAGGAATGAAGTCTCTGACTGTGTAACTAGCTACCCTTCCAAACTCGCCTTATTGAGAGTCCCTGCTAGACGATTGTGGTATTACAATCAAACTTTTAAACTTCTGGGAGAACTGTATGGCGATGAACATCCGGATTTTGACGACTCTAATGGTATGCGAATACTTTGGACTGAAAACATCACTGTTATCAGTTTTCTATAAAGTCTTAGACTGTCCGATAACAATTTAACTATCTTGGATTTGCGCTGTATAAACTTTACCACCGACTCATGTAGTAATTAATGATTTTGAAATCGGCTTTGTTTAGCTCTTGTCTCGCGGTTGTCAGATTTGGCATCAAGATTTGACTCAGTCTATCGAACCACAGAAGCATATGCTTTAGTTTCCCAGTTTTGCCAAAATTACGAACTGAATGTGTCAGATCGGTCAAATTCTGGCGAAGGACATCGCCGTCGAGCCTGCTCGGTCGCGATACTGAACAGTCTTGTAAATGAGCCACATTCATGTTTAATCCGTGTCGGCTTCCTCGAGAAGATGTCATCAAGAGGTCGTGGATTCCAGCCTCGAATGGCACTACTGTTCTCCGATCGACTTGTCTATTGTGGACGTGTCTCTGGTTCTGCGAACATGCAATTGAAGGTTCGTTGAATTATCACCTCTCACTGTACTTTTATGATCAAACGCGTAACCAGCAACGGTGCTTCAACATCTGTATATTAGTGTAAGTTCGGGTAAGAGTTACTTCGTTGCGAATATTATGAATACTCTGCTCGTGCGCTGTTTAAAAATCTCAAGTTTCCGATTTTCACCTATCAGGACCGGAAAGTAACCAAAATTTTATTTTTTTCGACGTAAGCATTTATCTAGTAAAGAAATTCTGCATTTTAATGAGCAAAATAATTTATATTTTATAGGCAGTTGTTCGACTCCTTTCCCAGGTGCGTTTTCACTTCCCTTAATATAGTTCCAACGATCGGAAAAGGTGGTAGTACGACGATGCGAAGTCCGGTGAATAAGGTGGATGAAGTAAAAGGTCAAACTCAGACTATCTAATTTTCTTCCTGTATTTTTGTTGCAGCATGAGGCCTCGCGTTATCGTGTTGAAGGATTATTTTTTGCGCACATGCCAAAACCGAGCATTTGTAAGAACTACTTAACTAGCCCGAGTTGTGCACTACACTGTCACTGACCAGGTTTCAAGCAATTCATAATTTATGATGCCTTAAAAATCTAATCACATGCAAAAGGATCTTATTTATTGTTAGTGATGATTTGGGCATCGGAATAGATGTCTCCTGGTAGGAAACTACTGTTCTTTTTGTACAGGAGTATCGTATGGCACCCACTTCTCATCTCCAATTGCATTTTGTTGCAAAAACAGAACGGTTTCATACCGAGACAGAAAAGCCGCGCAGATTGTGTGTGCCGCCCTTTTAGTTCATCATCCTCGATTTTCCTTTTTTAAACTATTTAGATTATTTATGACACTTGTTTAGCGTCGTCGATTGTTTTCACTGCTTCATTTGTCTTCAGTCCTTGATCGAACAAAAATAGCGCACAATGGCGTAAATGTTCTTTTATTGTTGGTCATGGTATTGTTCTATCCGTAAAATAAAATTTACAACCACCTATGGCCTTAACAACAAAACTCGCGTGTTTACTTGGTCGTGTCTTGACACAAAACTGACTCGAAATGTGCACATTTGAAGAAGTTTACTTCTCGGTTTACATAATATAAATATGAAACTAGTGCAGTTGAAGATTAGATTCTGTTTGATTGGACTATCTCCATTTCAACCGTTAACTTATCCTTACAAACTGTTACCTTCTCCCATTATACTTTTATAAGTGGAGATACTGTTACAATATGCATGTCAAGATGAGCTTATAAATCATATGAACAAAGGATTTTCATGAAAACAATCGCAGATATTGAGAGATTTCACCATTTGGGACTGTTCCAATGCCCGTAACGTCGCTTTCACGTGGGTTCCTTTGGGAAATCATGATAAGGCGTATATTCTCTGGAATATTTTGCTTTTTAGATACATGGCGTAGTATCTCTCCGTAATGCTGGTCTCGAGTCTCATATTAAGACTTCAGTATCTTTCTCTGAGGGTATTTCTCAGAGATCCAACGTCGCATGTCAATCATCGAATGACGAAAGAGACAGCTTCGCGATCCTCGTTTTCTCCGGTAAAAGGGTAGAAAAGGGACACTCAACCTCCAAACCTTTACATAATCGGACCCATCGTGTAGTTTTCGCGGCACCTAACAAAGAGCAAAAACAGCTCTGGTTAAATGCTTTGAACAGTATCCTTGGTCGTGAAAAGTGGGGAGATAAGCCGGTTGTTTGTGCCAATCGGCCTTCTCTATCGTCACAAGGTAATACATTCTATGCATCTATAAATTTTGAGAAATAAAAGGATTATTTGTTCATATTTCGAGACGATGTGTCTTGGCTACTTGTTCACGTAGTTATCTGCAACGCAGTAACAACGGCATAATATTTAATCCGATAACCGTTCCTGTTAGAAGTATAATAGATCGGTCCGGAGCACCTTTTAGTGGGTTCAATTATGAAAATTTAAAATATTAAATGTAGGATTACTATGTAAAATTATGTTTTAAAAGTCATAGTTGGAACAATCTGATAACACATACACCCAAGTGACTTAGACTCTCTTTACTGACAAAGGAATTACGCGACATGACCATTCTGGTGGGGATAACAAACCCCAAGTTTCATCGAGCCTTCAGAAGGCCCAACCGGATCCGGTTTACAACATCAGAGATCACCAACACTTGGGTTTACTAGGTCCAAGGTCTCACCTGCATCAGACAATTTTACGATGCAGCGGCCTCGCCTACGTTTGTTGGCACCGACGGCTTAGCATCTCTTTAGATAACATTCTCAATGCCAATCAGGTAGGCTTCTGAATAATTTAGTGTAATTTTGAAATTCTTACTACTTAATATTGTCTTTATTTTCGATTTCGTTCAGCAACTCTTAACTATAGCCAAAATGGAGGTATTTTCAAAAGTTGCTTACATGGGCTTCACAATGTATTCGTCAAATTTTGTGTTCTCTCTTCCCCTGAATATAACACGCTACTGTGGATTGTAGTGTGCGTAATGCTTTGGAATACTTGAGAAATACTTGTTTATTGCTGAGCTGGTCTGATATATTTTTAAAATTCTGATTAGATTAATCTTTCAATTTGTTTTATTTGAAGTGCGAATTGAGCGGCTATCTTCTGCGGAAGTTTAAAAGCAGCTGTGGGTGGCAAAGACTATGGACCGTGTTTACCGACTTTACCCTCTTTTTCTACAAATCTCCGGATGACTTTGCTCCAATCGCCAGTCTACCTCTGTTGGGCTATCATCTAGAGTCAATCCGATCAGCAGTCGCACCATGTGACGCTCAACTTCACAAGTCAGATGTTCTCCAGCTGACCTATCGATCTCATATATATTACTTCAGAACTGATACTGCCGTCTCCTTTGAAAGGTACGATGGGCTTTTCAACTCTCTCCATCGAACCTAATGGCCGCCTTCGAAGTAGTCCTTGCTCTGATATGCACCCCTGCCAGTGATAAAATAGGGATAAACCTTCGTTCATCCTTACGTGTCGACAACATTTGGAACCGTGAGTCACCTCTCACGGTCCACTCCAATCCTTTTTCGCAGCTCATTAGTTCAGTGGTGTATAATGAACTGCACTGAAAACGATAAATAACATTTCCTGCACTATTATCGAAAGAATATGACAGTGTTATAATTCTAAGGTCAACAAACGTCGCACAAATCGAGACTGAGTATCTTGGTATTGATTTCTCACTCTGAAAGTGAGGAATCAAGTGTCTCTCATATGGTCTCCTTCTTTTAGGTGGTATAACGCTTTATCCTCCGCATTGAATCCCTTATCGACTGGGAACAAGTAACTCGGTTCTGGCTAAATAATCCCAAGACTTTTTACCGCAGTGAAGTGTATAAGCATATTTATTCACTCTCTCAACCTATTCCCTAAATAGACGTTGAAAAACCTGGCAACATCTCTACGCACCTATCTTCTGCAAGTGTCTTGCCAGGCCACTTTTCACAGGAAACTTATTTCCGCGGACCGCATGTTTCAAGTTCAGTCTTTATTCTCATCCAACTTACCACATAGGAACCCGTGTTTTTGCGATATGATATTACTTGGGAGCGATTTAATCGCTTTTATCAAACGCTGCGTCCCTTCGCCAACGTTTGAGGCATCGAAAATCGGAACAACAGATATCCTCCCGTGAAATTTGTATTTTACTGGTCTTTACAAATTATAAAAATGTAATCAATCTTCCATTCGAATCTTCTGGACTTCGGAGAGACCTCTAAAATGATAAGAATATTCAGTGACTTAATTTTTTTAGCACCATTTTCTTGACCACCGATTTTTTTTGCAGTATTTTCAAAAATAAATTTACTAAGCGGTGCGCACGTAAATACGCGGTTCACGCTAGTGATGACAGCTTACTCAAGATTTCGAACAAGACGCTGAAGATGTCCGGCACACCCCGCCCGACCCAACAGCTCGATGAAGTCTTCGTCATGTGTTATGACAATGAGTTGGAAGTTTCTCTGACTCGAGCGAGTTTTGATAATTCTAAGGAGGCATATGGTATAGAGAATTATTTATGTTCGGTAACAAAACGTTGTCGCCATCATTATAGAACAAATGAACTAAGAACACGTCTCTATTAATCTTAATTTATAATTCCAGATGTAGAATCGTGGGAGACGCTAGATAACGCGAAATAGTTATCAGTGTCAAGTACCCATGCTGTTCGCCATATTTTGACATCCAATCGAGCCAAACTTCGACGTACGGGAACGCCAGAAGTACAGTGCTTAATGTTTTTCTTTTACTTAGAGTACCATTACACACCGTTGAAGGGAATGTTCTACTTGATTTTTCTATAGAATCTATTATGGATTAAAAACTGGTGTTGAAAGTCCCTAATCATTATATATAGAGCATTACGTTGTTGAGTAGCCTAAAACTGGTAAGGTGAAAAGTCATAGATCAAATGTTTATTTGCATATAAGAGTCACTGTCAGTCTATCATACGGCTAAGCGCTTATTTTGTCCCCAAAAAATCAGCATCAGTTGCGGTGTCGAGCGCTGATCACATGTAAATCCAAAACCTCTGTAGGGGTTACAGTACTATTTTAGGAGGCAAGGTTTACTGTATGTGTTTGTTGCACAAATTATTAAGGCGGATCCTAGAAGGGAAAAATCGCCAGACAAAAAGGCTCTTAGAAAAAGATATGAAAAAGTGCAAAATAAACCGGGAGTCTGACCATGACTTAGAAACATACTCAGTGAGGGCATAGGCCAGTGATTCGATGTTCTCGCGGTCCAAATTCGTGGTAGGTTCATCCAACGCGAGTACTCCGCATTGAAGGCAGAAGACCTCAGCCAGTGCCAGTCTAATGACCAGACTGGCGAGCACCTTCTGTCCGGCCGAGCAGCGTCCACGCATGTCCAGTGGCGTCTCAGTGGAGGCCAAACGCGCGTGCTTGCCTCCACTCATCTCTCCTACATTCGAGCTTGCCTTAACCATCACCACGCGGTAGTTATATATTCGTCGAGTTCTGGCAACATTCATATTAGTTGTTAGAGGCTCTTCTTCGCTGCAAATCTTGATGTGGTCTATGTCTATAGCGAAGAAGGGGTCCCCCAGAAGTAATGATCGAAGTGATCAGGCATGTATGAAACGCTATGGTAAAAGCATCGTTCGCCTATCAACAAATGTAGAAAGTAAAGCCAAATGTCGTAAAACGAATATTCCATTTTACTGAAAAGCAATTATCGGAAAAAAGATAAATATTTAAACCGTGAGATGGTTCGATGGAGCTTCAGTACACTGGTCGTAATTGTCACAAATATTAAAGGCGAAATTAAGCTCGAAGTCGTGTGAACTCAATATATTGCTGCGAACAAAAGTAAGAAAGTAGAAAAAGCGACGAAATTGGTAACGTTGCGTCTCACCGTTTCCTCGGTAGGTTGTTCGCCACAATTCACGAATAATTTGATTTACTTCTTCCATTTTCTGAGTATGGTAAACCATGATTGCCCTATAAGGTCATTCTAACATCACACTGCGAAAAACTGAGAGCATGTAAATAGATTAAGAGAATTAACTTACCTGTCAAGAGCTTGATAGTAACGATGGAGATCAGTGGCCGCTAATTCTACCGTCTAAAGGGGAAATCAGAGAATAGTTTCCGTGACACAGTTTATGAGTTTGTCAGTTGGTCAAATGAGAGCAAAACCGAAACGAGATTATACAGTTTTTCTACCTAGCGAAAAGTAACGATTGATGCGTAGTTAGAAAAACCTCAGTTTCTTACATCTAAGGAGGCGATTTTACCGAACAAGTTATACAGCTCAAAAAGGCACCCATGTCAACTAAGACTAGATAGCGAAAAAATATTTATTCCCGTAATTAAAAAAGCGCGAGCAACGAAACAAACAGACTTAGACGCATTTATCTGATCCGTAATGGCGAAAAGGTGGAACAAGCCTTTCGCAAATAGCGGTACCCTGAGTTCGTACGTCTTCTTCATGTATTCCTTTTCAGAATCTGCGTGTTTGGTCAAGCTGCTTTCTAGTAGTCGCAATTCAGTTTTCAGTTTCGTAATTTTGTCATTGACCTCCTGTCTCTGAAAAGTTTTATTATAAGATTGGGTAGATAGTCAGGAAAAGTGATGATAAATTATTTAGTCAATTTGAGATGGAGGGTAGATCAATCCAATTTCCATTTTAAAGGCAAGAGACACTAAAAGACGACCGCACGGATGCATCAAAGAATCACGTGAGAAAGTTGCAATTGTTCTAAATCGTTTACTAAGTGAGTAACTCGGATAGAGTAACTTTGAGTTCACTTCAAGTAGAGGCTCCAAGACTATTAAATAAGCAGTGTTAAACCAAAGCTGATGCTTTGAACTGTTGAGATGTTCCTAGCCACCGGATTACAAAATGGAAAAAAATAAGGAATTCAAACAGTTACGAGACCATTTCCCCGATGCATTAGGGTGAATAAAAGGTAACCGTCAGTAGTAAAAGAATCGGGTCAATGTAAAGAAATGAAATACCATTTGAAGGTCAATAACGGTGAAGCAAGAAACATACAAGTGCTTAATGAAAAGCGAAAATTATAAGTCCTATAAACCGAAAAAATGTTAGACAATATTTCATATACAGATATAATACCTCGGAACATTTAACAACATACTAATATTATTAGATGTGAGGATGCCAAAGGCAACTACAAATTGGCTCATAATCTACGGGGTTACACTTCTAAAATTTTGTCCTTTGAATGGCTACACTGGCACGTATTTCGATAAGCCAAGCCAAGCTAAAACTCAGCGACCTCAAGTAGGCTACTCTGCGCAAGTGAGTCCGTCTACCTGTTGGCGCAGTCCCTCTCCCTTGCTGGTGAGGGAGCCGATGTCCTCCGCCAGATTTGTCGACTCGGCGGTGCATTGGCAAGCATCCATCTTCTGCTGAATCTGCTGGACACGGTCGTTAAGGCGGGACAGTTGACTTCGAGTCTCTCGCAGCCGCATACAGTCTCTTAGTTTGCGTTGTGTTAACTAAAAAATTGAAGTGATAGAATACTACTGAGCGATCAGAAGCGTCTTCTCTTGTTAAAAAAGGGAGGCAAGTCACAAAACCATCATGGAGAAATGTAGAATTACCAATACCAGCAGAATTACTGTTTAATAATGTTATTTTTTTGCTGTTTGGCTTCATAGCCTGCTGAGAAGTTAAATTCGAGGAGGTAGTCCAATGGTTGTAACGACACATGCAAAACAGGTAAATAATTTTAAATCAAACAGCACTAAATGGTTACAAGAAATTATTTTTTAGAATTCCATACTGATGAGAGGGAAGTGTATAGCTTTCGTAAAAAATCAAATATGTAGAGGAACACTACTAACAACTCATTACTTTTTGGTTAGCAATTTCGTTATGGAGAGCCTCAACACGCTTAGAGGTGATCGAGAGGACGGTTTTGAACTCCTCAGTTGTGGCGTCCAAATTCGCAAGTTGTTCTGTAACACGTTTCAAATGCTGCATTGGAGAAAGTCCATCTTCACTTTTAAGTAAAACTGCCTCGCACACTTCGGTCATCCGACGACTCCGATCGCGCCATTCTTGACACTGAAATAATGGCATTATAATGATGAACAACTGTCACGGTGGTTCTGAGTTAATATACTTGTACAACAGGAAAATTTATTGTTGCAAATGAAAGCAAAAAATCAGAGCACCATTCTGAGGTAACGGTCATGGCGCTAACTCATATTATAAACAACTATAATGGGATAGGCTCTTTAATCAATGTGGGACATCGTTCTCCAATTTAAACCATGGTGCGGAGACAGTGACCACTACCAGCCTTGGACTTGGCATGATTGGTAAATATTCCCTGGACCTTGTCAAATATCCTTACAACACCCTCCAAAAGGTTGAAAAGTGTGAGATATATCTCTTCTTGCTCTAGAAAATGTGAACAGATTTAAGTTTAACATGTTTTGCCTATAAAGCAATAGCGATAGCTTCAAAATTTTTTTTATATTAAGCCAAACCATGAAATACTAACAAGTCTATATTGTGCTTCGTTAAAAGAATTCTAAAGTATGTAGAGATTAACGAAATGACATAGTGTACATCAAGCTAAAACTTTTTGTCAATTGTCCGTTTGCGAACGACGCAATGTTGTGGGATAAAGATGTGAAGTTTGAACTAACTTCAGTAAACAAAAAAGCCATTTTTTCTTCTCCCTCCTTGGATATCTTCGCCTTTTCCCCCTCAGCTCTGGCGAGAGCCGATTCACAAGTTGGCAGCTTTTTACGTAGTTCTTCTACTTCGTGGTTAATACGAGTTCGCACGGCGGTTAAGCGCTGAGACTCTGCATGAAGACCAGTTATTTCTTGGCACTCCTGTTCCAACTAAAAAAGCATTAATTTCGTGTCTCACAAGGACAATAGCATTAATTAGGGTGGCAATACACTCATGGACACGGAAATTAAAGACTGTAATGTCAAGCGTTTAGTTGGTTCCATCTTACTAATCTTCTACCGTCATTGATCGGCTCTCAGTTTGACTATTTCGTGCAATCACAAAGAGTTTGTTACCCCAAGTGCAGCTTACAGTTACCCCCATAACCAACGAAAATAGTCTTAATATAACCTTCGCTATAAAAAAAATTTCTGCCAAGACTTTACATTCCCTCTTCTGAAGTGCGAAAGATGGTTCGATAGATGGCCAAAATTTTTAGCAAGTCGACGCCAGTTCCACAAATTCAATATGGTCAATGTGGCAACTACGGATGAGTTCCCTCTGTTATGGGAGAAAATGGTTATATAATGAGTGTTTGATAAATCTAATTTACATTTTGCACGAGTGCCAAAGTAGCAATATTAATATCATAATCTAAGTATATCTAATTTTAGCCTCATCGGAAAAAGAGAACTCTTTCTACTACCGCATGCATAAGAAGCAAAAATTGTCAAGGACAAAATATCTGTGAAGAAAAGTGCGTAGAACGCAAGCTTACTTGGAAAAGAACATTCCTGTATTTGTTCTCATCCTCTACTGCCTTTCGAATTTTTGCAGACTCCTCGTTCACTTTATTATTCAAATTCTCGATATCGGTCGAGAGAAGCTTACTAATTAAATCCCGAATGATGAGGAAATTAAGGCAAATTACCGTTTCGCACACAATATTTCGCGTTCCTCTTGAAGCTCTAAGATCGATTTTGACGCTAAAAGAATGGGCAAAGTTAAAGCGGCTCAGGTCACTGCATGTGCCGATGAATTTGTTCACCAGTTTGCAAACAGGTGGATAATGTTAGGACAGAGTCGAAAATGCCATAGCTCTTATGTGAATTCATTAGATGGAAAATAAACAATAAAGAGGAATAAATAGTGGCATTTACTTGTGAGCATTCATTAGTGCCTTATGCTATCGAGTAACGATAATAAGGAAACGGGGGGGAACGCAAAAAAGATTTCCTCACCAGGATCTTCGCCTGCGGGAATGAGTGATCTCAGAGAACAATTCAGACGAGTAATTTCTTCCTCCTTCGCCTCAATGACAGCAATATCGCCTTGCAATGATCTCGCAACGGATTCGTCGGCCTGAAGAACCTCAAGTTTTGCTGTCTCCTTTAAAGGAAATACATGACAAGGAAATGTGAAAACATCTATTGCGCAAAAAAAAAACACAATTTCACCTGTTCTATTTCAGATTGCAACCTCTCGAGTACAGACTGCGTGTGTTGAATTTGAGCCTTTAATTCTGGTAGCTCAGTTTTGTCTAAACTGGCAAGCTAAAAAGGGAGTCGACAAATGAGATGGCAAAATACCTTACTGCTCTCTGGCTTTAGTTCAATTAGCTTTTCGTACTGGGTTACTACTTGTTGCAGTTCCACTTTCCTCGCGTTCAACTCACGGGGCATGGTGGCAATGCGTTTGTCGATCTAAAATCGTCAAAAAAATTATATGCTTATAGACCCTATTTGAAGGAAAAGCTTTAGCGACTCCTCACGTCTTTCTTTAAATCCTCGTGATCCTGCTTATTCTCAAAACCTCTGTGACATACAGGACATTCTGATTCATTGATTAGACGGGTACGGAACTTCTTCCACAAATGCAAACTTCCCTCCTCGTCCGTATAATCGCTGCAGCAGAGAAAGAAAACACAACGGTTCCGCCTCCGCCAGTAGGTATTTAACATAAGAATAGGCCTAACTTAATAACACTAAATATGGCATGTTAAAGGTAGTCTCTGTCCCAAAGGAAAACCAAATAATAAACATTTGCAACAAAAAGAAATGGAACTAATAAAAAAATATCACTAGTAATAAAACTAGTACGCAGTAACCTCGAAACACAATGGCAAAAAAACCCATAGAAAGTTGGATTTCAAAATATATCTCATGACTTTCTTTAAATCAGAGAAAAACCAAAAAAATAGGAGTAAAACTCGCCAAGTTCACTCAGATTTCAAAGGCAAAATCGTCTACCTTTCAATTTGTTTTTTCTTCGTTATCAACTTATCTAAGTTAGACTCCAAGTGCACACTGCCGAAAGCAGAGATGAAACGCTCTTCTATCGCTCTCTTCGCATCCTCCTTTTCATGAAGCCTCTTCCTATAAAATGGGAATTAGTTGAAACCACTCTATGAGTTTTCGTAATGTAAATCCCTAAAAGCACCGTTGAAAAGACAGTTGAGCTTCCACTTTTGAAAGTTCCTGCCGCAATGCGCCAAGGTTCTGCAAACTGGCTTTAGAGGAAGCCGTAATTCCAACGATTCGCTTATTAAATTCTTTTGCTAGGTTATTAGGCGTCTGACTCTCACTGACGGAAACTGGAGGAATGGGCTCTCCTGAGAAAATCTGTTCCAGTAGATCCAAATTACGACTTCGACTAGAGAAAAATAAGACGAGCAATTAGATACTCTAAGAAGAATAAAGGTATCAGATTTACAGCTTTTTAGCCATTTCAACAGCAGCCCTTTTGTTCTCTTCCAACATGGAGATTTGATGATTTGTTATAGTCCTTCGTTGTGCCTCACCGATTTGAGTGCTGTAAGTCAGTTATTAATATTGAAAATTATAGTTAAAAGTGGTACAATATGGATCGAATTTACTTACTCCAAGGTTGTGATGGCGCTTTCGCAAGTACTACGCTCCTCTTGGGCCTTCTCTAAGGATCTTCTCAAATCAGCTTCATTGCTGGAAGATATCAATTCTGCACGAGCTTTTGTCTGAAAAGGAACATACATGTGAGTCTCGCGACATAATGTAAATAGACTCTAAATTAAAAAAATTTATAAATTTCGATAAACGACTTTTTTAATAATAGATAATTACTACGGATAAGGTGCTTTTGTAAAGCAAAGCACAAGTCAATGAATGAACCGTTTTTACTCAAATATTACTGACAGAAGTTATTAACAAAGATATTAACTGGGTAGACCAGTGTTATTTCGGCCACAAAATTTGTTCCAAGTACACATGATTTGAAGTAGCCATGGACTGTTGGATAAATAACCACTACGCCACAAAACTTTCATCAGACTCACAGCTTCAGCTAGTTTGTTTCTCAAGGTATCCAACTCAACACTGGCGGAGTTTGCTCTCAGCAGTTTGTCTTCAACGTTTGCCATCATTCTTTCATTTTCAACCTAGAAAGCGAGAATGTTCGAATTAAACAAGATTCAACAAAGAACGACTTAAAAGAATTAACTAACTAAGGCGGACTCTTGACTTGCAATCAGTTGTTCCACACGAACCAAAGATGAACGCGACTCATCAATCGCAGTCTGGGCTCGTCTGCCATCCGATTCCAGGGCTGCCTTAAATAATAAAAAAGACCTTACTAAATAGTTCTTCTTCTTTGCATTTGAACAAGTTATTTTATCATGAACTTGCCTTCGCCAGATCTCGTTGGAGCTCAGCTTTCTGAAGCGTGACCTCTAGATGTTTACGCACAATCTCCACATCGGTATCGCAGACGTCTCCAAGGTTGCTGATTTTTTCGGATATTTCTCAATGAACAACACAAAGGCCAAGTAAAAGAATCAAAACTTAACATTGGCTAGATGGCAGACTTACCATGCATTTTTAAATCATCAGCAAATTTACGCAAAACCTCATTTCGCCTCTTTAGAGCCTCTTCCAAGCGCTATAGAGAAAAATCGCATTATTGTTAAGCAAAATAAAAAAATACGTAGCGTACCCCTATCTACCCCCAACAGTATTTATCACTAACTGTACTTCACTTCTAATTTGCACATTTTATTATCATAAATATTTTTCGAGAAATACGGAAAAATTGGACCTCCAAATATCGAATTCTCTGAAGAAAATCGGTACTCCAGAGAGAAGTGGAGGAATAATTCCTTTAATAGTCAGCATTAATAAATTTTGTTACCAGATTAGATATGACTGCGTTTCATACGTTTGTAATCTATCATTCAAGTGCGAAAATCTAGGGTTCATGCTAGACTACGGTTGGCGAAGTGATTGACATCAAGGAAAAAGAATCTCAACAACATATCCCGTTAAATGTAATGCTTTCTCCAGCAAAATTCGCAATTATTTTAACGGATTCACAGTCATTGCATAAAGACCACGAACTACTTGTATTCTAGGTTAAAAGGTCCGATAAATTACCTTCGCTTCGATTTCCAACCGCGTCCTGCGGACTATCAAATTAGATTTGGTTTCCTCATTGCTCTCAATCATTGTGCGATAATATTGCAAGTCTTTTTCGGCCTTCTCACAAACTAACTGTTTTTCAGCGAATTGTTCCTCTGTCTTCTCAAATGCATCTTTCAATTCCTCATCCGTTCCTTTGAAATGAAAACAAAACTGCGTTAAATATGCATTTATTACCTAGATAGCGTAAACTTAAATAGTGAATGCATTATCTTATGCTTTTTTACGAATGTTTGGTCTTGAAATCATTAAAAATATCGCATGGAACAAGACTATTTGACATTAAAATAGATATTTAAACTCTGGTAATGGCCAGAAATTCCCAGATGCCTTCAAAATCATTCCCACATAAAGCCGACCCTGGATTATCAAGAGCAAATCCGAGTAATGCTCCTTTGGGTTCACATTGTTTAAAATAAGAATTAATTACTGGGAAGGGAAATTATAAAGACGACAAGAAAGTTATTCACAAGTTTTGTGACTATATGTTAGAAAGTAGAGGAAATCTACCCTCGAATTCAGCGTCGATTTGCTCAGTCAATTCCTGGAGAAGTGCCTCCAAATGGGTTTTCTCAGTAACACAAGAACCTGAAGTAAAAGCGATAGATATCCCAGTTTCCCAAAGGAAATTGACTGAAAACTAATTAACCTATAATGACTGACACATGCATACGATGCGATGAGAATTATATAAATATTGAGAGTACTTTCTCGGTCATAACAAGTAGTAAATATTATGAAATGACGTACGCGCATCATCCTGGTATTCTACTAACTCTTTGTACTTTCCACGATATAAAGTTAACTTGGTCTGTTAAAAAAAGACGTTATGTAACGTCTCAATATATCTAAAACGCTAAAATACAAAAATTACTCACGTCAATTGAACCTATTTTTTCATCAAACTTGGAGAGAATGTTGGATTGATTACGCAGATCGCGTTCAACATCGATTTTCCGATGTCTAACCTGCGTTGAAAAAAAAATTCATTAGAGAAGATTGTGTTTGAGAATGGCTGTTTGAATGTCAAGTTTATTTTGCAAGTTTCACTGAATGACTAACACTATTAGCCTCTTCTTTAGAACGACTGAGGTATTTTAGTTCAGTTCGGTAAGTTCTTGCGCCTTCTTCCTGAAACAGGGAAAGTTGGCTTAAATGTAAATTAACAATCAAACGGTACTTAATAGAAACCTTACCTGCGTAAGTCTTGATTTCCGAATGGCATCAAGGGCCTTTACATAGCAGTTAGAAGTAAAAAGATCATCAAAACGTTCTTTCACAGCCTTCGGTTCTTGTAGCGGCCAGTTCGATTCCTCCTGGTGGCAGAATATTACATTATCGAAAACAGCCTTGGAAGCACCCAAACACACAGCCATCTGAAAGTCAAAGTAACACATGAAATAGCAAAATTTGGAGACAAAAAAACCTTTAAAATAATACTGTGCAAAGTGGGTCAGGGATTTGCCATCAGCTACGCATTTACAGTAATCTTAAGCTAGGAATTTAATTCCACAATCATGTCAGGTTCAAAAAAGCAAAAAAATGTCAACTTCACAGCCCGATCTTCAAATGGTGTAATTCGAAATTGTCTTTACGTCATAAATGCGTTAAGCTCTAACGACAATAGAAAAGATGAATGAAAATTTCCAGCAAATACATATATGTATTATTTTGACACTGAAGATTTACTTCTTTGTCGATATCGCCGCATCGAGAACTGACACTAATTAGCTCGCCTGTTGGAAGAAATCCTTTTGATTGTACCATCGAGAGTTTTGAGGCTCGGTTGCTTTGCCTATTGACGAACAGTAATATAGCGGCAACAAACAAAAATACAGGAACAAGCCACGCAATTTACATGACAAAATAAGCTTGGCAAATAAATGATCAACCTTTAGTGAAGACACACATCAGAATTTCAAGAGGAAGTTGCAGTGGTGATTCTTCGAAACAGCATAAGAACGAAAACATACTGTTCCACGTTGGGTGGCGACCAGGCTCCGGGCAACAACAAGAGGGCAATTCCGAACATCTCGTACTTTGAGGGCCACTTTGGCTTTAACTTCGATCGAGCGTGTCAACTTAAAATAAGGAGGAAATCTAGGTATCTACGCAAATAATACCTTTGGATCGTGGATGAAGGGGGCCCCAGTTTTCGCTCCTGGGGGCAATTCACCAGTAACCGCATACTTCAAACACTCTATGATAGTCTAGGTGCGATGAATAATAACAATGACATATTAGTACCGTTTTTCCTGTTCCATTAGGGCCCAGAATTAATGTGACCGGGGTGGAAAACCTAATTCGTTGTGGATGCTCAGGACCGAAGCTCCTAATGCCTTGTATATTCAGTTCTTCTAGCATAGACATTTCGAGTTGTTTGATTCTATTTTCGTAAAAGTAATATATGCCGTCTCAAATAAAAGGCATATAGGACGTATTATGTCATTTAGAAATGAACCAATCGCGAGGCAGGACGTGCATATCAAGGTCAATGCTCAGTTGATCTCGGCAAGTGGCACTAAATAAAACATAAAACATCCATAAGGGAAAACAATTAGACCCACCTCTTCTTATAATTTTATTTAGAATAACCGCGCCAAAAAATTTTTTAAGTGTTTTTTGTTGGCAAGCGCTACATACGCGATCTTATTCTCCTCTTTTATGTATAAAACAAACAAAAGGTAATGTGACCAGTCTACGGAGAATCTGTGCGCCACCCAGTACGATGTCTCTCAAAGAGCGGAGTTATCTTTGGCAAAATTAAGAGGCTTCACACCCTGCAGAAGAATTCAGTAGGCTCCCCGGTTCAGGTTTAATGCCGCCCTGAGAGCCGTTCGCACTTTGTGTGTACCGCGTGCGCCTTAAAGGCTTCGTCAAATTTCAAAACGGGTCTTTTGTTATAGCTTCTCGTATTCCAATTAGTTTGGCAGCAATGTACACCTATAAAACAATTGTAAGTTTAATAATATTTAATTTGCTTCAATTATATTTCTGAGTGGGATGTGGGGCACACAATATATTAATAGGTCTTCAGCAGCTAGTGAAACTACTTGGCCATCTCTCTAGCTCACAACCCGTTAGGCATATTAATCTTTTTGACTTTTACGTTGTTTGTGTGCAAAAATATTTATTGGTTTATTGCACATTTGTTTCAAGCTTGCAAGAATTCTTTAACTGAATCGAAAGTCCTACAACGACCTTCTCGTGTTTCTTGTCTCCCGCTTAGTATGTGTTTGAGCCTCCGATAGCGAGTAGCCGTCTGCGAGTCTAGTGCAGTTTGTTCTTTGATGGCTCTATGTTAATAACTACAGCCAGTTTTGGCTATCCCTTCTGACCGTAAATTTGTTTATTGTGTACGTGCTATCCAATTGAAAATCGTAATGAGGTCGCAGCCTCTATCTCCTGCTCCTGCGTTTTTCACTGCATATGTGTTTTACTTTCCCTTTCAGTTATATGACGGGCGGATTCATCTGGCACTCTATCACTAATATAATTATTTCCAATTGGGAATTCACGGCTAAGTCACAGAGTTCCAATTTACGTACTTTTACTACCCCATACACTTATTATTACATGCCGAATTGGTCCATTTCGGAATGGCAAATTTACCGGTAATGCTAACTCGGTCACAATAGTCATAATTAGACCAAAAAACTTTTCGGTTTGTTACGCAAGACTTCTGTGTTTCTCTTCATTTTTTTCACTATTGGTCTTGAAAGTTACTTGTGGCTGAAAAATTGCAGCCATCCTCCGACAAATTTAGTTACAGACGCTTTTAATGCCTCGAAAAAAAGTACCAACAGTTTCTCTGTGTTTTCTGATCCACCGGACCACACTTCTATCATCGACGATCTGAAAGATGCGATGCATCACTCGTGGAAAGCCTATGTTGATTACGCTTGGGGAATGGATGAAGTTCTAGTGTTGTCTAAAATCGGAATGCGTTGGATGGATGCTAGTCTTACTATGATCGATTCTCTTGACACCTTGTGGATGTACAATATGAAGGCCGAATTTTTTCGAGCACGGGACTGGATTAACACTCAAATAACTTTTGACTATGACAATAGCGAAACAAATGTTTTCGAATCTACTATTCGATTATTAGGAGGACTTCTTAGCGCTTTTCATGTTTCGAAAGACACATTATTCTTGAGAAAGGCGGTAAGAATTTTCATACACATATCTCCTTTACTTTAGATTTCAATTAACCAAGTTTTTCTATTTAGGAATTATTGGGGAAAAAGCTTATTACGGCTTTTGATTCGCCTTCTGGTCTTCCATATACAAACATTAATCTACGAACATTGAAAGCATCTCTCCCTGGTAATATTAGGACGGTATCACTTTCGGAAACAGCCACGCTTCAGTTAGAATTTAATGAGCTCGCAATGCTCTTACGCGACGGAAATATCGCTGTAAGTAAATTCACAGGAGGATCTTTTCCTTTTCTCTCTTTTAAACTTCCCTTTAAAAAAATTTCAGTGAACTGTGTATTTGCCACTACTACTATAATAGAGTTAACCTTTTATGAAATCCATTAAGCGGCGAGCTTTTCTGTGATTATTTAGTATTACAACGACGTTTCTATAATTTTTTAGACTTTCCTTGACAACCATTCCTATTTATTGGAGTAACTTTTTAATAAATTGCTCCTTTAATAACTGAATGTATTGATACATGTGAACCGTGTTGTGATTTTGAATGAAATCACGTATTCAAACCAAACTAATTACCCTCCTTTCGTTGGACTGATCTTGATATACTAACAATGAAGTAACCCATTCATTAAATCATACTCCAATTTCCCGATCAAATACTCGATTTCGTCGGTTTACAGGTCGTCATAGATTGCTTCTTTATGTATGCACCCTCTTACACCGCGTTACGCTTGGTTCTGACGCAAAAGTTTTTTGCTTCCCGCCTAAAAATAAAATTACAAATTTAGTCCGCGGACATAGTTCCGATTTTTATTTTTCTAAGGAATTCTGCCTTATAAGAAACGTGAATTTGAGATCTTTCCCATCTTGTGGAATTTTAGAAACCAGCAGCAAATGTTTACAAAATATTGAGTAAAGTGAATCATCTGTCTGGTCTGATCCCCATTGCGATAAACATGGATCATCCTGCTCATTCCCCCCTAGGCACAATTACCTTAGGTGCTCGAGGTGACAGCTACTACGAGTATCTTGTTAAGGTTTGTTTATTTTCACCCATTTATATTTCCTGAATTTTTGAGTTTCTCTGCAGCTGAGGTTATCAGCATTCGTATGTCCTATATTTGCACGACCTGCTATTTATAAGCGACTTATTTTTTTTAAACTTCAGTCATTCTTCAGTTGACTTTAGGTTGCCTAGACCGAAACTGTATGCACTTTTGAGAGGCGTGATATAATTTCTTATGGCTTATTTGTATCGTCGTCTCGACGATAGGTTTGGGTTCAAACCGGCAAAAAATCGGAGTGGCTTCGAAACGAGTATATGGCTGCTGTTGAAGGCGTAGAGAAAACGTTGGTTAGGCAAAGCGTTCCTAACAGACTCACATTCGTTGGCGAGTTGCATTCATCCCACTTTTCCCCAAAGATGGTATGTTGTCGTCATTATCAATGCTATTTTTTTCATATAAAATCCTTTACCTTCCGTGTGAAATCGTGATCTATGTTTTATTTGAATACTAACTTGTTTCATCGATACACATCATCTTTTCTTAAGGTGCCTTTTTGACGATTCAATCAGCGTCTGTTCCATAAACTATTAATGGGACCTAGCACTCTTAATCTCCGTTTTTAATTTTATGTATTACTGCCATCTAACTTAGCTTCTGGTGATGCTTCTCTTCACCGTGGAAATGGTTCGACGTAACATGTAGTCAATTTTTTTCTTTGAAGACACAAATTTCAACTTTTTTGTGGAATGACGCTGTGCTACCCTATGGCGTTTTAGCAAAAAACAGATTCCAGTTTTTGTCTTACGTAGTTAAAATTAGGTTTTTTTTATAGTCTCAAGAGATTCTTCCCCTTCCTACCACCACTTTTGGCCGAATTTGCATCTTCGGTGTCTTAATGTCTTTTTTCGGATCTGAATGTCTTGCTTTTTGTCTTTAACCATCATTATCTAGACATTCTGATAACCATTTGTGGATCGTCACCGCTTAACCATTAATGATATTTTCTTCGAGGTACACTATTATCGTTAGATTGGGTGCGTTGCCCAGGAAAGTAACCCCTTGTAACTATCGACAACTTTTTCAATCTGTTTTTTATTGTAAGAACTCTTTGTTAATTTCTAACAGGTCTTTTTTTGACCACCCACTTTTAAAGGACCATTTGGTGTGTTTTCTGCCGGCTACTTTGGCCTACGGTTATCTTCACGGAATGCCAGCAAACCACCTTCATTTGGCTGAAGATCTCATGGAAACGTGCTTTCATCTTTACAATGAAACCAAAAGTGGTCTGAGCCCCGAACTTGTATATTTTAATCTTGCGAACGCCGACAAATCTGATTTCTACATAAAAGCAAGTTTAAGGAGTATCATTTTTTTTCGTCTAAAACTTACTTATGTGCTAAACGAATTGATATAATTCAACCCGCTGTGCAACCCATCAGCGTGTTACCAATCGCAAATTTGTCCCCATATTCGCAGTTCATCTATTTTAAACCGGTATTTAGCACTTCTCGCGGTTATAACGAGCTCTACCTCGGCTTTTGGTTTCTCGTTTCATTAAGACAATTGATTACCCTCTTTCAACTAGTTCATTTGGTATTAAACATCATTCTGGTGCGAGGATGCCAAATGACTCATTTCGCCATAAATAGGATTTTTTAGGACATCACTATACCGTACCTGTTAGCTTACCTGTAACTAGTGGTTCACTCCTTCCGAGTAAGTGTCTTGACTTCGCGTTTCTTTATAACCTTTATTAATACCCTCTCTTCGGGCTGTTGTTTTAATCTTGCGTACTTGTAGCGAACGGACGCATTCAATTTGCTTCGTCCAGAAACGGTGGAATCCCTTTTTTACCTATATCGTATAACCAAGAATAACAGATATCAAGAATGGGGTTTAGCCATATTCCGAGCTTTCAACGCCTCATGTCGCGTCGATCCGGCGGGTTTCGCCCCGCTTCAAGATGTCCAATCCTCTGTGCCCAATCACAGAGACAAGATGGAGTCCTTTTGGATTGCAGAGACCCTCAAGTACTTGCTTCTTCTCTTCGACGAGAAACTGGCAACCAAGTTTGATCTGAGTGAGTGGGTGTTCAATACGGAGGCGCACCCGTTCCCTTTGCCCGGGGCAGACGCGGTCAGTACTATTCAGCATCTGTACGGCTTTAGCTCCTAACACCTTATTTTACCCAGCGCCTGCTCTTTTTTTGACAAGGCTTATCACTTCTAATCTTTGTACTTTTATGACTTTGTATTTATCTATTTATTCGTATTTCATGGACTTTGTTAATAGACTCTTCAGTGTCTTTGCAGGGTGTGCAATTCGTCCCGCGTATAGCTAATTAAGCTTGTGATTACAGCAGCATTAGGTGCTCTTAACTCCTGGTTTCACCTCGTAACATACCAGACTACCAGAGCCGAACGTCGTCATTTCGTGCGCGTGGCCGAAGTGGAGTGGCTGGTTCTCTTGCCGCCGGTTGCGCGACCAGCACGGCCGCTAACTGGGCTCCAGTTTTGCAAACCTAAACGACTTTTCCATCGACTTGGTGGCCATTAAGTGCACGTTTGTGAAACTTCGAAAACCTCGACAGGGTTATGGTCTAGCACTCACGGGTGCGGACCCCGGGCAACCCCTCCTCGGCCGACTTTTACGGCCAGGTTGTGAAAGCTATTTTCATACGAACTTGTCCGAGTGCCGATGCCAGCTGCCACGTTCGCGGCCTTATTGTGTTGCGCCTCGTGGCCCAATTTACTCGGTCTCCTGGTGGCGACTGGAACGCACGTGGGCGCCCAATTCTTGTGGACCAGAGCCCGTTTTTTGCGTTGACGTCACGCGGGCTACACTTTTTCGGGTATTGCATCAGCTGCTCTGCCACTGCCCAAGCCACCGCCTCGTGGATTGCTTCTGCCGGCACCAACCCGCCTTGGGGCTCGAAGAAGTAGCACGGCCCACGAGACGGCAGACCAGTCGGACTCCTGTTGCCGTTTACTTTCCATCTCATTGCAGATTACCGCCGGTTTGAGCCCCGCCCACACACAAGTGGAACCTCGGCTCGAGCCCTGACTTGCTTCGATGTATGCAACTTGCATGTTGCTGGGGGCGATCGCCGCCCCCGACCACTTTATAGTACGCTTCGGCTCCAACACGGCCTCCACTCCGATACCCGTCATTGCCCCCGGAAACGCTACTTGCCGAGATAAGTAGAGTGGCGTAGTGTGGACCGTCTTTTCGGAAATTAGAAAAAGCACACCAGCTCGCCAACTATTAAAGGCGGACGGACTGGGATGCCAGAAGCACAATAGAGACAGGTCGGTGGGTAAAAACGGGTGACCGCTCGTCGGGCCTATGGCTGAGATCTAGGCAGACAGAAGAGACCGTCTTCATATGAGCCCCTCCGACCGGGTAAAGCGCAAGCGCGGCCCCGCGATAACCCACCACCAGCGCCGCTCTGAATTGTCTCTAAGACGGGTACTCCATTCTGTGCATAGCCGCCCCCGAAGTAGGCACGCAAATCCCTGGAGAGGCACTCTCCACTCCCGGAAGCAAATTACTACGCGCTAACTTACAAAAGGCCGCGTTAGATGGGTTTTCTGAAGTGACGACTAGGCACTGCTTGTCCAAAAAGCTGCAGCATCACGGAGTGATAGTCCGCGATAGAAATAATATCCACGTAGCGCCGAACAACTCCGTGGTGGAAGGGATGCGTCACGAACGAGGCACACCCGCAAGCCCCCCACCCCCCCCCTTCGATATTACCCCTGCTGCAAGCTTCACCAACATCCCGGATGGGAGAGAAGCGCAAAATTCGAGAAATCGGAAGTCGTCGCCAATTATTGCCTCAACTACTGGCGTCGAAAGACGGGGCCATGCAACACATGGGTGGGCACCGGAACCCAGCCAAGAAGGGCGAAAACCCACGGGGGCGATGATTTCCTCGCCTATCTCCCGCGGTACCGTGGTGGGTATGGGCAGGTAGCCACCTCCTCCAAAATCTGCGGACGGAGGACTCGGAGCTATGGCAAAACATATTTATTATGTAAGTCGATTTAAGAGTGGTTGAGTGAGAACTTGTAAACGCTTAAAATATCATGGTCACAATTTCCTGTAGTAACAGAGGTGCACACGAATGTAGAAATGCAGAACAGGATGGACATTTGACTGCCCCATTCGGTAAGTCACCGGAAGACACGCCATACCCGTCCTGTAGCTTGTACTGCAGAGGACTAACACAGACATTACTGAAAGTGGGTTCTGTAAGGATTGTTTTGGGCGCCATGAAAAGAGCGCAGTATCCAGGAAATGAAGGAGCATCTGTGGAGATTCTGTCTGCTTTTAGGTACGTGGGAGGGAGATAGAGAGATAGGAAGGAGAGCTCGGGGACCCTCGAAAGACACAAGGGGAGGACCTATACAATCTCGCTATTGGGGGCATGGTACGCCAGTCGACGGCCATGGCGCAAGCTGGAAAGACGATGGGCGGAGGGAAAGCAGAATAGAGGAGGCGACAGATTGTAGCATTGCAAATTCGGAGGTTATGGAGACTGGAGGGTGAAAGGACCGATCGTACGACAAAGGGGGTACTTCAGTAGAACAGGTTTGGTGCCTCTAACAGGCAATAGATTTCGCGTGTAGTGGTGCACCATAATAGGCACGGTGGGGTAGGGTTGACTGTACTCGCCGAGAATAAAAGCTTCAGACTTGGGGTCGTAGGAAATCTTCATGTGTAAAAAATCCCGGTCACGCCTTGACAGCCAGAAAGACGTAGTACGTTATCGCGAAAGTACACCAGGCACTCGGGTGTGGCACGAGTAGAACATAGTAAATCATGACAAGGGAAAGGCGTCCCTCCAAACTACGATGTATGCCGCTTAAGGATAACGAATCAAATTATTTCAACAAGTTAGCGAGTGCCGACGTTCCTTCAGATATCGAGAATATACTTAGACAACCCAAGTTTAAACGCAACCGGGTAATCAGCTCCCTTGGGAGCAATCTGACACCTTCGCAAATGGTAACTTCAAAGATATTGCCCCTCACGAAAGACTCGAGATGCCCTTAGGTATCTCATCCAAAGGTGTCAAGACAAAAATTATCCCATAGAACCCCGGAAACGTTGCATTTGATTCTCTTCTGAAAAAACCAGTAAACAGACCCTACCAAAGATACACATACGAGTCTTTTATTTCAGAAATGCCCAATTGTCGGATTCTTTTAGCCTAACAGCAAATGCTACACGTTTGGATTCTTAATTTACATCTTAGAATGCACCACCCTCCGCTGATAGAAGTTGAGAGACATCGCGTCGATATGTAGGTGTAACGTAGCTAGCAAGAAGACACAAAGGAAGTGCTTTCGCCTTCAGGAGCTTTGCATCAAGACCGCGCCAAGTCATTTGGCTCGAGAGCCCGGATTTTCGTCAAGTACGCACATTGTCAAAATGTAATTAAGAACTGCTCTATGGAGTCTGGTCTCGAGACTAAAACGGTGAGTTTGGTGGGAACATCCTGGGTCAGAGAACAAGCCGGTTTAGAGACCAGCAATAGGCACAACCAGCGGGACTTGAACAAGGATTAAAGTCACCAACCTGATTGAGAGAGAAAATGCTGCCTTGCTAGTCTCACTAGTGCGCACCAGAAAGCTCCCCGGAGGAGCCGAACGCAGTAGTGATTCAGCCTCAGCACGCGGTAGGCGGCCGTGAAACCATCTAGAGAAAAGAGAAAGCAGCAGAGGTTACGACAGTGGCAGGGAATGTTGAACGATGCGCTCAAAAGCGGTCACGCGCAGACGAAGAGGCGTGCCAGCGACGGCATCGGCGCTGCTCCACGCGCACGCGCGCGCAGCTGCCCGGTGCGTCCGTGGCCGCGTCCGCGTCCGCGGATCAATAAGCGGACGTGCAGGGACGCGACGGCCGCGCACGCGCGCACCCGAGGTGAGGGTTTTCGCTCAGACGGCCGCGATGGCAGTGGACGCGCTTCGCACGAGATAAACTTGTAGCCTGCAAAACCGTTTTGCGCGCCTAAATCGTGACCAAGTCCACTAGCTGGGATCTAGTCATCCCGTCGTAGAAATAGTCAGCGGACCTCCTTCCCATGGAAGATATTTGGAGAAAACTCTTGCAGCGCCGAGTGTCGAGTCAACTCAGAGGCCAAACGCGAAATTAGTTTGAGTCATATATCTCACTCCAGTGAGCGAACTAGTACAAAATATCTCCATCCGCCAAAGTAGCATACGAAAAGGGACTCAGTAAAATGTCTTATCGAATGATTGCAGACGTTGGACGGCAAGCATTTTCGCCGCCGGACTAAAATCTGCGATGAAGTCTGAATTTAATAGCCTAAATACTGTTGCATAATGGCCTCGGCTCCACTAAAGTATGGGACAAGGCAGTATTTCAAGTAGTGTACGCTTTTTCCCAAAAGCAATTTTTTCGTACGGTTGTTCTTCCACAGGCAAAGAGACGAGAGCTGCCAGATCAGCGGCCCGTTTGCCGCGACTGCGTCCGGTGACAAGGACTTGGGGTCGCTCGTTGTGGGGTACATTGACCTTGGTGGAGGTCGACCTCTTATCCATCGAGAAATTTGTCTCATCTGCGGCTGGAACGATGATGGACTGTGTGGGATGGTGGTGGTGATTCTGTCGTCTCCTTCGCTGCCCACTCACGAGTTGGTGTTGGGGCCACAGCATATAGGTCTGGCCGGCGTAGGCATGCGCAGGAGCCGTCTGATACTCGAAAACCCGACCGTCAGTCCACACAGCCTCGTCCGCACTCATTTTTCCACCAAGATGTGGTGGGCAGGAGACTTGGGTCTGGAAGAAGTAGCCCCCTCCAGGGGGCATGTCACCGGGTGAGATGGCCTTGGAAGAGGAAAAGAAGACGCGTCGGCCATGGTGGTAGACGGGCAGGGATGCGGCGTCCTGAGGCGAGAGCACGAGCCCTGAGTCGGTCAGATGGACGGCCTTCATGCGGCGACAGATACGCTGTTGTTGGTGATGACGGGGGTCAGAGGGGGTCGAGGAGGCGTCGTCACAACCAGGCCAGTCGATAAGCGACTGTGTCATGTCCGGGTTCATGACGGATGCAGATGCCATGGTTTTGCGTTGATTGGTTCCTGGAGGGTGCTGCCGTTGAGCGTTGGAGCGGGCGATTGGATGTTGTCGAACATCGCAACCCATGCGTACAAACCGGCCTGCTGAGTCATAGTCTAAATCTGAGGCAGGGAGGGAGGGATGCAGGAGTGATACAGTAGATAGGGGAAAGGGGAGCGAGAAGACAAAATTGGTGGTACTCTACACTTTGACAGGTTAGTTGAGTGGCCTCGAAACAGTCGGCGTGACACATTACTTGCACATGAAGCATCAAAATACACGCCGCGAGATGATGACTCCATCAAAACGGTAAAGGCCACTGAAACCGGTAATTGCGTTGTAATTGTCACATAAATCACGGACCAAGTGGATAACTCGTGGTACAAATGACTAGAGGGAGGTCAGGTGTGTACAAGTATATAAATCAGCGGTGGACTGTCCACGAAGCGGTGGCGGTCACGTTAGCATGATGCTACGAGGTCAACACACTACAAAATAGGAAAACAAACCCAAAAGCCTTAGCCAAAGAATTAGAACAAGGCCAATTGAATGAGGAAACCTCATTCTCACGAAGCTACAAGCCAGATCAGTTACAGAAAGTCGTTGCACCGCCCTCAAGATAACGGTCAAGTGCAGTAGTAGCCCCAGCGATGCATGCGATAATTTCGCATGTACAAGGGCCAAGGTGATTTAGAGACTGGGTTTATGGTAATAATTCATAGTTAAGCGCTGAAACAGTGGATATTCCGGACTCAAAGACGTCTAGCAGGAGACAAAACAATGAACCTTGACTAAAATCCCACGCATGTCTTGGGTCCGATGATCAGACGAATACTCCTGTTCGCGACACTCAAACCCGTAAATCAAATCAAACAGTATACCAAAGGCAGTGGATAAAGTCATTGCGATGCAGTCAATTACCAATGATTAAGCCCCCACCCATGAATTCAAAGTAGCCGACATTTAGGCATCAAAACACCTCGCAATCCGAAATGATAATAGAGCAGTTTGTGAACGAAACACAAAAGAGGTCTTTTAAATAAAGTATTGCCATGGCCATTCCGCAGGTCTTAATGCAAGTTAACGGAATGGATTCACCATCACTTTCACTCACTTAGGCTAACTCATTATGCAGCTGTCACCACAGAGCTGAGCGGACGTCAACCGTGGCACTAAGAGACCTCTTCAGAGGCTAAGAGGCACACATTTGTCACGCCAAGACTGCCTATCCGACATGGCCGTCGGAAAAGTGACAAAAGAAGTTGCGGTCGCTAGGAGGAAAAACCAACCCAAAAAGCGTCCCAAAGCTGTGGTCGTTACTAAGAGCCTCTCTAATGAAGATGGAATCCGGTCGCCAGAGATGATACAAACTCCACTTGTACGAACGATATGAGTAGACCAACGCAAGAGGGAGCTGTAAACTAACCTAATTAGTTTTTCACAGAAGCTTTTTATGAACAAGAGTTTAAAAACGAGGGAAAGGATGCCTCCAAAAAGCGGAGGCCTTGCTTGTGTGGCGCCAAATGGCTTTCGAAGAGAGAGGGAGAACGAGTGGCCGTTACTAGAGCTTCCATCGGTAAACAATCGAACAGGCCTTCCTTGTTAATGATCCAGGTCAGGCGCAACTGCACCATCTGAAAGTGACCAACGAGAGTAACCTGACGAGGCTACGCAACTATAAGACTTGTGCAGAAGCAGCAAGACATCGGCACTGCTTCAGCAGACTTCTATTCCCAATACAAGCGCACAAGTGCTTACTCGAACGATCTTAGGTTTAACATTCCTGTTTCATCAGCGTTGGTAATTGACGTCGACAGAGGTGACCAGTTAAAATGCTCCACTTGGCCGGTGAGAAACGGCGCAAGAAAGCGTGTAAGTGTCAATTAATTCACAATTCCACAGGACAAAAGAGGGGCTAAACAATCACAGGCAAGATCATGAGAAATATTCCAGTGGAGACGTGGTTGCATTAACGGTTCTGCCAAATTCTTGAAATCGGAAAGAGAAAACAAGCCACTTCCGAGTACATCCAAAACCGTGATATCTAAAAGAGGAGAACAGGACTCCTGTGTGGTTTCTCGCATCGTTCTTCTGCTTTATCGCTGTAACGTATCTGCCTTGCAAAGTATGAATCTGATACACAGTAGCAGCACCGCATTATCCGTAGGGACGGGACGGAAGTAGTTAGCGGCTAGTGTTACTATCTACAAACAATCCTACCGGGGACGACAAAATTCTGAGTGAGAGAAACCCCCGACGGCGTACTGAGGTCTCAGGTACAGCAACGTGCAAATGCGTGACATATCAGTCTCAGTAAATCACCGTGTAGGAAAAATTTTAGACCTGCGTGCCAAGACAGCGTTGCAGATAGCGTCGGGGTTGGACGGAATTAGGCAATATTTTAGCAGTTCCGGCATCGCTGTGTTCACTTCGGGCCCCAACTAAAACACCTGACGAATATTTTAATGTGGGAAAATCCTAGTACGCGAAAACAAAGTACCCAACAATGTAGCCCAGCTGGGTTTCACCAAATACGACAGGACGCAAAACGAAATCATTAAGAAAGCATCCTCACACATCGCCTTACATTTGTGCGAAAGGCCTTAGACCCAACCGGCAACATTTTCTCTAAACGCAAATTGCGTTTAGTAGTGTGAATTGGTTGCATTTCAGAAATGGTAACTGCGATTCACCGACAACGGCCCCAAAGCGACAGAATCTTGAATGTAAGTAAACGGGTGGGTCAAACTTCTCGATCGGAGGGGGCCGAGGACAAGCCTAAACCGTCACAAATATCTAGTGGAACCTCCAACAGCGGCTCTGAGACAGTGTGGCCTCGAATAAATCCCATTGCTTCTGCGAGAAGCAGAATGGGAAAAGAAATGTTTTAGGAGCTGTCAGTCGAACTTCTTCAGCACAGTTCTTACCTCTTTAAGCCGCAATCGCATAAAAAGAGCAAGTTAGTGGAGTGAACGCAAAGTGAGATCACAGACAGACTAACCAACGGTTACGACATCCTCTGCAGTCCGCTCAAATGGGGAAATTTGGTAACGGTGGGAATGTTAGAATGATTGGGGCTCGCAACTGGATAACACTAACTCAAAGCATGTGGTCGCACAAGTTAGAAAAGGCTGCCGAAAATGACCGCAAATGGTGAAACTACCACCCTGAATCTGGTGTGCCCAATGCCCGCCCCTCTCCCGGCGCCACATGAAACACCAGGCGAATGTTGAGGAGACGATAATCAAAGACCGGTTTAAGTAACAGTCAAATGCCTCTTCTGATCCTGCCACGAAGACGAAAAATGAGATGAGTCAAGGCCTTACTTGAGAGCCTCCAATGTTAGTAAGATGAATTACAGGCGCAATGTCAAAAAGCAAGATTTGAAATTTAACCTTCGCCCACATTTACGAGCGATTTCATAGGGGAGAAGCAAGGCTACAGAAAAAAACGGCGACAGCAGCAGATGGCTACCGAATAACCTTAATTTAGGTCTAGACCGTCCTAAACGACACAGGCAAAGGCATCCTCCCGTTGAGGACAAGCCTCTACCTGAAGAAAAAGCAGGTCACTGAAATCCTAATCATCACTAGATCAGAGCATCAAGCTGCCCTGTGAAAGTGAATAAGGTGGATGCATTCACGTTGTAAATAAAACTCGCAACATAAAATAACGAATATACAATTTGCCACCAATTGAGGGGTAATGGGGAGTAAGTGCCTGTTCCCTAAACCAAAGAAATTGAAATTCGTGGCGCCGCATTAGAAGCAAAAGAAAATAATGTAGGAAAGGTCATTTACTCACACCCCAGAAAGGTGAAAATGCGACACAAACCTCCTATGCAAAACAGAAGGCTTTACGCCACCATACGTGATGAAGGAAGAAAGGAGAGTTTGGTCCGTGCACCAAATTATTGTCTTTGCCGTCTGGGCATTTCGTTCGTTCGACTTCAGACCCAAGAAATTGGGCAATCACCGCCCACAAAGTTGAGGAGGCGAAATAAGGCACATACGAGTATAAGATTGCCCACTAATCAAAATTTACTTAAACTCAGGCTCTGTTTCGTGCATAGAGCGACTTCAGCAATAACTGTCCCCGGGGTGGTGATGCAGAAAAAGGGGGATCATTGCAATCATCGTTGGGGCAAACAAGCCGCCGCACCGGCCTTTGATCCCGCCGCCCAGACCGCACATGCCGCCTGCTCCGGGTCGCCCACTTCAAAGCGGAGGGCGTAAATTTGGGGTCACCTTCACATGTGTCTGGGCAAATGTCTGGGTGTCGGGCTGTTGAGGTAATTAAGTGGACCAGCAACAGTTTACCGTGTAGATTCTAACTAAAGGTCTCAGGTTTGTCGGCCTACCGATAACTAACTGCCCAAATCGTTGAAATTTAGTCAGTTCACTGGATAAAACAAGCGCACATCTCGTAAAACTGAGTGAGACCTAATGATGCACATTTCGACTGAAGAGGGAACACAATGCGAGGAGGCACCACATTCATTAGCGGTAAATGAACAACGATGGGAGGGCAGGTTAAGTAGAAGTTAGTCACCTAAATCTACTACCTGTCGTCTATCATGCAATCGGCTCAACACAAGCTTCTTAAGAACAGTCCCTAACCCGCTGTGAGAGGCCCCGTCAAAGATTACGGGCCCTGAAAGCTGGTCTCGCGACCAAAGACCAAGCAGCTGCCAAAAATAGTGACCTCTTCGTTTCAAGTTCTCTTCAAATCGTCAAAACGATGAATTGCACTGCCCCAAACATTGTTGAAGAACTTATGACTCATGAAGAAGGTATTTCACCGGTTTACCAAATATGAAATAATATGAAAACGCCTAAAAGTTGCCCTCGATAGGCGCGGGACAGACGGTCGATGGGACCACCTTATTTGAAATAGGAAAAGCTAGCCCTCAGTTATAAAAAGTGGGCAAAGTAAGGTAGCACCACAGGACCTCAGTTAATCACCGTACTTTACCACCGCTGCTAGTGCGGAAGGCAGTCTGGAAGGACAGACACCTGCGCCCAGCTTTTGAGCCTCGTCCACATTGATGGTGAATTTGTCCGAGGATCACTAGCGCTTTCTCAATATTGGTTCATTTAATAAAAAAAACCTACGCATTATTGCGCTCCTACCTTAAGTTCTTTGACCTAGCAATAACATCATTGAGAAAGTTGTGAGTACATTAGAAGCTGAAATAAATGAAGTAGGGTAATTTGCGACGTTTCCTCTGATCCTTAATCCCTACGGCGCTTGGCCGGGCGTTTTCAACAAACCCATGTCCTGGTGTTAGGGTGGCCGCGTGAATGAAGTGGGCCCCCGGTCACGTGATATTGGAAGTACGGAGTACGTGCAGCTGCGTACGGAGGCGGCGGAAGGAGTGCACCTAGACACGACGGCCACGCAGCTTGGGGGGGGGATGGGTGGGGAGCGGGGGCAGAGGCAGACTGCCAAACGGCCTAAATGGACACGTCACGTGATGGGTCGATCCCATCTCCACCACCCAAGTTCGCGGTTCGGGTGGTGCCACACGGCCACACACAAGACTGATGATGTACTCGTGAGATTACGAGGCTGGTGCCAGGGTGTGGGGGGAGGGGGGGGGGCGGAGGGGCGGAGGCGTTTTTTAAACAGGCATCGGCACACTGAATGCTCCATTAAAACTTGTTTGAAGGGCAGCTCAGGGGCGGCACTAGTTAAGTGTCAATTTCTCAAGTAGAAAGCCTGTTTGTTAGGGGAGTCGTGGTTAGAATTTCCACTAGCTACCAACCTTAAAATGGTGTCCAGAACAGGAAATAAAGAATATTCCCGTTAGAGCGCAAAAATTATCAGATAACAGGAAATCCCGGAGCTCAAATTTCAGCGGTAAATCCCCAATCTCATGAATATAACAACCGTTATGGAATATCTGCCCCGAAATGTCAGTGGCCTACTTTACTTCTTCTGACAACAGATAACAGTCGAAACCTGTCCGACTTGTTCTCTAGCAGTTACTTAATCCACACACGGAGAGTTTCGATACAAGGCGGCCACCGAATAAAACATAAACAAAATTGTACAGGTAAATTCACCACAAGACGTGTGGAGCTCTACCGATTGGAGGCAATAGGAGCCTACATGAAAATACGGTTTGCCGACGAACTGGAGAAAGGAATGTGGTCTCATCTCATGCTCGTTAAAACAAAGCACTAACCCGACCATGAGATAAAACGAAGTCTGTAAGACAGAGGCCGGGCACATATTTGTGTAGCCGTGGTATTTACCAAGAAGTTTGCAAATATCACTCAGAAACAGCAAATAATTCAGTATCCGGCAGTGTGTGCCCAACTCGAGGGATCATGTAACCACAAAAATTTCGCTACTAGAACAACCAAAGGGCACAAAAGTGAGAGCTTTATATGCGGAACCTAATGTTGAACACCCTAAGAACCGAGCAGAAAAACGACTTCCCTGACAAATGCGTCGGAAGTACACATGACTACCGACTTTCCAGTTTCAGTGATGTTCACTGATTAAGGAGAGTAAATAAAGACAAAACAACTTTATGCGAATGACGCCTACCGTCACAATGTACAGCGGCAGTCCAAACATCTCCAGGATTGACCAATGTGCGCGCCTTAGCCATACCCGAAGAGTCAGAATTCATGCGAACCGCTCGCCTGCCACTGGAAACATCTTTGCTGGGCGCCTCCACGGCATCCAAGGAGTCGTCACCGAAGCTGCGCGCAGTAAGACGGCGCCCACGATGATGCGACTGCGAGCGACGACTGGCGGCGAGACTCAGCGGACGGGCATCGTTGCCTTCGCTGCCGGGGTCTTCACAGCTACTTTTCGAATTTGCCGTTCGGTGGCCGATCATCCGAGACGCACGATGGTGCAGACCCGCCGCTTCGGAGTGCTGCGGTGGCACCCACTGCGGAAGACTTCCGGAAAAATCGACAGCCGCGGAAGTAGGTGGCGCAACACGCTCCCAAGGCACAACCGATCGACCATCGATGCCTGACTTAGAGTGGTGCTGTTTGACCTTCGTCCTATCAGGATTTTCTTCTTGCTTGTTGCGAGACGAGGCCTCCGGTACCACGGCTTGTCCGTCAAGGTCGGTCATGGGTGGCTAAAGCGGAACGGATTTGTCTCGATTAGAGGCTCTTTGATCCAACTGGCTAACTCTTAAGGGCATTTAGGAAAAACATGAACTTATATCACGAATAACGAGTGTTTTTTTTACCGAGAAATGTCGACAAAGCAGTAGCGAATAGCAAACATCCTTGTTAAACTCGTGAGCAGCGCGAACGTTCGCTCCTCAGTAGAATCAACCAACCACATGAGGTGTCGAAACGCAAAAAGGTGGCCTAGGGGTACGTCACGCGAGGGGCCGAACGACACAGACAAGGCCGCAGCGCTACCCACGTCCGAATTTTTTCGGGAGCCGGTGATAAGGTGACGCATTAGTCAGCTATCTGGGGGCTGAAGCGCTTCGGGGGCGGAGACGAGACTGCGACCACTCACGGGACCAGGGGATCGCACCGGCTCCTCCCGATGTCGACAACTAGCTGAGCTACGCTTTCAGTAGACGAAAAACCGATCCTGGTTTCGGCTAAAATAAGCAGCACGACACATTCTGTAGCCAAAAGGGCCGAGCTGTCATTGGCCTAGCAACATTGAGCGGTAAAAGAACCACTCCATTTACCGCCACACCGGACTCCGACGCAAGACCGGTGAATGTGACGGCCCGGCCCAAATCAGCCGCCACGGGTTCCGGTCCAATGTAGCAAAGTGGGGCTGTCCATGACGATATGGCACGCAGTGCGGGTGCGGATATTGCGTCAGAGAGTCGCAGAAAAAATGCGCCGCCCATTAAATATATTGTCGTTATTGATAGTGTCCATGGCGATGACGTCGCGCTTGTCTAAATAAACAAATCTTCTAAATAAGACAAATGGAGCTTCGTCGGTATCCCTTTACAAGCGGTACTCTGGAATGTTACACAAGGGAAGGAATAAGTGCTACCTACCTAAGTCAAGGGTTGTTCAAATGAGGCGATGATAAAAACACTGGACCGTGACTGACCTGGAGGAGGCCACAAACAAGAACTCACTGTAGGCTAAGATGAGAAGTAGCGATTTCGCCTGTGTTGAAATACAGATTCTTCAAATTATTTGAGTACTCAACAGGACCAAATTTATACGATAATGATATTGTCTGCGTACTGACCACAAAGTGAAGATTGATAAGGATCGAGATCCGACCTGAACTTGACATCGAACGTAGTTGTAATCGCGATAGACGTTGAACTCCTCCGCACGCAACGTGCCACTGTAGTTCACGTCATTATGGGAAAGTGGCAAAACACCCACCGTATTGACGAACATGTCAGTAGACTTCCTGGAGGAGGTCAGCTGGCGCCAGCTGAGCCATTAATAGGCCTTCGTCTTCAAAATTACTCGGAAGGGAACTGAGTGGCATACGATAACGTGGAGTTCCGGATAGCATAGGATACTGGCAATGAAGCGCAGAGAACCTGGACATTGTGGCTACCGTGGAGTTGTGTTGCGCTACGTGGACAAAATCCCGGGTTGAAAAAAAGTGCTTCTCGATTTGTACGGCGTAGTCTCCAAACTCAGAGATGATAGAAGTGGAGGAGTGTACGGTAACGCTAATCAAGAGGTGACAACGGACCCAACACAGAGTTGGGAGACAAAGCGAGTCAAACTAAAATGCACTGATAACACGCAGTATAGTCATACGAACCACGTTTTTTGCACAGTGTGTCATATTAAAAAAGAGTAGATGACCTCGACGTTAGGTGCAAATAACAAGCTCAGACAAGCCCACAAAAAACCCAAGATTTTGATAAAATTAAAACCAGTTACTAAGGCGGACTAAGCTCAGATGAACTAACTCATTACTGCAAGAAAAACCGACACAGAAACACATCAAGGTAAAAAGCAAACTGGTCTGTAGAAACGAGGTTCTTTCTTTCATCGTCCGGGGTTTTCACACATTACTACTAATTTTGCCTATTATTTTTACGAGATTAAGACGCTTCCCTCGCACATTCTAGGTAAGAACGGAACTCAATAATTGAATCCAAAGGGAAAAACACCCCTTTTCGCGGTAAACAAGGGAAGTACCTTAAGTATGCGAACTAAAACTTGTCGTTTTTCAAGACATCCTACTCGTTATCAGGACTAACTTACTTCAGGGGGAGTAGTGACCGAGGTTTTCGGGTCCCTTGGTGGAATGGCCGGAGGTGGCGAAGCCTCAGCGGTTGGGAGATCTGACACAGGTGGAGGGGGAGGCAGGTTAAGAAGAAAGCTTGCCACCGAGGCTCGGCCCCCGCCTGTTGTAGACACGCTTTCTTGCGGTGGCGGCGGAGGCAGAAGAGGTGGAAGTGTGATAGCATCACCCGAGTCTCTTTTCGTTGTTCCCTGGTGGTCGTCCACTTCGAAGGAACGACAATGTTCATGATAACGCTCCCCCTGACCATCTGACGCCTCGTCAGCATGTAACGAAAGATGCAGTGGAGTCGGTGGCGGGGGTGGGAACCAATTAGAGTTGTTAGGAGTCGGAGTCGCAGTCTCGACGGCCGAATCAGTTTCAGTAGAAGGAACAACACCATGGTTGGAGGAGAGCGACACTTGAGGGTTTGAAGTCTAAAACAGAAAATGTTGGTAATAGGCCAACCGATTAAAAGGCCTTCCACGTGGTCCACCAAATTCGTTGTAAGCCCGATTCCCGGCTTGTTCTATGGATAATGAAAAGAAGTAATGTTGCGCAGTAGTGGACGAGTCAGCGCAACTCTATACGCGAATCGGACAAAAAATAGGTGATTAATTCACCTAGACATTATCCTGGCAAGTAGTAGGCATGCGTAACGAAGAACTTCGGTGGAAGCACATTAGCAATGGACCACCTTATGGTAAGATGAAACCAAGGCTATTGCAGGCGAATACAAAATATCTAGGCCAGCAATGTCACCTAAAATGACAATGAACTTACTACCCTTCGTAGTTTGCTTTTTGCCCATTTTAGGTGAGTGCAGTTAGAACAATAAGTTCCTTCAATGCGATAGCTGATTAGGGCATCTTAACAAACCGAATAAATTTGTCTAATGTTCTATGGGGAACATGCACACCCGAGATCCGAAACTGGCTGCGTGGTAACGCAGAAGTTAAATTCCGACTGGGATAAGTTTAAATCATCTTTTAAACGCCTCCTTGGATCTTCCACACTTTAAGTTAGAATTTAAACTCAATACTGTCGTAGGCTGTAAAAAACTTGATTCATCAGTGAGTTTTATTAAGAAATTTTGTACATGTAAAACCATAAAACACCAAATTTATAGGAACTCCAAAACCCTTTCTACAAATATTACCAATTACTACTGAAAAGGATGGTCAAGCGGATGTGGCCCAAACAGCACAAGCTATAAACTTGAAACGGCGTACACGTGTACACAAGCCTAAAGGACTATAAAAGAGGGATCCATAAAAATTCTTCTCTACTTGTAACCTTAAGTCATTTCAAAAGGTTAAGTTTGAAAGACTCAACGACGACGCAAGGAACGCCCGGGATTTGAATTTAAAGTCCCCTAACAACTAATAGCAGGGACGTCTCTCCCACGCCCCCAGGCTATTTCAAAAAAGAATACAATTGTTTCTACGACCACGCTATTTTGGGGAATACAATATTATGTAGATAAATGAAAAGACATTGGAGAAGAATGGGTCAATCAAAGCTAAACGTCTATAGGTGCGTTCGGGAAGCAAAACCCTTATGGTGTTTGACCATAAAAATCTCCCTAGACACAGCAACCATATCGAATTGAAAGCCTTAAATGAAATTATGGCTACCAAGCAACTGTCAAGCCCTTTGTCCACATGGCAACGTAAACGCCCATTCCATAAAACGCTGAAAGGTAGATGCTTATTAACATAGCATCGGCGAAGTCAAGAAACGCAACTGAACAATGCCGGTGAGGCGACCACATGAGACCTACCGACTGGTCCGCTGGTTTCGTGGTAGACGAGGTAAACGTCGAGATGGTGACACTGACTGGTTGGGCGCTCGTTTTCACAGCCCCACCAGCGGCAGAATCAGAGAGAGGGGAAGAATCGGTTGCCCCGATCTTGGAGGAGGATGAGGAAGCGGCCGAGCACGCGCTCTCGCATGCGGCTGCGCCATCCGGGGGTCCTCGACCGCCCTGTATACGCTGTTGTTGGTTGGCCGCCGCAGTTTGGAGGCCGAAACGTGATAAACTTATGTCCCACGCATCATCGTACAAGGACCCACTACCCGTAGAGGACATTTTCGGACCGGTCTTTGCGGAGACGGCTGCATTCTCTGTTGTGGCTATCAGGATATGTATTGGAAAATCACCTGCCTGCTGAGAGTTGGCTATTTATCATATGCAAAGTATCAGAGGCTGTTTTTAGAAACCAAACCGAACCTTAGTTATCAAGGTTCGAATCACTTGTGACAGACTTGCCCTGTCTGCGTGAAGAGTGGCAACCACGCTTAGAGTCAACTGACTAGGGGCGTAGCAAAAGTCAGGCTTTAAGGGCTAAAAAAAGGAAAATTGAGCGCCAAAGAGCTACAATTTAAAATAATCGATGAAACAATATTGCGAGCCCATAATTAGTTATGCTGTCGAAACTATTTTTAACCACGAAAAAGAACAGAAGAGATGAAGGAATGCCAACCCAGCAATTACGTGGGGGTCCAGTGACCAATGCATTAAGGTAAATGAAGGTACAAAACAGACAAACGAAACAAGTCCGCAAGACCCTAAACTCATCTATCAGAAAGCGACTGTATGACAAAAAGTACCAATACATGGAAGTGAAGGTGCTCTTTAAAAACAGTGGGTTTTTTGGCTTACATCTGCTGTTTATTTGGGAAAAATTTATGTTAGTAAAAGGGAATAGTAACTGCTCACGGGTTATGCAATTTACATGGGAACCAGAACTGTAGCTACTCAATTGAAGGCAGAGCACGTTTAATTTAACCAACACGTAGCCCAAATTATCACTAAGACTGCCAATTCAACATTACGACGTTCAGCACTTTGAGCGCAAGTTGTGGAACGAGGTCCACCTGGCAGCTAGATGGTATCGTGCTACTGTTTGGTTCGTCCATGTGAAATAACTGTCCCATGAGAGTCAGTCACACGTGGGAGACCAGACGTGAATCCGGCCGAGGGATAATCGTCCGTCTGATTCCCAACTACCTTATTGCAGTATCAAGAAACCCTACATTGGGAAAAAATTATTATTCCCATAAAGGACTACCAAAATGTCAGTAAAAGCACACTCGTCGGTTTGTTCAGAAAATTGTACCAACCAGGACGAAGGTAGGGAGCTAAGAAGGGTTAGATTTAAAGGAGACGTACCTGACAATAGCGATGGGATTGCGCATTTTAAGTTATGTAGGAAGAAGTGGCTTTGTACCGGCATATAACTTGGCATCACCTAACTCAAGTGGATTGGTGGTGTCAGAGCAAGCAGCCGAATGAACGAGGATTAGACACACACACACACACACTCGTGCGGAAAAGGGAGGTGATGCTCCGGTCGGTGTCCGAGTAGTAAATAAGAGGCTGTACTCGAAAAGACCCGTCGGGGGGTGGGTGAGCAAGGCGGTGCAAGCTGTCACCCTCACATTACCTCATCGTGACTAAGAGCGCCGGTGAGTCAGACGCACCTCCACCGGTGGAATGGAACTGACGCGCCCTCCGCGCACCCGGCGTCGCTGCACCCAGCCTACGGGAATCTGGCAGTCGGTGACGCTGGTGACACGGAAATGAGGGAATGGAGGGAGAGACAGACTGGTTGGACGGGCGTCGGCCTCGCACACGGGATTAGAAGGGTTCGAAAACCGAGTTGTGGGTCGACAAAGCTTCTGCATACCCGATTACTATAGAATTTCACTCTAGACAGTCAAGCCTTCTTGTGAATGACAATTAGCAGAGTGCAGTACAATCACTTCGCAACATCGGTGCATTTGAATGAAAATGCAGGAAGGGATGTTGTGTTTGCAGACTTAGCTACACAGAGGTGATATTAACCTAAAAAAAGACGTCAGTCAATCAAATTCGACACCACTAACGCATTCACGTTTGAAAAAAATGAAAACAATGGAAACGCAAGAAGGGCTGCACTCATGGAAAGTGGGAAACAGAGGAGAACTTGGAAATTGCGAAAGTACACATCTTTGGTATGTATGGGGACCATTAACGAGAAAACCATCTTCCGCTACCAAGAAGTGACGAAAGGTAGCTGTGTGGGGATGTAATGAGCCCACTGAAACGTGAGAAAACGGCTAATCAGACATACTGGCCGGGTAATTTGTGGGAGGTCGTTCACACGCTTCAACAACAAACGCATGGGAAGACGCAGCATGAGTGCGCTGCAAAACATGTAAACCATTAAAGTGGGAAAGCACCGGAAAGTCAATTCACACAGAAATTGCCTTAGGATTTAATCACAGATTCCCCAGGTCGATGAGCCTGCGAAGGAAGCGGAAGCACAGAGATTTAGCAACAAACGGTCAAATGCGAGCGTTTCTGGCTCACAAAAGAGGCAGACTACTGGGGACACAGACAATACAGAGTCTAGGCCTTCTTGTTAGGACGCGGGGGCCGACCACATATCGTCCAGGCATTTGCAACAAGATAACTGACAGGACTCACAAGGCTAAGCCCACTTAGGAGGCCATAACACTGGAAACAGTTTAGTGATTTCGAATTTACCCGAGTACAAACAGAAATTAGGCGAACAGCTACTTCTCTCTCCAATCTCAGCAAATTATATGAGGATCTGACGAGAAGACCAGGAGAAAACAGTGACGTTGCAACGCAAATTAGTCCAAACATCATAGAAAATATTGACCCAATAAAACTTGAAACAACATACCAGACGTTAAAATTCCCATTTCTTTCATAATCTGATAAGCGATAACACAAAATTCGAAACTAGTGAAAAGAATGTGCATAAGCGCTAAAAAAGAAGCATTACTTTGAACTCAGAATACCGCCGAAGCGGACAGTTACATGGGTTCTCCATGCATCTTCATAATTCTGTACTTAAAAGAGCATAAGACAAGTTTCCCCATGAAGACAGCCATTGGCCACTGCTTCACAGTGTTGCTGTGGCTTCGCTTAAAGTACCTGCACGAGAACAAATGGCGGAATGAAGATAAATTTCGGTTATTTTTCCGGTCTGGTATAGATGAGTGGACTTTAAGTGCAGTAGCATTAGCCAGAAGAGGAATATTTCAAATAACAGGCAAACAATTCCCATCCTAAATCTCATTTACAAACAACAATCACGGAATGTTATTAGTTATGACAAGAAATATTAATATGATGGGCAATTCAGCGTGCCCTAACCTTTACTTTCCTCGAAAGCACAGAAAGGGCGAGGATCCCCAAAAAAGCAACACACGTTACACAGAAAGAAAATTTATAAAAGCCTATATGCTCTCGCAGTCATTTTTTCCGCAATAATAAACATGGACAAAGTCAGAATCTGGACCTTCGTGTCCACTAAAACTAGCTTCATTGTGAAAAGCGGGAGGAAGGAGGGACCTTGAAGACTGCTATAGCGATAAAGCAACTAATTAAGTCCAAAGATGTTTCTTGCCTTCTACCTATTTATCTCGTATTTTAAGATTAAAGGGAATCCTTCTGCTGCATCACAAAAGTATGCCCATACGCTGAAGCGAACATATAGCATATGGCGGGTTCCATCATGTGAATTTAGAACACAGAAATGGGTTTTCTCTAAAACCACTTCCGGACCTCCTATCACAGCGAGAATTACAATCGTTGAGACAAAACAAATTAAAAATGAGGCCAAAGGGGGAGGGGGTGGCACTGGCACCCCTTTTAATACATTGCAAACAAATGCATTCCACAGTGCATGATGATCGGCATGTTCTGGCCCAAGTATGCCCATAAAACGCCCGGGCTCTAGATCATCTAGCACATGCATTCGAAATCACATAGAGACAGTCGACCAAAAGCATCTGTTTTGCGTCGAAAATAACGAAGAGCCACACAGAGTTTGCCGGACAGAGGGATATTCCAGCCACTATTCCCATTGACAAAACTAACATGCCATGCGATATAATAGAAAGACGCGCGAATACCTCACCGCGTTCTCAGTTCTTCTGAGACCGGAAAGTTAAGCTGTACAAATATACTGTGACGGCAAGAGTAACGAAGGACGAAAACACCGACGGAACTAGTGTGTTTATGTGGAAAACAAACCTCGGGTCTGTCTGATATTAAAATTCGAAAATAGCGGGCAGAAGATTGCACAAGCACTATGCAGGTTGAAAGGAGTCTAATGACAATTCAAACAACTCTACGGACTCAACTAAAATGGCAATGCAGGGGTGCGAACTGGACCCTCGACGCGAGGCCACGTCTACGGAAACCGGGACTGGCGCAGCCGCGTAGGACGTCCGGACCTTCGGCATAAATTAGACCATTTAATCACCTTCAACACGGCCACTTATCGCCTTGACTGGGGAAGTTAGCGAGTACAATCGCGTTTCCCAGAGTTTACTATGAAATCAAATCTTCATGGGGGCATACGCTGCGCTAGCAGTGTTTATTACCAAATCAAGGAAAAATGCCCAAATATACCTTTGATAAATCGAGCTGGTGGGGGTGGAGGGTTCTTCGAAACTTTGACCTTGCGCGACTCAAAGAAGCGAGTGACATTGTTGGCGAAATCGGATTTGGAAGTTTTGGAGGCGGTTCCATCGGTCAACTCACCGAGGGAACCGACGACGGCATTGCTCTGGGCAGCACTATGAAATTACAGAAAAAAATGAATACCTCTTCCCAAAATAACATTTCTGCATGTTTACGATAATAACCTCCAGGGGTAGAAAATAAAGGCAGGGATGAAAATAGGCGCGACACAGTTCATAGGAAAAGAGCGGCTATTTAAGTCCTTCGAACGAGTGGTTTGAGGCTACTTTCCAGAGCGCTTCACCAGTGAACACCAACTCCCCAGATCTACAAGTTCTGTGCTCATCCCCAGAAGTGAGGACACTTTTTGGAAGTCTTGTGATAGGAAACAGTAGAACGTTGTCCCAAAACTTTCTCAAAAGGAATGTTCAATTTAAAGTATAACCAGCAAATGGATACCAAGATGAGTTTAAGTAGGGCCATAAAGATTTTGTATTCCCTTAAAAGACATTTTTGTTTGAAACTCATCATAAACATTAGCAAAAAACTGGTCTAGTTCTGTTAGTACACTACCAGAATGCTGGCTCATTTTACGAAGATGTTCCAACAACCTCAGGTTCACCAAACTTACCATCTTTAACTCTCTGTCCCCCTTCCTAAAAGCACAAAGGCATGCTGCAATCACCAAATGCGCACTGGATAGCCCTAAGATAATACGAACATAAGCTTGTGAAAATGATGTAGCAAAGCGTTATTTCTTGACCTTCGATAGAACAAATATGTGATTGCGTGGATGTGGAAGATTTTTCGTGGCGTATTGTATGGAAAACACGAAGGATACTCATTAGGTTGATAGTAGATAAATGTGGAGTGTTAAATAGGCCTTGGTTAAGTCTGGGGGATGAATGAGAAGTTTAGGTAAATTGTACACCTGAAGCCCAGTGAATTACTTGGTGGAATTTCCTAGTCCGTAGGCGCAGGTGAATCACCGAAGGCCAGGCATGGCTGAGTGTATAAGTATTTCTGGAAGAGGGAATACACTTTTAAAGAATGCAAACCCACAAGTGTCGAGCCACTTTTCCACATACCTTTTCAAAATTGTGAGTAGGATTTTCAAACTCTGGAAGAGTAGTACTAACCACTACAATGCTTTATTGAAGTGCTAGGTATCCTGCAGTTGTTTCACCCAGTAAATAGCATTAATAATAAGCGACACGTAAAGTACCTTAGCGATTTGCTTTAAGCTCAAACTCAAAAGTGTTACAACGGTGCTAATAATAAGGCGCTTTCCCTACATTTGCGATTTCTCGATTTAGCAAAATATTAAGCTACGGCAGGAACAACTGAAAGTGACCTGAGAGGCCAGTGCCAAGAAAGGCCAGTCCTCCCTCTATAGGGCTGAGGGAACACTGACCGAGTGGATAAAGAGGGCAGCCACAATGATAAACATTCTAGTCATTAATATCTAGTGTCACTTCACTCATCCCCTTTTAGAACGGGGAGGGAAGAGCAGTCCAGAAATTCTCCCCAGACGTATGTAAAGGAACCAGTTTTCACCTTCATAAACTTCCATGCAGCCATGCTAACAGACAGACTCCAAAGTGATGTCATACCGTAAAAGGTAATAATAACACACTATCTCTTCAAAAAATAGAAGCATAACAACTCCGTAATAAGTTTGAAACGGTGAACTCCAACTTGGAATCGAAATCGACCAACCAAATCGGAAACGAACTACTGAACGAAATGCACAACTTTTGGAGTTATGTCCATATGAAAAAAAAGACTAACCTGCTACTCGATTCAATACTAAGGTGGAAAAGCATTCTCGGTCTTCATAGTCATCGAGTGTTTTATCTGTCGCCTTACAAGTCACCGCAGGAAGCAATCACCATCCCGATGACAAACTTAGTAGCTCAACGTACCTCTCGTCTATACAGAAAGCAGAATTCCGAGAGAATACAGTAAATGTTAAGAGGAGCAAGAGGCAGATGAAAATGGTAATGTATATACGGATTACCTTTGCTGTTTTTATGCAAAAACACAATCCCTTCTACTCAATGACCGAAGGAGTTGTGATATGCAAACAACTAAAACTTCAATAATATTGAAGCTTAAAACTTGAATGATTACTTTAGAGCTGTTTCTGGAATGGTAATCGCAATACCGAGTTGGTCCACGAAAAACAGAATGTAGAATTCGAATGTCTAGTTAGTATAATTGCTAGATACGTTCATCAAGAAGATCGCAGGCATACAGAATGATCTGTCTGTACCGAATAAGAAACACTGGCCCGATAAGAGTGAAAAATGTTGGCAACATCGACTCAATAAGATCATCCTTCAAATTCTTGATTGATTGGGTGATGGTAAAGTAGCACTGTTTAGATTGAGTGTCCCTTTTGATAAGTCACAACGGCAAGAAAGGAAAGTCCAACCGGTAATGTAGCAATATACACTAGGTGATCGCACCATTGAAAAAAAGCGCTGTCGTCGTGAGGGAACCTTCAATGTTTACATCACAGAGAGAATAGTGCACAAAACAGAGCGAAAATGTTCGTTCAAAATTGTCGTAAGAGATGCCAGCCGATATTAAACCTATATGTATAACCGTAGCATCCAAACAGAACGGGGCGCTGGCTGGTCCTAAAGTTCCATTTCCAACAAATAACAATTTTGCCTAACTGGAAAAGAAATTATGTTAGGTTTTAACACGAGGTAAGTACAAGATAAAGAAAATTTACTCAATAAAGTCCAAAGAACTAGAGAGAAGACCATGTACACTGACAACTAGTTCTTGAAAAATTCCTTTTTTACGAGTCCAAAAAGCTGAACTTACGGATTTACAAATACATTGAAACAGTTTATAAGTAAAACAGGTAGTGCCAACAAATTCAAACATGTTATTAATGTACAAGAAAGCCAATGAGGTAAGCCAACAGAAAACAATGAAGACAGCGCTCTACGCACGTCGGTTTATGTATTACCATAGTGTAATGACAGTTGTACTCATGCTAATTGTCAAAGCCAATAGGGCCGAGTCAAAAGTTGTCAGTTAGTTTAAAACCTACCAGTTTAAGTGTGATTGAACAATAAGTGTGATCGACGAGGAGCTATATGAAAAATGGCTATCTACAACCAAATAGCTCACAAATAGAGCTTGCACGCATCGACATTGGAGTCGATTAAATGTGCCAAAGGGGTAAAGGTTGTCGGATAGTACAATCAATATGAGGCAAGTAATAATTTCACGGAGGCGAGTGGCAAAAACCAATACCAAACTTACATGGGAGTCGAGGCCATGCTCTTGCGGATCAACTAGTGTGTTCACCACAAATCACTAAAAGGAAAAGGCGGGATAACTCAGTTAGACCATTACGACGAAATCAAGATTGCATTAGGAACACTTTAGTCTTAAATTCGCCTTCCATAGGCGACGTTACAGTCGTATCACCAAGCTCAAACCCTCATGCCAGTTGGACAAACTACATTTTCCTTGGTTAATGTTTGGAAATGACAAGAAAACCTGGAAGGTGGGGGCCAGAGGCGCAGACGAAGGTGAACGGGAGGGCATGATCGGCACGTAGACTTAGACAAACAGAACAGATGTTAGGTTCTCAAATAAAATGTTGAACGTTTAAAATGCGAGGCAAAAGTCGACGACCCAAGAAAATAGGTCCAAAATTACTGGGCTTGTTGCGGTGGGCCAAACTCAAACTACCCATCAAGCACACGAAGCCCGAAACAAGAATGTTATCGTTAAGCTCTGGAAAGAAGTAACCACCATATTCACCTGCGGGATTAAAAGCCAAAGGCCAACACCCACTTTCGATAGTATGCAGTACGCGGGGTGTAAGGTCATGATATTAATTGGCTTAGCAGAACAAAACTGTTCTCTATAGCTAACTCTATAATAATCTGAGAGGCTTATCTAATTCGTCAAATAAACTAAGTAAAGCGTAAGTGTATCAAGATTGCTTGTTTCTTAAACCTCTTGGTTAAACTTTTCGCGATCCTCTGAAGGCTGTAAAGAAAACTTAATTAATCAGTCATCCATACCGACCGTTACAATATTCAAGACAGTATTAACACGTTTCAAAAGGCACTGCAACTTGGCGAAATGGCGCCTTAAAGTTTTTAACTTAAAATTGATGCGAGCATTCTCCAAATTTTTGCCTACAATATTGCAGCATCATGGTGCTCCGAAACTCACATGAGGATGAAAGTAAACTAAGTGTTACCATGCCGAAATGCAAGATTTTCTAACTGCCATCAAGTTTAAAGCGGTTTTGCAGCTCGCTTCTTTGGAGTCTGTGTTCAGGTCAAATTTGGCCTTACATTGGTGACCTGCAATATGTAGGAGCTACCTGAGCGTAAATCAACCTCGTTAATCACCCAGCTGTCAGATAGTTTAATGTTCGCAAATAATACCTTGAGCCTCCATTGAAGTCACGGCATACCGTTGTAAAAGATTCCAAAAGGTTTTTTATTCCATTCAACTAAAACTTAATCGTGTAAGACGAGTAAATAATGTGCTTATGGAAGGGGATTTATGTAACTATCGAAAGCCGTCCCCAATTCAGCCCTGAAGTACATAAATTTGTGGTCTGCCACTTTAAGTTTTGACAATGTTTTATATGGCTCCAAGCATTATTTGTCACTCCACCTAATAATTCATAATAGGGACCCTTATGAAATCCGTCACATCGCCTGTGGCAGCCTGTGGCAGCAGCACCCAAATCGAGATGGGAGCAATGTGCATCGGTTAGTGAATGTGGCTTTTCGGCAATATGTGGCGCACTTCAAAAATGGTTAACGTTTTATCTTAGGTACTAGTATGGAAATGTTTTGTTATTAACTTCAAAATGAGGTTTATCGAATAACGTAACTGTTCCATTGCCACATTCTGTTATAGCCTGTCAGACATTTTTACGGGCATTTGCATAAAGAGCAGGAGGGATTGTTAATCTCGTCCGCGGATATTCCGTTTCTTGTATGTTTTTAGATATGAGTGTGGTTTAAATTAATGGGTGGGTGTGTAAAAGCTAATGTTTAACAAGGTACAAATATGTGAAGTAGAAATAGATCCTTGTCTTAGTAACAGTACAATTAAAAGTGGGAACTAGGATTACGCACATACACCAGATTATCGAATTTAGGCAGCATTCCTAATGCAATTAGAAGAAAATTTCAATATTATTTTACGATTCTGGTGACAAGAGTCGCCTCAATCATCCCCTTCTCTCATAATATAAGATTATTATTAAAGCCGACTCATATGTTAGAAGAATATTATCGTTATCTGTAGAGTCGAGAAGATGAATTCCTGTCCTCACTCATAGACACTTCCGTAATCTTTGGCTCGATCTGAATAACGTGAGATAACAATGTCCACCGCTTGATTAATAAAGCGCCGCTATGAGAAGTGTCGCGGTCAATGCAAGATCCACCCATGATGTGTAGAACTAATTCATTACATTTTTGTAGTTCCCCCCCTCCCAAGTTTTTCATTGGTCCGGCGGTTGTGTCGCATGGGAAGCTCCTATTGTGTCTAAACGCGAATGCATTCATATGGGCAAAGAGCCAGACAAGTGCCTCAATGACCCAAAACGTGAACCAAAGCTTGCCAGAAGCCCGGAATTCTGAACTGTCTCCCTCCAATACACAAGGACTCGTCATAGGTGGGAGCATTGTTGGTGGAAGTATCGCACTTGTTTTACTGATCATCTGTTGTTGCTGCAGTGTTAGATCACAAAAATCCGACATTGAAAAGATCGTTAAACCTGCAAAGAGGGAGAATGGTGGGAAGATGGAAATGGATGTTTTAGAGGAGTCGGTTTGCCCACAGGCTGAAAATGAAGCAGAAAAGGAAAGCGGAACCAGTATGGATGAGGGAGTGCCCGACTTGCACGATGGTAAAAGTCGAACATCTTTCGAGGACAAAGGAAGGGTGCCAGCCAAGAGCCCGTCAATAATACAGACGGCTTCCGCTGCACAAGGCCTTGCACATTTACCACCATATGCTAAGGTCCGCAAAAATGGTGCCTCCACATTTTATTTGGATGTTTCGCCGCCGTAAATGTGAGTCCTACAAAGTCGAAAAATCTCAATTCTTCAACAGTGCTGTACGTTGACAGTTACGTTAATGAGTGTTCAACGACAACGTTTCCTATCAATTCCCTCTTTTACCACTGTTCATACACCCAACGCCGGTTTTAAAAACTATTCGACTGCATTTCAGATTTTATAACCAAAAGCTATAATTACAGCTATACATGTTAATTAGTTCTTTGAACACTGTGAGTCTTTTAAACAAAGTATGGCTTTTGTTCCTGGACCCCCTGAGGACGTGATAAGAAGTGTGTCATACGGCACCCTTCTGGCGATAATCAGGATTGCCGTCCACCAGTCGTGTGAATTCAAGTTGTAAGCGTGCGGAAGCGGTTCACACGTGCTTGTCACTGGTGCCCTCGTAACGTTCACGCAAAGTAAATGTACAATCGCCTGTCAGATACCACCAGACTCTTCCCACTTTTCGCACTAAACTCATTGATAAACAATTTTTGTTACAAATAAATGCACAGCTTTCGAATTCCCCCCTATGATTATACGCGCTTCTAAATGACATGTCATTGAAGTGAGTGTGAAGTCGCGTTTAAGTAATTTTGTGGAAAATGGGCAGTTGATAAAGGCATTCGGGTGGTTATCCTTACCCCCTGCCTCTATAATGATCACATGGCTGTTTGTGGTTGGTGGAACACAATTCCCTTTGTGCCTCTTCTCCGGAGTGCAATTTAAATGCAACTTAACGCAACCTAAAGCCTACCGGAGTGAAGGGGAAAGACCATAATAAGTGTTAAGTTAACATCTATTTGATTGGCATTAGAGTAGAACAATAGAATTGTTGCCAGCGCCGTTAGGCAGATGTAATTTGGGCGAGAGGCGAGAGGCTTTTGGAGCTTAGGCTTTTTGTGTTTAGGAATAATGAGGTAACAAAATGATGCTGGAGGGCACGGATATCATATCAGCAAAGGTATGGAAGAAAATCGTCCAGTCATATGGTGTTTAATAAAGCTCTTTTCTGTTGTGCACATGTGAGACGGAAAAGCTATTAGCCCTGCTCGCCTAGCTAAGCCCGTACGCTGTGCTCCCGCTCGGCAGCACCCATCTTCCCCAAATACTTTCGCTCACCGGCCCCGCCTCTCCTACCCCGTGCTCACTGAGCGTTTTACAAGCGGCGAAGAATTTCAGCATTGCTCTTCCGATACAGCGAGTAAGTGGATATGTTCCTGGAAAAACATTAAAATGCCTATTTATCACCAAGACTTGAATGGTCTTTCCTGCCTCCTGCGTATATCGAGCATAACAATTAACCTCTTCCTATTTGTGCACCTTATTGCGAGGCAATGGAAAAATTAGAATGCCGCATTACTTTCCAGGTGGAAGTCATTTTATTCTAGAAAAGAATGAGAAAAGTTTATGCACTTCCCACCATATAATACTTCTGGACATGGTTATAGTTGCCTCAATTCCGTCTTCACGAAGGAACTTCACGTCGAACGGAGTTAACTCACTCCCAAAGTCCCAACCGATTACGCAGATAAATGAAATGATTCCACTGCATGCCAATGAGAGGTTGAATTTCCTTACTATGCGTCAATGGCTATTACCTGAGTAACCAAACGTCGTTTCATTGCTCTATTTACGTGGCTTTTGGAACATTTACGAGAGCACCGGTATACTTAACTTGCATTCCCGAGTTGCACCACCTTCCATACAAAACTGCTGAAGTTCGGGCAACCATGGGCAACAGAGGTCGTGGGGAAAACAGGAAAAGTCACGTCGATAGGAAAGTGTCTCACAGACGTTGCAAACAAAAAGAGATGTTTAACTGTTGCATGGCTGGGGTCTCATCGCCTGTTTCAATTAAAATCTCTCATATTGCCGAAAGTGTTCGGGAATGGGCCTGTCGAGCCGGGCTATCCTCTTGTAGATCTTCTTCTTCCATGCCGATTGGTTGTCGGAGCCGGTGATGATTGCAGTAAAAAACTCTTGGACGGCTTTCTCGACCACCGTGATGAATTCAAGAGGTGTCTAAAAGGCGTACAGTTTTATTGCGCGTCCCCCTCAATGAAAGCCTATGGTTCCGGATTTGTAGGACCGAAATGAATTATTTGGTCCTCCCTCTCCTTCCCCGTTTAAGGGACAAAAAAGACAAATATTAGATGACATGTGGATCACTGTATGTTTCGGAATGTTATCGTTCTTACGTTTCCTAGTCAAGATAGTGTTGACGCAGCCAAGGCCGAAGGGGAACATGTCCTACCCATAAACTGATAATTGACTGCAGAGACGGGATAACTCAGAGAATTTTTCTAGTAATTTTAGCGCAGACCATAGGCTACAAGGCGGAAATTAAAACCCACCTCGCTTGTCAGCCTTTCGATTGTAATGCGATGTGAGGACTCTGTAAACGCCATGCCTCGGTGTTATCCTGACAACATCACTTGATAGTACGCCTTCCGCAACCAGTGTCCGTGCGTATCGTTCAATATTAATGTAGAAAAACTCGCTATTGGATAAAACAAAGCTTATTCAAGCTAAATTTCACGCGTTTACTTAACAACATTAAGTAATAAAGCTTGATAATTCTAAAAACAGCAGACACGATTTGCTTTCGGGGAGAAGAATTGGTGAGCCGCACGGACAAGCGAGCATCAGGTGAAAAGTTAACTTTCATCTGGGCTTACCGAAAGTTACTGAACCACTTGACCAATTGGGCTGTGTTGTTGCGGTTAAAATTTACCTCAGGGAAGAAAGACTTTAAGTAAGCCGATTTGGGGTAACGCGTGTAGAGGAACATTAGTTTCGCCTTTCGTATGTGTCCACTACCCAGAAGTTCGTCCTTTTGTGTGCAAAAAAATTAAACTCTCATGAGTTGAAACACAAATCCGCAAATCAAAAGCTCATAATAAAAGTAGTCCTCTTCATCGCCCACGAGGAAACCGATAATTTTAACTTCTCAAATGACTTTTACGGCAGCGTTCCTAACGTTTGGAATTAAGAAACCATTTTCGCTTGATGTTGCAAGTATGAAAGAGGGTAAATACGGAATCAACTACAATTCCACCAGGAGGGCGCTCTATTTCTTGCATGCTCGACTTTCAGTAGCTTGAAAATCCCTGTTTCATTGTCGTAATCACTAAACTGATACGCACAGGAAAAGAGGATTTTTTTTCAATTATACACCATACGAAAGTTAAAAGAGAATGTGAGAAATAAGTGCAAATGTTGTCAATATACCTTTAGGTTGGCGTGCGAGAATTTAAAATTTGCGAAAGCTGCTTTCCACCCAGTTTTACCATGCTCAGTGCGCGCCACTAGTGGTCCTTCCGTTGTTAGACGTTTGACACGTTTGACAGGCGTAGGAGCCTCCCTATGAGCCACCTCAAGAGGATTCTCCATAATATTTTCTTTCCCCTCCAAACTCTCCGCCAATTGCCTCTCAATTTGCCTCATGCTAAGCTTCAGTATTTGGGTGAAGTGATGCCCCACTCCCTCTGCATGTGGCCCTTGAAGCATGCGAGAATTAGGTGAATAACCTCCATTCCAGAGCCAAGGGGACTCGTCGGCACGTGTGAGCGTTGGAGCTCTAAGGAGTAGAAAGGGAGGTGGAACAATGAAAACGGCTTCCAGAGGGCTCAGGTGGAATTGAAGGCCAGCAGGGCTTCCATAAGTGCTCTTGTTAACTTGCTCTTGGCTTCCGAAATTCGATGTAGTTGATGGGTGCCGATTGGGCATGGAACAATTAAAATATTTTGGATTCCCAAAAGAAGTCATTTTGTTACGTAATCTAGAACGCATAAAGACAAAGGCGATATAAATGTTGAGTGCATGCTTCACAAAGCAAAACACCCTTTAAATATAGAAGAAAGAGGAAAATTAGGTGGTGTTGCGGACTCCCCCCTTTACGTGTCCTCATATTCTAACTCCGGCGACATAATAATTACCTAATTATAAATAGCAAGAGGGTTCTGTAATTTGCATGATTCTTTCTGTGCAATAATTGGGATTAAAATGGGTCTGTTGCTGGTGTAGAAGGAAACTAGTGGAGTGTCTCTTCGAAGTAATGTGCCTTACAAATGCGATTCCTTTCCTCAAGTGGCAAATGAGCTCGCACCCGACTCACCTCCGGTAACGACCAGCCCGGACAAACCGTGCATCATGCGATGCGCTTATATAGAGTCCTGAGTAGGCCCAGATTTCGGTAGGATGGGGGAACGCCGCAGGGAGCCGTTTGGGAAGGGGCGGGGCCGGTGACAGCGAGACTGAGAGGGAGGCGGGCGCCATCACACACCTGCTCGCCTGACTGGCATGAACACTGTCGTTCCAATGAAACAGTCACCTTCCTGGCATGCTGGCAAGTCGCTTGTCCGCATGTTTAATGTAATGTGATTCACTTACCATGAGTCCTGACCACCTGGTAGTTTGATGTGCTGAGTGTAGAGTGATGGGTGCGGAAGAGATCGCACCACGACTAGGGGCTTAATTCATTCACTCTAAGGATTGTTACGGGCAGATGATAAAGTCCCTGTACTCAAGGAAAAAGGCTTGACAACACCATTAGCATAACCTGAATTTTGCAATCGTGTCAAATGCTACTTACTTGGCCATGGAGCTTTCACGGTTGTCGGGCATAATTTCTAGTGCATTCATCAAACAACATCAGAGAGGAGGGGCGCCACTGACTGCCCAACTAGCAGCTCATGAAGAACTTCAACATCTCCTCTCATTAGCCCTGGTCGTGTGACGATAAAGTTTTAAGGTCACCATTGCACACCTGCCCATCGCCCAGGCTGAGGACCACAGGTGGACATTTGACATTTTGCCACTTCGATGATTTGGACTAGACAGTCGTCGGGCACGCAAATAATGTGGTTTAAGTGAGAATAATACGGTTTTTGGTCCCTATAGTCAAAGTGTTTTGATGCATCGTCGTCGTTCTAACCTCGAGTTGACCCAATGTTTATGGCCATCTGCTGCCAGTGGACTTGAGAGGTTTTCTCGCGCAGGCGTTAGTTCTCAGTCGCTAATAATATCAATTAGCATTCAATGACTTGAACGGCTTTTATGATGTGACCTAAGGAATTTCTTCGGTTCAGGTGAGGACCAGCGACAATTACAACGTCCTCCCCACGCGGTTGCTAGGGCCCTCAACTCCTACGTGGGGCCAAAGTGGGGGACCATGCGGGCGCCACGCGACCCGCCTTAGCCGACGCTCTAATCACTCCGCTCCTGTCAGGCTGGTCTGAGCAAGTAAATCGAGGAGTAACTGGTCTAATGGCATTCGTACTCACAAGAATATCTAAAAAGGCTCCGCTTTCCCCAAATTCCGTCTAGAAATAATTATGCAAATCCTCGTGAACTTAATGGTATGCGGAACTTTTTTCTTCTGCTGAGAGAATGTTTTGGAAAAGGGTCGCGTCTCTCCCGAGTCTAACAGATTCCATTCATGGCATATTGAAGTTTTTTTTATTTCCTGACTGGAATACGCCCGCCAAGTCTCTTCACGTGACACCACACCAGGTATTAAAGAGAAGGAAGGAAGGAAGGAAGGAAGGAAAAGCCCTACATCGTCTGCGCAGTGGGCTTCTGTGAGTTACTAGCTTCACCGTGAGGTCCGACAAGTGCATGAGAAGGTCTCTTCTGGCGCTCATCGTTCCATCGCCTACTAACGCCTCGTCTCGACGTCACCGTCACCGTACACAGAGCTAACACGAGAGACGTAGGGGTGAAGAAGCCTTCGGAGGGCCTGTGAACATTGGACGTGTGACTGGTCCGAGTTGAGATCAAGCGTTTCATACTTGACTGGGGCTTGAAAGAAGATGAAATCTAAAGAAGGGCGCAGTCCGTTGGAAAATTTCTGTCGTATTTTAAAGGGAGGCGAGAGGCAACTTGTTTGGTTGGCGGTCTGGCTGGCAGTTTGTGTTAATGCTGAGTAAATACCACGTCTTATTTTGCTTAGGAACGCATTTGTTTCAATTAACAGACCAGTAATTTCCCATTGCTTAATTTGATGAAGAAACAGGAAAGAGTATACGAGAAGCGCTTTTTCCACCCTTTTGTGGAAAAAGGAATTCACTAAAAGAGCAGTAACAAGGAATGTCAAAAACTGTCGGAATGCATCCTACCATAAGACCTTCAGCAAGGCAACAATAAGTCCGCACCAGAAGTTTATGTAAGAGGAAAAATTTTCATTCTTTGGAACCAGATTAAGGCGAGTGATAACTGAACCATCTTCAGAATCACGGCGACCGTAGTTGGGAGAATGGGAGTTACCCTCAAAGTACACGGACGGGATTGTCAACCTTCCTTGAAATCTCGTTACATTCCACCGCCTACGTAATTATGTGGTTGGGGGAGGCGGCAAGACAAATGCTAACCTTATTCACCGACACTTGCATAAACACAGTTTTTTAAGTTGCCTTCTATTTTGACGCAAATTGGGCGGTGAATGGAGTCCTCGTTGCACGAGATCGAGGGCGGCCGTTGAGGGCAGCTAAGGGACACATGTGAACCCGTAGTAGTGATCTGTCATGTGGTGGAAAGTGGCGCTAATCCCGGGCTGGCGTTAAGAGGAATGCCTCACAAAAAAGCAGGACCCTGGTGCGGTGTATTTGCTTTTTTGGTGCACTTTGTATGCACAGAAGTAAAATTTTTCGCTGGGAATATATACTGCACCGTCCGATGTTGCTTAGTGTCCATGCGATGGAGTCACGCGCAAAGTAAACCGGACGCCGCGTCATGGAGACCGCCTCGGCACACAGTTTCCTTCGCGAGAAACAACCGAGTCCATCAGTGGCTCCAGATGACGTGGACATGTCTATTTTTTCACGACAATAACGTTAAAATAGACTTTCCCGCTGTCTCGTAAATAGGTCCCTCTTGTGGAGTCATAAGGGCAGGCTTCGAAGGCTTCTTTCTCGAACTGAACAGAGGGAGACCCAACTGGAGGCGTACGTGTTGCCTCGGAAGACGGTCGCGATTGCCTTCATTAGTGGGCTGTGCTGACAAAAAGTTGTACACCATCGTGTATTTGGCACTGATTCCTGTCAACTTTATCACTGAAAAATGAAGGAGAAAAATCACGAGAGTGAGGCGGTTACGCGGTCTTAGAGGGCATCGCTTCGACAAACTTCCGTTCAACTGCCCTCCAGGAGTGGTCACAAGCGCACAACAGCGTCAGCCGACGACCACTAGAATTGCAGAATGGGGGATTTGGTCCCACTAGTCTTCTCGACGTAGAGAATACGTGCCTGCCAGACTCGCGCCTCCTTTGCGGCCGGCCGGATGCGAGTCCGTCGCCTCCAACGCCAGGCAGACAGAAGCACGCTCCCCTCGCACAGTCCGCAAGACCCGGAAGTTGAAGTTTAATTTCCTATGACCAACGCTTTTCCCTTCGATGGGCTCCTACACTGCTCTAAATAGTGAAAGATTACGGTGAATGAAGTGCGCCTTCATCTCCCCTTTTAAAAAGCATAAATAATTGTGCCAGTTAAAATAAGGAATGTGTGCTGAAAGGAGAGACGGTTAGAGTCCGTTTGGTAGAACAGTACAAAATTAAAGGTAAACTTCACCGCAATGTGAACTAAAGACGTGAAAAATGACGTCGGTGAAACATTTCCCAACCATCTAGAGTGTAGAAGCGCCGTTCACATTACTAATTGAAAATGCTAGTAGACCCTGCCACATAAATACTTGCAGCCTTCGTATTTGCAACCACAAGTGGAATGTTATAGACTTGCCACACACAAAAAATCGTCGGGAGGAGGGAGGGCGAGAGAGAGAGAGAGAGAGAGAGAGAGAGAGAGAGAGGAAGAGGCAAGATCGTACAACGAAATACCGCCACATTTGCCGCGAGAAATATTTTGCATAACCACCTTTAATCTACCTATGCTCCGTGATAATTCGATGATGCTGAAAAACTACGTTTTTTATGGAGGTGGTAGCCGAATACTGAAAGTTGTTGTGCTGCGCTACCAGAGTAAGCCACCTTTCTGCGGAGATGGGAAGAATCGGCAGACCTGAGCGGCTTGTGAACAGGCGCCTGGACACTGCGACTACAAGCTGCGCCCTCGTTCCGATGGGCTTTGTTGCTTGGTCTCCTGGACGGACAGGCTGCACCAGTCTTTTGGGCGTTGACTATCACCGCCGTCCAGACCGGGCTATGGGGAAACACCCAAAAAGAGTCAAAAACCGCTCTGGAATTGGCAAAAATGTTGCTTGGAAGGAGGAATGAAGTGTATGTTTTTATGTTTAATAAAAATGGAGAGCTGAGATTCAACAGAGATTTCTCCTTCCTCTACTGGGGGATTGCCAATCAGTACGCCAAAATGTATTTATAAACTTTGACATTCGAGGGTTATGAGGAATTATGGAGGGGCACGTTTAATCAACGACGTGACCACCACCCATTGCCATGACGAGCGCAACTAGGGGAGTCGCAGTTGAGGAAATTTATTCCACCAGGAGTGGCGATTTTCTCCATTGGGCATCTTCATTGAGTTTTCACTCTTTGCCTTCACAGTTGGAGGAGGCGCGAATTTTGTGCTCTTTAAGACTCTGTTCCACAAAGTCGACATCAATACAATCTCAACTAACAAATTCTTCCACCTCCGAGTTGTTTAATTAAACACCAGTGTGTCTGTGACGGCGTCCGTACCGTGTCCAGTATTTTGAAACAACTTGGCGTCAAGCAACTTTTGACTTACGCTTTCCGATTGCATGAGTTTTAACACGTTTCTCTATCGTATCGCACAACTTTTCGCCTTAGAAACGAGTGTAAGTAGTGCTGGATTGACGCATAGCTGCGGCTGCCTCAGCCTCCCTGTCCCCGGCCAATGGATGCAGGTGAGTTGGACGTGTTTAGATGACTAAACGTCTTTAGTGAAGTCTAATGCCAGTGTTTTCGAAAGGCCTGGGTGTTAATGGACACCATGTCCTCATCGTGAGGCGGCCTGTAAATGGCTTCTTACCGCCGTCTTTCAGCCGTGCGGCAACCTTTTAATAATCCAGCCGAAACCAAAAGCTCCCCACTTCATCGCACGCCATGCTTTTAAAGATTGCTTGGCGTAGAGTTCGATGAGACACGAAGTCATGTTTAATGAAATGGTGGAAATGGCGGCTTATTCAATGGAGTGGGGACAGCCGTGGGTGCACACCATTCTCGTCACGCCTCGTATGAATGAGCACTCGTGTCCCGGCGTCCTTCGGCTTCGTTGCAGCACCTTTCACCCACTCTCCATCCTCATGTGTCAGGATGCTCTTCGCGTACCACGCTAAATTTAGTCAGACTTACGATCCCCAACACCCAGCAGACTTCGTTATTTGTGCGGAGCAGAATTAACACTGGCTCCCATTGTTTCATCTGCCCCGAAAGCGTCTGGACTGACCTTTACCCAAACTGCTCGGCATTTACCCGAGTCATGAAATAAAATTCAGTTGGGTGCGCTGAGTCATTTGGGTGGATGTTTGCCTATGAAAGGATCAGTCAGTAGACACCAAATTAGGGGTTACACTGGGCGTGGGGGGGGAGGATGGCGCGCGAAGGGCGTTGCGACGAGGAAGGAGGGAGGACAGACAGGCAGGCAGGGATGGCAGTCTCAGCTGCATCTGCATGAAAGAATTCAGGTCCACCTAAGCATTCGCGATTGCGGCGTTGGAATGTGGCTTACTGCTCGGGGGACAGTGGAAATTTATATTTGGACAGAATGAAAAATACGCCGCTGGTTCCGAGTCTGCGAGCAAATTTTATGCATTCCTGCTCCAGCAAACCGATTTTTCCTCAAACATGGATCGAGTCACTTGGCCACGAGGGAATTTTTAGTTTGTTGAATGAGTCCTGAGTCTTAGTTCAACCTTTTCTTTGACTACACATAATTAAGTGTAACTTCGTTTGGCTAGGTGGAGTGGGCGTTGCGGGCCTATGTTTAGTCTAGCGACAGGGTTCGCGAATTTTCTGTACTTCTCTATCGTTAAGCTTAAGGCGGTCACCTGTTGTGAACCGCTCATTGTAGTCTTCAAGGCTTCTCAACGAGGTGAGAGATGTGGAGGTGGTATAAGCTGAGAGTCAGCGCTCGCTTGTCGGGCCACCAAACGTCGCAGCACGAAATTGGGCAGATAGCAAATTAAAACAATGGTCGAAGTTCTCGGTAATTAGTGGCAAAGAAATATGGTAACCGTGTTTATTCCACTTTATACTTGCATGACCAAATATTCACTTAACACGTCCAATCAGTCCTTGCTGGTTGTTTGAGCGACAACTCTGCCTGGCGTGTTCCCCTTCCCCAAGGCACGCTGACGGGAATGGCATTTGCGTTCGACGAGTTGGGACTACCAAAAGCGCCGCCCCCGGTGCATCACCCTCAAGAAATGGGAGAATCCCCCTTTTATGCCTAAGTACAAATTGACCGGCTGGGCAGGCGGTAGTGAAAGTATTCCACTCTTCCCCTGTTAATCATTCCGGCGGTCACTTCGCACATTTCAACGCCAACGGGAGAGAAAAGCGACAAATGCAACGCATTAGGTCTATGCCAGCCGGGCTCGCATGCAAATGCAATTCATTCAATCACGTAAACGTATAGACATTCCACTACCACTGTCGAATAGACGACGTACATTAATTTCTACCCAGCACAAATGAGAAGTGAAATGTCATTGTGCGCGGCAAAATGACGCACTGCTGGGAAAACAAAGCTGTGAAATGTACTCCAACAGGGGGAGCGTGGTTTTCACCTCGAGACACACTTGAGACAGCCAACTGCCTCTGTAATCGGAAATCGTCTCCAATTCGGAGATCCATTGGCTCTGTGCTTTTGGGTTCGTAATCCATCAGCTATGTGTGATTATACAAAATTCCAAGAAGGAGAGGTACAACAGCCTTGAGCGTAAAGTAGGGGCGACCTTACTGCTCATAGTGGAATCCTTGATTTTAGACGCTCTGGCAAAGAAGACCATTTTTTTTGCTAGAGACGTTTGCCCATTCATAGTCGGAAGGTAAATTACGGGAGTTGTGGCGCAAAGGCGTTCAACAATGTAATTATTTTTTCCTCAAACGTTGATTCCAATGCTTTTTGGCAAATGCATGGCAGCAGAGGCTGCAGGGTTGTGTTCTACAAGACCACAAACAACTTCGCGGTGTAGTAGGGAGTTACAAGCTTTCGCCAGGTCAACTATTGCGTTGGTAAGCGGAGCATGAAATGACTGTCGCATGACACGGTGGCGCAATAAAAAAGGCGAGAGCAGGCGACGACAATGATTCAACGCCGTCCAGATGGCATTTTGCCTCCTTTAATAAAGTCAGGCCCTATTTTGGCAAGGTTGGAGGTTCAGCATTAACCGACCACGCGTTGTTGGCCCAGTGGGGGTGGTCTTTGGGTGGGAAAGTCTATTTTGTCGGTAAAACAGTTGCCTCCCCTGACTGTCTATGGGTGGGTGTTTCCGCTGGCAATCCTTTCGCTGGCCTTCCCCTCGAGCACCCCGGCCCGTGCGGAAACGGTCTTCGCTGATCAACTCGACCATCTTAGTCTACAGTGATAGTCTGTTCACTGAAGCTTTACCAGTCGATATTCTAACCATCGAAAGACCTGAAAAGCCCACTATAGAATGAGGACATTTGCAAAGAGAGGGGATATTGAGGGCGGTAGATTTTCTGAAAGCCCGCGCCTTACACAATTAGCGCTCTACTTATTCGATTGGCATTATTCACTTGTTCAACTGGAGACGCGCGATCTACCTGCCTCCGAACTTGAATTTACTCCGTCCTAAGGTGTTTGTGTTAGCTTGCTGTCTAAACAGCAGTCGCATTTGTCATTTTGATGTGAAATTTTGCGCTTCCACATGCTACCGGTGGCAAAGACGCCAGGAGCATTTCGAGCCCGTGTTTATGTTATTAACGCGTCCATGTCCAGAGATGCACCACAGAAAAGTGCACCTGTCGCTGGGGCCTCGCAGCGCTGACAACTTGAGCAGACATGTTTCACGCTGATTGTGGGACTCGCATCGAGGATCAACGTTTGAACCTCAAGCATGGGTGTGAAACCGCTCAATATGACGGAAAACCGTGAAGTGACGGGAGCCTTTAGGTGTTTCCACCATGGTTCCGATCTTCCCAACAACTCGCTGAATAAACGACTGCCCAACTAAAGCATAGATTGCTAAAAGAGCTGTTACGTAAATTGTGTTCTCAAACCATTGACTGGGCAAATGTTTACGCCCACTGCAACGTATCCCGCAGTTACCGGAGCATACAAACGTATTTTGACTGGCATCAAAAGTGAGGACGTTTGGAAAGTTCCTCTCGAGGAATCGAGGGAAGGAGGCCAGTTGATCTTTGGCCGAAAATATCGCCAAAAGTGTCTTAACCAAACTAGTCTTTGGCGATAGTTGCAACGTCTTTGCCTTCTGGAGTAGGTTGGCTACTCCTGACCGCTGCGGTATGCGGTCAGTCGACCCTTCGCCAGTTAGAGAACTGAAAAATGTCAATCCGAGTAGAAGCGTGTGTGGCATGAAACATTCCTCACTCATTCCACACTGTGCTGGCGGTCAAAACGGCCCATTAGGCTTAGGTGTAGAGGTGGAATTTGGACGCAGGTTGAAGTGAAATGAACTACTGAACTGGAGAGTGCACAAGCTTTCATTCACAATCCAGCAAGCTTACCTGAAATAGCGCAAGAGTTATGGGGGGAGAGAGGGATTAACCGGTCAGTACTTTTCCCATCCCTCGACTTTTGGATTTGGAGAGGATGGCGAAGGCACTTACCGTTTCGGCTAGGGCTACAACTGTTGACTTTCTTACAGGCAATAAAAGGGTATTTTGGCAGCAGCGGAACTTCCGTTGCGGTGATGTGAAGTATTTGGCCGCATTGCATAGCATCGAGCAAAACGAAATCACGGAAGTCGGGCCAAAAAGGGCTGACGAATTGCTGAGGGAATGTGGTGCATGCGTAGGAGCAGCGCCATGAAATAAATGGAAGTTGAAACTGCGTCTACGTGGCAACGCATTATTCGACTTGGCGAAACGTAAATTTTAAGTTAACAAGCGAAGCACTCAAACGGAGATGGAGGGTGGAGTCTACTTTCTTAGGAAATAGAGTGAGCGCACACCCTTTCACGCCCTCGGCTGGGGTCACAACCAACTCGTTGGGTGGAATTGAGTCGAATGGATGAATATTCGACAGCAGAATAAGACCGAATGCTTTTCCTACTCTGTTCACCTGATTTAAGGGGAAACGTGACCCCAGAATTGAGGGAGCGGTGGAACCGTGAAGCTCAAAACGAAGATAGGTACGAGTGGGGGGCGCATGGACGGTAGACAGAACAATCCCGATGGTGTGGAGGTTATTCCACATAATTTGGGCAATTAGAGGATTAAAAGATAATGTGAGTGCAATGAGATGGATTTAGTAACACCCAGGTGAGAGTAGAGGTATTTTATAAAGTCAAAAATTACTTCTTACCTTTCTTTTGCATGAGGGTGAGGGTATTTAGACAAGTCAGAACTTGGCGTCACTTATGTCGACTTGTCTATGTAAGAAAAACTTTTCATTGTGTTGGACAATGTTTATTTTATGAGGTGAACAATAAACACTTTAAGAATTTCGAGGTGTATCTTCAGGGCTCTTGAGTCTCCTGAAGCGTATCGAGACGAAGCCACTTCGTCGTCTTTCCACGAACCGCCCATTTACCCGGAATTCTGGTGCCAGGATTACGCAAAATGGCATCACTCACAGCGACTCTTAGAGTGACCTCAGGGTAGCCGGAGTTTATGGCAGAATATGCCGGGATAATGCACCTTCGCTCAACGGACCCAGTGGCTCGGCGCCCGTTGTCAGCAAGCTTTTGGCCACAAAGTCTTTCCCCACGCGCCCAGCTTCTGCGGCCCACTAACTCGCCACCTACATACACCAAGGCGAGTGGCTGCGATTTGCGGGCGCCATGGTTACTCGTTCAGTGAGTTATCCATCTTTTTGCTTCCAGAAAACCAAACTCACACGTTGATATGTTTCTTACAACTATTGGTACAACCATAAACTAATCGTAAAATAAAAAGCGTTCCTACGAAATGACTCACATGAGCCAGATTATCTGGGACACAAAAACGACTTTCCTGGACATTGGCAACATGCCTGGCGAGATGGTTACCCCGAGTAAGGGTGGAAGGTTTGAGCAGGAGGGAAGAAAGATTAAAGGCTCCTTTCCACGAAATTACGGTGAATGTTACAGTGGATAAAAACACTTGCGATTACCGAAGAAGTAGCAAAAGTTGCAATAGGACCCCACAGTATTTACCGTAAATTTACTTGTTAATGGGTGAAATATTTTCCCAGCGCCACAAACTTATGCAGTTGCAGTTTCTTCGACTGGGAAATTGTGAATAATGGAGGAGCTTCAACGACATCGGCAGCACGATGACTTCAAACCGTCATTATGGGCTGTTGTGGAGGTTCCACACCACACACACCCGAGATGAATCTTCCAGCCTTTCAAAAGTCGGCTGGAATTTGTGAACAATGCAATGTGATTGTAATGAAAGAATACGGGAGATGTGGATGTTACTAGGGAAAGGGAAGTGAAAGGAAAGTGAGCTCAACTTAACGCTCAAAATACTCCCGCGCGAATACCCAAGACCCCGAGGGGCAAATCTTGAAGTTTAACTACTTCGCTTGAAAGCGGTTTAACTACTTCGCTTGAAAGCGGTGTGCAATGCGCCCACCTTTCGTAGACACCCAACGCGGGGTATTCTTCAAGGGAATATATCAAATCACTTTTATGGTAATGTGTATCAACCTGGATCAGAACTGGTTTACATTAATCAGCAAAGAGTGCTCGTTTTGCGGGTTATTGTGGGGAGAGAATGTAAAAGTACGCGAGAACAACAATGTTATTTTGTCACGCCTCTTGCCCCGGAACCAAAGTTCCAGGTCATAATCCAGATTTCGTTTTTAATATATGGTCCACAAGGTTACGGGAACAACGGTGAAAAGGGTATACCAAATGTGCTATATGTAAACAGCAAAGCCCCTGTTAAATAGGTTTGGGTAAACAAGGCAAAAATGGGTTCTTTTAGGGCAATCACAGATTTATGACACAGAATACTTATTCTTCAGTTTGCTCGGCGCTGAACATAACCTCGGAGATGTCAAGATCCCCTTAAAGTAGACTTACCATCCGGGATGGAACCCGCCACTCGGATCACCCTGACGAGGTGGGGCAATGCGTAGTTCGGACCCCAGAGCGCCGAAGAGGTCGTGGAGGAGTTCGTGTGGCCCTATCCTGTAAAGACCCCCTCGTCAATTTTCCTTCTGCCAACAGCTTCTGTTAGAGGGGTTTCAGGTTGCATGGATGCCCGCGTTTGAAAGGCAACGTAGGAGAGGAATGATGACCCTCATGCATGAGCTACTGTATATATTTGGTGTACATATTCACAAAATCGTGAATTTTGTGTAAGGTGGTCGAAAACAAAACTCCGCCGGTGGAATTTGAGAGTGCAGGTCTGCAAACTGGCTCTTGTCGTGGGTTAAGCGTTTGGTGTTCGAAACAAGTTGAACAAATTTGTAGCGATATCCGTTAAAATTTAGGGATTACGAGTGAAGTCAGGAGAGAAATTCTTTCGATTAGCTAAAAATATACATTTTGACGGATATCTAATGGGTGCTTTTGAGAGACTTGTGCTTACTGTTTAAAATTACAGTAGACGGCAGAAGCCGAGGCGTCAGAAAAATAAAACTGCTAAGGCTTGCACCGAGTTCCCATAAGAGGGCACAGCGCCGTGGATTTGTTCAACTCCCTCGGCAAATAAGCCAAATATTTTCTTGGCATTTTGACCCTTAAGTGAAACCCACGCTGCAACTGTGAACTTATCCACATGGTAAAAAATCAGTGACATTTTTAAAGTGATACGTCTGGCAATAACCAGCGACGCTCCCTGTTGTCAGGGTAATTACGGAAGCAGCGGGTGTCCCTAAAATTTTTAAGGCTCCCCCATAGTACCGTCGGCCACACAAAATCTTTTCAGCGTAAAACACTACGTGGGTCGTCATGGAGGCTTAAGCGCCACTCTTATGACGGCATCAGACACCTCTTGTGTTACTAAAAAGCGCCTTCGGCGGAATGACCTTCGTCGTGATCCGCTTTAACATGAAGGACTCTTCTATGTATGCCTTGAATAATTATCTTGGACAAAAGAATAATGAATTCGGTCCTCGAATGCAATTGCTCCGCCTTTGCTCCCTTACATGGTTTTGGACAGCGGAAACTCTCCTTCTGAAATGTATCATCCTCTAGGGAGGTGTTAAATGTCTTGCGACCTTCACAATCCTCGCTTAACCTTATTTTTTCGGAATACAAATGGGCACACCTACTATTCGGAAGGTCTATCCTAAGTAAGGGTGTAAATAAGACCGCCTTAGATATCATTAATCTCCAAACATAAACAGCATATCGCCTCGGACGTGACTGTCTCCACTCCCGACAGAAGAACTCAAGACGTCGGAAGAGCCGAAGTTGCCCACCACGCAGTGCCTCAAGCCCGGGCACAAAGAGGAGATGGCTCTTAGAGCGTGTCGCTAGTCCAACTGGCTAACTCACAAGGCGCTCACCTGTCACTTGACAGCAAATCTCGGCTCCGGGACATGGGATGACATATTTTCCCATAAATCGTGGACAAAATAACTGTTTGAAGGGGAGCAAGGCCTTATATTTCGAGTATATGTGGTTCGCAGCCCACATATCCGCTCTCTTTACTGCCACAAGACGCTGGTCCCCCGGAATTTCACCTAACGCTAGCCATTTAAATTGATACACGTGTTCCCATTGGTTTTAGGGCTTGCACTGTCAACTAAGTGTGTATCGTCACCCAAGTCCTCCATTGTGGATAAGCATACAGCTCCGCGCAAGTGCGCTTGGCCACATCTGCCCCACAAATTATTCCTTCCAGATGAAATGTGCTAAAGACCGAGAAGTGGAAGATCTGCAGTGGATGAATTAGACGAATTCGCAATTGTCGTAGACGTATTCACACTTGAATTTAGATCTCCAATTTAAGATTGCCACATTATGTAGTGAAAAATTTGAATGTTAACTTGGGGCATAATTTATTTTGCATTGCAACGTTAGAGTTATTTTTTGGATTACGTGCGATGGAGATCACAAGCTTTCCCCACTTCCGAACATTATTCACTGATAGTAACTTTGATATATCCAGTATAAACTACATTTACCGTCATTCTGTTTACAGAAAATTTGAGTTACGCGGGATCAAGTAATCATGAGCGAAATCAAGTCGTTGGGGGGATATCGTGAGGCACCAGGAAAGGCTCCTGCGGCTCCCGTCTTCTAACAATGAAAAATAAATTTTCATTAAAATAAATGACTTTCAAATGTGAACACTCGTATGTCATCACTAAAGTTGCAACAGTCTCACTCGTTGTAAGTGACACGACCATGAAGCGGTTCGGTGTCTCTTATTGCGGTAGTCTCATTTCTCTGTAATGCCGACGCGTTGGGGAGCATAAGGACTGAAGTATTCCATACTAACTTTGCAAAATATTGCGCAAAATACTCAGCGATATATTCGCCTAATGTGGATAATTAAGAAGCGGTCTATCATTTAGAGATTTGACTTGGAAGGGGGAACTTGGGTCCTAATTTCATGAAAAATGTCGGTCACCATAATTATAGTCCCCAGTGCATACCATTCTTTCAATGGAGGGCGTGGAGCTCCCTTTAGCTGAGACTGAGTTGTCATCCAGAATGGAGACCTCTGACTCGACGACCCATGGATGTCGAAGCGCTTCCCGTGCTGTCATCCTCTCTATGGGCTCCCAACGCAGACACCGGGAGAGGAAGTCGAGCAACTTTGGGTCAGCTCCTTTTTCACCAAGAGAGTTCACCAAGAGCACCTCTAACGTGAGGGCACCCGGATCTGCTCGATTCATACGTCTTGGGTGGTGGCGACCCTGCATCCCCAAAAATAAGTGAAATCATTTATACAAGCATTGGATAAATCTCTGCCATGAAATGGATATGACTACAGGAAACGGGTAATTATTAGGTCTCGCTCCCTCCCATTGGACCCATTCGTGAGACAAAGGCTGCAAAAAACCTAATCGCAATTCGCATCAACTGCAAAATTAGATAACAATGGAAAACAGTGCATCAGCCCCGGTGATAGGGTACGGTAAAACTGCGTAAAACTACCGTCTCAGTACTCGTGGGAGAAAAAATTGTTTGCCTTTCCTAAAATCCTCTTTCCTAAAATGATTAATGTTCCCTGAAGGCGGATGTTTGAGGCATAACCATGCCAGCGGCAATGGCATGCTAAGAATTTCTCTCACTTTCGCCGACTTTTAACATCTGCAGACGAAATGGCGTCAAAAGCTTTATGAAATTAAGGGATCGCAAAATGTATTTTTACCGAGTACTTTTGTTGTCAAAATGTATTTTTACCGAGTACTTTTGTTGTCAATTAACAGGTTAAGGTAGTCAAGCCGGCATTTTCCCAAAGGAATTTAACTAAAGTCAGACGCAAAAACGAATTTTTCCATGATTTTATTATTTGGTGTGTTTCAAAAGCATTACAGAGCAGCGACAAGAGTAAAGTCACTCGAGGAGAAAAGGAATGTTAACCAAAAAACTTGGACTGAACCTACGATGTCTTAAAAAGTGTTTCAGTCCACTAATTTACCTTTTCAGTTCACATTTATGCATTTTCCGATGAGATATCCTTTAGTAAAAACACTATAACGATAAGCTAAATTGCAATTATGAAATTTTTGTGGTACGAAGCACTGGCCTTCAAAAGCGGTTGAGACGAAAAATGGGTAGATAATTCCCGACTCTGCGTTATTTAGGATATTTGACCAGAGAAGGCAATAGTATCATGAATGGATGACCAGAAGAAAGCGTTTTATTAAAAAAGGACATTGCGAAGACGGCTCCTATGCCGTTTCGAGGCTCTTTGAAGAATAGATAAATAGCATTTTTCGTGCCGGTGATGTCCGGCATCACGGCCTATGGAACAACCTTGGAAAATACTTGGGGTTCTTGAATAAAATTTAAGACCGACAAGTTCTTGGTGACGGCGGGTAGTTGGGCAGTTGGAAGTTTTATGCAACATGCCTGCATGAGGTCGATTGTTTATGGCTTTGTTTACTTGCCTGCTCTGAGGCTCTCTTAGCCCTTGGACGACGGCAGTCATCGCGATGAACTGAGGGGAACCAGCATTACTGATTTGGAACCCACAGTTCTCGTGTCTCTCATGTATTTAGTCCCTTAGGATATCAAGGTGATTAAGAAATGAAATATTATATTTCTTTTCCTTTTACCGCAGAGCTGGGAATTCAGAATTGTGGTAAAAGTTGGCTTTAGTTCTTAATGGATTATAGTAAGTAAATTAAGTGTGAGTGCGAGTGAATTCGTATTAAAAATTGAATTAACACCCGTCTTCTGAAGACGCTAGATTTCGTTTCATCTGAATACAAAAGTATACTGGAATTGGAGCAATTATTAAGTTGCCACTCGAGTGCGGATGCAGTCTAGTTTAATGAAAAGTCGTGTCAAAGCACCGGAATAAAATGGGTTATGCTTCCCTCTGCACATCAATGTGGTTTGACTAAGTGAGTGGAATACCATTTATTGGCATCCTATAGCCTCTGTATGAAATATATCAGAAGAAAATTCTTATCAGGTGAATCCGCACGAAGGGACACGTGCAAGCCTATGGGAGACGTATACATCTTTAAAACTTAACAGCAACTTAAGCATTACAAACTCAGGCACAAGATGCAAGTATTACGTGAATCCATTTACGCTTAGTGATGTTTGCACAATTTGTTCGAAAGTAGTTAGAAATACCAATATTTGGTGATGGTACATTCTCCATAAATGTCTGCTTTCTGTCCTCTGTATTTTCACCTCTAGCCATATAAAATAGCGCAAATATCACCAATCACCGGCATTTTTACCCAAGAAAAGCACTCCTGCTCACATTTTAAAGTGCTGTCTTTTGAAGTTCACTTGAATTAGTTTCCTCCAACATACCTTCTGTTCAAGCCGCTCTTTTCTCTCGACAAGGTATCGTGGTCTACCATCATCGGTAAAAAAGAGATGTGGCCTCCGTATTTTTCGCATAACACTGGCTGGGGGAAGACCAAGAACCTCCATTATGCAGGCTATCTGATCTTGTTCGTCTTCTCCCGGAAAAAGTGGGGAGCCTGAAAACATTAACTCGAAATAACGCACCATTACTGGCGACGTTAAAAATATTCTGTCATCGCTACTCGAATTGTACTCTATCACTCATTTTTACACGCAATTATCCTTCGAAAGATAGTTGACCATGTACGGTAGGTATCATTAGGGATATGATAATGCCCCATCAGTTACCTGTCAAAAGCTCCGCCACTATACAACCAAAACTCCATATGTCGATTGGGGTTTCGTATTCGCTGCCAAAGATAACCTCCGGGGCTCTGTAAAATCTCGACTGTATGTAAGCATAAGCATTTTGTCCAATGTGGCAACTTGAACCGAAATCAATAACCTTTACATTGGTGTAACCGGGTCGTTCCAGAAGAATATTTTCGGGCTTTAGATCACAATGGATAATCTTATTCCTAGGAGTCATATACAGAAACAACTTATTAAAAATTTCGCAGGAAATGCTTTTCTAAGGCATAATACTATTTAAAATACTTCACAGAATAGGATAACACTATGACCATTAGACCTCATTGAAATGACTTGTATGATCTTGACTGAAACTGACCTGTGCAAGAACTCCAAACAGTTGAGAATGCATCGAACAAACTTTCGAACCAATTTGGGTGCGAAACCTTGGTAGTTATTCCGGTGTATTAATTGGTACAAATTTACACTTAACAAGTCAAAAACCATGAAGGTGTGATTTGGAGTCGAAAAATGATTGTTCAAGTGCAAAAAGTTGTGATCGTCTTCTTTGTCTTGCTGCATCAATGACAATAAAACGGCAATTTCTTCATCTGCAAGCTTCCTGAAATTAGATATATCCTTTATGCATTTCAATGCACAAGGTTCCCCGGTTTGATTGTCGATTGCTTTGTAAACTTTTCCGAAACTGCCTCTACCTATCTCCTGCAAGATCTGATATCGACCTTTTATTAAGTCGCCGTTCCGAAATTCATCATAATTCGATAAGAAGGTAGGAGATTGGTTCACATTAATGCAATCCTCCCTATAAAATGAGTCCTGAAATGATGATCCATTCTTTTCTTTCGAATACTCCGTTATGGCGGATTGATCTCTCACACTATTTCGAAAGGGTTTGGATAAGTGCCACATATAAGGCCGGCCAGAATAAGTCGAAGGATCTCGGTGTGGTGAGTATTTAATAAGGTTAGATGAGCTCCCCGATGCAGTCGAAGAATTTTGAAGGCCAGAAAGTAACCAACTTACACGATTGTGGTTTAAACTTTTCAAATGAGAAAAGTGTGAGCTAGATTCTATCTTGGGTTTTGAGCCCGTCCTGTTGTTATATGTACTTCCACCGGAAAATTTACAGTAGTACTTTGATGTATTCGTGTAATTATTCTGATTGTTCAAAACGGGAGCTGTGTCAACGGAATGAGAGAAACGCCTTGATGTTCGTAGAGCGTTTTGCAAATTTGATCCAACCTATGTTTTGTCAAAAATTTTGTCACGACACACCTTGGTTTGCGGGTCCACCTGTGAATGATCCGAGTAGGAGGATCCTGAGAAGATGCTGTCCCAAGATCCGAGATGAGTACTGTAATTGCGATTAGAATTCCTACTGGAGTAATTAAAAGGTCTTCTCGAACGGTATCCATATTTGTTTGAGTTATGGCTAGTGTGATAGTTTTGTGATGCTGGCAAGTTAACGGTGGGCACGGCAACGTAAGCCATATTAAGACTCCCAGACTACATAAGAGATTACCCGTCCGAAACTCCGGCAAGGTAGTGGACTATAGGTAAGACCAGAACACGCGGGTACCAGATCCCGCTGCCATAACCAATCTAAATTCTGCGTGGAGAGCGTCAAGGTTGTAAATATATCGGCCTGCGGCTATATATTTAAACAAACGGTTCAGTTACGTCCACTTTCTGTTTCATCTAATTTAAAACGGCGAATTCGTCACAAAAATTTGTCATGCAAAAGCTACTGCCTATTGTATTTAATTACGTTACTAATAAATACTTTTCCGTAGAAAATTGTCTTTGCTCCTACAATACAAGCATGTCTTGCAAGGCTTGCATTGTTTCCATTTCTCATTATGCGATCAGGCAAGCCGACCATGCAAGTGGCAGCACTATAACCTCTTCACGGCCTCCTATTAGTCGTCAATAGACCAAATCTTCGATAAGGTTGGGGAACCTCCCCAGTAAATTAAATTTCACACCCATTCGCATCCGATTATCATAATCGCCAATTCATAATAATATTCTTCATTATATTGACTTGGTCTATCTAACCTCAAGCGATCGGTGAGACAGCCCTGGAGCACCCAACTTCATTTTTCACCGGTGCCTTCATCGTATAGAAGGGGTTCGACCCCGTCCGGGTGCCAGACCGAAGATCGTTTGCATGTCAGTACCTAATGATCAAAAGCATAAAGAACAACCCGGAGTGCGACGAAAAATCACAAAATCCCCTTCTATCTGCGGCAAAAAAGAATTCTTACAACCTCGTACCACCTGCCCTCAAGCCCCATGAAAAACTCGCCGACACAACCCCGTGGCTCATACCACTCACTGATGGGTATCAAACGGCGTAATTGGTATCCAAACCTGCTTTGCTCTGATCGCAAACTGTAATGATGTTTTACAGCTTGCATTGGAATCGGTAATAGTGAGAAAATCCAGAGGTTCGATAAAAAGTCCAAACTTTTATTCAAAATAGTGGAATTAACAGATAAATAAATAGATCATACTAAGCTGTACTGATCTGCTCCACGTTTTAGAAGTGCTCCAAGATTGTTCAGGTTGTCAATGAGAGTATTTAAGGTCCCGCCCGGTGTGCAACGCTGGTACAGAATGCTGTCATCAGAGAGACCAATTTGTGCCGCAATACCTGCGATATCTTGGGTCGTGAATGTCCGACTTCCTCCGGTTCGACAAGCTTCGCGCTAAGTCGCCGACAATAAAAATTAAACCCATTGAATTTGAAATATAAGAAATTGAAATATACTCACATGTAAAGCACCCAGAAGGCGTTTAGTAGCCGCAACACCTGTGGAAGAAGCGTTTTTACGCTTCTTTGCCAGTATAGAAGTGGTTGAAAAGTTGTCAGTGAAATCTGACGGTTGTGAAGTTCCATATCCTGTCGATAGCATGAGATCACACACATCTCGCGCGTCCTAGAGACAAGGGTTAAATAAATTTCATTCATATACTTAAATAATAAATACTCAGATGGAAGTAAGAACTACTTGTTCGGTGATCTTCTCCCGAAGTTCGGCACGAGCTCGAGCTGATGATAAACGAATAAGGGATTCCAATTGGCGCAGCGTTACCTGAAATATGTCACATTGTTGCCTCTTTCGCTTTCTCAACGTTAGGTAAAATTTGTGGATAAATCGAGCAGCCTCCAGAGTCATTCTAAAATAAGTGAAAATATTAACACTATGGGTATAGCCGTTGTAACACTGAATCTGTGTATACATGTCGACTTATGTGTACTAAGATAGGATAATGTTCACACGACAAATTAATTAAAACAAGTTTCAGCGCATAAAACAATATGGAGTTGTGAAGAAAAGATTAAATTAAGAACTTTAGAATAAAACAATTAGCCTTTTTCTGCATGTAAATGCAGCTGACCTGGGGTGAACATAAGTCCTCGCATAAGAGATATACTTGCGAAGGAGTTGGGGAGAAATAGGTTGGCGATTATCAACGCCTATACGCAGGCGGGTCTCGAGGGGCAAAGATTCTCCACATGAATTGTCGCCCGACTGGTAGGATGAGACTAACGAATTTGTGAGATTTATGACTTCTCGGTTCAAGCGTTGACCCGTGTGAAGCGCTAGCACGTGTTCTGATAAACGTCGATCAAGTTTCTCCGAAGGCCGGTCGGGCAAAATAAAGATAAGATCAAATCTAGGGATGGGCGAAAGTTACAATAAGTTAGGGAGTCATTTCAGACCTATATTCCATGTCATTAAAAATGTTTGAAGACTGACTACGAAGGAGAGGAATACAGGTACAAATTGAAGGAAATTATAAGTAAAACTTGCAAGATATTGATTTGCAACTAGAATGATAGTAGTGAAGCCACAAGTTACCGCGAGATAAGAGATTGTGAAATGCGAACATTGTCGTAAATGGTTTTAGAGGGATCATACTGTCCAACAACAGGGTTTGCGGCAGCGATAACAGAGGTGCGAGCTGAAAGGTTGCAGACGTAGCCCCCACGGGCCACAGAGACGGTCTGCTGTTCCAAAACCTCCAAAAGTGCTGCTGGATCACAAGAGATTTTGTCGAACTCGTCAATACAACAGATACCCTATAAGAAATTGGCCGATTTTTATACGGAAATGATGTAAAGTAGTTCATATAAGTACCACTTATGCTTCATAAACCATGTAGGGACAAAAAGTTGGAAATAGGGGATACCTGGTCAGCGAGTACAAGAGCTCCCGCCTCTAATCCGAAAGTTGACTGATCTCGACACGCGCTGACTGTCAACCCGGCAGCGGATGTGGTGTTGCCGCAAACGTAGACCGCCCGGGGCGCCACAGTGGCAGCTGCTCGCAATAATTGACTTTTCCCAATCCCCGGATCACCTAAAATGTTTAAATAGATCGCAAGGATGCAGCGGGAGAATGGTATCAAGACAAAGCAAAGAAACACTTCATACTCCCACTTATATATAAAGCTGACCGGAGTACAAAAAGATATAGTTCCGTTAATTAATAATAAAAAAGAAGTCTTACCAACGAAGAGAACATGTGACGAGTTTCGTCGGGCAGAGGTACCCTCATCGATCATAAAAGTACTAGACAAAGTAGGTGAGCTTGCGTCCCAAGCTTCATTGCCACTTTCGTCATCAACAACGTCTGAAGACATAGAAAATTCTGGTGATTTTTCATCAGATACTTTTGGAGATTCAAAGTGGAGACGCCAAGAATTGGGTGATCCACCAAGCGTTGCCAAAAGAATTGCCATTTTGACAAGTTCTCGACCATAGATTGAGGGACAAAAGGAAGCAATGAGGAGATTAAATAAATTCGAATCTTCTGCGATTCCACGAATTGCATATAGATCACTTAGTGAAAAGTGCGTATCTGAAAATAAAAAAGTGGTGGAACAGGACTTAAAAGGAAACAATCGGAAGATTAGCAAGACAATTACTTGGAGCTTGAGCATCTTCTACTTTGCTCAAATTGTCAGTGGTGGTTTTTTCAATATTGTGTAAATGTTGGGGCCGAGTAGTAAGACATTGGTTTTCTTGGTTACTAAAACGGCTGTCTTCCCCTGCACGGCCGAATATTCTTGTCAGATTATTTACTTGCAAACAAAGATTAAAGACGTTGCCTTTGTCATTTGAAATCTGAGAAGAATCGATTGGACGGTTGTTGCCAGAGGAACAAAAGGGCGAGGTGCTAGTGGTGGCCGAGAGAAGACTAACGATACCGCAGACGTGAACAAGATCACCCGGCACACAGCTATCAACCAAGTCGCGATCAACGAAACATGTAATAGTACGTGGAACGCGTCCGGTTGTGGACTGCTGGTCCTGAATACTTTCATCCGCATCTGATTCTTGTAGAAGTAGTTTCTACCAAAAAGGTACGTTGAACGTTTCAAGTTAAACAATTTAAAAATAAGTTAATATCAAACATTACTCACTTGTGTATCGATGACGAGGGTGGACGGCGAAGAAAACACAGGGTGAAATAATTTGGAACGGCATCCCCTTTCGAGACACTTTGTCGGATTAATAAAACACCCATCTTCAAATACCAAAGTTTGTTCACCTTCACAAAGTGCACACCGAAAACACAGCCTAGAACAAAGTGGTCGAGTCTATATCATACTGTCTATTACTCTATCATAAAGCTTAACTGGTCCAATTCGAGAAACTGTTGCTCGAAGTGAGACAAGATGTCCAATGTGATGGGCCCTCAAGTTACGCATAGCAGTTGGAGGACAGTGATTCACTAGGCGAACAGCCACGTAGGGCAATTTTGTTTCCTTATACGGACCGACTATGGTAAAAGCAAAAAAAAATTATGAAGTTGGAAAGTAAAGAATAGTGTCAGTTGCTTACGCGTATCCACGATAGGACCGTGCAATTTTTCGGTAGCCACTGTATGGACAGCTAGTCCAAGCGATAGAAGCAACTGCTTGGCGTCGAAAATCACCTCGGTTCCGGGTTCAGGCGACCAACCGGGTAATTCCCGAGCCAATATTGATGAAGATTTAAGGGATTCGAAATCAATATTAATAGCTGGGTGTCCTTCTACTGCTGTCCAATCAATTGGGGAGAATGAAGGAGTAACATTGACAACTTCAGAAAGGCATTCGTTTTTAATGAAATCGATAAAAATCTAAACAAATGCATGAGTTGTACGAGAATTACCTGTGTATGCTTCACTACAACGCTATCCGCCTCAAAATCCAAGTCTGGAAAGTATAGAACCCAGCCGGGATATGGACAAAACTTGGGACATTTAGCAATAACAATTGGTTGCTTATTTATCGATGAATGATAATCGCGAGAAGTTGAAGCGTTGACTGTGTGGGCACGAAGGTTCGAAGAAGTAGAGGATGTTCTACTCACGCTACGGCCGCGAAACCGCCAATACTTGGCTCGATTGTTTGAATTAGGCTTAAACACAAAAATTGTGTTGTACTTCAATAAATAAAAGTTGAGAGCAAAAAGACACATGGTGTGGTTAATAGTAAGGGAAACGGGGCGAAATAGAATCTTTCCGCGGAGTTATCAATACACGTACCAAAAATGTATCCCAATATAACTGTACAAAGATAGGGCATGGTTTTTAAAGGTTCTTACAGAATAGTTTTCCCATTAAAAGTGCTACAGCAGGGAAATTTGTAAAATAAAAAGAAACACATGACACTCAAGGACCCATTAGTATTGTTATAGCAGGATCAGACGTAAGCGCTATGAGGTAAAATACACAGGCTATCAAGGGCAATTACGAGACATGTAAGACGAGCCTAAGCGAGACCACCGCACGGTAATAGGCCGAGCGCTTAAACCGCAGCGTCCTGCATTTTGATATCATCCAACCAAAATAAAGCCCAGCAAAAGGAACCAGTGGTATGTGAAAAATTGGTTTTCATTACACCTGCAAAAATGTATCAATATTGTAAGTACATGGCTTGGAATGTTTCAAAATTTTGTTAGAGAGATACTATACACAGCGTTTGATGTGCATTGATATTGTAGTCTTTAAACTGCAAATAATCTTCCTTGAATCGTGAGGCTTAAATGAAATTATTGCGGCTTTTCTAATCACGCAAGAATTTCTAAGAAGCCGGCTGAGTTCCATCCTTATCGTGTAGAACTACCCATTTTCTTCATTTTACTCTCCTCACGTGATCTCATTCACTCCTACCCGACTGTGTTTACTTAAGGGGATCAAAAGTAAGGGTAGCGGGACGGGCGGGCCCAATCCGCATAGTGGGTGGTGTTTCTCATCTCTCCAAGAAAACTTTAACCCAAATGGTGTTTTCTTATGGGCATAACCGATTTTCTGCCACTTAAATTATGAAAATAACAGAAAATACCAAACCCTGGTAACTATGGACCTCATTTCACATCTACTTGCAACACCCGAGATACATTTTAAATGGATTTAATTTATCTCTTCCACAGCTACAGCATGTCCGCTTGTGATACGGATGAATTTTTCCCTTACAAGTTGTGCCCTCTTGTAAAGCATGATCACACTTTTTGGAGGATACTTTGCGAAGGCTGAAGTTGATCTTAATAGAGCTAGAATTCCTCCCAAAATGCAAGAGTAGTAAACAAGACGCTAAAGTAAGAGATCCCAAATCCCAAAGCATTCAGGATTATCGGAAACAAACTCACTTGAGTAAGTTAAAAATTCCTTTACGTAATCCCCTATGTTTACAACAAAGTTTGCAGCACAATTGTAGTTTTGGACATTCATCCTTCACTTTCTGTTATTATGCCTAGAAGTTCTGTATTTAGATAAAAAAATTGCGATTTAGGAATGACTACCCATACATTGTCATAATAACCTTATAATTCAACGTTTGTAGAAAGGTTACAAGAGCTTAGCGTCATCTTCTAGGAGTTCTACGTAGGACTTGGGAAACCGGCCGGCTTCGCCATTTGTTGCAGTTCCCCAAAGCCATTCATTGTCAAATTGGCAAATATGGGTAATGAGGTCACCGGGATTTATAGTAATCTCGTCATCCATTGCTAAAATCAAACAGGCATTCAAACCATGATTCAAACAAGACCTAGTATTTCGACAAACTCCCAGTTAACATGAGTGGAAACTACATGGCAACACTTTTAAGTCCTAAACTGACTCCGTTGCCATTGTAAAACCTTTAATGAGGCATTCTGGTTTGTACGCTTAGAGGACGAGACTTTGAAAAAAGTATAAAAAATGTATGCAGGTTCTATGCAACAGGAACGAAATATTTTGCGGTTAGGACATCTACATTATATCGTTTAGATGGTAAACAAAAGTTTTCGTAGCCTGCGAATTGCATAAAGTTCTGGTTAATTTAAATAGGTCTTGCTTGGGCATACATATTACGGTTCCGTTTGCCCATGGATCTTTCTTTGTATTTGAAAAATACATAAGTATCTCCATTACCTTTTTCGAACCGAAAAATACAAATGCCCTGGAAATCGTAACGTCCAGCCACATCAATATCTTGCTTCTGAGTAGACGAAGAGGCAGTGATGGTAGTTACGTTAGGGTTTTTTGTCTGCACAGACGACTAGATAACAACACATAAGCGGTTTATATGCAGTAACATTTAACCCTTTGTTAAAAGATCAAGATGATTTCTTGAAAATGAAGAACTTAATTTAGGACATCCATCGTTGACAGAATTTATCATTTTTCTTTTTAAAGTTGAGAAAGTTGTAGTAACTCACTGAAGACAATGACTTATCGAAGCCTGTGGCCGTCGACATGGCTGTCAATGGAGATGCCTTAAAGAATACAAATTCCCAAAAGTGATGATGAAATGGTGGTTAACGAATTATAAACTACAAGAACAATTCGAAGGAAGTTGTTCCTGGGAGATGATAAGGTTCAGTTGTAATAATCAATTAAGCTCTTTCAGACCCAATGGATATCTTCCACAGGATGCTACTCATCAATAGCATGACAACGGAAAGGCGGATGAGGATTTTTTTATAGGAGAGAGAGTTTGAAAAAAACCGGCCTAATAATCTCAATCGTAAAGGGCAACACGTAAAGATATAATTTATAACCCAATGTGCCACCTTAGGTGTCTGACCACATACATTTCTAGAGTTTTACAAATTGACAACACTAGAGTATTCATAGTCAAACGACAGTACAGCACTTTTTATGGTTTCGCATTTTTCCTAGTTCACATTTGCGTGCGCGTGACGTCAGGTATTTCACAACCTCTCATCGTAAGCTCACAAACAATTGATGTCTGAACGCGATTTTTTGCACTCAATATGAATTCGTGCGATTTACTAATTCCGAAGCTACCTTACTTGGAAGAAGGCGAGATTTCGGAACAAGCTAAACTTAAGCAATGTCAACTGAGAGCTTTCATCAATCGCTCCTTCTCGCCTGAGGGTTTAATCAGTCCCAGATTGCAGTGGCCCCGAATGAGGTTCACCCACATGACAACTTTTACGATCAAATAGCCCTTCTTTTGTTAAATGAAATCGTAGACTTTTGCCATTTTAAAAAGAAGCGAAAATAATAACGCCAATTAGTTGGCAGCACGATAATTTGTCGTGATGATTTGGTGAGTAAAGGCGTCGATTAATAACGTCGGGGTGCGCCCTTCAGGTTAGGTGTTTTCGCCATCTTTTAGGGGACCTTGGCTCGTTATCTACATATTTAACAAAGGCCATTGTTTCTTCGCTTTACGCTTAATTATGGAGATTAAAATACCAAAATCAGTTGCAATCCTATGACAGGAACTGGTAAAACCGATTTGTAGTGATGACTAACCCATTCCTAATGATTATGGGTAATGTTAAACTCGCCGTTCCGACATTTCTTTTATTAGATTTCTGCAGAAGCACCTAATTCCATAAAGCAAAAACCCAACTGTGGAAGCACATTATTTCTTTAGTAACATAAACTGTTAGAACGGAATACAACCGATAACTTGGTGGTTACAAGTAATGTAAATACTTCAATTTCCTTAAGTACTTAACAAAATATAACCATGAAATAAAATATTAAAACGTTAAAAAACTGCAAAACCATCCAAATTTCCAACTTACTGTCTGATCAGCAGTTGTTTTTCCCAAAAATCGGGGGAGATTCCTCTTAGAAATATCAGATTTGAAGTCGGGTCTCTGATAATTTGCTCCCTTGAAAATATAACACAACGGGGACTTATTGATTGCAATATTATGTAAATATGTACATATAGCAAACGCAAAAATTTATAAAAAATCGTAAAGTTTGGAGCGATATTGGGCTAAAAAGGTATCGAAATCATGAAGCACTTGTGGAAAAAACTAGCCTACTTGAATAGGATCGATGGAATCGCGAGGAATTGCGCGTGCCGCCTCGAGTTCTTCTTTAAAATTCGATGTTTTATAGACGGAATTCTAAATGAAGGCATTAAGGCAACAGTCGCTGACTTATTAAAGGTTCACCGGAATAAATGAGCATAATTAGAACACATGTTATGAAAGACAGAGTGATTGAAAACATACCACTTTCTGTTCGTAAAGAGACTTAATGCGAGATGCCACAATCCCTTTCATTGCTGTTTGGAAATCCGATATGTCCGATGGCTCACATCCTGAGGGTTTAGGACCCTCATTATCAAGAGGTAATGGAAGATCCGTTGGCTTTAAATTATGGAAAAGTGAATTTCAATTTGGTCATGAAGACAGAATAAAAAATCTATGTACTCGAGGTTGGGAATTTTTTGTTATGTGTATTACCTTGATACAAGATCCGCCAAAAGCATTTTGGATAATGTCATCCCATAGTATATCACTTTTATTGCGGGCACTCAATTTAAGATGAATTGTCTAGCAAAGAGCAAAAATTGTCAAGTTAGAAGCATCTGCTACTATGACATTTCAAAAAGTTAGGTTGTAACATAGACGTTAAAAGGACTATACGCAGGGACGTTAATGAATGTAGCTCAAATTTTATGGTGGTAGCTAAGGATCTACCAGAACAAAAATACATTACCTATTTTCTCCCTAATCGCCACCCATAGTCAATAAGATTAAATTGTCCATTTTTCTGAGAATTGCTTAGCATGTATTTCTAAAATCATTTACGAATATATGAAATATTTGCTACATAATTTGGTTACATGGCGTATTTTGGCATCAGAACAACAACACTTGTTCTCCCCACTCACCTTGCAAAGTTTTGTAATTTCATTCCCATTCCTAATATATTCAACTGTTTTCTTTTTCATCAATGCTGCACCTAACTGTTGGAATTAAATTTATTTGGGCAAATACCCAGAGTATAAAAACGTATTTGGGAACCACGATTGAATCTCTAAGAATCCTAACATAGCCATACAAAATTTTGGATGCTTCCGTCATTTCCATCATGTTTTCTAGTTCACTACCTGCAGCCTCTCAAATTATAAATCGCATACCAGTCGAATGTATAGTTATAATATCCGATGTGCCAGAGTATCCCAGCCATAACCTCAACAATAAACAGAGGATTAACTATCAAACCAAGTTTTGCTTCCATCTTCAATGTCTTTCAAGGAAGCTTTAATCGCATCCGCGTTAGTTAACAGGTCAAGCATACCAAAACCATTGAATGACGAGAGCGCTTGACCTTGAGTAAATTATGACATGGATACAATTGGTGAGTATTTACCTTAAGCAATCCGTTAAAACGCGTAGTTAATATAAGCTGATTTAACGCTATGATGCACAGGGTTATTTAAAGAAAAAAGGACGATTTTTGTTGGTTTTGTAAAATTACAAAGTAGGGCAAGTATAGCAGCTAAGTCTTATTAAAACTGCTGTAAGATATGAAGGACTTTAAATGTGTGGCCTTAATCATATCTTTACTAACCTCATAATAAAGGCAATTGCTTTTCATATCTAAATTTGTGCTTGTTTTACTTTCTTCGTTGAGACCACTGTGCACATGTCTTAAAATGTTGACTGCAAACAATCCATATACTGAATGTCGCACTTAAAATGCATCAGTTTCGAAGATTGCAGTATAATTAACCTGTCAATATCACTTCAGATCGATGGCACCAATGATAAAATCATAGGGTTTAGTGTAATATAGCCGATCCTCTTGTCATCGAGCGTACACAAATACTACCTCCTGTGGCAACTTGAACAGAAAATAAACAGTCTGAATGAATTTCCCAAGCAACTTTTTGGAATGTTTCGATTTTCGCCAAAAACTAACGCTGTCTATTCGGGAGATCTATCCTCTTTAACGGCTAATCTCGCCAAGTCGTTTTCTACGCATTGGCAATTTCGCATTACGGCAAAATATACCTATCGCTGTCGCCAGGTTATGCTCCCAGCCCCCTCATTCATGTATATAACTGCGGGCTAGCTCAAGACGTTTGGCTGCCATTGAACGTGATTGGCAGTAGAGACCGTTAAGACTTCCCACTGTCCTCTAGAGCAGGCAAATTCCCGAAATTCAGCCATAGATATCAACAAACACTTCATTTATTAGGAATATGCACAAAAATCGATCCATTGACATGAAATAACACAATCCATGAATCTGAATCTGAAAAAAGAAATGATTTCATTATGAAAATGACCGAAATATTGAAAAGACTTCAATACATGTATGATCAACATTCGGACATGGAATGATTAAGAGGAACCAAAAATGTAGGGGAAGAATACTCTAGACAACTCTCAAACCACTTTATCTAGGTACAATTCGCTAGTTAAAATTTCCATACGTATAAGTTTGCGTGCAAATACGAAGAAGCTCATTATGCTAACCCCATGAAATTCCTCACCTATCCCGGATATTAGGTCGAATGACTAAGAAACCTTTAGTCCCGATAAGAACTACTTCAACATCTGGTGAAGAATTGACCAATCAAAAAAAATTGTGGCAACATATTGGTTTTCCGTCCACTAGAAATTATACTAAGAAAATGGTGCCGTAGTTTATTTAGAAGGCAGACTCATTCACTGAATGAAATACACCCCAATTAAAAAGTAATAAAAGTTGAAAGTTAGTGACTCCAGCAGATCAAACTAACAGTAAAGATGTTGTAATTTACAGGGTTCACTTACAAGCGCTCTAGTCAACAGTATATGAAGTATGACAAATGAAAAACAACAGAAGTTGGAAGGATAATCACTAAACTGAAAACAATACAATCCAACTCACCATGGAAAGCACTAACTAGAGATTTCAGTCGACGCAGGCTGTGCGAGAATGGAGGGGGTGGCTGCTGTGGCTGGATTTAAGATTTCAGAAGAAACAGATAGCTTTTGCTTTTTAGCCGTGGCAGAAACAGCACCAGTAACAGACTTTTCCAGGAGCAACCCATTTAAGTTTGCTTGACGGCACGGTAGCAGAACTGGCTTTAGCCTTCACAGAAGGCACTGGATGCGCGAAGGGGCAAGTGGTGGCTCTGTTCAAACACGCAGCACCAAAACGACACACGGGAGTTGGAGGATGATAAAAGGGGCACGTACCCGGGGGGAGCTTGCAATGAGGAAAGTACCGACATAAAATTTTCGGAGTGAGTGGTGAAATTTTGGTATCCCCTAGAAGTAGCATAAAGGCAGGATATGTGGTTAGAACAATTTCTTTAAAAGTATACTACTTCCTAATCTATTGCCATAAAAATCGGGTTCCATCACATGGGAAACAAAAAAAAGTTGGAAATAAAGGCATAGAATAAATAAGAGCTATTTATATCCTCATACAGTATACAGGAAATTGCCGAAAAACCGTATACTTAAAGAAGTGAACCAAGCTTGCGTAGGTTAAATGTAGGTGTTCCAAACCACCAGTGACAACTAGGGTACGAACAACACAAGTTACGACCTAAGTACACACAGACTATTTTATAGGGCGGACAAAGTTTAACAAGAAAAACATAAAATAGGTGAATAAAAGTTGAATACCCAGTCCCGTGTGAGAAAATGCACAACCGGGTCGAGAGCATTGGCTACCATAGCGACAAGGGGGGTGAATATATAGACAGCGATCACCAAATCTGCATGAAGGAAAAGCCTTGCATTCCTCCTTAGGATGAATGTATTGACAATTCTCCTGGTTACGACAGTTAGGCCAATATCGACAGCGTTGAAGAGAGCTAGTGAAAATCAAACATACGGAATGACAAAATAGGTGTTTCTGGGACAATAAATTTTAGAAATACGGATAATTTAGGCAGTGCTACAAACTGTACTTCTGTAGGTTTATAAAATGGGCTTCGAATAATTGTTCTAATCTAATTTGAGGGCACAAATGATTAATTCGTTTTGGTCGACCTCATTTTCGTAGATTTACTTACATTTTAAGGGAAAAGTACCCCCGCTGAAAAAAAGATGAACTAGCTCATCAGAACAGATATTTAAACTATGTATGTGTGTAATGGATAACGCGATCAAGGCTAAAAATTCGGGCCCTCAAACATGAATGATATTTACCATCAGTCTTAATACTGGGAGAGGGTTAATTAATTAATGTCGTTGAGTAAATATGATTTGGCGTTAAAACCTTGGTCTCATAAACAGGGGAGAACAATGCAAACAATGAGTGTTACCTGGGAATATTACTTCTATCAGGTTTCCTATCCTCTGACTTTCCATCATTTTCGTCCTCGACATTGAAAGGGTCATTGATACCACTTTCAACTCCCTCACCATCTTCCTCGTCTTCGCCGAAGGAATCGCCGAGAATTATCTGCATTCGAGGCAACTGAACTTGAGACTTTTTGGCGATTAGAATTTCACGAGCATCGAACAGTTCGACGTTATCGGACGTGTTAGCGACAGATGCCATTACACGAGGTCCGAGGCGTGACTTCACACTGGGCTTTAGAGGCAGCGGCTCCTCACCCATAGTTACCACAAATCGCGTCATCTTCGTCGGTACCTCCATTTCCTCTAAATCATCTGACTCCACTTTCTTCTCCTGGGGCTTGACAATAGCCTCCGACCTGGTGAAAAAAATATTTTTATTCAACAAAATGCGAGGAACATGAGGAAACAAGCGGGTAAGGGAATAAAATAATTTTCAAAAAAAATGACACGGGAATCGCAAGTTTGCTCACATAAATATATGATTGTCGTCGTGAATGCAATCGAGGCGATAATTATACAATTACCAAACAAACAAGGGAAAGATAAAAAAAACTGGGTTTAGAAGTATGGGCTTACTTTTCAATAGATCTTTTCTGACCTCGAACAATGGCCGCAGGCCGTTCTTGAGACTGCGCTGTGCTGGCCCGAGCCTCATTCATGGCACGCTTCAAAAGCATACCGCCAACAGCAGCACTAGCTGTCGTGTTGGTGTTCAACTGAGCCTTTGTAGGATTAGTAGACGAAACCTAAAGCATCAAATCGGCTATATTGGGAGATAAAATGTCATTAACTGTGTTAATTGAAATGTCGTATGCACGATCCGCTTTCACAAATAAATAAAAAATGAGTTAGGTCAGATTAAAAGGAGAATGGGAGAAGTTCATAGCATTTGCACAGAATATGATTATTACGGTAAACGATTCCACAATGAAGCTGATGTGTTGCGAAAAATAACTTAGGTAAGAGAATACCTTTACAACAGAGCGAACAGCGGGGAGATCATCGGGAGGCTTTTGAGATTTGCTGCCAAGACTTGAGGTGCTCACTACTCGGCGTTGTTCAGTTGGTTTCGACTCCGTAGCGCATTTAACTTCAGCATGAACAGGAAGAGAATTCTCATCTGTAAATTCATCTGGTACAGCACATTAGGGGGTTGTTCTAGCTTACTTTCATCAGCCTGAACACTCACTATATCGGCTGCCGTGGGTTCTGTAGATGACAAATTACGCGAGGGGATTGGGGACCTAGATCTGTCACTCCTACGCTTACATGAAGAGCCGGATCGATGCAAGGAACGTCTCGATTTTTCCTTCTTTTGACCCTTCCCTGGTTTTATATTAGATTTTTCAACAGGCGCATCTTTTTTAGAGCCTAAACGGGGTATCAAATAGACTACATATGACTTGCTTTTTAGTTGGGTTTTCGAATCGAGAAGATCATGGAGCCTTGTAATACTATTAAGACTAACTCTACATTACCAATCTGTAAATTGTTCCGTCTGTGGTCCCAGGAAAAGCTGTAGATCTTTGATCATGCTGCTCCTTTTCTTTTTATTTGCAACCATAACAGTTATGTAATCCGGCAATTCTTCGTCAGCGAAAGCACCAAGTTCGCTCAACTTCCCCTTAACATGATTCTGATGGAAGAGGTACGAAAAAAACAATAAAACTAACCTTCACCTCCGACAAAAATTCGGAACTATAGGGCATAATCTAAACAGGAATGACTAGACGAGAGTGAAGTCGAAGGCCTGTGCGAAATGTGGCTGAAACGCAACAGAAGCAGAATTCTCTGTCACGCCATTTTATTAATTGGTATGCCTTAATATAAAAAAATTGGCAATTTTGGCTTGAAAAAATTATACGTATGCTTGCCTGATGACTAGAATTTCTAAATTACGTTAAAATGTTATATGACTCTTAGGGTGCAATCAGTCGGTGCTGAAGGAAGTCGAAAAATGTCGCGTCTAATATGAGTAATTAACCGTTTATCAAATCCATTTAGGAGTTATTCATAGACTTGTAATGCCTCTGAGTGAAAACATAATGGGACACACCCTGCAAATCAATATGAAATCACAAGCATATATCGAGCAAGGCCCGAGTTGCATTCACAATTTTTCGTTCTACATTTGTCCAGTGAGTAAGAGTATCGTATACCATGAAGATTAAAATATGCAGAATTGGCTGGTATTTCAGGACAAATAAGTATTCACAACAAGGCTATACGAGCGTTGCATTAATCGCGGGAAGGCTTCACGCTGCCCCTTATGGCAGAGCAAAAATCATCTTCGGTATTATTTTCACAAGTAGGTTGTGATAACTTTCATTTTTACGATGTTCCAATAATTTAGGAATGTGAAAATTCATGAAAGAATTCTGTGGTCACGAGACCCATAGAAGTCGCAACTGAAACGTTGATCTAAATAGTAAAAAGTAAAGCTGAAATTTGACGGACACTAGTGAGACTTTAAAATTGCTTTGAAACTAAACCCCATACACGTAAAAATTTGGGAACTTAGGTCATACGCCCTTGTTGATCAGGCATTTACTAAATTGTGGACACGAATGAATACATTATATTGCCTTATTTTTCTACAGTGTGAACAAGATAATTTGCCACCACGTTATATTTCATTATGGTGTTGAAATTAGTCAAAATAATCATTGTATATACAAAAGGCCATTTCTCATTCGCTGGTTGCTCGTTACTTTTCTGGCGGGTTCCGTGTAGATATGTCGGACTGGTAGTTTTTTTTTACTGTCGCATTTCAATAGCTCAAAGAATTTTGGCTGCTTAACCACTTATTTTGATAGTTACGAAGGAGAATTAAAGCTATTAATAACGGACCTTGATAATCTTGTTGAGCGAAAGAAAGTGGAATGGAGTGAAAAAATTAGGGCGGCTGAGGCAAAGCTAGCCGAGGAGAGGAAGATGCATTGTAGAACTAAATCCGTCGTTGCTCTGAAAGAAATTGAGGTTTGCTTCCCGCTCCTTATTCAAAACAGATCGTAAAATTGGCCAAACGTGCCCAATGCTTGAAAGAACGTAACGAAACAGCGAAAACGGATTATGAACAACAGATATCGAGTCTTAAGGTTGCGACACATGCGATGTCTGAAAATCTTCTTAAATTGCAAGCCAAATATAGTAAATGGCGGTCCCGATGTCGCGTGTCTGCAGTTCAAACACGAGATGTTGGAACGTATTGCAAGTAATTTGACCTATTCCTTTGCGCTAATTTTTTGTCCTTTCTTTTTCTAATTCCTCTTTGCGTCTTATATATTTGTTATTTCGCTTTTACCTTATTTTACTAGTAAAATACTAGAAGGAGGTAATGTTTGTGAATTTTCAACTACTTCATCGAATGGTCTGTTACACTCAAATGAGGTCCGGTCTCAACTTGTCGCAAAAACCCTAGAAATTGCAGAGCAGAAAGATAAACTAAATTCTGTCGAACTCGCCTTTCGTGCTCAGATTCAAACGATCGAGTCGCAACTTCAAGAGCTTATTGCAATGAAGCAAGCTCAGGTTATAATCGCAGTTGATTCTTGTGTCTTTATAGAAATTTTCATTGTTATAATATATTTCGTATGTGCATATTGTTTATACATTATTTACGACTAACGTACATAACGGACATCTTTAGCTATACTAATTTTCGAACGCTTTTCGTTGTAGGCCTTTTTGTGAAGATTTTAAGGTTGTTTGTTAGAACGTGTCGTTTTTGGTGTAATGCTTGCACTTCCTATACGTTACAGGACAAGAAATTGAATTTGTTAAAACAAGAGAAAAAACGTCGTCCCTCAACTCGCAACTTTCGGCTTCAATGGCCACAACCGGAACGATGTACTCTCACAAGAGATGTTTCGGTTCAGGAACAATTTAGGTTTGATGAACGGTGCGCATCGACAATGACCACTTCTGAAGATCTTGGTCCTTTGGATTCCGATGTGATTATAGCGAAATTAGAGAATGAAATTGCGCAGAAGAACAGTCGGATTGGGTACCTTTGCTTCACTACTTATGCTGTCATGTATAAGTCAAGTTTTTTTTTAAACAAAAGCGCTCTTACATTCCAATGTTTACATCCCTCAAATTTTCATATTTTAACTAGTTTACTGTTTTTAGAGAACTGGAGAATGTCTATGCTGCCGCCATGAGTTCAGTAGAACAGTTGAAGGTGGAGTTGGAAAAGAATAAAACGGCCCTCACACAAAAATGCGCCGAACTGTTGCAAGAAAAGTTGCGCATACGACCTCGCGGGCGTCGGGGCTTCCAGTCAAAGGTAATTATCATTTTTCTGCTCAAAAATTTCTGGATAACTTTTTATGATTATATTTACTTTAGGCCTGCCAGTCGGAACCATTCAAGAATGGGGGACTCGAGGTTTATAACAAGTCTGTTCAAACTCGAGCTGCCGGATGTCAAGTTAGTGATACTATTGCCTTATCAGTTTTAGTATATATAAAGCTTGTTGATTTACATTGATTTTATTCGTTAAAGAGTTAATACATATATCAGGTTTACCGGAAAGTTCTGTTCGTTTCTGCGAAAATTTCCGACAAGTAGCATTTATTTGGCTCATTTTCGTTTCTTTTTATTGCTTAATGCATACATACTGACGTAGCAAATTAAATAAGACAAAGTTGGAGCGATAATGCACCCATGGCTACTGATGAAGTTCATTTACGCCACTGTATTTTATACGAATTTCAAGAAGGAGGAAATGTTACAGAAGTATCTATAAATTTATTAATAGTGTTTGGTGAAGAGACACTCTCTAATAAGCCGTGCAGAAGATGGTTACAAAAAGTTGAAATAGGTGATTTTGACCTGTCTGATAAGCCACTTTATGGGCAACCATCTTTAGCTGACGACGATGTTGTTAAGACTATGTTGGAGCAAGGTCATTTTCTGATAACATTGGAGACCGCAGAAGGGCTTACTTCCACTCATCAAACCATTTAGGATAATATTCGGAAGATACGATTAGTGTGGAAATAATCAGGATGGGTGACACATGAGTGAACCCAGAAGAATTTGGATGGTCAAGTCGTCATACGCACATTCCTGTTTACCTGGGACAAAATTGAGCCCTTCTTGAACCGGATAATAGCTACTTGTGAAAAGTGGATTAATTACGAAAACATCGTAAGGAAAGAGGCATATTATGAATTCGGAGAATCTATCCCTTTTATCTCGAAAGCAAATTTGAATCTGAGTAGTAGAGTTCTGGTGTGTAGTGTCGGACATTTGAGGACCAACGCATTATGAATTTTTAAAACTGAACGAATGATCAATTCCAAGGAGTTTTGTCAGCAACTGAATGATTTCAAGATAGCAGTCTAAGGGAAAAGTTTGCCGATGTTCAATAGGAAAGATGTCATACTGGATCATGGTAACGCTAGGTTACATGCTGCTTTGGGAACCCTTCTAAAAATTACAGAGGTGGGCTGGGAAATCCCGCTGCATCCGCCATATTCCCCGGCCTTAGCACTCTCCGACTATCGCTTATTCCTTTCTATACAAAAGTTTTTGAAGGGCAAAAACTGTATAAATGAAGAAAATATCGAACACGCCTTGGTTCCTTTTTTCGCATCTTAAGATAAAATATTTTTTTGAAAATGAGATATAAAAACTGCTCTCACGCTGGTAAGCAGTCGTTGATACTAATGGCAGTTATATTACTTAATAAAATTCATTGACAATAAGAGAAGTTGTTTTACTTCAAAAAGGAACGGAACGTTCCGCTACGCCTTACATTTTTTTGTTTGTCATATTCCTACTGGTTATAGTTAAGTAAATCGTCAATCTACACTCAGACAAATGACATTGAAGCCGAAGGTCACCGCATGACCAATATCCCGGTTTTTCTCACCGAGGCGTTAATGGTACTCGATGAAAGCCGAGCTCCAGCATTACCGACACTCGGGCAAGAGAATGTTTTGGTGGAAGATGGCACCATGGGAAAAGGGAACGGATCTCAAACCGTCCCTTTTAAGTGTTTGAGTCCTACTAATGGAGTCGTCTTGGCGTCTCAAACAGAGGTGAGATTCACCGTTCCACCGGATCTCTGATGTGACCGATAGTCATTTTGTGTTTCACGATGTTTAAAGCAATCACTTCTTTTAAAGTTTGTTGCAGTAAACCCTACTGTGGAGTTTGATTTTATTCCTCGTTATCAGTCGGGTTATACTTGACGTATTCCTAAGATTAATAAACTTTGATATTTCTATATGCAATTCAGTCGTTTACTCCGGCGTATTTTACCATTTCGTACCGGTGACTCACTCTTATAAATTGAGGTATATCTTTATTTTCCTGTACTTAACTTCCATAAGACGCTAAGATCCCTTTTTTAAAAGACTTTCCATTCAAATGTTGTTTGATTTAAAGTCGATACTCTCAAAATACTCTTTCGTCCCGAAACCTCATTACTATATGACTAATTATTTTTACTCGCGTTGATATCATGTTGGTTAGTAGCGTGCTACTCCTCGGTTAGGTGGACGTGTCTGTGGATGATGATGCATCTCATGAGAATGGTACGAATGTCCTGGCGCCTACAATCGGAATAATCACCACAGAAGAGCACTGGAATAACCACCTTAACGGTCGCGTACGTTGCATTTTTGTTCCTCTTCGTCCAAAATGGCTGCTATTCCGAGGTCCGTGCATTACTTCAATGTAATCCTATGTGTAGCCAACGTTTGTTGATTCGTCGAATATATGGATCACTTTTTGATCAGTTTCATCGCCAACTTAGCCCTTACCTTCTCGTTTGTTTTATGGGAAAGAATCTACCGGCTCTAGTATTTACAGCCTGCAGCCTATACTGAGTATTGTTTTCTCATGTTCAAACGCCACTTAAGTACTTGATTGAGTCTTTTCTCACCCTTAAGCGTGCGTCGTTCAAAACGTGAAAATATTTCTTAGTTGTCTTATCACTTATGTTTTTTGACTGGTGTTGCTTTAATTACAGCACCGACCTACCTAAAATGTTTAGTATGAATGTCTACGTTGGCCCCATTCTTGCTAAAAGAGCATTTCTAATTTTCAGTCATCCCCTTCAAACGATGACCGTATCAGTGTTCCTGTTACCGCAGTTGAATCTACGAGGTCTGTAGCCGCAGCGTCTTTGGCAGCCTCCACTTCGGAAGGCCTTTCCTTCTCACCTCATTGGGTGTCGGGTAAAGAATGGGGTCTTGACTTTGGCGATAGGTAGGATTGTGTGTTTGATATTGCTCTTAGTACTTTTCGAAATGTGGTTACGCGTAATTCGAGCTTCATTTTAATATTCCATTCCTCACTTACTGTGTTTTGTTATTCATGGGGCTTCATTTTTTTTAAAATTGACTGCATTTTTTTGGCTTGGTTTTCAACGCGTTTCGTAAACACAAGATGAAACTTCCTCATATTTCCAAACCCTACTGTTTTTAAATCGAGCGTTGTGTTCTGTTAATTTCCCCTTATAACTACAGATGGTCTATGAGCTTTATAGCATTACCTTTTTATAAGCATCCGCCTTTTAACCGGTTATTAAATTGTCTTATGAACTCGATTGGATATTTGATCCGATTCACTTTTTTAGTTTACGGTTCAAATAAAGTAGGTTAATTTAACACTTTGTTGCGAACATTGACAGTGCTCATCGTTAGTTGTCGTGTTTACCCTTCTGAAGCTACCAATTTTCATGTAGTATTAATAATCCACAAAGTTTGTGACCTTTGCTACCACCGGAAATATTGTTTTTGGTAAAAGATAAGTTATTTGTTATGAAGCTAGAGTTTTATTAGGTATTTATTGGATAATTACAGGAACGTGTTTAGTTATTTCATTTATTAAACTACCAATTTCCGCTTTTTACTATTTCACACATTCTGTCTGTAATGCCGCAGATTTACTAGGTTATAATTGCATATATTCTTGACCATCTTATTCGCATCAATTGTGTGGTAAATACTGATACGACAATGCTCACACAGTATTTTTTTGGTTCAAATCTATATTACTGGCAGTGTGAAGACAACTGATTGTTCCAATACTTTATCGTCTAGACCTGTTCATTTTCATACATTGCAAGCAACTGTTTGGATTTGTGTCACCGTTATTTTTATTCTGTGCTTTTATCCCATATGTTACACTGAGTTGTCTGTTGTATGCCTGGATCCTCAGGCCGATTTCTTATGCAACATGGTGACCATCTCTTATAGGCTGCCTTTTACATTGCTGTCACTACCAGGCGCATTTGTATTTCGTTCATGATGAGCATGTTTACGAGAAGAATATAAATGGTAATTTAAAAGACATCCTTTGGACTTCGAGTCTGCATACCCGTAGCTTTCATGCGCGTATGCCGAGTTTTACTTGATTTTTACTACTACTTTATAATGTCCCATAATCTCCCATCTTTGACGCTTTAGAAGTTTATGTACCAACTTAATTTTCTCATATTTCCTGGTTGCTTTTGATAGCCCTGCCAGACCTCAACTTTCCCATCTGTAAATTGCCCACTTTCATGAAACTATTTAGTTTCTTCCAGTTATTAAATTTTTTTCTTTTTGTTTCAGTACATGTCTTAATCTAAAAAGGAAGTTAATCATCTAATTACATCAAGTACAAAATATTAGGAATATGAATAACTCTAAAAATATACAAGAAACTGCATGTTACAGATTGAAATACATTTTATTTCTCTTTCGCGAAACAGAAGGGATGCTTACTCACTTTTTAACTTACAACCTGAGATCTTGTCTATGATGTTTTTCTCATAGGCGTTCATTTTCATATTGTAGAAAAAATGGGGAGTGTGACCAACAAGCATTTGTTGAACCATCAATGGCTGGAGAAAAAACCGTGAATTTCACCACTCCTGTGCCAAATGACGACTATAAGGCTCAAAAAGTAATTTCTGAAAGAACCAGTGGAGTTATATGTTTATCAAATTTTGTGCATACATCAGTGTCTGGTGCTGGAGATACTTGGGACGAAGTGAGTTTTCCTCTTGAATTAACAGTAAGGTGACCGAATCATTCGCCACGTCGTGTTATTTGTATGCAACAAATTTGCTTACGTATTTTTTGGTTTTTACGCGATCACGAATTTGCACATTTTCATATAGAGCCTCCTGCTTTTACTCAGTGTACTCTCAATTACCTTATTTCTTATAACAGGGCCCGAAAACGTAGTAGCCAACGTGATTTTGTATATATGTATATATATCTATATATATTTAAGCATTTTTATTTTGAAAAAGACGATCCTATCATTGTTTACGTTATCGTTGTCCCTTTGAGTATATTGTCTCCTAGGTGCCGTATTTTATCTCCATTTGTGTTAGCTTGACGTTCTAGCTTTTAAAAAACCTTTTCTCTCATCTCTTCCGAACGCTGTCTGCTGTTTAGTAAGGTATAGACGTTTTGACTAATGCGAATGTTATCACTTATTTTCTGTAGTCATTAGTAAGCACCTAACAATATCATGAGAACACGTGAATTGCCAGGTTAAGTTTAACCCACTCCCAGGAATTAGTATGTTTTCGGAAAGTTGTTTTAGGCATTTGTCAAGTGTCATCGGCGTTAGCATTTGTAACCTCCATTCCGTGTTTGTGCTTACACCCAATAAGTAAGCTTAGGAAAACCTTGAAATTATATCCCTTTACGTGGGAAATACTGCCAACAATGTACCTGTTGACATTTTGATCCCATCGAGGTAAGATATTTTGTACTTCCAAAAGCGAGTTTCAATGGACTGCAATGGGAGAAATGGGTTTCGTTAATCTGAACAACAATTTTTTAGTCCAAAGATATTGTGTCTTCGTAGTATCTACCTTTCGACTGGAATGTGCATATCTGTTGGACAAAGCGAAAGATACCTCAGCATTGACAGCTATTTTCTTCAATCTAATCTTAAGCTTCATAATTTAAATCTCATTTTTCGATGTTAACTTATGGCGCTCTTGTTGAGATGAATCTCAGCGATTGTGAGACTTCTAGAAACCTTATTTGCTTGATTTTTGGAGTTTTATCCTTTTTTTCTTGAAAGCGCAGGATTTGGATGTGTAAACCGATTTCTTTCCAACTCCTTGCCTGAAAGGATTAATGTGTGTAACCACGGGAGTACAATTGGGTAAACTTCTATTTGGGATGCTTGTCATCATACACACAAAGTACACACCCATTTATACTTTTTTAGGCATTCACAGTCCCTACACGTGGGGAAGCATTTTCTATTATGTGCAGTAAAATTCCAAATGCGTTTTTGGAATAAGTGACCATTTTTCTGCTGGGCCTTGAGTTTGATATATGCGCTTTATTTTCTCACCACAATATTTCGAGTAATATTTCTTGTAAATGAAAAAAAATATTATTCTGCCCTATTTTAAAATCCCTTTCGTTTTTCTATTCACACTCTCATCAAACAGTCATCATGTAACATCTTCGTCAGTCAGCATGATTCCAAAACTATCTTCCAGTGGTTTTCTTATAGTTAATTAAAATCGGAAGCGGTATGGCGCAAGGGTGTATCATTGTGTATGTGTTGTCTGATATTCTCGAAGTTGAAACGGGGACGTGTTTAATTTGTTCATATGATTAGATAAATTGTTCACTAGAGTCGGGACATAAACATGCGTAAAGGTGATTCGAAACATTACGAAGCTCTTATTTGTGACGCCTCCTGCGATGTCAAATGAAATTTGTCGGTTTCCTGCTTTTCCTATTATTTCCAATTGCCGAAGGTACATTTTGTGACAGATTTTTGCCTTTTCTGTAAGGTTTAGGTCTTTGAGCTTTTTGTGAAAAGTTATAAGGCATGCTTATGGACATCATTTTTAAGAGCGTTTTATTTGGTTGGTGGAATGTTATGAGGACTGACACGTATAAACCGCGACGTTACACCCATGATGATTAGGTACGGAGTGGAAACCCGCTATTTATTTTTGGCATTAAAATGCTCTTCTGCTGTAGCACAATTTTGAAAGTGTGCCGAGGAGGCGAGACAGTCAATTAGGTCTGGCCTTATGGAGCAATGACGATATAGAACGGTTGGCAGCACACTTCCTGGCGAAGGAGCACGAACATTCGACGCACCTCGAGGCGGTTATCGAACGTCATCTCGAAGAACTGCGTCTCAACATCGAATCCCCTCCTTTAACTATTATTTCTCCCGTGCAGTAGGCTTCTGCATCTTCGCCTATTGCATCGTCTGGGAAATTTATTTGTTTGATCGAAAATTGAACCTTTTTTCACTGTGATTATTTGCAACAAATAGAATTGCTCAAGTTATTCTTACCCTCGCTTTAATGTTGATTTCTGAGTAGATCCTACGGCGTTGCAATATGGATAGAATGAAGGAGGCAAAAATTTTTTTCAAATATTAGCCCCGAAAAGTTTACGTTCAAATTCGACTTTATTGTTTCGGGTTACCGAACATTTACGTTATTTCCTGTTTGGTGTAAGGTCGCATTCGAGAAATCTTATCGAGTTTAAATGAAAGCACAGTATATTATTTTCAAAGAGAAATATCAGTACTAAGTGTGGGGGCCTATTTCTTCTAGCAAATACGCTTGCAAACTTACGGGGTCTTACCACCGACTTATTTCATAGCGCAACCCATCAGCGAACACGATCTTCAAATTCTTCTGTTTTCGACGTTAAAGTCGGTAGAGAATTTATATTCTAGAAGGAGGGAGCCAGGCGAGTGCAAATTTGTCAGACCGCCCTATTGAATGGCTCAGCAGGGTGTGCTGTCAAAACATTTCATCTATGAAAGTAGGTTGCTGTGCCCATTTCAAATAAAACCAGTTCTCGGTGATAGGCGAACCCCTACCCCCGCTACCGTCACTTAAGTGTTCGATTGCGTTACGAAGTGGGGACATCCCTCGTCCCTCCGACAGTTTTAAAAACAAATGGTGTCCAGACAATACCCATGACCACTGGACAGCCACGTTCGTCCAATGGGGAGGCTTGGTGCAGGCCCGTCCTTCAGCCTATCAAAGTGTGCCTCCGAGGTTGTGCGGTGGGGTTTGATCCTGCGCCGTCAGAACACAACTTCCAGTAAGGTGTACACATTCATGCCTTCCCCAGCGTCATCTGTCACGTCCAGCTCGGAAGATGTAAATGGAGGTCAGCAGGATGATTCAAAGGCGACCGAAGGCGCACAGGGTGAGGAGGAGAACCAAAAGGAGGCTGTAGTACCGCCAAAAAAATCTGAAAAAAATTCCGATATCACTGGGAAGGAGGAGGAGAAGAAAAGTGGGGATGAAGGGGAAGTTAAAGATGAGGAGTTCATTATTGAATACACAGTTGAAACAAAGCAAAAGGAAAATAAGCTCCCTGAAATTACAGATGATGGTATATCTCCTGGAGAGAAAAGGGATGAGGATAAAGAGGTCACACCCACTCCAGATTCGGCTAGAATGCAAGGACCCACTTTCGAGTCAAATGATGTCTTGAAGGAAGAGTCCAAACCTGCAGTAGCAATGGCAGCTGAGGCTCCGCCGGCATCTCCGCCTAGCCCAAGTGGCGAAGTGGTGGAAGAGGTTCCACTTTCGGTAAAGGAGCAGGTTGCTATTTTTGCAAATCCCAACATACAGGAAACTCATGGCACACCGAAACCCGGTGTGGCAAGTGCTTTCACAAAAACATACGGCAGTCCAAACGGCACTCAAAACAAGCCAACACAGTGCAGCAACATCCCAGAGGTCAAAAAGGCCCCACAAGTGGCGTCACCGAGCGACGCAGCCGTATACAAAGAAGTCGCGACCCAACCATCGGAAACAGTCGACGCCGAGTATGTAAAACAAACTGGTCAGCGGTCTACACAGCCGTCAATGAATAAACTCAACAGGACAATTTTTGAGCGACCTCAACCACTGGATCGGCCGAGTGAGCCGTCTCCACAGCCAAAGAAATTCGTCTTCAAGGGAGTCACCTCGACGCCCCCAATGACTTTCGGCGTACCTTTCGGTAAGGGCAGTCAGTCGGTTAAGCCTGCCGAGTCGCCAGTGAAGGAAGTCTCGCCGGCGCAATATCTGGGGCCCGGAGTAATTGCCCAGACGACTCGACCCCCCATGGTGATTCGCCTGCGCCGTCCTGGTCCTGAAGCGCCCTGGGGCTTCGCAGTCTTTGGAGGTGCTGACTACGGCTGCCCACCATTCATAAGTCGGGTGAGTTGACATCCTTTTCACCCGAGAATAACAGTATTTATTAAGTCAAGTGGGGGTGAAGTACGGCGCGAAATTTTGTAATTCTCTGATCCGCTGCAGAGATGTTTCGGTGAAATATCCTTGGAAAATTGGTATCTAATGAACATAAGAAAACGTAAGAATGAGAAATGTTTCAAAATATACCATCGTACTACTTCTTGCGGCAAAAATAATTGAATAAAATATGTTGCGGTCGAGTCATTTTCTAGGTCTCAATTGTCTTTTATCTCGTGAAAATTTAAACGGGAGAAGTTAGTGACACGCTCTGCTGATCCTGATGGAGGTGAAAGAGTCGAGTACACCAAAAAAATGCACGAAACACGCCAGTGAAAGTATGTAAGGGGAAAAGGCGATGAAAGAGCCGATGTCTATGACACTATAACTAAGGTCGTCAAAAATACACATCTAAAAGTGGTACCTCAAAAAAATGGACGGGAACCTAATAACAGCTAAGTGAGTCCGTCCCCACAGCCTTCGGCCCTACTTTTCGAGGGCGTAGGAAGAAATACCATGCACAGTGTGTCAGAGTGAGGACAAAATCGGAGACTGACATGCATCTCGCACGAGAGAGAAACCAGGAGATGCCTTAAGGAGCAGCCCCGGGTAAATTTCCATCGGTGAAGTCTCCCATTCAACTCGCAAACGGGAATTCGACAGGTACTGCAACCAGTCTCCTCTATCGAACGAAACAGTTTTCTCAGTTTTTTGACATAAGTCAATAACTGCACCACGTCGTGGTTGCCTCAATTAAGCGCCTCTGCATCTCGAGAAATTCGTCATAAATGTGGTTAGTTCTTGGGTTTACCAGCCGGAGGAACCCCGAAAATACGGCGCCCCGCGGGTCGTAGCGTATTTGACTAATTAAAACCATGTCTTAAGTTTTTCTCTTTTTCAGTACTGATTAACAAACAGGAGCAAATGATCTGTTTGATTCTCCCGCCACCACTTATTTTATTCTTAGTTTACAATCAGCAGGAAGTTGTCCGCCCCTCTCTTTCGTTACTCTCCACGCCCCCTCTTATTTTAAAGCTTTACTGTACTTTTATTCTTATTTACGGCCGTGGAATTGATGCTTGGCACGTGCCCAGGCGTTTTGCGACTCGGTGCGAACTCCCTTGCGTGATTACTTTCCCTCCGTTCAGTCCGTAGAATGCCCAACTTCTGGGACTCCGAACCAATCAAAAGGACCATAAGACCTGCTTTCTGTAGAATTCTTCACTCCTTAATTCCCAAAGTACTTTTAGAAGGCTGTTTTGACCTCGACGACGCCGATGACAGAGATAAACACCTAAATACTTGAATGCTGAAGCCATTAAAACTTTGTGCCTATTTCCCTTATCGGGTCCTTCTGAATGTTTTACTCTTATGTTGAATAATTTCATCCTTATGTTCTCCTAACTTGCCGCTTATAAATTACTTGACGCTCTCGATTACTCCAAGACCGTGCATAAATTCATTTATTTTTGTTTGTCCTTAGCGATTGAATTGTAAAAGTTTGAGGCTACCTCCTCGCGTTCCTTGAGGCAGTCTTGATGCCTCACCTCGTTTCAAAGTTATCTTTTCTGAGTCCCTCTTGCCTCTCTTAAACAGTCAACGATTACGTAACGCCACAATGGATGAAAAAGGATGTAGATAAGTCTTACTTAGATCGTTGGTCTGTTTCAAACCACCATGAGAAGTTCCATGAGTTTCTTACAATGAGAAGTGATTACTGCCATGATGAGCGTGAGTTGATGGTCCTCACCGCGTCCATATCGGCTCCTGAAGGCAGCAGGCGGCAGTGTGCACTACCGGGGGCCCGTTCGGTTGCGCAGCGACAGGAGGCGCCGCGTGGCGGAGGACCGTCCAGACGCGCTGGTGCCGCGTTGGTCTGCAGGCACGAAGCGACGCATCCGCCGTCTCTCGGGTCAAGTGGTGCCTCCCGTGACGCGAGTGCGCAGTTCCGGTGTTTCCTGTTTTTTAAGGCGGAATCACCATGCTCGATCTGTGTAGGAAGACTTATTCTATATTAGAGACGATTTAGACTTACTTTCCTCATCATTTTCCACTCGTCTTAGCATAAATTTGTTTTGCATTCAGATGGAAGAGTGCGGGGGGCGCGATGTAATGAGGACAGGCACTTCTATTGCCTTCACAAATACCTTTTTATTCCTCCTAGCCCCAAGACTGAAAGTTAGATTTTTAAAATAGAGGCTCCGCTCTGTTGAGACCCACCGTACATTTTCCTTCGTCGCCAGCCAGAATACTTTAATAGCATTTCAGTACATTTGTCTTTCTCTCAAAGCGTTTCCTCCGAGCGGCTCAACTGAGACCGAATTGTATAATAAGTAGACGAATCTCCTCCCACCCATGTCCTAAACGAAATTATGGAGTATATTTCTTTCCTAATCAACTGAGCTTTCATCCACGCGTTTCGTCTCTCGTCTCAATATCTCAATTCTTTAAAAAAGTTTCTTTGAACTGAATCTACGTAAAAATTCATATTCCTATTCTGCATACAGCGGCATTGTACTAAGATATGCTTCCTTTTAAAATCTCATGAATTTTGCTCGATCTACTATCCACCCTCATCTATAAAGTTTCCATGGCAAATGGGAGAAATGTCCCCATTGATGGCCTTCGAGATTCCTCTTTCGACAGATAATGATGAGGGCTTGTGTGTTCATGTGCATTTTCAGGTTTTAGGGACTTTTGGACATTCCTTCTGCTCGTCTTGGTCCTCCATTTCGTTAAATTAAGAGTATTTAGCGGTCCCATATTTTGGGTGAGTGAAGAAGAAACTACGCTTCGCCCAGACATCTGCGGCACTCATATTGCACGAAGACTAATGCAGCAAAAAGGTTAAAATGGGCGGTCTTCTTATTCCAGCCACTTTTTCTGAGACAAAAACTCCACAACTTGCCACCATCCCACAAAGTTCATACCAAACTGCTCGGCACCTTACTTTTACCTATTATTTTCACAATAACTGTCTGAATAAGGGTGATGAATGTTGAATCCCCAGGTCACACTGCACAGCATTGCTGCAAGAGCCGGCCTGGAAGTCGGCGACACCGTCGTCAAAGTCTGCGACGCACAGGTTCAGGAGAAGGAGCACTCCCAAATAAAGGCCGAAATACTGCGCGCGGGAAACGAGTTGGACTTCACCGTCATTAAGTATGTTCTGCCTCTCATCTTTTGCGTTTCGCCTATTAATTGCCACCGAAACCGGTAATCGCACTCGATTTCACGTCTTTTGTCATTTTTCTCTCCTTGTCTCAGATGGAAATTTGTGGTTAGAAACGTACAAACGACCGACTTCTTGCCATATTCGACCAATGGACGGCAATAATGCGTGACGCTTCAAATAGTATTGCGTTCCTTTGGGCCCCCATATCTCAGGCAACATCCTCATTAAATTTTCGCATAGGCGCTTCCGAGTTCGAGTTAAACACACCTAATTCGGTTGTCCATAGAAGCCTCTTTGCCTTAAACGCATTCCACCATCGGTCAAAGAAGGGAACGCACAATTTCATAACTTGAAAGTCTCCATTTATATGGCCACGGTCCTGCAACACGAGTCCTTTTGCAATTGTTCTAGGTGGAATTCCGTCAAGTTGCCGCTCACGAGCGACGAAAGATCTGCCCAAAGGTATAGAAAATTCTTCTTCCTTGGTATTAAACAGATAATTTTGAAACATCTCCGGTGCCTGGGAAAATGTGCTGTGTTCCTATCATTTTTGGTCCCTTGCGCACTTCAGGATGGATTAAGTGGAATCAACTGCGCCTGGGTCATGGATAAGTGTTCAAAAAGGGGCAAAGGATTTCCCCTTGCAAGTATAGCGATTTCGCCAAAAAGAGGAAGATTAGGCTGGGCACTTCTCAAGGACTCATTCATATTTACGGCTCATGATTAAGGTTTTTAGCATTTCACATTTCCACAAAGTGCGTTTGAATATTTGCCGCCTATTTCACCCTTCAAAGAAGTTTCTATCACTTCATTGCAATATGAATTAACTTACCGCCGTGGTTTCACTGCCAATTCGAACAATAAGCGTAAAATTAATCCCTGTCCCTCCCATACTCTCCGCGTATCTAAATCTTAATGACACAAATTCAAAATGGGCCCTGCGGTCATGTGGTGAGGCTGTTTTACCACAAATCAGTTTACAGCAAGGCTACCTGAGCTAATATGACATGAATCACCTACGAGGATGAAAGACTGATTCAAGAATGATAATGAGGCATTTATTTTATCCCTTAAAATGGCCAGAAGACCCACCGATCTTAAGTAAGCTTTACTGTGCATCTAGTTGTTAGTTAAGCCGGACATTGGCCAGACATGAGACATTCGGGAAGGTAGAATGTTAAGGACTAGCACAGTTGCCGAATGAGCGATATGTTTGGTGCCATGATACAGGCAGGGCATCGACAAGGAAGTCCTGGCCCAGCGAGCCCCCCACCTGTTGCGCCCCTCTGCCCCGACGACCCCCAGTGGGGCTGCAGTGCAGCACCCGCGGGCACCGGGTACGTGGGCGAGCGCCACCAGCTCCCCCCACGCCGACAAAGCCACCCTCACACGCTCTTTTCGCTTGCTGGACAAGCACCTCAACGCTATGGGCGCCCCACCGTCTGCGCTACCGCAAATGACGCCGCCAAAAGCCGCCGACGACTTTTCTACTGTAAGTCAGCGCGCATCACTCTACCCTGTCATTACCCGATTTTATTATGGATGAACTGTTTATAGTGACTGACGAAACGGATGAGGTGCAAGTCGCCTTCAAAGCCAGCCTTCCACATCACTAATGGGATCGAAAGATCCTGTCTTTAATGTGGTGCATTACCGAGTCATCATACTGAATAGGAGGAAATGAAATGAGGAGATTTGGCCACAGAGTGTATAGGGTGCCCCTTGTCAGTTCCCCGGTTGCCCTATTACATTCACAGACACTGTAGCTAGTCACAACATTCAAAAGTGAACATCCAAGTAGTCTTTTTAATAGCGCTGAGCCTAAGATTTGCTGGACAACTGCAGCCAGGCACCGAACCGCGCCAAGTGACATAAGCATTCGGGAAGGGGAAGGGAAGGGAAAGGAGGGGAAGTGAATTTACAGGGCACTGCGTGAAAAACACTTCCATTAATATCGAATTCGTGTGCGTGCATCCGTTCAGGGCGAAGAAGTGAAAGGACGTCACGTACGAATGTGTGGCCTTTAGGATTCGACGCAGCTGCTTGCACCCACCCAATCTACTTAGCCCTTCACAATTTCGTCTACGGTACTGGGTAGGTAGAGGGGTGGCAACGCAAAATTTTCGGTCCAAAATCGCAAAATCTTCTCCATTCGTCTATTTCTGATGTTGTCTGGGCTCTATTCATTCCAGAAGTATTCCTCTTTCCGTGCAGTCAGTGTATAAGCGTAGGATTTTGATTTGATGCTCTCTTACTGGAAAGCGCTGTTGCCCCTTGCTTGACTGCTTCATCACATTGCGAATAATTCAGCATCAAGTGAATTCGTTCAGATATTGTCAAATGGGTTTAAAATCCAAGCAGGCATAAAGCCGAGAAAGCGGAACTTAGGTTGGAGTTCACGATCTTTTAAAAATTTTCATTAGCTTTACGGCTTTCCCGGGTAAATTGTAACGGTATTTTATTGCGACATAAGCCACGACACAAAGCATAATTTTTTTTAAATTAAAGTCTCTCTACCGGGTAGTGATTCGCCAAAAGGTAATTAACTTCCACCCTCCCCTCCCTCCCCCTCAACCCATTTTTTTCTGTCAGACGCAAAGGTACTACTGCGAAAGTGCTCTCCGCTCAAATTACACATCTAACACGTCATCAAATCGCGCAATTCTCAACCACACAATACATTCACCAAATTACTCACCCAGCATGGGCCAAACCTCCCGAGCCGAGCCTCATCCAGCAGGTGTGGCTGAGATCAACACCCATCGTACCTACTTCGCCACGCCTGCTACGCTCTCACGGGGGAACTCGGAGTGGTGCAACGCGAGCCCCACTAGAGTTTACTACGACTCCCCAACTTCGTTGTCCCGCCCGGGCACGTGGTCCTCCTCTGCTAACCAGCAAATGCGCTACTACGAGAGTCAGTCCAGTGTGGAGCGCTGCAGTGCTGACGATCCTGGACTCATGACGCAGTACTACGGCACCCAACAAACCTGTTATGCCAGATATCGCCCTCCATCACAGCACCGCCAGGAGCAGACGATTATTCAACAGAACAACTATCAAAGCAGCGGTGAGTGGAGCAGCGTCTCGCCACAGCAGTCGGTGCCTACATCCCGTGTCACCTACCGGCCTACGGAAAACAGTTTCATCGCAACTCAAAAGCCTAAACAGCACCTTCGGCAGCATCAGTCTCAGCAACACATGCAAAACTTTTTCTCTGGTTAGTAATGCTACGTAAACGTGTTTTTTTTATTAATTAGGGTGGCACCCTTCTCCCCCCCCCCCCCAGCCCTTATACCTATGAGATCAAACTTTCGTTACTGTAGTTGTTCAACCACTTTTGACCTTGTTTTTAGTAAACCTACAATAAATTAAAGAATCTTCGATTAGAATTACTTCAACCCTAGAGTTATTCGGCGAATAATTGACTTGTTAATCATACTGTACACCAATTCAAGTTGGTTTGATCAGTTTCTTCGTAAAATTGCGGTATTTATGCATTTCACTACAGTATCCGATTACCAAGACCAAGAGCGGTGGTCGACAACAGGATCTGTTCAAACATACAACACAGGATGGATGTAAAAGAAGACTGAACATCACATGGACACTTTCGACTGAATGAGCTCAATCACATCTGCGCAACTCTTTCTTCATTAGTGCAATACCTTAAGAAGGCTTATCGCACCTCTCTTTATAGAGCTTGTGCCACTAAATAACTTTGAAATATGCACCGCCTTTCCTCATTTCAAGCACCAAGAGAACTATTTATGCTTTCTCGCACGCAGTATTAAAGCTACCACAAAAGTGCCTATTTTCGCGAAGCAAGAACGAATTTGTCGCTACAAATTATTACATGATTTTTGGTTTTATAAAAGTGCGCTTTTTACATCTCATGTAAAGACGGCGCGATCTACCCTTTTTCAGAGCTAAGTATCCTATGGCGCAATAATATTTAGGATGCTCCCTGGTTGTATTGCAAATGTAATTTGTGGGACCTTTGCTTCAGAGGTAAAGTCTGTTCGAAAGGTCCATTGGAGAAGGAAGGCATGGTCAACCCGTGAGCTGTAAATGCACCAAAATAAAACTTTAATCTCAGTGGAAGCGCAAAATAGTTTCCTAATTAATCGGAAAAGATCTTGTTTACAGACGACGAGGTTAGAGACATCTATTTAACTTTGTTCTACCTCCGAAAATGATCAGCACGATTAATGACAACGGTTAAGGCCTCACCTTCGCCGAATTCCGCAAATGGAGTTTAAAGTTAGCTCTATTTAGTGGAAGTATGCGTTCCCATTCATTCTATACAGAAATTGACTCTAAATAAAGATTCATCACCATAACAATAATTAAGTCCAACTAAATGATCTTAGCATAATTATATGCGAATAATATGAACTATGCATAATGATCTTCCAAGTCCGACCAAGTGTAGCTTGGAGGACTGCTGTTAGCCTGGCTCAGCTATTCTTACATACTATTTGATCGTGCGGTCTGTCCTTAAGGTAAATCTTCTATAAATATGATGATGATAATAAGCAATTTGCTGCTTACAGAACTTATCGCAGTGGAGCAAGAACTTTACCGGAGAGGTTAATGAAAAGGTGATATATAAAACTCATGTGGAACCTGAAAGGAACATTACAGAATTATATGAAACATCGTCTTCATTAATAGGGTAATTTATATTATAGAGACTCATGAGAATGTTGGATAAGTGAAGCAAGGAACGTCGCGAGGACAGCTTACGCTACGAAGACTTGGAGCAATATCTCAGTGGTTTCTCCCTCAATTCTAATTAGACATTGGCAATGGGTTCCACAAATTCATTATAGTCAAAATGGGCAGATCGCATGAATTACTTCAAGGAGGAGGATACTGGAATCGGTCTCCTAGTTAAAGGTTAGCAAATGTACATCGAGGTCGACTCAACATGGGCCATATGAGATGATTTTGACTAGAAAATCCCGGAGATTCTTCGGAAGTTTATGTAAGTGCCTACAGCTATAAACAAATCAGAGGCATCTGACTGACAACCACCATAAAATTACTGCTATTTTAAATGGAACTAACATAAGCTACTCATCGTTATCCGACCTATTTGACCGTGAAACGTATAAAGGCACAAAACGGTACTCCCCCGAGCATTGTGTTAAAGGCCTACGCGCATATAGTAGTTATTGACACCAAGCCTATATATCCTCACCAAATAAATGTACTTAGTTGAGTAAAACACAAAACCTTTTTTTCATAAACATTAAGTCTGTGGACATTTACTTTGACGTGCGTAGTTTAAATGACCCATAGGCGGTATGTTTTTACAGAGCGCTAGTTTTGGGTAGGGTGCGGAAGCATAATGCTTGGGCAGGTAGGTTTAATTGTGTCAGGCGGTAACACAAGTTTTCCCAATTTTTAAAATGTATTGCACCGTTTTCTTGTATCCGAATAGGTATGTTAGTGGCCTGTAGAATAAATTGGAGTTCAATTTGTGTGCAACGAAATTGCGTCGTCGACAGCTCCGCATTACTTCTTTGTCTTTGACGGCCAATTTACGCAACTTTATGTTTGAAGCTAATTTGCTTAAAATTTAAGGCTTCATACCTTGTGCTCTACAGTCTGGGTGCTGGATTTACTCTCTCGTTTTTTAATTTTGACTGATGCCAAGTGACCGTGCATGTTCGTACGGCTTGACTGTAATAAAAATGCTGTCATTGCTCAGTTACAAAGTACTAATTCCCCATTTGAAATATAGCATGATGAACAACTGAATTCCGCCCTTGATTTGTTGCGGAGGTTGCCTCCACAAAAATTTGAACGTGTTCTGCAGTGCGTTCTCGACATCTGCCCTCAGATCTCCGAGGCTGTCCTCAGTACGGTCGATCAGCCAATGAAAATTAAACGCGATGCCAAAGCGGGTCGAGATTATCTGCTGTCTGATTTTAATCGTGATGGGGATTCGTACCGATCACCCTGGACAAACGTTTACGACCCACCATTAGATGATGGTGTGCTCCCTTCAGAGCGTATTCGTGTTCTTGAAACTGAAGCTAATATTGCCTTCGATCGGTACCGTGAAATGTTAGTGGAATATTCGCAACCTTTGTTATACCTAGCTTGAATTCTTATTAATTTCGAAATTCTTTATTTCCTGACGATAGTTTCATATGCTAATTCTTGACTTTTAATTTGCTTTGTGATCGATCTTTTCTACTTACTCCGTATCTTTTGTTGGACCATAATGTTAAGGTCTTAAGCACAAAGTCGGTTTTTATAAGCAGTCAATTACTGTCAAATGTTTGATCACCTGTATAAGGCAAACCAAAGATATTAGAATCAGCAAATTTTGATTTGATTTTCCATTTCTTCACAGGTATTTTGAAGGTGGTATTTCTTCCGTATATTGCTGGGATCTTGATCAAGGTTTTGCGATGGCTATCCTTATCAAAAAAACTGGCAATGCTTCCTCCACTAGCGGGTGTTGGGAATCCGTTCATGTCGTTGAAGTGCAGGTATATTTGTGAAAAACCCACTTTTGCGTTCTAAAGAAGTAAAAGTAATTGTCTATTCCTTTGAACTACTGACTTTTATTTTTCCTAATTATTTTTGGAATGTTGTCTCGAATAATTTCCTTTTTTTTCTTATTTGCTTCAGGAGCACTCTACCGCCAAGTCAGCCCACTATAAATTAACAAGCACAGTCATAATGTGGATAGAGACTAGTAATTCGCGCTCCGGGGCCTCGACTGTGAGCGGCCATCTCAGTCGCATGGTTGAACGCGAGTCCACACTCACGGATCCAAAGCAACATATCGTTCATATTGGGTCGATGGTAGAAGTTAGTAAATCGTTTTCATTTATTACCAATATGATAATTTTTTCGCAAATTCATGATTCTATTTTTCTATTAATTTTATTATGGACGAATATGTTTGTCTATTAAACTCGACTAATTTTGTATTTGTCCTAACTGAGGCCCTGACCCTTTTCGGATTAACACGAAATCCTAGGTGTTTCCTGTTTATTAATAAAGCACATATCTGTCTTATCATGTAAGATTAACAGAGTATTCTTTTTTCTACTTATCTCCTGGATACATCCATCAACACAGATATACTATCTCACTGACAATTATCGTTGTGTTATTTGATACTAACCGGAGTTGGTCTGACTTACACTTCGCTGAGTTGGTTTTTTGCATCGATGTCAATATACAGGTTCTCTTATTTTACTGGTCGAGTTCGATGTAACCCAAACAGATTTGGAAGCCTTTTAAACGCTTGGCTAGTATAAGTAATTAATAACGTTTTTAGTATAATGGAGGTTTCATTTTACATTGTCACTCTCCGCCTGTCCCGATCTAAAAATGTAAGAAACAGCCAGCATTAATTGTTCATTAATTTCCACATTTGTCGTTTTGGTTACTGACGATTTGATATTTCAGACACACGAGAACCAGATGAGGTCTCTTCTGAATGAGGTTTACTTTGGTTCGTCCAAGACAATAATCTATTCAATGCGCACATACGAGACGGCTGAAGAAGAACAAGCTCGTCGTCAAATGGCTCAGAACATGAATCAGGCCGCACAGCAGAAATCCCAGTAAAAATCCGTATTTCTCCTGTTGCCTCCGTCTCCGCTTTATGTCGGTTGCAACCATCAGTTCAATCCCACCTCTTTCATTCCGTTTCCAATCTGAGAACCCGACACCACTTTGCACATACGTTACTCTCACTCTTTTCCTTGTCTGATTTTTTCTACTTTGTCAGCTCTTTGATCCTGTTTGGGGAATTCCATCAGCGCGAGCGTGCGCACACATTAATAATGCTCAACTCTTACTAGTGGTGTTGTCAACACTAACCATTGCAACCTAAACGGGGGTGCACGTGATTATGTGGACGCGCTCGCACGGACACAGCAGTACCGAACTACACCTTCGTTGTCGCTCCACTTATTGTTTTTTTCGTCAGCTCTTTGTTATGGGAATACTGATGCTTCTCTACTCCATGCTTCCATCTCATGCACTTGTCTGTAAGCCCTTATTCGAGACTGATTTTTTCTACTAAGCCAGCGCGGCTATTAACCCCAGTGCCTTATTTTGTCCACGATTATGAGAGTTGGTCCTGAATCGCTAATGCTGCACCATAAGCCATCGGAAAACTCGCATGCGATTCGGGATTGCATTACCTAAAGCAATTAAAATTAGGGGCAGTACAAATGATATAACGGTGAGGATACTGGTGTAAGCGTTTGACTGAGTGGGTCGGGAATTAACTGTAAGGTAGGATTTCAGTAAACTTTGTTCATCCTAATGCGTTATTCATTAATGTGCCGGGAGTCATTTCAATGTTTTCAAGTTGGTTTTCTGGTCTTGTGTCTGCGACAAGTAATGGAACGAAAGTGGCAGTGTGCCGGCCACTGCGCTTCGGCCTTCCGCTGAGGGTGTGCGAGGCGTGCGTGTTATGCGCTCGGTTTTACTGACTGAAGCCAAATGCTCGTCTTTATGCCTGTTGGACGGTTTTTTAAGGAAGTCCAGATCCACCCGGTCGCGTGGGCTTTGACCACCACTTGGCCCTTTTATTCATCAGAGGTGATGCATTGCTTAATCAGACACATTAACAATGGTACGCTGGCAAGATTGGGCGAATTAAAGGGCGCCTATTTCTTTGTTTAAACACGGGATGTGTATTTCCTGAAAAGTTTCGCAGAATTAGCATAGGCAACACGTATTACTTTGCCCATGTGCGGATGTGACGGAATAGTGTGGACAGTTTTGCATAACTTTCGGAGCCGCACTGCTCTCCCCTTTTGCGCCCTGTCTCAGTCCTAGCGACTGCATCTTCGCCAGGTCTGCTGCTCACGTCGGCGCGCCAGCGCTTGCATTCACACCCCCGCGTCTGTAATTATGCCACCTCGGATGCGAAGCACATCAAATCACATTCCTTATCTGGTCTGTCGCGAATTGCACACCAAGGTGTTCGTCTGAAGGGTGTGCGCCATCCCTCCGAAATTCTTGGCTTACTCCATGCCGCATCATCCACTGCTCTTGGAACTATTGCGAAGGCCGTGCGAAAATAGCTGGGGTATGCGGATTTTTAAAAATCACTTCGTTGCTGCTTCGCAACTGCCTACTTCACAGTCTACAAGTTGCACTGTAAGTAGAAACACAGAATGTGGCTATTTTTATTAAAGTGTTGGAAGATGTGACAAAATTCTCTTAAATAAGCCAATGAAGTGGAGACAAGCGCTCGTTTTGCATTTATGCTCCTCTCGGTTGTGGTAAGAATAATAATTTTACTAGAATATATTTTATTATTTTGTCGAAATGTTAACAAATCGACGGTCAGCCCAAACCCAGCGAAGCTGTGACGTCTAAAGGTAGCGTGAACAGGTCATCATACACCTTGCGAGTTTCCTTCTCAAAATTGCCGACTCGCTGGTTTCAGCTGAACCCCTACCAACACCACCGACGTCATAAAGAGGAGAAATCTCCTCCAAATGCGCAGTTCCACCAATATCATCCAATTCTCCTGCTTCCAGTACTTCGCCAATACTTGTTGACACTATGGAAGCAATATCATCCATCGCTATGAGAATTCCCTCCAACTGATGGTTTTTAACGTTCTCCGATGGGGCGTCGGAATCACCCAACATCGCTCTGGCCTTCCCAGTCATCTCTAAGAGGTGATGCAGTCTTCCAGGCATAGTTAGATAGTTCTCCACAGAGGTTGGCTGGCCAAATTCATGCAGTTCTAATTCTATCTCCTGGATATACTCCTCAATTGCAGACATGATACGCTTAAATTCACTGGTATTACGTGTGTCCACTGCCTTAATCTCATGCTGAGAGGTGTTCTCCGTAGATAAAATATTAACCGCCATCCTGTTTAGATCTGTAAAGGTTTTAATTTCTTTCATGACCTCGTCAAATTTCTCACGCGCCTCCGTTTCTCGAGGCTGGGCGTAGTGCGAGTAGGCCCTTCTCCTCGTCGGTTTGACAAATTCAGGGGACTTCATGACGCCGGCGTAGCCAGTAGATTTTATCTCAACATCACTGGGCTCCATTTTTGCACCGAAGCTTCTTCTTTTTCCCGCATAACGAGGGTATGGTGGTGAGGCCCAAGGATGTCGCCGATGATCACGGGACTCACGTCTGGCCAGATGTTTAAGGGTTTCGTAGTGTTCGACGGGCATGGAGTAATAATATCCCCCCAAACTGGGGCTTTGCTCGTGCAAACCTTTTCTTCCTGTCGGCAACCATTTGCGCGGCGAAGCAGAAAGATGACGTTGCCTTCGGCCCAGATCTTTTAGTATTGGATGGCGTCGGCGTTGAGTGGCTATCGTAAGTATGTTGTGTGTGTCATAGGGTTCATTCCAACTACCTTTCAGTAGATTTCCGTTTGGAAGATCTTCGTGGTAGCGTTCATCAGGTCTTGGGAATGCGTGGAAGGCAGGCCTTTGGTTGCCACTTCTGACCACGCTTTGGGACGGCCATCCTGAAGGTTTGCTCACAGCGCTACCATCAACGAGACCACCAGTGCCATATTCCCGACTATACTTGGGACGCCTTTTCCAGAAATTCTTACGGCGTCTATGACTTCCATTTGATGAAAAACTTTTATGTGATAGCTTTTCAGCTGAGTAACTCTCTTGATTGTGCACGCGACTTGTATCGCGATGGGAGGGTGAAATCAACGAAGGGACATGCGACTCATCGTTGGAGGAGCGAGGAAATGGCAACACGCCTTTCGTCGCAACTTTGCTGACATCTCTTTCGAGATTGCCATCGGAAAGATGCTCCTTGTCTGAATCGAGTCGGGGCTGCCCTACACCCGAACTTCCGTCCTCTCCTGCGTCAAAAACAGGTTTCCCCCGGCTCGTCTGTTGCTGTACTTCTTCACTCACATCCGTCGCAATCTCATTAGATTGATTAGAAATGTAGGAGTCAATGAGGCCTTGAATCTTCATGGCAGCTTCAGACCTTTCCTTCTCAGTTAATTCGTCTGGTCGTTCTGAGTCCAAATCGACTTTGGTGGCGGTCGAACTTCTTTCGTATTTAGATATTTGTCTTTTTTTATTGTCCAACCCCTGAGCGTTCTGGAAATTAAAAAATAAAAAAACTCAGGCACCCAATGAATTCATGCGACAGTGCGATTCCCATAAGGTAACGTTCTGAAAAAGACAAATAGGCAAAAGAAAGTGGTTTCACAGCTCTCTGCAGCCTGGCGACATTGCGCCTTTTCCCAAATTATTTTATCTTCAACTAACTCATGTTCACCCTCCGATCTGCTTCACCTAACTTCCAAAAAATGCTGAGAGACGAGTCTCATGCACGCGACACAAGTGGTTCTGCTGGCGAAGAGGTAGAAGGGCAACCTGAGTTAACGCTGTTTGACCTCGAAAGAAGAAGTTTCTCACACTGTTAATTACGGCTAATGTGGATGAAGTAAAGTCTGCTGCGGCAGTACACAGTGGCGGTCGCCTCACGACAAGTTGCTCTTTGTAAAACTAATAACGTCAACTTACCTTCTGGTAAACTGAGTCACAGTAATCCAAAATGTCCTGGTCAGGCTTAGCAAAGTAGCGACATCCACCCTTCCTGCACAAAGCCGCACCGTTTGCACACTTGCATTCCCGACAGCCATCGTTAAAGCTGGAGAACAAAACCACCCCTCTTTAGTTAAGTATGAAAGTTTTTTCTTCAAGGATGAGAAGAAGCATCGAAAATAACCAATATCGACTTGTCTGAGTAGATTGAACTTACTCCTGTTCGAAACACGGAAATACAGTGAGCGAAAAAAGCATCTTAAACAACTTTTCCCTTGAACGTGCACAGACAGAAGGCAAACGTAAAACCAGTGGCCGAGTAGAGATGAGCCTCCACTCGAGACGGACAAAAGTGGTGTGCTACGCTCATTCCGGACAGACACACCAACTTACGTGAACTCATTCGGTTTGTCCCTGCAGTATTGGCGGTATTCGCTGATGCACTGAACCTCCACCCTGTCCTCCACACCGCTGATCGAGGCCGCAAGCCCTCCTGTGGATAGACAGACCGCGGCAAAGAGAACAACCCTCCACTCACTACTCATTTACGAACGAAACTTGAATAGTAGCGGACAGCACGGGTTTTATGCTTTTGGTGCCGTTGTAAATCAGTGCAACGCCCATTCTACCTGTTGAAAGGAGTTTCAACCCAAGTTTATGGGAATGCGGGTGGTCACATTCTCGCAGAATTGGCTTCATTTCATTAACCGGTTCAACTAGTCGTGTTTCTTTATGCATTTCCTCACAACTTCACGGACACGTAAGCGGAGATACTTGGAAAATCATGAGACCTTGTCCCTCCAAATTTGTACTTCCGTGGTGAAATAAAAGAAAATATATTAAAAACGCTATATTTAAGAAGCTATAAGACTTTTTTGAAATTTGGCCTTACCTGTAAACTTCCCAAATATGTCGGATTCCTGCACATCTCCAGAAAGAAACGATCGCAGTGGTGACCTGGTATGCGTTCCACCCACCGCTACATCGCGATTCACTTTAGAACTAATCTCAGCCGGGTAGTGAAGAAACTTGCTCCTTTGTCTTACATTGTTTGCGCCCTCGAAGAATGTTTTCAAGATGTTTTTCTGGGTTTCTCCTTACGAAACAACTGAACTCACGCAGTACTTGATAATATCGCGTCGAGGCTTTTGGCAGTTGTCTCAATTCATCAGCTCTTAATTTTAACATTTTCGGACATTATATAATTAGGAAGTTTAATACGGTACTTCGGGTGCATTTGCAGATGTTTGCGGATAAATAAACTCACGAGGGCATCGACGCAAATGAAGTCACTAAAACTGTCGAGCCGATGGTGCTAAGCAACCGCAATTCATGTTCAGTTTTGCTCAGCACCATCAAAAAGCCTAGTACAAGATCTTAACGAGAGGCTGATATACATAATAGTAAGTAAAAAATTAAAGGGTTAGTGGGGCCTCGTCGCAGTGAATCGAAGTAGACAGAGACATTTGGCTGTGAATCACCCCCTGTACACATTTCTATTTTTGGCTATGAGAACCAATTTATGGCAGTAAACGATCCACTTCTATGATTTGTTAGAACATCGCGGTCCACTATCGCGATAAAACATGTAAAATAACCAAGTTGATACGAGTGTTGATTGGTAAACGGCTAATAAGAGGAAAGCGTATAAATTTGAGATAAATTGTGATTTAATTGCTGGGATTAGTTGGAAAGTTGTTGCGGGAAATCCTGACGAAATCAAATAATTAAGTAAAGCGCGAATGCGCATATTATTTGCAGTTTGTTTCGTTTAGACGCGATTTGGTTTTTCGAGGTTAAAGGAGTACAAACAACCAAGGTGAGGCTCTAGGCAGTCGACGATATGCCGAGCTAGCGGCGAAGAGCCAAATATGGAGAAATTGTGCCACAATATTAATTAAATTAAAGGAACGTATGCGATTATTTTAGAAACAACTTTATGTATATCGAGAAGGATATGGTATGTCAATCAAAACATTGAAAGAAAAATTAAAAGAAAAGGCAAAATCAGAAATTAGCGCACCAAACTTGAAGTGGATAAATAATAAGCTATTGATATAATTTCAGCAGCAACATTTTGTCAGCTAGCGTACAAATGTTCCAGAATTCAGTAAAAAACTGTCGAGGAATAATTGGTGATCGAGAAAAAAATTATTTAGCGACTAACTTCATAACCAAGCGTGTATATGATGTCAGCTATTCCGAAAACGGAGAACCCCGAGACATTTCCCACGGGGAGGAAACGCAAATCTAAGATGTCACGCTTAGTGCCATCAATTTTGCCTCCTGCTACCGCCACGCCACCGACACCTAATGCCTACTCGCTGGCACAACACCTTGCCGCCTTGCATCAGCCCACTGATGCTGCTCATCATCATCAGCAAAACCAACTCTTCGAGCACTACAAGCAGCAGCAGCAGCAACAGGCCGTCGCGGCAGCGGCTGCAGCGATGCTGTTGCAACAACAGCAACAGCATCAATTACAACTACAGCAGCATCTGCAGGCCGTCTACGCCGCAGCTCTCCAGCAACAACATCAGCTTCTGCAACAACAAAACCCAGATGGAAAGCAGTGAGACAAGGTCAGCGGAAGAAAAAGCATTTGACCCGCCTCCATACATTGTTTCATCTTCATTCGATATCACCACCACTCCACCACTTCCTGAGCTTCGTGCCTTTTCTTCTGTGAAGGGGTAAAGGCGGTGCCGGTTGCCTCATTGCTCATGCGATCTGCCTCGAATAGCATCTTAAACTTGGGAGCGGTGATGCTAGGCCTTCGCAACGAAGCAGACCCCTCCGGTTGCTGGTTCACTAATTGCTTGTGCGACTTGTCGCGCGCCATGCGTGACTTTGTTGTTTGTTTTCTCCCTTTTCGCAGGGTGTACAAGTGGAAATGGTGCGATTAGTATGGGGTGAAGATCGCCACCTGTTTTGCTATGCTCCTAATGGAACAAAAGGGAATTAGTAGACTTCGGTTAAGAGAGGCACACGGTGGCCTCCGGTTTGGAGGCGATCGTGTCAGGACAACTGGTGGGTGGGCTGGGAGGGGTCGCGCCCCCGGGATGTCGGAGTAGGGTCTGTGTGCTGTCAGGACGAAGCTGGACTCATTTCCTACGCGTCAGCGAGGCCACTCATTGGGACTGGTCATCCTACTCCGACCAGAGTTGAATAGGTAGCAACTCAACAACGTCGAGTTCCACTCGGTCACGGAGGCGCACTCGTGCCATTCTGTGTGCTTCGGAGGGGCACGTCGACGCAGAACCAGTAAGAGTTTAGTACGTGCGTCTCCGCGGTGGTTTCTGAAGTGGGGCGCAGGCGAATGTTCGCGGAGACACCTGACAGGAACCGCATCTCTTTTATTTTGAACCTTCTTCCACTCATTTCGAGCACGAGCAAATCTCGTTTGGTCCTCGCCAGCATCGGTTCTGCTTTCCTCATGCACAACCCGCACCTAATATGGCGTGGTCGACGCCGGCTGCGGTCCGAGCCCGCCAGGCCAACCGAAACTTCACCCATGTCTCGCGACACGAGGCGTTGGCGCTCAGTCAGCGAGTCGATTGGACCGATTCCCCTTTCCCTTGGGCAAGCTTGGTTCACTGCCACTTGAGGCGTGGCCTACTACTCCCCCCACCCTCCACTGAAGTGTTGGGAGTGCGCTGCTTCACCACACTCTGTTGAAGGCTCTTTCGTTGTGCGGCATCGCTTCGATCAGCGCCACGGGAACTACATTTGCCTTGCTGACATTTCCCCAACTAGACGATGCAGTCCGTTCAACGCACGCCAAAGTGTTCTCGTCCACCGGGTTCACGTTTGTGCTGACCACTAAAGTCCCTCTGCAGTGGTCAAGTGTAGTGGTGCCTCGAGGCGGCCCGTTGCACAACCGGAGGTAGCGACAGGGACCGTGTGTCTACTCCAAAGCAGCAGTTCGCTCTCGATCGTCGACTACTCCGCGTGCTCCGAGCCATCGCTTCATCCACAACAGGCCTTAAGCATCCGAGGACTGATCGCTTCCAAGTAGGTGTTGGGACCAGGTCGACGACGCTATGCGCACCGATACTGCAGGTCGCCGTCTACTTCAAGACTGAATCTATCGCGTCTCATCCAAAGCGCCCTGACAAACCATAGGTTGAGACCGAAACGCCAAATGAGATCAAGTGCCATCACGGGAGTGACATCCACCAGCAAATGCGGACTAGAAATAAGCAGAACGAGAACTTAGGTTGGTATAGCAGTGAGCGCACCTCATCCCCGTTCTCACGAAATGAAGCCACCCATTCGCAAAACAAACCAATGCATGCCAAGCCCAATAAAAATAGATTAGTCCTTGTGGGACAGATGCTCACCAGCTTCACAAACTCAAACACTTGAATACATCTAATATTGCAGAGAAAACTAGCGCGATAAATTGCCCTCGAAGAAAAAACAACCTCCACATTAGCCATAACCCGAAATGTAACAAAAATACCCTCTTAAATTTACACCATTTCAACGCTTGTATTTAAGGCAAGTTATTTCTTTTTTGCTGGCTTTGCTTTTGTCGCAGTTTGAGCCGTCGGTAATTTGGGCGGAGGTGCAGGAGTTTTTGAACTCTTGGCAATGGGTACTGCTTTAGCCGGCTTCGACGACTCAGCCTTAGGGGCAGAAGGTTTTGATTCAACGACCTTGGGTTCAGCCTTAAATGAGTCCGATTTCGTGGGTTCAGCTTTTGGCGGGATCGTCTTTTTAGAACCAATCTTCGATGTTTCCGCCTTCAGAGTTTCAGCTCTCGGTACTTCTGCTTTCTTACCGCCGTCTGTCGTACCAGGTTTCTTCATGTCTGATTTCTTGGGCTCAGCTTTCGGGGCTTCTTGTTTCTTAGGCTCAGGCTTTGATTCCAATACCTTTGTTTCGGTCTTTGGCGTCTCCGCTTTTTTACTATCTCCTTTTGAAACTTCAGCCTTCTTGGTTTGCGGGGCTACTCGCGAAGCTTCAGCTTTGGCCGGCTCCTTCCCCAGTTTCGCAGTTGCTTGAGTGATAGCTGGCGTAACGCCCAACAGCAATTTTTTCCTGCGTTCAACAAGGCGTTCTTCCCGGCGAATCTTTGCCTCGCGTTTGCGCTGACGCATCGCCTCAGCTTGATCACTCAGCTGCTTGGCTCGAAGACGCTCAGACTTTTTTTTGTGGATATGGTCGATAAGTATACGTTTATTCTTGAATATGTTACCCTTGCATTGCTGGTACAAATGATGGTATCTAAGAAGAAAACAAAACTGTGGAAACCCACGACACTTACAAGTGTTTGTCGATTTTATGAGAGGCCCTATAACGCTTGAGAAGCCGACGCAAGACGCGCATTCTTCGCATCCACAAAACTTTTTGCGGCATACGCGCATCAGCAGTACCCTTTCTCTTTCCGATACCGGTGTGTCGCCCGAGGCGTCGGGCGATAAGTTGGCGCCTGGCACGTGAACGTGAATGCACAGTTACGGGCTTCCTGATTATCAAGTTGTCTTTATACAACTTCCTAATAAGTTTCCTCGAGTTAGCCGACGCGATCGTCGAGTTTTCGTTGGGATCCAGCCAAATTTTCTTCTGGCCGCACCCCAGCACGGCGGCTGCGAGGCGTTTTTGACATCGTAATTGACTACAAGAGTGCACAATAGTAGTGGGTTACAGGAAAAAGCAATAAAAGCACACATAGCGCGAACCACACCTCATGCCGCCCTACGTACTCGCGAGCGCTACAAAACTGGGGACGCTTCAAACAACACAGAATTTCAATTACAAGTGTACAAAATTTCTACAAATTTCAAAATCCAAACTTTAGTCTTAGGATAGAATTTAAAATTTACGTATTAACAATAGCAGAGTTGTTTGGCAAATGCGGAAAGTGAGGTTTTTAGCAACTTGTGAGTTCAACAAAAACCCAACAAAAGACAGATGAAAATAAAAATCTTAAAATTGCTTATTTTGATTCCTTGTGAAAGATTATTATTTTTTTCGGAATGCTCCGACAAAATAAACGTATAATATAAGCAACCCAAATTTGGCGCTTTTTCACCACTGTTTTATTTTGGTCCCGTGGTCAGGAAAATCCCCGTTAAAAACGATGTTTGTTATTATTATTTTAAAAATGTCTGAAATGATCCTGCACATTTTATATTTTGGTTATAATTATTGCTCTTGACCTTGTGCACACATTCATTTTTTACATATTTTCAGCCCGATTTTCGTCGCTCGCATCGTTTCACGTCGCTTTTCGTGTGCGCGAAACAATGTCTGAACTGCCTCAGACTCAAGAAGTCGGTGATGTATCAACATTGGACGGAAATTCTCAGGTCATAAGCCAGATTTGGGGCGGACTCTTCCCTCTAAAGAAGAATATGCCCTCTCTCCGTATATTCTACTTCTCTTATTCTTCACTTTTAGGCATGTCAAAAGAATCTTACACTGTCGGCAGAGAAGGTAGCTGTGATATTGTACTTACTACGGAAATGTTCACGCACGGCACGCACTTGAACGTTGTTAGCAAAATACATTTCCGCATTTCTCGAGTACGTTAACGTTTGAAATGGTAACTTTTCTAGGAAAGCACGAACGTTAGCCCTCAGGTCTTTATATATGATTTAAGCACTAATGGTACCTTTGTTAACGGCAAGAAAATTGGTACTTAGCATTTGCTTTATTATACTTTTAGGCAAGGGACATCGACAGCCTTTATCTAATAATGATGAAATTTCAATCGCGACCCAAAATTGCAAATGTCGGTTTACAACCAGTCCTTATTGCTTTCTTTAGGCTTCATGTTCACGGACACATTATCGAGTGAATATCCCCCAGAAGTGTCCTCGAAATACACCATCTGTCGATCTCTTGGGAGGTTTGTATTTCTTGCGTGATTTTAGTCTTAGGGGCGCATGTGGCGAAGTTCGTGTTGCTTACTCGCGGGAAACGTGTTTGCAATACGCAATAAAGATTGTTTCGAAGAAGACATTTTCGTCTCTGTATCGCTCTCGCTTCGGGAACCGAGAATTGACGGAAGTTGAAATTCTGAAAAAACTGAACTACGTTGGTTTGATAATCTAATTAGTTTGGTTGTTTGTGTTCATTATCTTTACATGTTCTTTTACCCCACAGCCATGCATTGTGAAAATAAATGAAGTCATTGAAACCGAGGAAACTTTATATATTGTCCTCGAATTGTAAGTAGTCTAGTCTAATTTATCTCTTTAGAGTTGAGGGTGGAGAATTGTTTGATCGAATCCTCAGTAGAGGTCATTTACAGGAGGATGATACGAAATTTTTTTTCCTGCAGATGGTACTGGCGACAAAAGTATGTTCGTTTTTCTGTATTTTATTTTCTAGTACCTTCATGATAATGACATAACACACAGGGATCTGAAGCCTGAAAATATACTTTTATCTGGAAACTCAAATAGGTGTCTTATTAAGGTTACTGATTTTGGCCTATCCAAAATTGTCAATGACAATACGATGCTCCGAACCTTTTGTGGAACCCCTACATATTTGGCGCCGGAGGTGTTACTGACGGCTGGCAACGGTGCCTATACTTCTTTAATCGACGTCTGGTCCCTAGGAGTTATTTTATACGTTTGGTGAGTTTTGAATTAGCTACAATATAGTCTATTCTCTTAAATTAATTTTTTATTGTGATCTTGACAGTCTTGTTGGATATCCCCCCTTTACCGATGAGCGCAAGGACTGTGATTTGAAAACACAGATTACCAATGGGCTTTATGACTTTCCCGAAATTTACTGGCGAGGAGTAAGTGAACCAGCAAAGGATCTTGTCAAAAGGCTTATGTGTGTTAACCCCGCTGAACGCATTACACTTGAGGTAGGTATTTGCGATGCAAACTGAAGTTTTATTTCATAGCAATACCTAATCCCCTATTTTGATATTTAGGAGACTCTGCTCCACCCATGGTTGTCTGATCAGACCATACGCAACCAGGTAGCTGACCTCATGAAAACGGCTGGTTATCCTGACCTTGTGGATGATGTTCTGCATCCCCATAATCTCGTTTCTCGTGTCACTAATAATGGTTCTACACCAGAGATGTTGAGTACAGAAGTAAACGACTTGAACGGTACTGAAGGCAATCAGGATGTGTTTGGCACGGTGTGTATCTGTTCCTGTTTAAATTTGCGCTTCTCCTTATGCATGTTAGTTCAATTTCAAGGCAATTACTTTTGATTGGTTTGCTTTCGTTTTCAGTTTGCGACAAGGAAAAGGTCAGCTGAAGGTATGGATACCGAGGAGTGCCAACCTGATTCCAAGAGATTTGCATTTTAAGTCTGAAATACCCAAGACAGTAATTTCCACCCGAACTTGACCACATCATATCAATATTTTGTCCATTTTACAGAGATCCCACAGATGTGCAGTTTTTTGACGATTAAAACTATGTCGTAAATAGTTGTTAGGATTTTTTATTAACTCCAGTCTTAATACACGTAATGTATCCTGATCACCGTCGAAATTTTTTGTTGGAAATCGATTTGACTCTGATCTTCTGGGTTTGATTCTAGTCTCGCCGATTAGTAACGGGATTTGGTCAGTTGTTATGTCTTGTTTTCTTTCATAGGATTATAGCCTTTCCAACGATGTTCATATCGGCGTGTTAGTTGCCCATGATTGAGGAAAGCGCAGCTTTATTTAAACAAATTGGATTTGGTGTGGGTTTTCGGTCGAGTTGTGTATGTCTCCGCAGCTTTTGTTACCAATTGGGGGCCCTATTCGTGGTCCAGCTGTAGGAAGCTCAATAGTGCCCATGTGATTTGGTTTTAAGAGGTTCAAATTGTGTTAAGATGCGCGAGACATTTCATTGACAGAATTAGTTGTTACTGCAGGCTGGTAAAACGCTTCGAGTCTTACTTCCCTTAACCCATGGACAAAAATTCATTATTAAACATATAGCAGTTGGTTGTCAAGTTGGAAAGCCACTTAGTCGAGAGAAATATCAGAACTCTGACGAGTGAAATGTCTGTATAAACCAATGCAAATTATCACTAATAAGTGTTGATAGCGCCTCGAATTAGTAGTTCCTTCGGGAAATTTGAGAGACCTGTTGTGTGCTACTTTACGACAAGAATTTGCACTAATTTCTTGACCTATAATCGGTGATCGGGGAGACGAGGGACGCATTTTTGAGTAAAATGACTGTAATGAACTAACGAGAGTTCAAGCTAGATAAGATAAAACCGAGATCTCTACTCAGCAAAGTAAGATCTCTCCGTGTCTGTTCGCCGCTACATGGAGATTGGTCGTCTCCCATGATATTTTCGCCATCACCTTAGAATCAGTCTGAAATCAGAAGGACTTACACCATCAGGCTTATTCTCCTCTGAGCAGAAGTGGTCGAGGGGTCCCCACGGTGTGAAGAGGTTCATTCTACATCCACCACAGACACCTCAGTTGTAGTGATGAAATTGTCAAAGGTTAATTAAGGTGAATTCACCCCAACAGTCATCTTGCAAGAAGTAAGGCCAACCAACCATAGAACAGGTAATGATAGTGCTCTCCTTTCAATAAGATTTTTTGGTCTCAGTTTCCGCTTTCCTGGGCCTACCAACAGTGTGCAGCGAAAAATGCAAAATTACAAAGAGAGAAGCCTCCCACACGTAAGGGCGGCCAAGAGAAACTAGACGTTGAAATATCCGGTGCAATCGAGGGACTCGCAGCACTGTTCATGCATTGCATTACCCGTGGTAGAGAATCAAATCATTGAAGGTTAAGATATAAATCCTGTTAGCAAATACTCCTCACAAGGTTCAAGTGATGAGACGATCCGTAAGATTCAAAACGAAACCATCGCATTTGCTTAAGTATTTTCAACGACACATGTTCAAGTACCACTCATACTACGGGATGTCGGGTGTCCGTACACTCCCAGTTACTCAGGGTAAAATCTTCTTGTGAGTAAACAAGAATTGTCCACTGCATGGTTAATACAAACGAGACTGGGCCAATGCGGCAGGGCATGCACCCCGTCACCCGAAGTGGTGGACAGACTGGGTGTTCTAGCAGAGAGAAGGGAGCAGCTGCGAAAACTCTGGAATACCCAACAACCTGACCACAGACGACGTACTTCTCTCACTCACGCCATCAGTGTGCTAAACCATTCATGTCTCCGCAAGTATTCCTTTAAATCGGATGTGGAAGTCGCCTATTGCACGAGAAGAAGCAAGTGATAGTTCAAAGTGAAAGGCTTCAAAATCTTCCTGTACACTCTTCGGAAACACATTTTGGAAACTTTTAACTGCGGAAATCTGTGGCCATATCTAAAGGGTTCTAGGCAGTTTGTGAATAAGATAACGAAACCCAAAATTGCCCCTTGCTGCAAAGTTCAATCAAAACCCGGGGTAGACGCTGGTCCCTTGATTTAAGTGAAAAAAAGGCTAAAACACTGGCAGCGCTAACTACCGGGCTGAGATCCAGGGCCCCCTGAGTTACATAAACACTGCCTGCTTTCACGCTCTGACTCTCGACTACCCATTGCGGCAACGGCGGCATCTCTAGGACCCTTTGCACATGCTCTCAAGAGCGATGACGCGTCGCTTATGAGTGGTGCGACAAAAGGGTGCCGCGCAAACGGGAATTCGCTACACCAACCCAACATCGTCGTAATACGCGAAACTGACCAGTCTATTTGGACGGGGCATTAAAGCCCTGGGATGCCACCTTGTGAATGGAGCAGTTGGCAGTCTGGCCGATCAACATCGGGGTGTCAGCATTAAAATCAAGAGGCCAAATGTACATGACACGAATTTGCTAAGGGAAACTACTGGAAATGGTTGGGTCGAATCACCGACACCATTGAAAATCCACCGTTCATCAAGAGAAACGGTACTTTAGGGCTCGAAAAGGCTATCAGAATTTATTGTACACAAGAAGAGCAGGTGGACATCTTAAAAGGAGGGGGAACAACACACACGAATGCAATAGCGGACTATTCGACGAAACCTGTGGGGCTGAAGGGGGGATTTTTGGCATCAAATTTTCAACTCATAGCCTCAAGAACGGCCTTCTGAACCCACCTAGAGGGTACCTTTAATAGAAACCGTACAAATTTAACACTAACTGGAACTCCACGCCTCGGACTTTTGGAAGCAAGCCATCCACATCTTGGCCTCTGGATGGAGTCGATTTCTTAGCCTCTCTAGGCCAAAGTGAGAAACATGACATGGGGCCATGAGGACCGAACTTGGAGAACCAGGAACGATGAAAGGCGCAAGATCAGGAATAGCGGGTTGGGACGTAAAGATCGACCTATTTTTGAGAACACCAAATACCTCAAAGGTAAGTCCAAAGCCTTTAAAAACAATTGCACCGGGAAATAATAGAAAAGGTAATCACATTCTGTTGCGAAGCACACTTCGAAACGAAAATAGACCAGATGTGAAGCGGTGTTGCGGGACGAATAGGCAAGATAATAAGCAGCCCTCATATGAGTAAATAGTGGGCTTCGTCAAACATCATTTAGAGCGAAAAAAATGTATTGAAAAACAGTGAAATTATTCTCAAATCGAGCGGTGTTTGGAAAATATGCCACTGGGTCTGATGTACTATGTTAGATTTCGTCTCAAAGTAGACGGCGACCCGCACTTTCGATGTGCATAGCGTCGTCGACCTGGTCCCAACACCTTTTACCCGGAAGCGATCGGTCGTCGGGATGCCTGTTGTGGATGAAGGGATGGCTCGGGGCACCCAGAGCAGTCGACGATCGAGAGCGAACTGCTGCTTTGGAGTAGACACATGGTCCCTGTCGCTACCTCCGGTTGTGCAACGGGCCGCCTCGAGGCACCACTACACTTGACCACTGCAGAGGACTTTAGTGGTCAGTACAAACGTGAACACCCGGTGGACGAGAACACTGGCGTGCGTTGAACGGACTGCATCGTCTAGTTGGGGAAATGTCAGCAAGGCAAATGTAGTTCCCGTGGCGCTGATCGAAGCGATGCCGCACAACGAAAGAGCCTTCAACAGAGTGTGGTGAAGCAGCGCACTCCCAACACTTCAGTGGAGGGTGGGGGGAGTAGTAGGCCACGCCTCAAGTGGCAGTGAACCAAGCTTCCCCAGGGGAAAGGGGAATCGGTCCAATCGACTCGCTGACTGAGCGCCAACGCCTCGTGTCGCGAGACATGGGTGAAGTTTCGGTTGGCCTGGCGGGCTCGGACCGCAGCCGGCGTCGGACCACGCCATATTAGGTGCGGGTTGTGCATGAGGAAAGCAGAACCGATGTTGACGAGGACCAAACGAGATTTGCTCGTGCTCCAAATGAGCGGATGAAGATTCAGAATAAGAGAAACGCGGCACCTGTCAGGTGTCTCCGCGAACATTCGCCTGCGCTCCACTTCGGAAACCACACAGAGACGCACGTACCAAACTCTTACTGGTTCTGCGTCGACGTGCTCCTCCGAAGCACACAGAATGGCGCGAGTGCGCCTCATTGACCGAGTGGAAGCCAACGTTGTTGAGTCGCTGCCTATTCAACTCTGGTTGGAGTAGGACGACCAGTCCCAATGAGTGGCCCTCGCTGACGCGTAGAAATGAGTCCAGCTTCGTCCTGACAGCACACAGACCCTACTCCGACATCCCGGGGGCGCGACCCCTCCCAGCCCACCCACCAGTTGTCCTGACACGATCGCCTCCAAACCGGAGGCCACCGTGTGCCTCTCTTAACCGAAAGTCTACTAATTCCCTTTTGTTCCATTAGGAGCATAGCAAAACAGGTGGCGATCTTCACCCCATACTAATCGCACCATTTCCACTTGTACACCCTGCGAAAAGGGAGAAAACAAACAACAAAGTCACGCATGGCGCGCGACAAGTCGCACAAGCAATTAGTGAACCAGCAACCGGAGGGGTCTGCTTCGTTGCGAAGGCCTAGCATCACCGCTCCCAAGTTTAAGATGCTATTCGAGGCAGATCGCATGAGCAATGAGGCAACCGGCACCGCCTTTACCCCTTCACAGAAGAAAAGGCACGAAGCTTCAGGAAGTGGTGGAGTGGTGGTGATATCGAATGAAGATGAAACAATGTATGGAGGCGGGTCAAATGCTTTTTCTTCCGCTGACCTTGTCTCACTGCTTTCCATCTGGGTTTTGTTGTTGCAGAAGCTGATGTTGTTGCTGGAGAGCTGCGGCGTAGACGGCCTGCAGATGCTGCTGTAGTTGTAATTGATGCTGTTGCTGTTGTTGCAACAGCATCGCTGCAGCCGCTGCCGCGACGGCCTGTTGCTGCTGCTGCTGCTTGTAGTGCTCGAAGAGTTGGTTTTGCTGCTGATGATGAGCAGCACCAGTGGGCTGAATGAGGCCCGCTGAAGCCAACAGGGCCTGCTGGTGCAAGGCGGCAAGGTGTTGTGCCAGCGAGTAGGCATTAAGTGTCGGTGGTGTGGCGGTAGCAGGAGGCAAAATTGATGGCACGACAGAAGGAACCACAGTAGTTGCGCAACCCGATTTGGCCATGCTCCTGGCGACAAATGTGGACGTCGTTTCCGCTGTCTCGTTGCTTAGAGAAGGCAAAGGGGCTGTTATTTCGGTCGTTAAGGTCGACTCTTGTCCGACTCTCATTTCTTTGATGGTATCAAATCATCCTCCGTAGTGGTGGTGCCACTTGTCACGGCTTCGGACACAGAACCATATTGGGTCAGGAGAGTCCCTCTCATGGTCCTTAAGGGTCTTGTCGGGGCTCTCTACTAGAATGAGACAATACGAACTTCGGTCAGTCAATACCACATAAATCATCTCGAGTACGGAGGCAAAATGAAGAGCTTCGGTCCTGACAGATATAAAATGCATTTCCGTTTAACTTCTGTCAATCTCTCATGTTCAAGCAAGAATAGCAAAAATTATAAACATGCGACAGAGCTATTGCAGTTAAAACAAAACATTGGCAAATCAAAACAGTGATTACATCGAGATAAGCTATATTAATAAATACTAATGTGGTTAGCTAGAATATTCCCATAGAAGGGTGCTGACAGAATACGTATTAAAAACAAGTACATTGGGAGTCTACATTTATATGAGCAGAGCATACAAACCTATACAAAAATATTCCGAAAATAAACTGTTCTGAAACAATACCTGCAATTTGTAGTTATCAATTAAACGTAAAAAACCTAATGTAATTGAAAAGCAGTCAACTGCAATTTGGAAATTGGCTTGAGAATGAATGTTGGATTACATTTAATTAATAAGCGGCTTATTACAAAAAGTAGAAATCTCGCTTTTCCCCCAACAACGGCAGACACTTACGTCTTTATGATAAATTACTATCTATATATCAAAGACTTTAACCTCGAAAGCAGCTCAATGTAGAAACAGCGACCTGTCACCACTCGAATTAACATTTGAGGCAAAGAAGCCCAATGGTATTAAATAAAACAGATTTACCGGCATCTATCAGCACAAATGCAATTCACAAAACAAGGGCTCTCTCAGCCAAATAAAATAAACTTATCCTAGATTTAAAGCGTCGCCATAAGAATCAAGGAAGACGAACATTAAAACGAAAGCAATAAATATATCTACCTGAACGCTTCGTTGCCATGGTCGAAACAATTGAGGAGGCCGAATTTGCTGAACTCTTTGAAATGGCTGAGATTGATGTGGCAATGTGAGGAGGGTTCGAAGTGGATTCATTGGTATTAGACAGCAGTGGCAGAACAGGAACTGAGGCGCTAAGCACTTCAGTTACATTAGTGGTTTTATCAGATGCCCTAGTGTCCTCAGGAAAGACAAAAATAGAATCGTCGGGCGCTGAAACGAGACGCACTTCACGATTGGCGTCGAAACAGAAACTGCTGTTGATGCAATCGTCTGAAATCGCTGAAGCGTGCTCTCGCGGCAACCAGCGCTCCAAATGAGCGCGCACTTCTGACAAACTCTTCAATCTGGAGCCCCCGGGTCTGTATAAACGGAGAAGAATATTTGCGTCGGCTTTATTGCAGATTGGGGCATTTTGTCGTTTACAAGAAAATCTTGATAGTGACGGTATGTTCTACACTACCTGTTAGTCACTCACCTTGGAACACTGTAACCTTTGCAAAAGAAATATTTGAAGAATTACATGGTTGCAATTTTCAAACATCTTAAAAACCGTAATGTATTTGGAAAATAAAACTTTGAAGCGCATACGCTTCACATAGATACACCTACATTTCATGAGAATATTTTAAAAACCATCAGAATTTATATATATTATTGCTAAATGTTGCAATGAAAACAAATAAAACAAACCAATCGTGTTTTGGAAGAAGGAACAATGACGGAAAGTGAAAATCCTCTAGAATTTGCAGGTAAAGTTAGGGCGAGTAATACAAGGCAGTAGCGTAAAATAGACCCAAAATCGGGATGCGAAAAAGACAGGTAGACTTGCCTGACATCCGCTTTGCCAAAGATTAAAAACATCGAAAGGAAGTAGAATGACTGCGTCATCTAATTCCAAATTTCATGCATAAGAAAAATAACTAATGGATAATAATCAACCGCTCGTAGGTCAAATAAACGTGGCGTTTATGGAGCCGTTTTGCTGATGAAAAAACCTAGTAAGTGTTAATGTACTTAAAATAAATCTAGAAGTAGTTTTTAACTAAGTTTGGCACGGAAACCTCTATTCTAATATAAGTAATCACTAATCAAGCAGACGAGAAAACACCAGTCGCGTACAAACAAGTATTAAAGGAAAAGTAACAGAGAAAGGACTAACGAAATGTAGACGACTACATCAGATTGGCGATCTACGATGCGTGTCCACGCGCTGTTCCAAGGCAATGGCGTTTTAATACTTCCTTCCGATTTGACTCCCGAAGTTGGAGCTTTAATTGCACTTGAAGTCGTGATGACAGTGCTGGCCACGGGTGGACGTCGCTGTTGAGAACGACTTCTCGTCACTGTCGTAGAAGATCCACTGACGCTGGTCATGGAACTGGCCGATGAGGCCGCGGCAGAAAGAAAGACTTCTGCAGCACTCGACAGCGGCTGTTGATAGGCGATAGCGGCCGCGCGAGCAGCTGCTGCATACGACGCTACGATCTGATCAGGCGGGCTTTTAGTCGTCTCCTTGGAGGACGTCTAAACGTAAAGCATAAAAAAGAAGGTAGGAACCAAAAAGGTGAACCCGTGCATGTGGTTTTACAAATGGCCGAAAAGGATTTGGGGACAAAAAACTTTGGCTTCTCAACAGCGTACGGAGCAAACAAGTAGCACAGCAAGCGCTGGATTGGTAAGTGGAGCGAAGTAGCATGCAAACAAGAAACCTCACATATACGTAAGTCATTCGTGCACTAATGTTACGAACACGGAGTGCTGCTGCTGAGGCTGGGAGACAAACTACCTGTGTACATGTTAGTTGCAAGAGGACTGCAGTGTCGGCAGCGAAAGGCAGATGCCGGTAACAATGAATACCTAGAACATGTAGAAAAGAAAAAACAAACACCCACGCAAGAAATGCGCCAGAAAAATTGGAAGGCTGAAGGAATAATGATATGTGCGAGACGACCAGATCGAGATTAAGCTTACTTGCGGCAAAGTTTGTGCTCCAGGTATCAAGAAGAGAGACGATAGATTGCAGCCTGAAGACAAGAAGTGTCAGTGGAAAAAAAAGAGACCCAAATTATAGTTATGTTAACTAAGTAGCATGCAGTGTTACTGTACGAGCTTATAAATGATGGGAAGATGCAAGCAGTGAGTCCGAAGCATGCTGCATTCCAATAACAAAACTAACAACTTAGAACTTCTCAGAGCGGAATTTGTGACCAAAACTAGAAAACAGACAAGTAAGTGTGTATCCCCACGAAACAAACGCACAATATTTCCCCTAATATTAGTGTCCCAAAAGCGGAACAAACAACCGCTCCAAACACATAAAAACCCTACAGGTTATGAGCTCCAAATTGCAATCTATGTATAAAATATATGATAAAATAGTGCGGCAAAGCATGCATTCGGTGCACAAATTAACAGTGAAGAAACAAAAAATTGGAAGCTCGAACTATATAAACAATGAAATCACCAATAACAATTGACAAACAGTGGAAGGTTTTATACCTGAGAGACAGAGTGGCCGTTGGTGTTCCCATAGAGGACAGGAGCACGAACTATAGTGTGAGAATCAGAAGATTCGGGAGAATTTGACGTAGGGTCACAAGTTTGTTGTTGCAGAAAACCAGAGTTCAAAGGGAAAAGCATTTGTGAAAGAGTAATTTGGGCCATGAGTGAATCCACGGCACCATTAACGGGGAAACCACCGAGAAATTGGGTGGTCTGGGGTAGGCAATAAGAAGCGGCTTGAAGAGAAGTTGAAGTTGGAAGGTTGGGTTGAGAAGATGAAAACAGGGAAGATATGTCTTGTGTTGGACCAATATGTGTTGTTTCGAGTGGAAGACCCAGGCCTAAGTTGAGCAGTGGATTTATGTTAGGGACTGCGGGAAGTGGCCCGTAGTGGAAATAGCGGGGAAACATCCTTGGATAGCGGAACGTTGGGCTCCAAAGTCGCCACTGAAATATCCAAGAAAACGCCGTTAGGTCTCGAAACAATATCCACAGGGTAACAAGTAAAACATGAGAACGATCTACTTGTCTAACGAGTGTCGCGTTAGAGATAACCAAAACAACCACATGTCTCTAAATAATGTCTCGGCTAAAAACATAAGTGGCAAATTATTCTTCCCTTAGGGAAAATCACAGTGGGAACGAAGCGTAGACAATTTGTAGGTAGTATAAAAGGGGCGAATACCCGAGATGCCGGAAACGAAAGGAGTTAGTGGCCGTGTGTGTGAATTATCTGTGGATCAAATCAAATTGGATCGCTTTCACGAATGTTTAAAATGTCCTTAAACAGTTTGCGGCACTAAAATCAAAAAATTGAATTACGAAATGCAATATTTATTTTGTAAGAAAATTATTTTCATTTAAAAGCAACTTTTTGCTGCCAAAGATGCACAAAGAAGTATGCGGGCCAAATAAAATGAGATATGCTGAAAGAATACCAAAAGGCGCGAACGTACTATTAAGCGTAAACGCGAGAACTGTGTATCCACGAATTTACCGCGAGAAGTCACCATGTATGCGACAATTTTTGAAACTAATTAAGGATCCGGTCTGAGTCGTCATAATCCGCATCAGTAGATAACCTCGCTTGGTGCCTGGCTTTCCTGCAACATTGCACAAACGACACCGGTGAGTAGCAAATGACATTGACGTATATAATGATATCCTAATTTTATCTAATCTCAGTTGGCTTTTTCATTTTGCCTTAAATCGTCTGGCGCAAAAAATTCCCCTAAATCTTTCACGGAGAAGTGCTGATGAATTCTTAGAACTCCCATTACTATGCCGCGCGCTCATTATAGGGGATTTCAAAATAATATGTTGATGTCCCAAATTAACATTTCCAAAATCTGTGATCTTGAGATCATTTTCACAACTGTAAACCACGATCGTTATAATCCCTTGCCATTATTCATTTACACGTACTCAGCCGGTGCGGCTTACAAAATGGTCAATTGTTCACTTAATTTGTAGACTACTCACAAATAAGATGACAGATACCTTGGCGTTTGGCTCTCATAATCTTTACAAGAGGAAAATGACTTAAATACTCGAAATCCACGTGAATTTTATTTTAAATACCACTGAAAAATAAGCCTACGCTTCTGTCAAATCGTCATTATAATAAAGGAGAATTTCTGGAATGAAGTTGTCGACATTCAAGAGAAGCTCCTCCAACATATCATCTTCATCAGGTATTCCGTTTTCGGCCAATGTTTTATTCATGTCAAGAACTTCCTCACCATATTTCCATGTGTACGAAGAGGCATGAGCATTACATGGCAGATAACGGGCTAATATATCGAGCATTGTTTCTTCTGAGCAAACCTAAATGGTAAATGGCACCTATATTGGCCTACCATGAAGTATTTTATACTGGAGTAAAGCTTATGTGTCAAAAGACCAGATTATGTCCGCACGGCTGATTCAAATTAAGACAATCGTCAAATATAACAGACTAACAAATTATAAGGTGCAAGTTAAAAAATTTAAAAAAGCAACCCACCTCAATAGTAGAATCAGCTTTAATAAGTGTATTTACGATCCGGATAGTTCGTGCCTTTTTTGTTAAACGCCCAATCAGATAGGTTGTATCTTCCCACCAAGGGATGCCGAAATCATTTCGCCAATCCGAAGTAGGATATGGGGGTGGAACATGAAGAAATCTTCCATATGGAGTGTAGGGGACGCGAACAAATGTTATTGGGTCAATATGGGTCCGAAGTTTACCAGTTTTCGTATCAAACCAGTGCGATATATCAGTTCCGCCAGCAGCTAATATAGGTTTTAAAAGTACATCACCTGAAAACAAAGATCCACGTTTGGTCAATTCATAATGCACCACATAATATTGTATGGACTTTGCTAAAGCAACAAAGTATACAGATTTTAGAGGAATTATCCTGTATACCCATATAAAATGGCGAATTTAAAGATATGGACCTAAAACTGGGAAGTACCATGCCATTCACTTTTTGCAGTGAGAATCTTAGGACCTAGTAGAACTATGTAGACACGAATATCTCTTTGAGGAGACAAGGTCATGGCTTCAAAAGCGCATACCTTGATGAAGACTGCATAATCGAGTTAAATCATGCACATTCCCCCAATAAGAGACCCATAAGTCGCTCTCAGTATTGTGCAAGGAAACCTCGGTCGGCGTATAATACTTAACCATACCCGTTCATACCCGCATCATATCCGTTGTTGGGACGTTGACTGATATAAAGAATATTAAGGTTTAACTACCGCTTGTGTTAAATTTCCTTTATTTGTCATTAACAAAACTAATCCCCATGGGTTCAACTTAATTTCGAAAGAACAATCCAATTTTTTGCATATATACATTGAGACGCCTCAAGACCATCTAGACCTTATTTTTTCTCAACAGCCTTTTGTTATTGGGATAGAATTGTCTTCTTCTTAAGGCCTAAATAATTGCACCTCACTTCTAGCTGGTGATACAGGTCTAAGTATAAGCGCTTTTACTTTTGTCTAGAGTTTCGTTGTTGTGTATCTTTGACGTTTGGGCTTCATTTATACAAGCTTAAAAGTTGGAACATCTACGCGAAATCGGATGACTTTCATTAACTTTCCGCAGAAATTCACAACTAACAAGCATGCGGTCATCTTTGTTGTTCATAACAACCGCAAATGATCTGAAAGTCCGGAGTGCATCTATAGCTATTATTCATATGTAATTTTCTTCTCCTTCCCCTATTGGAGCCACTATAATTTCTTTTTTGCATTTTAGAACACAAGGAAATAAATTAAACACGGCCTTATCTACCTGACCGTGATTGCATACTTCTAGTTTTATTGGCAGAGTATTTCTTTTGAAACGCTCTCGTATGCACATATTGGGCATTATTCTTTACTGCCTTTGTTGGTACCTATACGTAAGAGATATATTCATCTTCTCCTAGGCCACTATAAATCTTATTTTTGTGATCGCATTAGGTCCACTCTATTAAGCCAAGCCTCGTCGAATTTCCTGTAGACAGTGGAAAGATCGTGATTAGTAAATAGCAACTTGCACTCTTATTACGAACTAAAAAAGTTAACGCAATGTAACTAGTATGTTGGACTGTCCAATGGTCCAACAGGAACAATGGATTCAAACAAGGAAATTAATAATTTCCAATTTTCCTGTGAATATGTGCATATTGTAATAATTTACACAAAATATCACTTTGCCGTCGCACTGAACTCTTCTTGATCGGTAATCATAGAATAGATTTAGTAATTGGCGAAAGTACGCAAAAATAGCTCGTATATTTTAAATACTACCTACGGTGATGCACTTAAGTGGGACTCATACCCGACGAATCTTCAGATGACTGTTGTCTTTAAAATTAGGTAATTTGGTTACCACCTAAATTACTCCACTGTCCCCGCAATAGATATTTAAGGAAAGAGAACCAATATCGGAACTCTGACGCTTAAACAGTAGCAAGGAGACAAATACATTTCACAATATCGTACGTAGTCACTACTTTGGGTTGTCATTCTGTAAAGAATAGAATGTGACAGCAAGTCCGCACAAATATCTAAATCGGTGAGTATTACTTCGCTAGTAAATGAAAAGAGGGCCCGAAGTGCGCGTTACTTGGTATGGTGGCGCAAACCGGGGAGCTGCTTGGGGGAATGGCATTAAAGCTTTACCACAGGCGGTTGTTGCCCTACTGACCCATTCGAATGCAGTGAAAAGTAAATGTATTTAGTTAACAACAGTCGCAACGTTAAGATAGCATGGAGTGTACGACGGAAACACAATGACCGAATTAGTGAAATCCTAACGTTCAGGAATAGACTTGTGTCAAAGATTTGAGATAGTCCCTGGGCTAGAGTTTGACTTGAATCTCTCTCATAAAGATGCCACATGGAAGTGTAAATGGAACACAAAATCGGGTGTTTATTTGATTGATTGATGAAAATACCGTACGCTACAGAAGTGAACAATCACGAGTATAGCGTGGGCCTATGCGGGGGGGGGGGGGACGAGTTAGGAATGAGAGGGAAAAGTGGTTCTATTCAGGGCAGCTTGGGATCAAAAGACTCCTCAACCAGAAGAAGTTTGATACCCTCTAATACGTCGGCGGCTTCGAAACTCGGTAAAATGAGGTCAACTGCACCCGTGAAATCGCGGTGGCAATGCAGAGGCTTCGACGATCGCGCATGTCGATCGCCTGGCTTGTAGACTCCTGTCTGTACGAGAATCGCTGAAGGAGAAATAGTCTAAGCAGTTATGTGTCGTTCTGGCAGCGAACATTCCTACTAATGCTAATTTGAAGATGCTAGGGAATTCGTTAAACACTTCCTCTACCTTTGTGATAAACGAGTCAAGTTAATGCCTTCTCGGATCTTTAGCTTAAAACCAAATTTAGGTGGAACGTGGCGTAGACGGCGGGTGAATGTTCGAAGAGATCCACATCCACACTGCCTAGTCAGCCCAGTATCGTAGCCTACCACAAAGTCCTCAACAAATCACTGGAAAACGGAGGTGAAGTTTGTAATAAGCAATGTTACAAAACAGTCTGCCATCTGTAAATTGAAACACTTATTTTGTAAAAGGAGGATATTCCTTTCAAGTACGTCAACGAAGAGCGTGGAAAGTGAGAAGGAGTGAGAAGGAGTTCCTCACCCATGCAGTTCGCGAATATACCTTCGTTGAGTCCTAATTAGGTCAAGGCTCAAATATATTTCTATCTTTGCTATAAAACCAATGTATAACCGAATTTAATGACCTCCACATTTAATGAAGCCCTAGTTGCATGCGTAAAATTCGAAACAACCGAAAGCGCAAAGTGGGAGGATGAAAAGGCCTAGGGAGCGTACATTCGACCCCTCGAGCGGTCTGCGGAAGGAAGGTGGCGTCGGCTGGAACGGTGCGGGAGGAAGCGACCGCAGCCTTCTTGTCCAACTGACCTTGTTCGGGCGCCGAGACTTCTCGTCCACCCGAAAGCCGGCGGTAGCGGCGCAAATACATATTGTACAAATTCGCTCCCAGTATGTCCACCTCTGGATTGTCGCTGTCAAATATTTCAACCCAATGCACAATTGCCATACTAATGTAAATGGAATCACACTTTTGTTGTTCAAAAATTTCATTTGGCAATTAAAACGCCACGGCGTGAAAGGGGAAGTGAAACGTATTTGAGCGATAACAGGCCGAATGGGCCGAGTGGGACTTAAAAAAAGGTTGACATTACATTTTAACAGCGTACGTCAGAGACATCCAGTTAGGTTAAATGCGCAAACGTGAAAGCTTTATGTGGAAAGCCAAAGTGAGGTGGTGAATAGGGACGGTTTGGGATAACTTCGCAGTGGTGATTGACAGTGGCGCACTTAGGAGAAGAGCGACTAGCAGACGGGTGATGTGAACTTGCGGTGGCGCGTCCACTCACCCGAAGAAGTAAATTTTCCTAAGAGGCCGTGAGATTCCTATCCGCTTGGCGACTTTGCTCAGTATGTGTTCGGAGAACCGGTAGGTAATTTCACTGGGCTTCCCAACCAAGGCCGTGTACTTCAGCGGGTAACCCGATACTCGCTAAATCACGTAAACAACTTATTTAGAAAGGCACAAAAGGAGAAGTCAGTTGATAACGCTCGAAATGGCCTTGTTCCCCCAGCTGACTGCATGAGAAACCTGAGGATTTCATGTTACCAATGCTTGATCCAAGTTCCTTCTCACTATGATCGGAAGGGTTTCATTGTGACCCTGGCAAAGTAGCCCACTGCACGCCTCCCTGAAGGGCGGTTTTTGGGCTTACCTCGTACAGGGACTCCAGACAAACGAGGAAGGCGCCGTGCCCAAATCTGAAAACAAAATTCGAAAAATTGGAGGCTGTGGGTGCGCAAGAAGACGCCGTGTTATCACTGTGTGGCGGATTAGAATCTGATGTCTTGATGGTAGAGGCGTGGTAGCATTCACCGAGAAGAGGGGCAAAATCATCTTCCGATGTCATAACAAGGTGCTACGCTCAAATCATCCAACAGAGTTTTGGCTTCGGGAGAAGTATTTTCAGCGAAACAAGGAGGAGTGCGTGTATTGCCTACAATGATTAATGACGAGCGAATAAAAAAGGTCACCGAGTCGTCTGATGGGAGGTGGGTGTGTCCGCAGGAGAAACTGGCTAATGTCGTCAAAGCAAGGTACCTCGGCATGCAGGCTTGGTCCATGTAGAGGAGGTCCATGTTGCAGGCCAAGACGGGAAGGTGGTTCTTCGGACTGGTGGCCGGTTTGTGGTCCGGTTTCCCATCGGTCATTAGAAGGTCGATGAGCAGTTGCAGATACATCTCCCATTGGACGGGCTCCCCCATCAACACGATAGCTAATGCGTGGTCATACCGAGTGAAGAAGGTGAATGCAAAGCGGACACAGATGCAGGTAGACTCTGCATCTTAATGGCCATCATTTAGTCATTGCAATGCTAACCGTCCACCTACTTTCTATTTTGGTAAGCTTAAAGAGGAGGTGAAAACAGACTATTATAGAGCATTTATCCGAATGACCATGTTTTTTGGTACCAACAAATAAAAGCATAGGAGATGAATAAATGTTGAGGTGATGAACTGTAACAAAAGGGGACCCGACGAAGGTCCTTTTGGAGCTCACCTTCAATCTGTGGGAAGTCTTTGTTCTCCTTATATCCTTTCGCCTAAAAGCACAACACATCCGGTAGGATTATCGTAGCCAAATTGGACAACTGGTTGATTTCTATGCAAATCCCACCCAAAGCGAGTGCTTCGCCACAGCACATTTCGCCGTGGACCGCCTGGTTCCCGGCTGGCGGCGAGGAGACGTGCGGCAAGACTCGGGGAGCATGGACTGCGTGGGCATATAGATGCTGGATGCGTGCTGATTACGGACTGGTTAGCGGCTATTGAGGGTGTCTATCATTTCTGCGATTTTATTTCTATCGTCAACTGTGTGGGTGATACTACTAGCGGCTGTGGAGACGAATCGTCCTGGTGACCGGTTACAGGGGAAAATCGGAGTAACGCCCGAGCAATGAGACGGCCTCCCTCTCAGTGGAACGCCATCGGTGGCAGCACCACTCAACCCCGTCCAGAGGAGTGACGTTTGCCCCTGCTTTACCTGGTGCAGATGAAGGCGGCTCTCCGGAATGAGTACTCTACTCAAAGTAGTGTGGAGGGAGGACTTACCACTAATTTGCGGTTCTCGTGGTTTACCATGTCGAGGAGGGGCCAGGCCTCGGCGACCTGCTCCATTGTGTAGACGTGCTTGAATCCGAGGTCTTCCGCGATCTTCTTCATGTCTCCCTGGCCCACCACCAACACCCGTTTGTCGTGCCAGTGGGTGAAACTCTGGAAGGGGCTCGGGGGCGAATATCACCTGGTCGGGTTCCAGCTACACACAGACAGAGAACGGGATATTCACGTCGGTTTCAAGCCCCCTTGGCACTTCCACATGCGGAGATGTGAAATTGGAGCTTGGCGCATTTTAGGGCATTTTATGAGCAAACTTTTGCACCAAGAGTCGCTCACTAAATCTAACGATGGCGAGTCGAGCGAACCTACTGAGAACGAAGGCAACAAACCCTCTCTTTACTAAATATAACGTTGGAAACCAAGAAACGGGTGTTGGGTATAAGTAGAAAACGAAAAGCAAATTTTTCCGCATCATTTATTATATGCGATCGAAACATTTTAATTGACATTTTTGACTTTCCACCAACGGTTACACAAGCCATATATGCCTTTGTGGAAGAATCTCTATTTTTATAGGTGATAAACGATTTAACGTCTTTTATACCATCATTTTAGTTGTGTATTCAGTTTCCCCTTAAAAATAATCCGTACTTAGGTAAAAGGTAATAGTCGGTCGGTGAAATATCTGGTGAACACGTTACAAGGCATCTCTCCCAGTCGCGGCCGAGCACAGACTAGGCGAAACACCCGTTTCATAGTTTTCGAGCTGATACGTCACTTTGTGACCAACAGGTTGAGTGGCAGGTATAAATTCTAAACTCACTAGTAAAATAACCTTTGTAAATAAGACGAGGCTGGAACAAGTGCTACTCGTTTTAAGAAAGACTATACAACACTGTGTTTATGTTGCAGGAAGCCGTGGCTACTCTTTGGCGAAAACATGGCCGCGGGACTAGAAAAAATCACTGTGTTGTTCGAGTGCCTAAATCGACTGTGGAGGGGGAAGAGCGTAGGGCGGACGTCTCATTTGGGGTAATAATGAGGCACCATGACGTACGTCAATGTTGAAAATGGATGAGAGCTGGTTCACTTTGGCCTGAGCATTCCCACAGGCATTCGTGACGAAGGCGATTGGCACTCTGAGTTTCCCATTGCGCCCCTTGAGTAGATCCACGGCTGTCAGGGCCTCTGGTATCGGCGTGGCACCACGCAGCAAAACGCCGTCGATGTCGAAGAGCAAACCAAAATTGGGCTTTAGAAGAAAGGCAAAAGGTAAAGTTAGGGTGTTCAGACAGCGAATTGACAATAAGTCCCATTTTGCTTTATAGCCTCCCGGGCAGAGTGTGACCCTGACATTTTGAGGGCAGTGAGATGGCGCCCCTTGCAAATCTCACTTGTGGACACGCAACGACTCGTTCCAGACTGACTTGGCGGCCACTCTCGCCTTAGCCTGCGTCGATTGTTCGTGTTTGAGTCGGCACAGACAAAAAAACACAACTGCCGCAGTAATTGGTGCAATCTCCCCGAGGAAGTCCCGCCATAGACAAGCAAATGAAGGCATTAAGTAAACCGTATGTCTGAAGTGCGGCATACCTCCCTCTGCTTCAGGCCTACGGGGAAGAAGTCGTGTCGCTCTTCTGAGTAACTATCCGTACTAATGATGCTGGCCTTGCGAATATCGAGTTGCTCGGGCGAGGGGATAACGTAGAGGTCGGTGAGGGTGTCGTCCATGCTTTCCGCGAATGAAGGCTTGTTTGACGCGAGGTCGTATTTATAGAAATGCTTTAAGGACACGCGTACATGCACACACTCGTGTGTATACGTAAGTTGCCACCTGTAGTAAACAGTGAAATACGACGAGGGTCATTCACCCTCACTCAGGCGCTCACGCGCTCACTCATCCCGGCGACCCATCGCCCGGACTCGGCTCTCGGCTGGGGCAATCAGCCCCATCTCTTCGACACGCGCAGGGCAGTGGACCTCAGCCTCCCCGCCTCACACCCCCCCGCCCCCGGAGGCTCACACAAACTCAAACTTCCCGTTGCGAACGGGACCGGGGTGAGAGAGGGGAGGGGGTTACTTTGGGGAAAGGCTGATGAGGAGGTGGTCGGTGCGGCTGCAATTCAAACGGGAGAATGACACTGTCGGGCGGAGGATTTTTTCCCTTTCAAACATCGAAATGAAGGGATTGGAATGGCAGCATACCTCGAGCCTCAACAGTCATGCCCTCGCAAACGGGCATTTCAAGGAATGTTTATAAAGACAATATGCTCTTCAAGGCGCAAACAGGAAACTTTGCAAGTGTTGTACTCCAGTCCAGTGTTTTAACACCCCTTACGAGGGGGAACGGAGGTGTCTCTTTGAGTAACAGGCAAACTTATCTTAGTGCCATTTCATTCCACTCGCCGGTGGAATTTATGCGCTGACACGTCCGTCCCACAGGCGGTACGTGCGCTTAAGACTCAACAGTAAGGCAAAAAAGGAGGCTGCAACATAAATACACCCGCCGGGTGTGCGACTTAACAAGGTAATTTTTCACGTCGGTTCCACTACCAGCCTAATTAAGTGCCGTCACAATAAGGTTATTTATGCACCAACGTAGATTCATCCATGGGCGGGATCTTAAAAGTGGGCGGCTAGGGGATTTATGCCGTGGAAGGTGATGGCGGAGGAGGAGGAGCTGAGGAGGAAGAGGAGGTTAAAACTAGAGCATTGTAGTGTAACGGTGATTGCAGCAAAATCAACGTTTTGCCTTTCACAGCCACATGAGAACACCGCAGTGGTACGTGCCTTCACACCCCGGACAGGAAGAGGAGGCTCACTTACCCATGCTTCCGTTGCGTGCTTCGTTGAGGTAGTAATTGGTTAAACGTGAGTTTTCACACCTAAAGGGTTACACAATCGGCGACAGAAGGCGTCTGATTTATCTCTCCCATTCCTCACTGTTTACGTGGCCACCTCATTAGCTTAATTGGCTCGATGCGGAGACGATGGCGATTAAGACAACCAAATGCCTTGGCAACGCCTTTAAAAGTGCACTTGCCATTGGGCCTGACGTCAGTCAAAAGGCTTACCAGTGGACTTTCAGCTCAACGACCACCTTCTCAACAAAGTACAAACGCCACAGGAGAGTGTTAAAACAGCCATTTGAAAGTTGGCAAGTCACCTGACATGGCAACTGGAGACTCGGTTCCACGAGGCACTCAGTTGCGAAACACGGTCGCGACTCCTCCCCTCCTCCTCCCCTCCTCCTCCCTCCGGTTAGGCGACAACATTGGGCAATCGGGACGCCCTTTTACTCCCGCCACCTTGGTGACCTTTGGGAAGACGAAGTGGCGTGAAATGTTGTCAACTCACGTAAAAAGAAAACTTCGAGTTACTTTCCGAAGATGACCTTATTTACTCTCCTTGCTTCCCCGGAAGACCTGAGACGCGTCCTTCTACCCGAAGGTCTACCCTTTCTTCCCATCACTCTCCACGCTGTGACACTTGGAATTGCGGCTTAAATACAAAACGGACTAAAAATACACCACGTAAAGTAGATGCTGACCGTCGGCAAGGGCTTCATTTTTCGTTTGACCAATTTTTCACATCAAAACGGAATGTTTCTGGTGCGTATTTGGGGTCCCACGCCGCATTCATGACATTGACATATTAGCTTAGCAGCAGTAATTATTTAAATATCAACTGGTGGGGTTTTATAAATCTCCAACGTTAGTAAATAAGACACATCTCCGCTCGCATCGGTCGTAGGAGGGAGAACGCGGTCGGTTGCGTGGCCGGTGCGACTCTTGTCCCGGCCAAGTGAGCCGAAGCAGCCCGGAGAGGCGGCCTCGCCGGCGGCGTTGGGCAATTGGGGCGCGCGTGTGTGTGAAGACATCGCGTATTCCCACCACCATTAGTAGAGTAGGCCGTTTTGTTGCATAAACAGAGGACTTTGTAGTAAACGGAAAAGGCATTTATCAGGGGCCGAGTCGCGACAATACAGCAGGTAAACATACTGAGCTGAGAGGAGGAGGAGGGGCGTTGGGCCACTTGATGTGCGAATATGCCTCGATCAAAACGCGCTTCGCGTGATCAAATTAAAACGTTAAATAATCCACCTCGAACAGGTGTGAATAGTAAACAGTCCTGACGAATTAGGCTCTCCGTTTTTACGCACCAAATCGGGAACTACGAGGCGTAAATTATCACTTAAACTACAGAATTACTTCCTCATTCGCAGCAGCCTTTGCGCTCAGACGATGGCCTGAGCAGCAATGCATGCGAGTGTCATGGGAAGGAGGTGCAGGCGAGATTGCCGAGGGCTTCTTCCAGCCTCTGCACTAATTGTGGTGCGAGGTAGTTCTCCACCATTGAGGCCTGCTTCCAAAGACCTATGCGCATCCGGACAAGGTGTCGTCACTGGTTTCAGCCACTGTTGCGGTGTCTGAGTTGTGTGGCTGCGTTTTGTGGCACCGCAAAACATGGAGCCCAGGCGCCCACGAGAAGGGTGATGGCAAAGCACTGAGCAGGACAGTGGAGAGACTGCATACGGAGTCAATTATTGCATGCATTTACAAGTTGGTCTGTTCCACAAACTATTTCCTACATGGTGTATAGGATTTCGGCCGCACATTTGGTCCACAATAACACCAAAAACAAAAACGAACCCATTGCGCTTAACTACCGCTGCTATCGGACGAGAGAGGTGTTGCGCTGGCAACTTACTTCAAACTGTCGAGGCCTTGTCATCCTTCCACGACTATACCAGCGCCCGTGGCCAGCTTCCATGTTTGGCTGGCAGCCTGGGGAGGCCCGAGTGTGCAGGAGTGGGTGAGGAATCAGTGGGAAATACCTTCGAAGAACACGCGGGTGAAGGAAAGAAAGGCGTTGCCGCGGTCCCTTCAACGCACGGAACATTGTGTGTTTGTGTTTAAACGGGCGCAAACGTTGATTCATTCAGGCTGCTTCGAAGCAAAACAAAGACGAGACGTGAATTTGAGGCAGCCATTTAATAACTCAGCACACCACCACTCGAGGGGCGGCAGCCGTGGGCGGCGCACACCTTACAGACAGACGGCGAGACAGGCAGAAGGACACGGGGCAACTGTGGGGTCTACGCGTCGGTGAGTATTTGACCTCGGGTCCATGCAAGGCATTCAAACAAATTTGACAAAGTAAATTAGGTAAACAAAGTCTGTCGCATCGCGTGAACAGATTAGCGAGAAAATAGCTGAAGTAAACACAAGCGGCATCCTCGGGTAAGCCCAGAGAACTCGTACAAGGCCGCCTTATTGAAAATCCCCAGGAACCACGTTTCTAGGGCTTTTTGACGCTGGCGAATAACAAACCAGCCACGATTGCCGCAACCTAACCACAGAGGCACACGAATGTAGGTGCACAACTCTTCAGGGCAGTTAACAGCCGAGCTGCTTTATTTAAGGAGAACTGACCACCGCGAAGTTCCGTGGGAGGCCCAGTGGAATGTTGAGGCGCATGATTTCGTCCGAAAGCAAATGCCAACATTACCTGATGAGGCTAAAACAGAACAAAAACGATGAATCGTGAGTGATTTTTCACTTCGTGCACGCGATGGCAGATGAGGTGAGAGGACAATGGAGCATTTGGCGAGTTGGGCCGGAGACAAGGGGAGAGCGACTCCGAGGCACCACGCACTACAGGTAGGAAATGGATTTGTCTGTGATACACGAAGAAGGGCGAACACTTTGCCGTGCTGACCTACAAGAATTCACAGGTCCGCAGCCTCGGCGCATTAAAATACTGGAAAGAGATAAAAAACAAAGCGACAAGGACATTTGCAATAGCGCCGAAATGTCGCTTTCGGGGAGAAAGGCGCGACTCCCGTTGGGTGGGTCGCCTGTGGACTGCGGGTCCGGTGTGAGGGAGGAGGCCGGACTCAGGCCCGTCTCTCTTCCGCCTCGAAAGTCTACACAACCGGCCGGTCGGCACGAGCTCATCACAGCACAACACACCGATGTTCCTGTCACAAAAATCGTCTTTATTTATCATTTATCTGATAACTTAGGGGGAATATGTCCTCAATAAGGTCATATTGAGACGCAAACACAATCAAAGGACTAAAATATGCAGTAATTTATGTTTATTTTTTTACACAAAGCGCTTCTTTTGTATTGTATCGCCAGCGTCCTCCAGAGGGATGCCATTGCGACCGAATAGTGTGTTTTTAATGATGTCGCTTCGGTTAAACCTCTTCCCGACCTTGTCTGGTTTCACCATTTCACTGAAATACCAGCCATAGTCCCACGAGGTTGGATATTTGACGATATACTTCTTTTCGGGGTCCTTGCGGTTCCTCAACTTCAGGTACTGAGCCCTTCAAAGCGCAGAAGATGGGGGAAGAGACTCCTTTAAGCTAGTCGGTCAAGCGGTTTAGGTGCTCTCCCCCTGCCTGCCTCACACTCACACGGCGGATGGCACACCGGACAGCTTTTTAACTCTCTCTCCACAACAAATACGGTGAAGGGCAGAAGTCCTACTGCTCCCGCTAACACTCAGTTTGCTGTTATTAAGACTGACTGAATAGAATTACTTGGTAAGATTCGTGCTGAGATATAAACAAAGCATGTTTTAACCAAATACAACTCTAAATGCATAAACAATGTATCGAAATACGCGTAAAGCATATTTATCAATGAAATGGAGTCAGTTCCCCTTTTGGATAATGAAAAAAATTCAAGGTGTTCGTCCTTTTTGGTGTAGGAAGCGAAGTCAAGTCAACGCATGTCGTCTGTCTCAATGACCCACAAAGCCCTTTCTCCTCCCCCACCGCCTCCTTTTCCTCCTTTGATCAAAGTAGTTTGCGGACATGCGTTTTTTTGTTTCGCCTAGGTCGATGGGCGTCCGGTAAGGAGCAGTCATGGCGTTTGATATTTTCGCAACCACTTCCCTATTCCAGTGCATTAGAAGGCTCTCCTCCCCTCTCCAGACATGAGTCCTGCGTTCTGAGCCCCACTGCCTACCAGCTTATGTTAATAAAATCCACTTATTTCGAAGTTGCAGGCATTCAACAACGGGAGGGTGATATGCTGACCCAAAACCAAAGAAAGGTAGTAATAAACGTCCTTGTACTTGAATCAGGCGGGCTCGAAGTTTTCATAATCGAGTTTTTGCATAAGACTAACCTCCCGCCACCGGTTGCGGAAATGCCTTCATACAAGGTCCTTCTCGTTTCAGGGGAAACAGGGCGCATCAGTCCAAGGGAGGGAAGATACGGCGCAGAGGACGTAATCTTGTCAAGCTCCCGAAGCTCACTTTCTCGCTCCATTGCCTCTTGTTTTTTTCTCTCCTGAGCCTTTTTGATCATCTCCAAACACTGGTTGTATTTCAGTGTATTCTGTTCTAACCGATGCCGGATGATTTTGGACGCGGTGCCCAGGTTTTCCGGCGAGCAGAGCGTATCTTTGTGTTCCACGAAAAATTTGTAGGCGGCATCCTCTTCCTTCCTAGTGCGCTCCTTAAACTCAAGCACGGATTTCAAGCTTTCGAGGATCTGGCGTGCCATCTCGCTGGACCGACCACGACGTCCAAATCCGCCCTCTCGTCCGCATGCGGACGTATCGATCTGGGGCCGCTCGGGCAGTCGGCGCGCATTCGCACGCGTCGAGGAGGCCGCGTCCACGCCGAGCCGGAAACGCGCGAAGCCAGAGGACAACCAACACTTGGCGGGCGCCGGTCGCGAATTCGCTCTGCTTCAGGCCCATTCGCGCGGTCTCTGCCTCACGACTGCGAAAGGCTGTACTTCAAACGACCTAGTAGTCACTGTTTGCTCCGCCTCCAGGGCAGGCGGTCATGTAGCATTTACGGCTTAATGAGGTTTTAGCACAGGCACTTTCGTCGCCTCACCCAGCGTCACAGTCCACTCTGTAAACAGCTTCCTCAAATGAACGACCACAACACGGTGTAGAGTGAAAGAGGTGAGTCCACTCTGCTACATTCATACGTAAAAGGAAGGTTTTCTCCTACGATGCCCCCTTTTTTGCTGTAGGGGTAGCGGCGCAACAAAAGTACAGTAACATGGCAGCCGGACGAGTGGTTTTGATGGACAACAACGTCACAGTGCCTTTGGTTAAAGTGAAACGGCGGAGGCGGGTTGCCGAGAGACCGAGCGGTAGACAAATGAAATCCCCCCTTTCCTGCAGTCCTCCCGCACCGTCACCACTGTGTCTCAAGACATTTACAGACGCAGGCTCCGCGACAATTCCGCGAGGTGTTTTGATGCCCCAAAGAAATACACTGGCCCCTGGCAATTCGCACCGGCGGTCGAGGGAGCCACTTTCCTTACTCTTCTCCCTCCACGCCACGCCACTTCCCACTTCAAATTAATCAATACGTCTGAGACGAGGTTGCATGTCCACACTTCTGCCTACTGAGGACGCAATAGCGCGTGGCGGAGGCCTCCTCGCCCCAGAACCGCCTACTCTCCAAAGCAGGACAAGCCATGACAGCCGCAGGTGAGGAGAGCGCTGCCCCCGAGGGCCTGAAGAAGCACAACGGCACGACGTGCCCCAACGACGGCCGACAGGCGCGAGGCGTATGGGATGATGCCGCTTCTCGTTCTGGTCGTGACTTCGGACAGATATTTATGGCGATAAAAAAGCTCCTTCGTTGTACCGTCTGTCTGGAGCACGACGCAGAGGCGAATCAGTGCGAAAACGGTCACTTGATTTGCCGACGGTGTACACATGCCCTGCAGCGGGGAGAGCACCGGGCGACGAACAATGGCACCTGTCCGACCTGTCAAGTCACCCTGTTCCCGGGACTATCGCGGTGTCTGCTGGCCACTCAGCTGTCAGCCGAACTGCCGACGCCCTGCGTGTTCTGTAACCTTTACTGCTGTCTGAGTGAACTTGAGCATCATGACAGTGTCTTGCGCCTTGTCCGACCAGTGAGGTGTAAGTACGACATCTTTGGTTGCACGTGGGAAGGAAGAGCCGATAAGGCTTTCAGCCATGAAAAAAACTGTTCATTTGCGAAGAGGTCGATCAGAGAGGTCGCCAGTCTAGTCCAAGGGAAATTGTGTCAGCGCTCAGTGGAGTTTACGGACAGCGGCAATTCTTGGGACGAAATAGTGAATCTCTTCAAAGAAAGCCCCTCCGGGGTTTTTGTGTGTGTTCGAGAGGCAGCATTATATCAAGTGACGCGCGGAAGTAGGAAAAATGATTTCCGCTTCCAGGGTACGACAGGGCAACTCTCTCGAACGGGGAAGTTCAAAGTAACGATTGAACTCGTCCTAAATTTTGAGAAATTGAAATTTTACTACCGCACCAAATTCCAAAATGAATTTATGGGGATGAAAAAATTCCGCCTGTTGGCGATTTATCGCGATAATCTGGTCATTCCCATCGTTGATAGGCTTCGGGTGCCTGAACTCAAGCACCCACGCGAGTGGCAAAAGTACCATTGTCACGTGAGCGCCTGTGCACAGAAACTTTTGTCATTGGGCAAGTGGATTTGCTGACGAGTCCACCGCCAGTGGTAGTGGCAATACAGTGAGATTAGAATATTTGGTAATCTTCGAAGATTTTCACACCTCAGGACTGTCACGCGGAGTCATCTCCGAGCGGAATGGGGCTCTTCCCGCGTCTCCGACGGACTCTCGTCTTAACGAGAGCCACTTTGCGACTCTCGCGCACGGCGACTCCACCCGGCCGGATATGAACGGTGAGCAGGCAGACGGTGGTCAGCCAGACCCTGCTGATAACGCAAGTCGGGGTCGGAGTTCGCTTACTTCACTGGATTTTACGAAGGACCACCCTGTGTTCATTGATGAAATGCTGGAGGGCGTCGTCGTCGGCATGAATGAAGCTGCAAATCGCAACCGGCAAATAGGACGAATCGTACATGTAGAAAAGCCTCTGATTGCAGTCGTCATGAAAAATAACAATGCCCTGGGGGAGTCAAATGAGGAAAGAAGCAACTTAAAGTGTCAGGACGGCTTGGCGGAGAGAGTGGGTGGCAAGTGCAGATCCACCTCCAAGGAGAGGAGTGCAGACACCCACAACACCACTGCGATGGAAGTGGATGACAGCGGAACTGCCGAAGTTCACACTTTTGATGGCTCGCCACGGGTTTTGAGATCCGGAACCCGCGTAATGGCCGCCAGAGAGAAGAGTCCCCGACGGAAGTTGACGGAGAAGCGTGTGTCCCGTGTCGCCCGGCGAATCCGTCAGACTTTCAATAAACTCGTGCCCTACTTGACAAGAGGCCATATGTGGCAGAATTTCGAGATGACAAAGTATGCCAAGAGGAAAAATCACAATCTTGCAAGATTTTCAAAATATGCAAAACGCCGCCAAGTTAGGAAACCTCGGAAGAGAAAGAGGAAGGTTGTTTTGATCAAACCGTGGTGTCTAATGGACAGCATTCTTCCCCTGTTGACGTCGGTAGCTGTCTGTTGGAGCTCAATGAAGAGGGCGACTTTGGGCTTGCTTGAAAGGGGACAGTCGGTCTTGAAGTCGTTTCGGGCCCCACGGAGGGAAACGGGCTTCCGAGATGCTGTTGAAATGCCGATTCTGTCACGCAGAATGGCCACAACAGAGTGGCCTTTGAGATCGGCGACAAGTGACCGAGAGAACAGATCTGCTGGAGACGCGCCTGGATGGTTATTTCCCTTGTAAAATTCGTGGACACGCAGAATTTCAGCGTGTTTTTTCTGGCAACCGACCATTCCGCCGTTAGTGTGGTGGTCTGTCAGTGTAGAGTGTCTACTTTTCTGGATGTTTACAAGTTGACTTCACCACAATAAGTTGACTTTGCCCACCCTTTTGGATGTTTGGGTAGACACATATAGGCGAGGTTTCCAACTCCACTTTAACTACGACGCCAGTGCTTAGTAGCGTCGTGGCGTACTATCAGAAAAGGAGTTCGGGTGAAAGTGCAGGGTCGTGCGGTGAAAATCTCGTTGATGCAGTAGATGAAGAATACCTCCCTCACTGATTGCCGACTTGGCGTTGTCTTATACACTAATTGCCCGGTAAAGGTGAATAAAAGCACGTTTGTTCTCGTCTCGGAGTAAATAGGGGGCTCGAGGACCGCAGCTCCAATTTTGATCCGGAGAAATTACAAATGGAGTTAGTGGGAATTATGCGTCCACTGCGCAGCAAATGTTTGTGTTTAATCGTTTTGTACCCTCGTTAGAATGATGAGGATCTGCTAGGAAAGTAAGACTTTATTGAATGCTGATAGAACCATCCTGATCATGCGATTTCCGGCCGTTGCGAGGTGAGATAAGCTCCCACAAGCTGAGGCAAAGTGCATAGAAAGCTCGTGGGATTCTTCTGGGGGGCAAGACGCTCCCACTCACCGAAAGATGGTTTTAGTAGGGGTGGGGCGGTGGAAGGGCGGGGAGGGCGATAGGTGAAAGCCCCGTTGCATTATACGAAATGACGATGGGGTTAAGCGATCTGGAGGACAAACTGTGCTTCATCTGAGTTGGTTTGCAGATTCTACTCAGGCCAGAGCGGAGGGACCGTCTGATGGACTGCGTGAACCGACACCAGACACTCAAGAAGGATATCCGCATTGCTCTTTTCATGAAAATCGAGCGACAATATGCCGTCAGAGTGAAAGACGACTACCTGCTTGCGGCTTTAAGCACCATTTCATTTTTGGTTTGAGGCAGGCAGTAGACGTGAGGACAAGCTAATTTGGAGGGTGGGGAGGGGAGGGGCTGAAAGAGAGCGGCATTTTCAACGCCTTCCCGATTGACGAAATCACCGCCTTCCACATGAGAGCACAAGAAGCGCGTGGATTATAATCAGAAATAATTTTATTGCCAGATTTTTGGACGATTCCGGTAAATCTTAGGATACGCATTATTACGTGCAAAGCCCGCTCTTGCCTAATACTTAAGGCAGTCCTTCAAGCCCCATACGAGGAGCGTCTATTTCGCTTTGTCGAGTGATGGAGCACTTCCATTTGACGGAGGTCCTCTGATCTGCTTCTTCAGCTCAGCTCTTACGATAAAAAAGCTTGCCCACAAAAGTGGTGCGCACAAGTCTGCGGACAGAGGGGAGAAAGTGTGACAGCCTCAGAGCCCATGGATTTTAACATCATGGAATAGAAATTTCCACGGAGATTTCATGGCCAAAGTGTCTGATTTATTCGTCGGCTGGGGGAGAACACTGACGCGTCTTCGACGCACCACTGCCCCGCCTTCGTTCAGTGTAATTCTCCCAAAGGCATTTTTTGCCTTCCTGTTAGAAACCAACCTGAAAAGCTGTGACGTGAACCATTGGTGGAAAATCTAGGCGAGCGGGAGCACGGGCTGAGCGGGGAGAAGCCAACTCCGCGTTAGTTAACATCTTTCCCTAACTCTGACTACCAAATACTGCAAAGAGGTGCTAGGTTTTAACACGCCGCGTCCGTGACTTTTTCCCTCTTCTTGCTTGATTTGCATTAGCTCAAGCCGCAGACGGGAGGTCTCGTCAGAGCGGTGATCTGTAAATTTATCCCATGTGTAAAGCCATATTTCCTCCTGTTTGCAAATTGCATGCAAAAGCGACACACGCAATACACTCAAGCCCACGCCTGCGTGGAGTTGTGGCAACGGCATGAGAATGGGCGAATCACCGCGACTCCGCGTCGGGACTCAAAGGCCTGCGAGGCCCTCGAGGCCATACACCCCAACCGGCGGGAGGGAGGGCTTTGGGCCGGTCGTCCTCACCACTGGAAGAAGAGGTAAACAAATGCAGACGAAATCCCCAACCACCATGATACATCTTAGCATATAAAAGCGTTACTACTTCTTCACAAACGACCATGAACAAGGCATTTATGGCATTAGGGACCGTTAAAACCTCATCTTGGGAGAAACCTCAGACAATTATGAAGAATCCGCTTTCTCACTACCTCCCTTGCGTGGCATCTACTCGTTCAGACGGTTCATTAGACGCGACTCTACCGTAGCATGAGGCAGCTGTGCATTGTCTCCCAAGTTACCCACATTTAAACTAACTGGGGAGGTGCTTTTACTGAGATGCTACGGGGCGTTTCATTTTCTCAGGCCACCTACAACAGTTAAGCTGTTACCTGCCCAAGTGGCACAATTTTAAGACGTTCCTACGTTACTTTGTTTCCTGTCAGTGGACACTTCGTTTGGGAACGAAATGGCGCCTCCTTGCCACTGGCAAAAACGGCCACTTCTTTTAGAGTCGAAGGAGGGTGGAGTGAAGAGTGGCACAACGCTAACTTGGGGTAAGGCTCTTCTAACCGAGATGGGCGATTAGTGAGGGCATTCCGGATCGACAGAGAGACCATCTATGGGTAGCACTTCTCGTCGAAAAATTGCATGGCTGATTGTTCTTTCACTGCTTCTTTGAGGTTCTGTGCTTCGTGATTCGCGTAACGCCTGACAGCGTCAAAAAGGAAACATCGGGCTTGTGACCTCGTCAAACTTCACCAGTCTCGAGGATTTTTGCAGATTCTGTGAGAGCAAAATGGAACTAGTAGGAGCAAAGAGGTTCGAGGCAGCAACTAGGAGCACTGCATTTTCATCTCTCTCCCCGTCACTAAAAGTCAGGGAAAACGATTTCCGTGAGGAGATGTTCGCACAACCTAACTTGAGATGTTGCACGCGAGATAACATTACATCGTTAGCACACAAAAAATCTCCGCCTTATTTCCGTCTAAGGAAATATCGCGTGGAAGTAAATTGCAGGAGAATTATTTTTGGGATCGCAAGCTGCACGCTTTGGGCGATGTGTTGGGAAGCTGCTTACTCAATGGACTTAGAGATGGAAAAAACGTGATTTCGGGTAATTCCGGTCCACTTCGCCCCCGACACCGTAGGATGCACTGGAAATTTATGCGCCTCCCAAAGGAAAGAAATAGAACCAGCGCGTATAAATGTGGGTGCCGCTCGACTGTCTCGCACCTTCGGAGAGCTTCATGCCTCCGATTTCGTCTCCTGAATTTCCTGTTAACAAAACACAGTTGTATAAGATTAACGCTTTCCATCGGAAGACTTTCCTCTTGTTGACAGATTAATGGATAAGCGGGGAAGGTGTGATAACTCCAAACACCCTGGCAGAGAATTAAAGTTGTGGCACGATAATCATTAATCGGACAAAGTAGCGTAGAAGAGGTCTGGACAGGCTATTATTAGTGGGTAATTTGTAAAAACACAACAGGATATCCGTAGTACGCACTACTAATGAACAACTGGGGGAAAGGCCACAGAGACACACAAACACGCACAAACAGGTCGGACGGGGGGTGAGGGGGAAAAGGGGGCTTTGATGAGGGCAGCCCTGCGTTTGGGTATCACAGACTCAGTGAGAATAGTGAGGGCACTGAGGAATGTGGAAAGGAGGGCGAGATGGAATGAGTGGTGAAGTCGGGGTTAAGAAGGAATGTCGAGAAGACAGGGTTCGGCCCTAAACACGGAATAAGTATTGCTCTATACAGGTTCGTCATTTAGTGACAAAATATTCTTCTAAACGTAAAAGCAGTCTCTGGCTTGAGTGGAAATGCGACCATTGCATAATGTAGTAGAGGTTGGTTTTCACCTTCCCTCCCCGTCGGCCTCTTCCCATCAGCGCTGCCGAACACTGCAAAGAAATGCCAATTAAAGGGAGGGCGCAATTTGCTATACGCATATAACGCACGCCGAGGCTTCGGGTCGACGCTCGGCCGTCGGCAGAACCCGAAATTAGCATTTCGAAAGGGAGGTGGCCCAACCGGTCGACTGTGCTCGAAGTGGTGGATGGGTTGGCAGGCATAGCTTTTAACAAAATATAATTTTGACCAGTAACTTCAACTGCGTTCTTGTACATCAACTGGCGTCCAGAAAATACGCCAAATAACATTCTTTACAGGCGGATAAATTTCGGCTGTTTGGTGATCATTCGCTCGCCAATGTGGTGCGGGTTAGAGGTTGCGGAACTCTCCTTCATCAGATGAACGCGTTAGAATCGACTACACACTCATGAAATATAACCACTTCTCGTCCTAAGGCTCATAATCCCGCAGTGTCATGATTTAAGAAGAATTTCCCCAGCTGCTAATGAAAACATTTTCTCGGGGGGAGAAATGAGGTGATTTAATAAAAGTACTTTACCCAGATTCCCGGGAAGTCGGTTTCGGAGTACCAGAGGCCACTCCGTCGTTCAGGGAGGATGGTTCCGGCTTAGATTTCTTAATGCGGCGATTTCGTTCATAGACCAAGATGAAGGCGGTGAGAACCAGCAGTTCCACGCCGATGCCCAGAAGAGGCCAAAATGTGGATTTCGCGCCTACGCAAAGAGTAAATTTTCACAATGAGTTAAATATAAAACTGACTTAAAAGATATATATTTGAGAAGAAATTTATTTGTTCAAAGGTATGAAAAAGTTCAATGGCAGACGATGTATGCGGACTTGAGGTCTTCTTGAGTTAAATAAATTGAGACGAAGACGAAAACACAAAAGTGAAAAATCCAAGCGATACTTTGTTTCCGCGTTGGAAAAGGAATAAAAAGGAATAGTAACTTACCGAATGAATTCAGTCTTCGATTCGGATGGAAAAGAAGACATACAAGAGATTCACCAGTCCCTTATTGCACATATTTTGGAAGTCGGTTATTATTTGTCGAATACAAGAATTGTCGAGGAGAATAAAATTTTCTTGAGTCTCCTCACCCAATTTTTATCTCAAAACGTTGCGCTATAAAGGCCATTTTCTCAGACACGCTTGAATTGCACTTTATGTATGCCTTGGAAAACTGATTTGAACAATGGCTGAGTAGACCAAAATGCCCAAATAGCGGAAAGTGGAGACAATGAGCAAACAGTTCTCTGAAATTCGAGTTTGTGTTTTTGGCCGTCCAGGCCCTGTTACCCCTAAATATAGCTGGCAGTGACAACAGCCCCATTATGAACGTCAACCGCACCGCCGAGAAGGTTGTGATGCGAGTTCTTTAGCTGCCACCGCCTCACAAACACCGGCAAAGCACACTTGGTGCACCGGTTGTATGCATCGGGTAACAATACAAGCCGGCCTAGGAGCTAATCAAGGGATAACCCGAAAATGAAGACAAAAGGAGAGGTGGCAGGGAGCCCATTAGAATGGATACAAACGCCGAACCACTGGCAGAAGCCATCCCTCAATGGGGTGTGTAGCAGCTGCCAGCACCACTTTTCTCAACTCTTTTGCGTGCAACCGTGGAAAGCCTATTCAACCACCGAGTAAAAAATGCAAATAATTCATTCATTCCCACTCGTTGGACTGCAATAAAATGGGCTGCACATGCTTTGAACTTCTGTTGCCATCATTGTCAATTGGAAGAAAAAGGCCGTCTTGTGCCCGATTCTCGTTCCCCTCTAAACTAATGCCACACACAGATAGGCTTCTCGCAGTCGTCGCTGTCCCACCAGTGAGAGGTTTAATAGCAGCCGTGAAGTTCTTACGCGAAATCTAACAAACCCACATGGTTAATTGAAGGTTACAAAGCTTATTTGGAAATCGTCAAGGGAACGTACTTTTGACGCGGACGAAGATACCGTAGCTGTTGTTTCCGACAGTAGTCTTTACGGAACAGATGTAGACAGCGCGGTCTGCCAAGGCAAGGGCTGAGAAAGTGAGGGTGTCGTGGTGACTTTGGGTTGAGAGGAGGTGAACACGTCCCTCAGGATCGTAGGTGGGAGAGGCGGCGATCCTACCGGTCAAGGGGTCTTCCACCCACAGAGGTTGGTTATTTCGCTGCCAGGTAATGTCACCAGCCTGAGCCTTTGGATACGCAATTATCTCGCAAGTCAAATTATATGGATCCCCTTCGTACACAGTCTCGGAAGTCGGTCGTACCACAAGCACCGGTGTTACTATAAAATTTAAATGAGACGACACTATCACTTAGTCTAATTTATTTCGTAAAAAGGAGACCGAAATCCAAATTAAAAAAGAAAAATGGATTGGTACAAGTATTACATGTTGAATGAACATAAAACTTAGTGGCGAAGAGGGTAATGTTAGGAAGCGAAAAAAAACGTACTGATGAATTGAGCTCTCTGTACTCACTCATGATCACATAAGGGCCTAAAGATAAAAACCCTTAAGACACAAATAGCAACAAAACCCTTATCTCCTCCTTCGTCATTAAAAATGATTGTTTATTAATAGATTTAAGAAAGACATCGATTCATCGTTCGAGACAATTTCATAATTTATAAATTGCATACGACGTTAGGAGAGTGAAATTAGGAGCAGATTCGCTTGGAGGAAGTGGATTAAAGGAGATTGAATAACTTAGGTTGGAATATTCATGGGCTAAACCCAGCCGTCACTGAACCTTAGGTATTTCAAGTGACAAACGTTAGGTAAGGTAGAAGTGATAATAAAAAAGATAAAGGCTATTGATATGGTCGGCAGTACTCAACTGCAAGTGCATTTAAACTTACTTCGGAAATAAACTTCTTGTTTTACAGAGGATCCTGGTAGTATGTTGAATGAACATTCGTACGGGCCAAATAGTTCTTGGTGAATGGATGTTGCTGTAATAGTAAATCAACAGCTATTTTTAACGGCACGCTGATTAAATTTGAAAGATAGTTGGTTGGGTTTAAATGGAAAAATATGGTGAAATAATCATAAAACTGGCTCTTTAAGTACAATTAAACTTAACGAAACCATGTTAAATATTTCAGAAATGGATAGCGGATACTCGAAAGAACGAGGCTCTAAACAATATAGAAGGTTTTTATGTCTTCCCTGTTGTAATGAGAAAGTGGGAACCAACAAAACGATAACATCAAGCCCGTACCTTTTAGGAATATATATTAGTCAAAATATGTCGCCAGGCAATAGACGGTACATAGGTGAAATTTCAGAAATTTAAAAAAAATCGATGGATAATTTCAAAAGAGCAAAGGCTAAAACATTGGCACAGCATCGGTGTGCGATTTAGACGACACAATTTTCATGACTTGAAGGAACTTACAAGTGACTTTCATGGTAAGATTACTGTAAATAACACCAGTGTCCGCGTCCTTGGACTCTGTTATATGAAACATATGCCGGTAGTGTTTGAGACCTTCTCCATACCACCTTACGGTAGCATAATTCACACCATTCTGACCAACTTGAAATTTGCAGAAAGCAGTAGGATGGCGTGTAAACTCGGGAACGTTATGTTTAATAGACACTTTGAAAAAATTTTTCGTGATTGGAACCGACTTAACATCCGTACCGCCAAAATCAACAACTAGAACACATCTTACAGAATAAAATGCAAAATTACTTCCATATACATGAAGATTGACGCGCGCACTGTGTATTGAGGTTTCACACTGATAGATACCGGCTTTATCAAAAGAGGTTTCAGTAAATGTAATTTTGCTTTCACCATCCTTGTTGTCAATAACAACGAGTTTAGACTGGTGGACCTCTACATAGTCTTGAGAGCTGAAACTAGCTCTTTTCCATTGAAATCCGTTCTTTTTTACGCTGTTCGCACGGCAAATGAAGGAAATTGACGTTGCTACAGGTATGGCGGCATCAGGAACATGCTTTTCATTTCCCGCCATATCAAACACTGTTATGCGAGGATTGTACGCTGAAGAAATTAAATGCAAGCAGTGACATACCGTCACAAACCGCAAACCATGTCACGAATTGAATGAACGGTAAACAACAAACGAAAAGCATCTTAAATCCGTGCTAACAGTAATGGACAGGGTCGCAACTCTAAGAATTAAATTGAAAAATTAAAACAATTAAAACTATAAAATAATTTTATTGAGACAGAAGCGTAAATTTCATCTATTTAATATTATAAGTATTGTAAACAGCGCGTAGAATCCGTATTTGACAAACGTTGATTATTACACATTTGCGAAGCATTCATCAAGGATGGGCTTGTATGTACATGGACACGAACTTTTCTGCTCAGATTAGAAATCCATTTGTCTATTTTTGGCTATTAAAGCGCTGATATATTACGCTCTCTAAATGACCTCATTGTTCCCAAATTTTCAATCATAAGATAACGGCATAAATCTTTCCGTCTTTTAAAAACTTATTAAGTGAATGCAGAGAAGGTTCAAGCGACAGCTAAATGTGCGTAACGCAGCTTAGCGATTCTTCACAGTAACCTAGCCTTCTCTGACTTACTAACTTACCGTTGAAGCTTTATGGAAACAAGGTGTGTGCTTAATACCCGTGAAAAAATATTCTCGGTTTTCCATGTTGGGAATAATATTTAGATTTACTTGCGAAAAACGCTAATAATTAGCTACTCCATATGTTTTGGATTTGGTGTCTACGTAAGCCTTGTGCACACTTTTTGGAATGTAGGATAGAAGCCGACTTAAAAGAGTAAAAGTCCTTGATATCATGCATAGTTGAGCTTATTTAACTGTAACGCTACTGTACACCTTCCACTTTATTTAAGAACTTTTAGTGGCTTCAACTTTGCGTAGTCATTTTAAACTCTCCCGGCTTCTCTTTGATCTGTCGTCCCCCACTAAGGTCTCATTCTTTTCGTGCGACGGATCCCCTTACCTCCAATTCGCGGTTGTAATGCCTGATTTTTCATAAGCATTCCTTGTGTATACAAATTCTAAATTTTTAATTTTATTGCATTCTTATTGCCTGAACCCAATTTTTGTCGAATACCCATCTCATGATCCCTAAAGTTCCCTTCATACTTACCAAATAATTTTGTCAAAATGTAGCGATATCCCGCTGCTCTCTTATGTTGTTGGTTGGCTCTTTAGTCTGCTGTGCTTAAATTTATTTTTCCTCAATGTACTCACCCTCGCCACAGAAGCGCGTTAACCGCCTCTTATCACGTTAACTGCTCGCATGTTACCTACAGTTGCATCTCACATCAAGGAGGGACATTTACTCCTAACGTCTTCTCACCTATGTTTATCCAAAGCACTCGTCATAAGCTTATCACTCCCCTTTTGCCCTTTAGATGTTTGCCACCACGCGCGACGGCTTTGGACAACTGGCACACCCCTACTACATCGTAAACATCATCCTGAGTGTTTTGTACGTTTTGACGAAGAAATTGCCCTTTGCCTGTGAGCTATTGTACGACCAATGTGAGATCGATCTCCGGGAGTACGAACTACTTATTTTCCTTGCGGCCTTCATAACCATGCGCAATAAAAGACAGTTTTCAATCCCAGATTATGTGGCCCATTTTTGCATGTTTGCTAAGTTATGTAATCTCTTTATGTTTTGGCGCCAGAGCCTCACATATGCGACAATTTACGGAGTACTGTGGCTCTTCCAAGCGTATTTCCTTTTCCAACCCGTCTATAATGGTCCAGAATCTGTCTACTACTTTCGCGAATCCACCTTCTCTGAGGTATACTACTATTTGAAAAAATTCATTTGAATTGCTCCTTCATTGCTCCAGGTGGTTGAACATGGAGACCCTCGGGTGACGTGGGTCGTGGCGTTCTATACGGTATGGTCACCGGCATGCAATGCGCTCGCCCCGCTCTTCTCTGAACTGTCACACGCCTATTCGGGTTTCACTGGCTTGCGCTTCGGTAAGGTGGATGTAACCCGGTGCCCCACACTGGCACGCCAGATGGGTGTAGATGCGACAACTTGGTCCAAACAACTCCCTACTATCATCGTTTTCCGAGGCGGCCGTGAGGTTGACCGACGGCCGGGTCTCAGTAGCAAGACGAAGAAAGTCGTAAAATTTATCTTCACTTGGGAGAACATCATCGCCGCTTTTTCCCTTAACGATCTCTATGCGCAGTGCAAACAGCAAGATGCCCAAGTCAAGCGTTCTAAGGAAGGCATGAAGAAGGCCAAGGCAACAGCCATAGGGAGCAAAAAGGATAAATGAAACAACCCCGCCTCCCGTTGGCAACTGGGTTTCACGCCTTAGATTGTGTGATTCTACTCAGCATTAATGTGCTTTATTTATGAATTTTATGAATGTTATCAACACAGCTCAAAAAGCCGTCGTTTGCACCGAATTTTGTTTTAAGTCTTGGCGCCGCATGCGAACTCCTTCCCTTCCCCCGGTAAACTTTTCATAGCGATGGCTTAGTCTTCCGACATAAACAAAAGAGTCGTCGAAACGCAAACTTGATGGCGTCAAGGCCCGCTTACTGACTGCTTTTGTTAGGCACCTGAAAAAATATCTATGAGATGCGACCAAACCTCGCTTGTTATTAGTTTCCTGTTTAGAAAAAAAAAGATGTTTTCCTACACATAAATCATTTCACGGACGGACCGATAAACTGGCTGGAGTGGAGTGAATTCTATCTTTGAGATCAGCTTCAAAACTGAAAATTGGTTTGCCTATTTTAATGTCAGCGAAGTTTAGTGGCAAACAACTTGTAAGGTTGGGCGTTTGTTCTTGAGTCACGGTGAAATATATATACTTGGGCAATCGGCAGATATAGGCGAAGTAGAGTATTTCGATGCAAACTGTTTAGTTGGAATACATATTTTTACGTCGCGAAATGGAAGCCTTTTCGAGTAAACAAGTAATTAAAGGGAACAGAAGACGTATGAAATGGCAATCGGTTTAGTATTAACGTCGAAAATGCAAGGAAGTGAACGTTTTAGCAGCCTTAGTGACGTGACAAAGTGGACTCAAAACGCGCAAGAGATTTCCTTATTGATACACTAAAGAAAAAAAATTAAGGAAACTAACAGTACGCCTTTAGATCAGAAAGTGATATTTTAGGCAATTTTAATACACCATGTTCCAATAAAATTGTAGTTCCCGGATAAATAAGACAACCGATGAATATAGGAATGAAAGCATTTAGTGGTAAAATGGAAGGGGTAGGAAATGAAATAAACAGCGCAAAAGGATACAGTGACGCTTCTAATTGGGGAATCCTGGACATGCTATTTACAAGTTCTTCGCATTTTGCCATCATTGCATACATCGACTAAAACAGAGTCCAGAGTTTGAAAGTCCACACGGAGTAAAGGTAATTACTCAAACTGGGCAAAAAAACTGGTAATTTATTTCTTAGGGTTAGAAATCATTAAATTATTATTACGATGTTTTAAGAAATAGAAAGCTATTCGAAGAAACGATCTGCTGCAAGAGAAACACTGCATATAAGGATATAGGAAACACATAGAACTGAAACCGGGTAAATGTTTTGTTAACAAAATGTTAGCCCACGATCAGATAAAATAAATTAACTAATACTTTACCAGTGAGTGAAATGGTACTGATTTTCGGCAGTACACTACATAAACATAGATCCATGAGTAAATTCGGAAGAAAAATCATATTAGGATATACGCGATGAGTAAAATCTAAATATGGTATTGCAGATCAATAGCTTGCCTTGATATTGGCGTCCAGTTCATCACACGTTTGGGAGACAAGAGAATTATAAAGACCAAAGCAATCAACGGACAAGGACGATATCTAAAGATTGGCCAACAACATGTTCATACTTGATACAAAAAATACACATCCAACCGACCCAAGATTTCAAGTATACAAAATTGTCAAAGTAAGAAACGCTTATTGAATTAAACGAACAAGTACAAGGAAGGATTTTAAAAGAATAGTGTTGCATCCAAACATAGTGGCGAAGGTCAAAAAAGGACCATAATCTACCGACTTTACTTCACATTGGTGGCTTTTAGGCAAACGTGTATGAAGTTTTAGCAGACAAAAACGCTTAAGCGCAAGATGTGTTGTTATACTCAGACGACCTTATCTCGTTTACAAATCCCTAAAGAGCATAAAGTTTTAAAGGACAAAAATAAAAATTTTTAGTATGAAAAGTTTATTTAGAGAGTTTAATGTCAGTACTACCCTTTGCAGGCCCGTCTCCAAATTTGCCAGTAATAACGTTGTCTCAGCATCAAGTTTTTTTGCGCAAGCCTCAATTTCACCGATTGAACCAGCGCCCAGGCTATGTATAAAGAAATATAATCAGGGCTAAGGGGTAAGGTAGTCAGAGCGAATGAATAAGCTGCCAAACTCCGACCTATTCTCCATTTTAGGCCGCGAAAATCGGACGCCCCAGGAATGCGCCACGAATACTTGAAGAAGTGGTGATTATAAGAGATAATCAAACAACAACAAGGAACGAAAGAGATTTTGTTGAAGTATAGTATAAAAATGGGTAACTCTTATTTTTGCCCAAGTGTAACACGGTACATTTGTTAATATTGTAAGACAAGTAGGGCAGTGTAAAGTAATTGATTAGGAGAAGGAAATCGGAAAAAATAACATGTGCTATAAAACATTACTTGTCTTCCATAACGCCGTTCTACGCTAAAATAACATTTGATATTTGATTAACTGCGATTTTAACTAGCAAAATGTGGCTACTACTAAACAGAACAGCTTTCACTTCCAAAGAGCCCGTGAGCATTCTTAACAAGGATTTGGAGTCTCCTGCCAACAAAAAATGCTTTTAAAGATTTACATTCATCTTACTTGCGTAGTGTGTTCTATAACGCAAAAATAATTATAAGCGAGGTCCCTTATTGGTGTAAAATAATTTAAAAATATAGTAGGCTGAACCGAAAATCTATAAAAAAAATTTTGCACGCATCACCATTATCGATGTTATTGCGTCGCTGATTTTCCAGCTAGGGGTAATGCCCCATTCTCATTAATTAGCAATTTAGATCGTAAATCCAAAGGGGCCGTGAAGGTGAAGAAAGAAATTTAATTTATACCCCCTGTGAATGGATTTTTCAGTATCCGGCGAATTTTTGGCATATATAAGAATGTTTTGGTTTTCCTTCATGCGCTTATAATTCTTAGATTTAACCATAATAATCCCCTAAGTGTTTGTTGGTATGTTCTGATTTAAAAAATTTTGGAAAATTTTGGCCACCTTTCCTTCGTGAAGTGTGAGTTTTCCTTATTTAAGTTGCCATTAAACCCCATTGAACCTGGCTAACCTCACTGATTGTAATTTTAAACCTTGTACAAATTTATATTTGGGTTATTTTATCTTATTTTTAATGTTCTCTTTGTGTTGCATATATTTGTGCATTTTTTATTCAACCTTTACTTTGTTTTAATGGATAATTGTAATTTGCTAATTTCGCCACTAATACGAAATTGCGGTTGCGCTATCGGCCCCGGGTATATATTTCTATGAGTAAATTAGGACTCCACATCATAGAAGCCATCTTTTCCAAATCAATTTTTAAACTGTTTTAATTTTGGCGCTGTTTCTGTACTATTTTTGTTGTGAATGTTGCGTTTGTACCTTTCGTTTATTTATCAGCTTACATCACCTCTCAACTATAATTTTGACCCTCAACTTTTGAATAACCCTTGCCGCGTTTGTTTATTATTGTCTTATAACCTTAGATTTGTGCGTATAAGTTACGCATATATATATCCTATGCTGTATAACCTTGTATAACATCTTGTAGTAATTTCTAATTTATGCTCAAACCCTTTCGCTTATGGTGTTATAATAACGTCCTTCGGCAAGTTCAATAACTTGTATCTTACCTTAACATATGGGGCCTTTCTTATCTAATTGTTACCGCAGTTGTCTTGGTTTAAACTATCCTTGTTGATGCTACGTCAATGTGCTTACCATTTTCTATTGATCTTAAAACGTTTTTCTTGGTTTACCGCAAAATGGTAATTTCTAGTATCTATGTAAAAATATGATTCCAGTCGTGTGCTGTTCAATTTGTAACTCACTCGTATTTCCAAAATTTGTTGCGTTTTGTCAGGAATAACATGCATGCATTTTTGGGCTGGCACAGTTACAAAGCTATTGGTTCTGTAACATACGCCCTAATCGCCTTAATTTGCATTCAAAATCGTCCTTACATAAAGCGTAACCATCAAGCTTTGTGATTTTACGCCTGCTGATTTCTTCTTTGTTTCTAGCATTGAAGGCAGTCCTCGTAATTGAGGAGTATTAATGATTTATTGGTTGAGAATTTATTATTCATTTGATAAAATTGCTCCCTCTTATATTTTATTTAAATGAGAACTAAGAGAACTGTTTTCGATCCAAGGTACCACTGTTATTTCATTATTTGCAACAAAAACCTGGAGGCAATGTTAAAGGCAGCCCAAAATAACGTTAGAGCAGTTCCAATGGATAGTTTTTATTATTTTAAAACGCCTTAGATATCTCCAAAATTCTAAACTAAGTTCCTTCTATTTAACATTGTGACTCGGTGCGGGGTCTCGTAAAAGAAAATTGATGTATATGAAATTCGTAATAGGCATGCCGAACGTGCATTTCTGATCGGATCGACCTAAGTCATCCTGATAGATACTGGCGGTTATTGCACTATATTAGGACACACGGAGCTTTGAACTGAACAACCGCCTACTTTTGTTCAGCAGTGTGCTTCAAAACAGTGTGTCCATATGCAGCACGCCTCCTTGGCCGCAATAGGCCGAAGAGCTACGATAGAAGTGCAGGATAGCCTCACCGATTCATTGGAGACTCGGAACGCCAAGGAACCGTCCTCCCAATTTCCGGATCGTGTGGCTTCGGGGTCGGGGAACGTGTCTCCATCCTCACCTCGAGGGCTGCGTTTAGACGAGGTGCTACACCACCTGCGTACAGTGGACCGTCAACTACGTGAACTCCACGCTTCTCGGCATGCTCCACCCCTCCCTATCGGCGAATCGTCGAGTGTCGGCCCTTGGGGAAGAAAGGTATTTTAAACGGCGGACGCACCTGATGCATTGTCCCTATTGCTACCGCTTTTAACACAAATACGAGTTGGCTTAGTCATTCCCATCTTCGTCTAGGCCAGGTCTAGGAGGAAAGCAAGATAGATTGAGTTTTTCACGCCTCCTCACCTCCTTTTACGATATTCGCAGTCACATTCCTAATTTCTTTGTAGTTAATTAGTTTAATTTCAAATTCGAAGTTATTAAATCGCTCGAGTTGAGGTCGTCGGGATATTCTGATCCAAAATCCTAGTAAATTTAATTTACTCGTTTATCTAAAGTTCTGGCCTCAATTTATCAAATATATTAATATTTTCATGCTCCCTTGTCTCGGTGGAGAAAAGCAAGAGCTAAATTCCCGTTAAGCGGAAGGAAGGAATTTGACATCATTCTGACATTTAGCTCACCGATGTTGGGCACATAAGGCCTCGTCTGGCTATTCACCACAGGCACCTCTGTGCTCGTGTTGGTTAGTGCTCTCAGAGCCTTTATTGGCTGTTATAAATTTCAGAATTTATTTCCATAAGGCATTTCCCCAATTATGTGAGGGCACTTTTAGAGTCAATTAAGGTAACGTTGAAGTTAAGGCGAAAATCTACTTAAATATAGCCTCATAGCCTAAGATACTTACGTGGATTGAGAGATAAGAAGCAAAGATAGATTAGGTAACGAAGAGGCAACTCAGCGAGTTCCACTCTAATGGCAGAACCGGGATTTAGATGAGATGTTTCCGCCGGAAACGACTGACTGCGAAAGACGCCATAGTTGGTCGTCACCTTTCCAGAAACATTCAGCAGACAAGAGGGTTGATCATACCTGTGCTGTTTTTACGTGAATTTGTGCTCCAGCCTTTTGCATAGCCATTTTTTTTGCGTCCGGACGTCCCCTCGCCCTCACATACGGCAGCGTTATTTTTCATTTTCACATTGGACTGCTCCTGAACATGTCAATAAGCGAAGGAAGTCGCATTAATATTTCCTAAGACACCGGTACTTCGAGTAACTTTTAAGCTGATTGGAGGAAGAGGAGGTGAATCTACTCGGATTAGGGTAACGAGAACGCAATTGAAACGCCAATTTTGAATGAAATTTTACTAAGAAGGTCAGGCGACCGGTGGACCGGCTGCCATCATCGCGTCCACCGCCTAATCGTAGACGCCGCGCGGCATCACAGCCTGTAGTGGTCACTGCGCCGGACGAGCAGTGGCTCCGACGAAAGCGTCACTCTGGTATGAAGTACAACCGCACACATGTGAATGGCCTCTTGTCACAGGCCCGAGGAGTTGAAGTAAATTTGTACGCGGCGGAGAGTTCGATGCGAGGCCTGCCAGGGAAGGCCTGGCGCCCTCTGGTGCGTCGCCAAAGACCGCTTTGTTTGCCGGCGAGGACAATTGTCTCTGGCATCCGGTGTGTTTTGTCCAGAGGAGCAAACTTGGTCGTCAATTGGCTTTACAACTTGCCGTTCTTATGCTCCTTTCTTAAATTTGACATGTTACAAATTCATTTTCTCTAAATCCACATGCAAATAGTAAAAAAAATTCCTGTGTTCGTTTTCCCAGTTCGCAGATCTCAAAAAATCAACTGTCACAAATGTTTAAGACATAAAACCAATCCGAAACCTGTCTTTTGAGGTTAGTTGCATTTGAGGTGTTCGTGCCTTGTTCCACCATGAGGAACAAGTCTGGGAGACGTTTAACATAAAGCGCCCACCTCAGATAGTTGCGTTGCGTACCACACTCCATAATTACGCAAATTCTACGCTCAGAGGATTTAAATTTGGCTCGGTCGCGGCTCCTATCTCATCTTTCATTTTGAAGGGATTTGGTTGTACGCTTCAATCCGCTTAGCTGACGCCATTCTCTTCGCACAACTGGCTGGCAGCATCGCTTCTCGAAGTAGCAGCCCGCTTAACACCTTCAGTCGAGCAGAACAGGGTCTTTCTTTGGCTGGAAACGAGTATTCGCGCCGTATGCTCTCCGTCCCCGTTTTGGGGCAGGAGAATGGCCATTGAAAACCACCGATTTGTCTTGAAGAGGTAAAGAACTAAACCTCAGGCCCTAAATTTCTGCACGTTCGCAGGAAGAAGAAGTGTTTTGGTAGTGCCGACCTCACTCCGTGGTGTATAGAGTTTTTCTCGTTTATCTCCCTCGGCGTCAACGGAGTTTTCGTCGATGGCTGTTGGTCTTCTGATGTAGGTTTTGACGCAACCGTCACAGGTGATGCTGTCAAATGACACCATAAAGTCTGCAATAACTTAATCCCTTTGACGTGGGCACACCCGGGGGGGTCGGTGTGTTTTTGGGCGACGCTCTTGAGGCAAGAGGATTTTGGCTGTCACCTTGACTAACTTATTTAAAATAAGTCCTGCGGTTTCATGTCATTACCAACAATGGCCTGGCTTTAACACAACTTTCGTCTTGGATATTGCAAGGACGCATCGATGCGTCCGGAAGCCTCCTCGCTCCCCCATGCGCCTGCCTTCGCCTGAAATTCCCTCATCCCACGATTTAGCACTAAAGACCGGCCTTTTCGAAGGCGCCTCGGCCGACCTTCCCCCTTGCCTCCACGGTAATCCCGCCTTTAGTGCGTTTTTTGATTACGCGGCGACTAATTCGCCTAACATTCCTCTAAAGCATACATTGGGAGAAATTCGCCGAATTAACTTTGGTGTCGGCGAGGCTGCCGGATCTGGTGCGTAGGGAGAGCCTTTTAGCGCCACTCTCATGTAGGAACGAGCACTTGCTGTTGCCTCGCCTAAAGGAAGATGGGACTTGTTACAATGTTGCCAGATTACAATGGGGCTTGTGAATTTGGTCATTTGTGACCACTGGAAAGATTAACTCGGCAATAATCGCCACACGAATGTGGTGTGGCGCCGCGGAAGGAATTCACGCAGACGTAAGTGCAACATGTTGATGTGTGTTTTGGCTTTGTGAAATTACGAGCATGAAAGAATGACTCGCGGCGTTCAGGTGGGAGAGCGAGGAGTGGCTTCAGCAGATGGCACGGGGAGGGTGGCACTCAAGAGCTGGCACCTCTCTTTTCCCCAATCGTCCCCACTCCTCGCCGCCTGCCTATCGATTAAGAGCATGCCAACCTGCCTCTTCCCTTGGTGAACTGCGTCTCCAACGAGTTGCCTGCCGGAGCACCCTCCTCCCTGCCCTAATACGTCCTCCGCGGCACCGGCAGAGGCATCCTCGTGACTTCACATCAACAACCATTTCTGGCGATATTTATAACCTCCCGCATCGAGGTAGCCGTGGCTTTTAAACTCGCAGCAGCGTCATTGGTTTCGCTCTAATCAGTTGATCTTAGGCCTTTTATGCCCGGCTGTGACGACACTTCAGTTATCCACGCGGCGCCTTCCCCACACATTTTGCCTTCTGCTCCCACTGCAGTTTGGTTTAGTAATTATGTGGAAGGAGAGAGGCGAGTGCCGCGTGCTTTGTGCTGCGAGGGGGTTTGGGCGGCGTGCTGTGATGTGTCTCCTCTCCCCCCCCGGGTGGGGGAGGGGGACACCGTCCGAGGAACGCCACTTCCAACCCCAGCCACACAAGCAAAACATGACTGTTGACGCTTATTCGAGGAGGGAAGAGGTTGGCAAGTCTACAGAAGGGGGCGGGGCGTGAAGATTTCACCTCGAGCAATTCTCCTGTTACCCACCGATTGGCTGTGTGCTTTCGAGGTCAGAAGAAGGCACCCTTCCCTTCGAGCAGTGCCAGTCATCTTCTCCCTCGCCCTCTTTGGCAGTTATTTTGTGCAAGACTTTGGCGCTTTCGCTCCTACGCCACTTTTGGCTGAGATAATTAAGTTTTTCGCAATCTCGCGTTAACTACTCGAAGCAAAGTGCATGCGGATAGCCGGATGAAGTGAGGAGTTACAATTTTTGTTGTCCACGCTTGACTACCTATTGTCCTTCATTCATATACTTCCATCCGTCGGTGTGATTGTCGAGTTCAAGCGTCCCAATTCGAATAATCGCTCCTTACACGTTTCCATGAAGTGGACTTCAATTTTACTTAGACGCCAAACTTCTCCTCAGAAGGGCAGTCCTGTGAAACGTGTGTTTTAGGTGGGGATCTGGCGAATAATTTACACTTCGCGGTTGAGGACATCACCTGAGGCGACCCGCGCTGGTTTTAACTTGGCACAGAGAAGAGCCTCGGGAGCAGTCTTCAGCCACCTTACACAAAACTCGCCTTGCTTTCCGCATTAATAAAAAAACCCCCTTCTGAGTCCAATATTTTGCCTCACACCCTCCTCCAGGCCGCGCTGCGAACGTGGGGAGGAGGCGGGCTCGACGCCACTTTCGCTACGTCCCATTTGGCTGTGGGGAAAAGGCAAACCTGACGTTTCAGGTAGCAGCTCGCCCTGCGAGGGAGTGCCACGGCCCGTGGTGGGGTGGAGTGGGCGACTTCCCACCTCGACTCATTTGTTCCCACCTTCTCCCTTCACGCCAGATTGTCGCCACGGTGTTTCACCGAGGCGAGTGTGTCTGTTGGTGGGAGGGTGGCCTAAAATAGCAGCTCTTTCCAATGCCCTCGTACCACTGGACCGTAAACAAGACCAACACTGCTTTTCTAAGGAGTTGCCCTCTTGGCTTTGGCGAACGGAATCCGCCTCCAGGCGCTCGGTAGGACAGCGGATGTCTGCGGTTCTTTCTGTTCCAGCCATCCGCCATTAAAATCACTGGCAACAGACCCTCTGCCTTTGGCTGTTGCTGGGCAGGATGGACCACTTTCGTGGTAGACTGGTCCTTTTAACCCCAAACATTTTAAATCTCATTCACATCATTAAGTTTCAAGAGAATTTAATTTTGATTCGTCTTGGCCTCCTTCTCCCCCTCCTCAGCTAAGTTCCGGCGGCATTTAATCCGCCTCCGTGGCTAGCAGCCGTTGCTCGTGGATTTTCCTCATTAGTCACTCTTCCAGTTATGAAAAAAGTGAGTTTGCGCGATATCCTTTCGTGTTTCAAAGCATATTTCTCCTCATACTGCTGCACTCAAGACACTGCTTGCTTCAGTGAATGGGTCGCAGGCTCCTCTCAAAACGCGTGAGAGAGAAAGAGGTTAGCCTCACCATCCCACAATCCTGCCACCCGGCCATCCACGCTCCCACTTAAACGCGGATGCACATGGGCAGCGAGAGGGGGGAGAGAGCGAGAGGCAGACACAGACGGATACGGACAGTCGGGGGAGGGGAGCGAGGGGGGGGGGACTTGAACATGTTCTGGGTGTCGGGGCGTAAGGAGGAGTGAGAAGAGCGGTGGCAGTAGCAGCAGCAGCAGCAGCAGCAGCAGCGGCGATAGGAGAACGCGGTTGTCAGAGGTTGTGGGCTAAAAATAGCTCTGAGTGGGGCACACTCATATGCCTTCCTCCGCGAGCCGAGGTGCGCGCGTGTCTGCCATCTGGTCGGCCTGGCGTGATTGGCGCAGCGGAACGAGGCCTCTACTACTAAAGTATAAAAAGATAAATCTAATTTTAAAAGCTTCCTACTGCGTTAGCAAGGCCTTTTACCAGAGAGTTTGTTGCCAATTCCACGGAATTAGGGTGTGAGCCTGCGTGAGCAGCAAGTCGGGAGCCTTCGCACTCCAATTTGATTGGCATTGCGAATGTCAGAAAAGGTGGCAGACGAGAATTGTGAGAGCTTCTGCAAGGCGCTCGACGATGACCATGATGGGCGTTGAGCTTGGCACATGTAGGCTTCATTCCACCCTCCATTCGTGTGTTCCGTCCGACCTGCTCCTCCACCTCTTCGCCCCAACACCGTCCGTAGGCGAACGAGGGCCACTTCATCTCCTGCGACTTTGCCGATGGCGTTTGGATGTCCAACAAAAGGTCTCTCAACCACAGAGATAAATCACATTCTTGAGGGGAGTTGATGGCACTTGGAATGGCAAATCCTTATGCAGTTACTCTTGTCGCTGCAGGTGCAAATATGGTCAAAAAACCCGCAAAATGTAGTCATTCAACAGCCTTGCGTTGCGGGAATTTTAGATGTCCGCCGTCGGTGTGCGGGGCATACTTTGCGCGGCTTCAGGGTGTCCGGAGCGAATGCAGAGTATCGCGCACGCTCTGCACCCCAACAAGGCCGCCTCCGCAACGCCTCACCGAAGTCAAAAGCTCTTTAATCTGCGCATATTTTAACTAATGCCACTTTACAAATCGAGGCAAGCGGGTGGGCTTTTTTCCTTCTTCTGCACTGTAGATTATTTCCGCTGGTAATTTATTAAACTCGCCTCGGTATCTACACGGAACCGGCCGCTGGACTCACGGGAAGACGGTCCAATCTGGGCTGTAATGAGGAGGAAGGGGAGGGGGAGGGACAAAGCTGCTCGCAGCCAGGGCCACGTCCTCCAACTGAGTAAATTTCCGACTTGGTGATCTCGTGATAGTTGAATTGGCCAGAGCCCCGTGGGCAGTTGACAGGTGGAAAAGTGTAACTCCAAAAACCAGACGTAGGCGAGACCATTCACTTGTGGACCTGTCCGTCCAGGAGGACACTCTGGAGCTTTTTGCCTGCCGACAGGCTATGCCGTCTTCTTCATATTCGAGCATCACAGAAGCATAGCTTCTCCTCGTTGCCGGACACGAGGGCGATAAGCCGCCCTGCTTCTGTCTATCGAGGATGCGTCCACAGACGTTCAGCCCTCTAGGTCGGCGGTGCCTTTGTGGACCGAATTCGCGGGTATGGGGGATCATCTCGCAAGGCCTTACTCCGGCATCGAGGGCTGAAACTCCTCCTGAAAGGCCACTGAGACGATAGAACTACCGTTTGCCCTGAAATTCTTTGTTTACCCTCCTGTGTTGCTGCGCAGTGTTCCTGTCTCAAACATTCACGTTCTTTTCATGGAAATTCCAGCCAACAGAATAAGTTGTCCTCACTAATTTTAAGTGTGGAGCTGTTTCTGAGGACTTTAGAGCTCCACACCCAGTCATATGCCGATATCGTCGAGCGTTTTATACACATAACTTAGAGGAGAGGGGCTATATGAGATCATTTTCAACATAATATGCGTTCCCTCGAATATCACCGCGTGATCGTGTCGATTCCGCCCTTCTCTCGTACCACTTTTCCACCGCCCGAGCATATTTTTGTCGCATTCATTGTCACTCACATGGCAAATTTTTCGGAGTGACTCTCAGGTTGCGTGTAAGGCGGAGAAAGGAGCACGGTGGAAGCTAACGACGTGACTTCCCACTGCTTTCTAATTTCCTCCTCCGCATTTCACCACACGCCACCGTCTCCACTGTCAGTGGGACGAGGGCATCGTCATGTCACAGATTGTTTTCATCACTGCCTCACCCCAAGCAGAGATTTTCTCCCACTGCCCCTGAGATGCCAAATGCCAGCTGTCTTCATTGGCCAACTTTAACACTTTCACCCCACCTCTCCGTGATGCGGTGGTCGAGCACAATGGCGGCTGTTTTGCGTCGGCGGGGCAGCCGTCCTCTGACGAGGCGAAACGGGAAGTCACCTTTGAGGTTGTTCGCCACTAAAAAGTCCTCACTTGTCGGGATTGCAATGCTGCGATCGGCGGCAATTCCCCCAGGAAAGGTAAAATCGCCATATATTTCTCACAGTGCGCTCGCAATGATCCGCCCCTTGTGCCCGTCCACTTCTTCCTCACACTCCCATTCGCCTCCTTCAGCCCCAAAATGCAATTATCCCAGTGGAGAGGGCGTGGACAAGCCACTTTTTAGAAGTCAGCTTCATGTCATTCGCACTTGGAGCACGTGTGCTTCGCCATAGTGGCAGTCCCGCAGAGTCACAAGTTTCCTTCCTTCGAGGTTCGCCCTGTGGTACAACAAAGTGGGACGATGCTCTCGCGTCTCGAAGTTCCTTCTTAATCCTAAAGTGTTCCCATTCCACCAGCACCAACGCAGCCTCTGGGGTGAAATGCTTCTGTTGCCTTCCACTCATCCCATGTAATGTCGTTTCTGCTCTGAATTTCGCCTCTACACCAGCGCAGCATACTATCGGTGTTTGATTCCGGAAATGCCGTATACGCGGGGGTTGCATAGAGCCATCGTCACCATCTTCGTGCGGAACACGCTCCAAGCTCGGTATGGGTCTCACGATGCCCGAAGATGGCTTCATCGCCTCCATTTCACTTTGGGAAGAAGCACTTCGATTCCATGAGGGTAGAGACCGGTCCCAGTCTTTTTCATGTCACCGCGTTGGGGAGGACTCCGTTGTCACAAATGTGACGCCTTTTGTCTGTGTGTTAGTTAATTTCTGTGGGCGTTCAAACGCTTATCAGCCCTGTAATTATCCCTGCCGCGTTCACCTCCGCGTGTGAACAAGCGGCACATAAAAGCCACACGAAACGATGCGTTCCACTGGTTAGTTTACGTGTCGGCACTAAAGTGCTCCCGATTCCTGTGTTATTTCACCAAGATTGACTAGTGTTTCGGGCGAGGAGAAGAGGAAGTGGGAGAAGACATCAAATGAACCATCAGGCAAAAGAGGGCGGGGTGTGGGTCCCTTCTGTACAAAGCAGGCCAAAATAGGGTCGCCGTGAAACTCCTCAATCTTTGCCCTCTTCGTCAGAACTTAGACGCTTTGCACGTGACAGCCCGAAATGAGAGGCCCTTAGGTGAAGCTGAGCTCCTTTAAGGACTGGCATTGACCAACATTAGCGCTCCAACAAACAGGAAGAAAGCAGTAGAAGCCTCGGTCCCGTCTGTTGCAAGTGTGAGTCGCAGTGGAGCTGCGGTGGGGAAGAGTCAACACCAGCACGCTGAGGCTATCATAAGCAGTAATTTTAATTTGTTACTCTGATAAGTTTACACCAGCCGGGAAGCGGGAAATGACACTTTTGGGATCTGCTCAGTGGGTTGCATGGTCGGAATAAACAAGCCATTTTATTTTCTTTTCCCAGTCGTCAATGAATGATGGAACGTCTTCGAGTGTACGGTGCTGCCGGCGGTTGGGAGAGTTTGTTCGAGCGGCAAAACGGGCTGTAGAATTGCATGTTGCATTGGTTCGACGCGAGACCTTCAATTCGGCTCTTGTGGAGCTTTCTCAGTCCGTAGACCAAATGGTTGAACAGGAATATGCCAACGTCTCCGAAGGCGCCACCAGCCTCATGAAGGCCTTCACTTGCTCGGACAACGGCAGAGGTAATTTGACTGCCAAGACGAGGATGAGTTCAGTGCGCGGAATTTGTGAGGGCCTGAGACAGGGTCTGTCCCTCGTCTCCAGGACAAACACCCTTCTCGCCAATGAATTTGCCGAACTGGCACCTCCTCCGCCGAGCCCCCATTGGCACACTTTGTTGATAATTTCTGTCCTAATCGCCGCTAGTCATATAGTCAACGCTGGCCTCCTCCTCCTTTCCCAGTCTGACTTGACGCGCTATACCCACGCCGAGCTGTGGGAGATAACCCGGGGGATGGAGGAGTTGAGCATGCTCACGGAACGCGTGCAGGAGCAGTTGGACGAGAAGAAGCAGAGTCGGCTGCGCCGTCTACTTCTGGATATACGCCCCTTCAGCAGTGCCAGCAAGCCCCTGGAGCAGCGCTTGTCAGAGCTTTCCCTTCTCACCGACCCGATTGATAGCCTGAGGCCGTCGTCTGTTGGCCACATCATCTACCTCCTCGCTCGTTACCGCTCGTCGAACCTGGCGCATACGATGGCTGGAGATCTGCTGCAGGCGCTGAGTGGGCCTGCGAGAGACTGTGACTTTCTCTCTGAGCTCGTTCGAAAGGAATACGAATTTTGTTCCAACTTCCTCGATGTCATGACCCAATCAACAGAACTATTGAGGAATTTGCGTCGAATTCAGGAGACCGTGGACTCTCATCCGAAGAGCATTCTGCACCGGAGGAACCCTGTCGAGTCCGCCCCACGCATTAACTCCCGAGTGTCCCGAAAGCCCATCCACATGACCAAAACCGAGTCCATTGACAAATTCATTTCAGCATTTCCCGATAAACCCTCCAAACAGGCAAAATCCTCCACCCCGATTGAGGAAGGGGATGAAGACGGGGGCGAGAAACAGCAGAAGAAAATTGTCCATTGGAGTGACTACTACGAGGTTGCGTTAAGACATCGGGTTGTCGGGCGCTACCTGCAACTGACGTGGATCGGACTCAGTGAGGAGTTGGACAGAATCCTACAACTGGTCATTCCAGCCGGCTTAACTGACAATCTGAAGGTTCCGCCCCCGTGGCCTATGCAGGGCAACCAGGAGATACGCCAAATGGTCGCCAGGATCCAGGAATTTGGATCAAAAGGCATGTGAATGTTCGAGGCGTCTTCTTTAACTCGGAGTTAATCCGCAGGGACTAACTTGTGTAGCGCCACACTGCCCCAACGCTGGCTGTTGTTTCAGGAGCACCCTCTAGTCTCTCTAGTCTCGCCACTTGCAGACAGTAGGCGATTTAGTTTGTTGCCTCTCAGATGTGGGAGAAAATAGAGTGCTTGCCAAAAGCCATCAGTGTTTGACTTCTTTTAGCTACTGAAATTCTTATTTCCAGATATTTTGAGGTAGAGATGAAGAAGTAACCTCATTTCGCCCAGCCACGATAGCAGTTTGTTTTAGGGCCTATCGCCTCTCTAGAACGACTATGTGAATGAATGAGCCACGGAAGTCTGTTCCTTTTGGGCATTTTTCATGATTGAGAGAATCACGTGAACAGGACTACTATGAACTCTCCCCTGAAGAGAGAGGAAACCCTTAATGAGTGCGCTTTTTGGGTCTTTCAGATGGCCTCCCTCTGCCACTAAAGCGGGGTATTCAGCGGCAGGCCGAGCGATTGCGGATATGCGCTGACATATACGACTGGTTCGAATGTAAGTCCCACTCTCGAGACGCTTATTCGGCGCGTAGGAACGTCGGCCGCAGCAGCTTTCCCCCCTTTCGACCCTGTCGTAGGCCGCCTTCCCGGCCACGCAGCCCCAGAAGTGCTCTCTGGTCCTGATCCACCCTGCAGGCGTCCAGTTGGCATCCCAGACAGTTTTTATAATTTGTTTGCCTTGTGTCGGCGGATGAGGAGACACCTTCTTTGCTAAGGGAGTCTTTCATCTCTCACTAACCAACAGCCTAGTTGTGTGAACGTGCTCTCCAAATGAACAGTTGGTTGGACGACTCGCAGCAGAGGGGAGGGAGGAGAGGAGGGGTCTCAGCAGCGATACTAATGCAGTCGCATCAGATATCTATTTCACCTTACCCAAAAACAGAAAATATCTTCTCCATGCACTCAATTGTGGTAGCTAGTTCTCCCCCTCCCCCTTACGCCCTCCCTCCCTCTCTCTCTCTCTCCTCCCTTGCCTTAACAATTCTACCGAAATGGAAACTCAGCCAACGAGTTGTCGCGTTTTTAGGGAACCCGGGAAAGTGGGTCGTCGAAGCCGACGATGCAGATGTGTTCTGCACGCCGCTTGGAAACGGCCTCAAGAATATCTTCAACGAACTGCTGAAGCACAGGCTCTTCAACACCGATGACCTTTTGAATCGACTGGCAGAGGTCTCTCGCAACTACTTGGGTGAGACACTTTGTTATGCGGTGGCTTTTTCCCCTCACTCCGCTTTGCGAGGGTTCATGAGAGCGGCGCCACCATGGGGTTTTTCTCGCAGAAACTAGAGCCTCGTGGAAGTCTGCACGCCGTGAAGGGGACTCATAAAAACATTTTACAACTCCTGTTGACGCGAGGGCAGATGTTTTCTATTTATCCTGGCAGAAGTAACCGTAAATAGCGAATGGCCAAGTCAGATGGTGCCTGCGATTGTGTAGACAGGCGTGTTATTCATCCTAGGACGGCTCGAACTAGAGGTGGAGGCTGTGAATCGGCAAAGCGATTTTTCTCACCGATTACTGCGTCTCCACTTGGATCAGTTCTTCCGCATGTCAAGTGAATTCCTCGCGGAAGTCCTGCACGAGTGTGTAGCTCTTCTGGCCGACGCCCAGCATTCTCTCGGATCCGCACCACCTCTCGTCGAGTACATCTTTAAGGCCAGTCATCAGCTCGACCTCCTCCTTTCCCTGCTCACTTTTCTGCGGACCACGCTTGACTATTTTACATCACTCCGAAAGGCCCTGGACACCCCTGAGTTGATTGCGGATATTGTTAGTGCTAAATTTGAGGAGAGATATTTAACCTTCCGGTTGATGTCTCTGGAGGCGCTGATGTCAAAGACAAAGGTAAGTGGAGATTCTTGGAATTCCCCTTTCCTTTTCTCGCAATTTTGAGCAATCTTAACTTAGTCACTCGGATCTGTAAGTGATCTAAGCAATTGCGATTTATGAAGAATTATTAAAGCGAGTGTCGAAGAGGGTAGAGAAGTGTGCAAAACTCTGGGGACGCATCAGACGGCTGCTGGAGGATGCCTTCACGGTTGACCACCGACTCGCATCCGTGCGATGCAAACGCATCGCTGCCTGTCTGTGCAGACGAAAATACTCCCGCTTGTACACGGATGGGTGGGTGCTTGTTTTTTTTTTACTTGAGCCCCCTACGAAAGACGATTTTTTGCCCTAAGGACGGTCAAACGGCTCTGCAAGCAGCTCACTCTCGATTTTGGAGGAGTGTCGCCTCACAGCAGCCGCTGACACTACAACAAGCAATTATGCGTTCCAAAAGTCCTGACGTGGCGGAAGTTGACAAAATATGCGACGTTTTTGGCAAGATTTTGGAAAGTTTACCCCGATTTGGTTTCAGTGGATGCGCAACTACAACGGTCCCCCCGAGCAACACCACGGAGGCCAATGGAAATGCGACGAGGTGTTGGGAATCCAATGCCAAGCTGGCAACTACAATCGCAGAATCCATTCTACTTTGTTTGGAGCGTGGACTTTTGGTGAATGTGTACGTTCTTTGTTGCGGTTGCGCTGAGTAGCCAAAGCAGACAGTGTAGAACCGAAAGTTGGTGAAGGTTCTCGTATTTCGGTGGCATGCGGCTGGTGATTAGAGGGTGCGAGGTGTCGAAGGGACTCACTTACCATCGCGGCGCCTCTTTTTTTATCATGCTGGCGAGTGGAAGCACAGCAAAGTTCCCCGAAGGTTTCGCAGTAGTGATGCGTCTAGTCCCTCCTCCGGTGGAGTGAAAGCTTAAACAGTCTTGTGAGAGCAAGACACAGAGGCTCCCTCTTACAACGGCGCCTCGTGACTCTTCTGAGCCTAGGGGCTTCCGGACGCATTTGGCAGTAAACGGCCTTCGTAATACCAAAGACCCTCGGTGCTGCGGACGAAGTCTACGAACCCACCGCATTTGGGCAGGCAGGAGTAGCCCTCGCCGCAGAGCGACATCAGTCCACCAGGATCGGTCTCGCTTCCCACCCCCCTCTGCGGCATACATTAGCGGAGTGAGGCTATTTTCTCCATCTTTCGCCTCGGAAAGGACGTTGATTATGCTGGTATGGTTTGAACGAGAACGCTTCACTGGTTATGCGTAGACACGCAACAGTCATATCAAACTGAGTGGGTCAAGTCTCCTGGCCTCGTAGCGCACGCAGGAAATATGCGTAAATGCTCTCAATCGGGCAGTTTTCACCCTCTGCTCATCACGCGTAGGTTATTTGTCTCCCCCGAAATGTCCTGAGGCAGCCGCGAAGGGATTTGACAACCCCCAAAGGTGTCGCTTCAACCGTCGAAAAGCCGCTGCCTCTGCCATGAAAGACAGATATGAACTGGTCAGTAGCATACCATCCATTTAAACCAAACCAAATTACTTTTCTATTTCAACATTCGCACCCCCCACAGGACCGAGGGAGGCAAGGGAAGCCCTGGCGTGTGTCGCTAAACTCCGTGTCAGTTTTTATTTGCTAACAGAAGGTAAAACAACTTCCTCGCAAACACATGCGGCAAATAAGTTGGCTCATTAGCGGCGAATTTTGCAAGCCATCTCCCATGTCTCTCGAGTTTAGAATCTCCTCATTCGGCAGACCTCTTCTGTCAGACGTGCGGACTTTCGACGTTTGATGAAGGCACAGGTAGTCATGCTAAAGCCGTTGACCCCGGGCTCTGATACGCCCAACGACTCACTCGTGGGCTCGACGGTTTAATGAGGGCCACCCTTTTCATTTATGAAGAAGAACAAGCGGTTCCTGGGCCAGTCGGACGCAGGCGCGCTGCGTGGTCCCCTCTGTTGGCAGATTGCGGGTCCATTCGCAGCCGTGCAAGGTTGCCACCAAGCAGCCTCTTCGTCTCCCCTGAATGATCACGCTGACGTCATGCGCTTTTTAGAGAGATCACCGCTATTCCCTGCCTCAATTCCCTTCAACGACTTCTGGCGAAGCTGCTGAGCCTTGTCGAGCAAGTGGAGGCAGATCCAGACCACGAAAACCTCCTTGCTAGATGCTTGTCTCTTCACAAGCGGCTCCAGCCTCACAGGTTTGGCCTCCCACGTGCTTCGGTCATTGGCCTCTCTTAGCTTTCGCAAGAGACCCGACTCTGAACCTTTTTGTTTTTTAATGTTAGCGTATGATAAACTGCTGTTGCCTTAACTGTGGCGGCTGGCGGTAAAAATAGAGTATTTCATCACTACAAATTGACTGCTAAGTGGAGTCGCTACTTTCTCACTTCACGGTCGATTTAGGCCTCGGCGAAGCTTGTAATTATGAGCTGCCTTAACCACTCTCCATAACTCATGCAGGGCACAAAGGAGTTGAGACAGCAACTGTCATTGGAAACCCTTTAATTTTTTGAAAAAATGGCCGGTTTTCTAAGAAAGCTTGCTTTACAGTAGCCTTTCGAATGCCTCGTCTTCAACTACACTCTTCTCAACGACTGTGAAGAGGTGAATCAGGGAGTCTGTTAAAAGTCATCGCCATCTTCCCAATGGTCACTGCAACTCTGTATTTGTAGGTAAACAGATCGAGGTCGAAATACTGTCTTCGGGATTGGTTTATAAGGCCTAGAAGCTGCATGCTCAAGAAACGTGCTGTCAGTATTCATTTTAAGATGTTCGGCAGGTTCCAAACTACGACATCTTTTTATTCCACCAAGTAAATTGGGCCACTGAAGCGCATTAAAATGTCATACAGCGTGACATCACTTTGACGTTTCGTTTTCGACAGGTAAAGGGAGGTTGCGATGGCCGACAGAGTAGGAGACCCAAGAGCAAGGAGTGTTAAATTCCTCTTGTTCCCTTCCAATCCTGCCAAACAGCGTTGTGATACTTTCAGAGTTGAATGCCACCTTGTTGCCAGTCCAGGAAACGTCGTCTCTTCACAAACAAAGCCGAGGAATGCGGTTAATCGGTTACAACAGTACTTCTCGGAGAACGTACTCTTACCTCTGCACAGCTCAACGACTCTTTCGACCCTCGGGACCCTTTCTGCCAATGTCAGAGCCTACTTCCAGAACGAGGACATCGTCTCCCGCCCCGCCGGCTCGCCAGCCAAGGGTTCACCCAACAGAAGGAGCTGACGTCGACGGCAGCGGTGATCGCCTCTCCCGATCAGTGTTTTGATCGAAACTGCCTCCAAACTACTGCTTTTGCCTCGTTCGAATGCTTAGAGTGCATGATGTCCCCCTCTCCCTCAACAGACCATAGTCCCGATGCAAGTCATTAACGGTTTAATAGTAGGGTGACTGACCATTTCCTCACTGACTTCGTTCTCCGTAAAATAGCTTCCCAGTTGGAGTGGAAAGGGAGAGTGCAAATACTGTGCCACGGGTTTAGGCGGCATAGCCAGCGGACAAAGGCGGGAGAAACCCGTGGGTGGTGTTGAGTGTGCGTGTCGCTAACCCGCACCGAACTCAACGTGAAGTTCTGATGCTTTAATCTAAAAACGATTTATCTCCTCGCACAAACACCACATTGCTGCAGAAATAGGGGCACTTGCATCGCCTCACCGCGGTGGAGTCGGCCTCGCGTGTCACAGTGTCATTTCGCTTGCGCCTGCCGTGACAAGAGCCACGAGGACAGTGTAGAAGACATGTGTGAGTAAATCGAGCGCTGCTCGTGGCCTTGTATCCGAAAGGGTTTGTGAGAATGACATCGCCACTTGAAGTGCTACGTGGGATTCTTTAGTCCCTAAGTTGAGAGAGCGGCCTCCCGGTGTAGTTGAAGCCACCTTTTCTGGCGGCATAAAGGTGAACGAATCACTACCATCAATTCCTAAAATGTGGTCCCTTCGGGTTTGTCCACAAAGGCAACTAATTCACTTTCTCTGGTACGGGTGGAGGTGGACTTTCCTCGTGAGGCCTGCTGGTTCTCGTTCCGTCGTCTCCCCCTTTCAACACCTAAACCTAAAACCTGTTCTTCTGATGAAGCCCTTTTCGCAAAGGGAATAATTTTGGCGGTGTCAGAGGCAAACGGTGCTGTCCAGTATTCGCGGAATCGCCCAAACCTCTCCTGAATGCGTCACGTTCGCATCAGGCAGCCGCAGTCTCGTCCAAAAAATCACGTAGTCGCTCCGCGATCAGCGTCCAAAGTCACTCGAAGAGCTGATCCTCCCCTGGTAGCAAACTTAAGATTCCGCACTTGGGGATTATATCACGCACTTAAAGTCGCCCGATTTACGATGTCGGAATGTCCGTCGGGCCGCGTCGCTCTCCGCCAAGGCCTCTTTCACTCTCCCGGCCCGCTACGAGGTGAAGGATGGTGCCCCCAACGTTCGGGGCCCTGCGCAGCTGAAGTTTTTTCCTACTGAGGTGCGTGTCATCTAGCCGGGAAAGACTCGGCCGCGACAATTTTTTTTATTCCACATAATCGTACCATGAGAATGGAATAATGACCAAGTGGTCGTCCCACTCCCGCGGCCCTTTTATTACGTAATTCGAGGTATTCGCATCCTCCCCTCAAGTGGCACACTCTGTTTGGGGAAAAGTGGTAGCTGAATGGTTAATTTGGTGTGAATAAACATAAACACTTGAACAGCCGCCCCAGTCCCAACATTCATTTTGCACAGTAGTCGAATCGGAGGCTAACAAAGTGGCCTATTCCAGAAGCCTTTTGAACCCACCCACATTCCCCATCCGCCTGTTATGCGATGGGCGACCTCTTCACCGCCATCTTTCCTCTAATGCATCTTTCCCGTGGGCGTCGGCGATGCGTGGAGACAGAGTCCCATTTCATTCATTCTAGTTAATCTAATTCCTTGTCTGTCGAGGTAACTTAATTTCTCGTGGAGAAAGGGGAGATAGCCACCCTTTTGGTAGATTTACCTCCCTCACTTATACTCGCCCGAACTCTCCAGACAAATGGGAGGTGTGCATCTCTTGGCCGCGCCTCTTCAGACAGCCATTTGGCAGCCTCACAGGGGCGGTTCCTACCTCCGGCCGCGATTGCACCGCCCATTTTCCGAGCTTCAAGAGAAGCGAGCTAGACGCGTGTCTCCGCATTTTAACCGCAACTAACCCTGCGTTTTGTGGCAGTAAAAACTTCTCATGGCGAAAGGTTACACTTCATTGCCTCTACTTTTGAGCGGTTCGGAGTCGTCGAGGGGAAGTCATCGCTGGCGGTGCGTGTGCTCAATGAAAACCGCCATAAATAAAAGTTGGACCGCTGGGAGAACATTTTTGAATGGATCGGAACACTGGCTGGAGCAACCGGATCCTAGCTTTTCGTCGTAGTGGCTTCTTTCTCCTTCTGGCCCTACAAAGACGCCTTTCCAGCCCCTTGATTATATTTGCCGCCTACTTCAACTGCATCCACCCTTTGTTGAGAGGCTATTTGGGCAGGAAGGTGAGCAAACATCCAGCAATGGATTTTTTTAGCGACAGTGTTTCCCTTCTTCTAACCTAAAATTTTTAACTGAAATTAATTTACCAAAGGGGATTTATTTGTTTACTGTCAGCCATTTTAAAGTATGGTACACACACGGACCATCACGTGACTTCACACCGAGGTGGATACGACTTTCGTGTCTCCCTCCACGCCCGCCCCGGGAGCCTGCGGACGTGCGCTGCCACAGTTGGGCGCCGTCGGCAACTGCTTTCCCGTCTCGCAACTGACTGGCCTTGCTCACACGCCTCCGGGGTGGCCGCATTCAACGGCCACCTTTCGGGACTGCTGGCTTGACAGTAGCGGCCATTAGTCTAATTTGACTTCTTCTCCTGCGCCTCTCACTCTGAATTGGCGCATTCCGTCAGCTTTTCGACTAGCGCGAACGGACATCATCGAGCAAACTCGAGTCGTTGATTACGGTAGAAAATTGTGTCTGAAATGCTAAATTCTGAAGCCATTTTGTCCCAATCACATTATCCCCCAACGTGATTCTCAACTCCGGAACCGTTGCGGCATTTTTTACGGACAGGCCACTGTTTTCTCGTTGTCGCTTTCAGAGACAGTGATCGCATATTTTATTCAGTGTTTCACCAACTTTCCATTCTCTCTTCCGTATCGTGCAGCCCACTTCATGCCGTAGTTCTAGTGCCTTAATCGCTCTTCAGCGCTGCGGGGAAGGACGAAGAGGTGCGCAAATCACTTCTTCTTTCGATAAACTGAGGATGCGAAAGTACTTTTGCCCCGTCGATGACAATTGCAACAGCCCACGGGAGCGGTGTGCTCAATCACCGTCGCTGATTATCCGGGCGATCGAGGTTGAGAGCGGCCGACTGCCTCGACGCTCGTTCCTGTCGTCCGTTTCGTCAGGCAATGCTTCAAAAATTAGCAGAACGAACGTAAATCGCCACCGAGGGGAGCGTGTGGGCAAGTGAGTTGCGTGACCACGTACATTCGCCCCGAAAGTACGTCTTTAATGCCCAATGAAATATTCCACAGTGCAGCCTCATTACCCCGACTTTTGGCCGTGCTTGCGTGCAAACAACCGAATCTCCATCAGCTCACTCTCACCGTCTGATTTGGCGCGAAGACCGCATTTCCTCGCCTGCCTTTATCCACCAGTCCGTGTATCGTTAAGTGTTGAGCTATAAAACGTAAATTAACCGGTTGCGCTCTCATACCGCTGTGTTGACCGGTCAGCCCACGACTCTCTGAGCCCTCATAAATGCCACCTCACGAGATTATTTTCCAGGCAGTCCGAGCATTGTCGGCCTTTCATGTTGGTGTTAGCACATGTGTAGCTCAGTCTCAAGTTCTCGCAAGGAACGGCCTTGCCACTACGAGACAGTTGTCTAGTCCCCATTGTAAAAGGCGGCAAACAATACGCCGGGAGTCGCACCTCGCCCGCTCCGACGACTGCCGTTGCTGCACACGATGCGGAGTTTTCGCTGGGCCACAGGCCACGACGCCGATCAACCAACGAGGCGGGTGGTGGCGAGCCGAGGAACAGGCAGGACTGACCTCGGCTGGAGAGGCCGGGCTTTTCTCATCGCCTCCGAGGTGAGCCGCGAAGGACAGGAGGAGATCGTAGCCGTGCGGGAAGGTGCTACGGTAAAGCGACCATTGCTTGCAGCGCTTTTTGAGTACTTTTACCATGGGGACGCTGATCCAGCCTTCTCATACCAACCGCGCTTAACTGCCCACGGGACATTTTTGGCCGAGTGAACACTTTTATTTCACCCGTGAATTTCTGCCCACCGCTGGCGCCCCGTCCTCCCATCGCCCCTTTTCATAATCTCGGCGCACCAGATGCACTTGCACTTTCTCCGGGTTGGTTTCCATTCTGCTCACCGTCATTTTCCTCGTCGTTGAGACAACAAACATCACACACGCTTTGTTAAAAGGGAGTATAAGGACTTCTAATGCAGCCGGATTTTTCTCTCCGCTTTCTTAGTCGGAATCTTCTAAGTGATTTTTACGACACCACTTATTTCTGTCTACAGCTTGTTTCCTTCGCGAATACCTTTTCCTTTTGTGCTGCGACTTAAAGGATATTCTGTAGTAATGCAAAAAGTTTTTCGAGTCTTTGTATACCCCGTGACTACGTTTCGTATGGTCGAGACAAACTCGAAAACGCTTTGGATTATTTCTTCTCCTCCGAAACCCGGTGTCATTCGCAGTTGCGCGCAGAAAATCTCGCCCAACCTTGTGAGTTTTATGGCCCCCAACGTGGAAGTGCCGCAGAAAGCGATGGTCTCCACCTCCATTTTTCCCTCGTCCCAGGAGAATTGGCGACTAGGCATCACAAGCGGATAAGATTCGATTCCCCTTCGGCAAGTGAACACATTCGAGGCTACTCAGAGGAGCTTCGCTGTTTTAACAAAAGTAAATCGTTCACCTGTCGTCGGCACTCCCGTAAACGGTTTCCTCTCGCCGGGATAGTGGGTAAGTCCCAAACCTCATAACCCGCTCTCCTTTGTACAAGAAGCAGTTTAATTACACCACTTCCTTGCAACAACGTCCCCCGTCACCGGACGTGTCTTTTCGGGCTCTGACAACACCAAGGCAGGCCCCACCCCTGTGTGGACAAATTTCCAGCTCGTCCCGGGCTTAAACTCCACTCTCGAGCCGAAGCGATGCATCAGTAGGAGTTGCAACACATTCTCACCACACTCGTCAGCATTAATCCTCTGGGGCCTTTCGATGATAAGTGGCTCTCGAGTGTTGGAATAAATCCGACGGCAACATGATTAATTTCAGCCTTCTGAATCGGACTAATTGAAGTTTTATCCCTATTTCTCCCCTCTCCGTCCTCTCCGCCAGTCTCATCGACTCCGCCAGATTTATTTGCCCACTGCTGCGCGTAGATCACGCAAGGTGGCAATGGAGCCGAGGGTTTCAGTCTACGAGTCGTATTCCTTCACTGCTTCTCAGAGGCCTCGTTGTTGGAAGAAGACAGGAAAACCCCAACACCCATTCTCCAGCACAGTGCAAGCTTCTGTGGCGTGTGGTGCATAGGAAGCACAGGGGACAGAAGACGAGGGCCATTTTTAATAATTTCGTACTTCTGGAGCCACCCAAGTTAACTTTGGTGTGCATTAACACATGGCATAATAGACGTTGCTCCCCCTACCCGACCTCTCACTTAACCACCAAAAAGTGCCAATTTCTGTGCCGATGCTTTGAACCATGAGTGCGTCCACTGCAGACATTGCCCGGTTTTTTGGGATTAGAGGCAATGTTGTAGACAAGGCTGCTGTAGTGTTGCAGGGTTGCCCAGAAATAACTTTTACTTTTGGCGAATAAGTAGAAGCTTAACAGGAAGGACGCCAAGTTGAGGCAGCCGACGGGGGCGTACATGCTTCAGTTTTGATCGTATCAACCCCAGTAGACGTGGAAGTGGCAGGAAGTGATTTTTCCGTGTGTGGTTAGTCGAGTGCAGCTTCAATTCCGCAGCGTCGAAGTGTGCTCCGACTCCTTGCGGGCGAATGCCACCATGAGCGGGGAGCGGTGGGCCCCGCGTGGACTGCCCAGTCGGCACACCGAGTCGCGCCCATTGTGGACGAGGAGGAAGCGGCCGCTTTCCCCGTCGCATCACCTCTCGTCGTCGCCTGCTTCAGCGATTCAAATATCACGCTTTTCTTGCATTTAAGCCTAGTTAAGTGGTCTAAATTCTTTCTCTCCTCCGCAGCAGGAGGCAGAGATTTAAGCGTTATCTTCAGCATGGTCGAGTGGGAAGACCCACGTGTGACATATGACGCGTATATATCAACTGCAGCAACAACAGGACTGACATTTTCACTTGAAGACTTCTTGCTTGATGGACAGATGAGGTGTCCATTGAACTGTCAAGCATCTCATCATCTGGGTCCCTTTTTTTCCACGAAAATCAAACCTTCACTTGTCGACAGCTATGCTTTTCTGTTCGTTAATGTAGGCGAAATAGCAGTCCACGGCTACCACTCAGTGCCTCACAAGTTAGCACAGACGAGAGACGTTTTCGTACTTGGACAGCAGCCTTCTGTCCGGCCCGCGTGAAACGCCAACACTTGGCGCCGGGGTGGGGTGGTGGGGGAGGGGGGGCGACGACTCCGCTTGGCCTTGTGCGTGCTCGTCACGCTCGTCATGCCTTTCACTCACAACAATCACTCAGCCGCAGACTCACACCACGCACAAGCACACCCGCACCGTCGGAGTTGGGACACTACGAGTCTTCCAGGGAAACATTATCTTGGCCAAAAGTGCTCACACACAGCACTTAGACGAGGAACACCAGTTGCGGGGAGGTATTGAGCAAAAGGAGTAGGCGAGTTGCTCCACGTAGAACGACTAGTGGGATAAGGGAGACTTCGGCCAGGAAAGGTCTGCAAGAGCCTCACATTTCTGCATGAAACGACGCTCCGCAGGTGAAGGATGAAATGTCGCCTCAGTTATTCGAATGTTCCGCAATGCGCTATTCATTGTCCGGAAGTCTGCTACCTTCGTCACAAGAAATTCCCTTCTCATGAAGAATATTAATGAAGAGACAATTCCACTTAATGTACTCCTCAATGGGCGGGTGGTTATGTGCCCTAGTGGCATTCCCTAAGCACCTGTTTATCAACTCAGCGCCCTCCTCACTCCACCTTAAGTGACAGTGGAAAAAGGTAAAAGGCATGCCAAGAAAGCACAAATTTTGGCCTATCAAGGCAATATAATCTCTACCAATTACACCTCGAGGGCGAGAGTTGCTTCCGTCCATAACTGCGAGCAGCTAAAATTGCCGTTTCACCCGACTGCGGCAGACAACCCAGCCTTAAACACCGGAAAGGCGGACCGACCGAAGGCGCCTCACCTGCTCAGACGGTATGAGAAGTGGTTGGGTTGTTCTCGATTTTACCCCGTCAGTGAGAGGCCACCGACGCAGGTGAATGCTGTCTCAAGTCGTGCTGATGGACAGAGTGGGTGGGACTCTGAAATCCCCTTTGCTGTTCCTCTGCAGTCACCACGCTTCTCAGTTCGTGTTTTCAAAGTTGGTTAGCTCAAGTGCTGCCTGCGCATTAGGGACCGCACGACGAAGACAACGCAGTCGCGAGTACCAGCCTCAGGCCTTCGTAGTAGGCGAATTCTTCGTTGAGGAGAAGGACAGGCTCGAAAAGACCATGAGGCGTACAACTCGCTTCTTCCGATATCTCCATCTGAGGAGGAGTTCATTTGCCCACTTGGGAGTATTTTTGAGTCAAACATTCTTTCAAGCCTCGACCTCATCAAAATCCCCAGAAGCGGGACACACTCCGTGCTGCTGGGGTGTGCTCTTTGTGCATCAGACAACAAAAGGGTCTGTTTTTACGACAAAACGAGTTTGGTTGAGATCGGAAAAGTGTCTCCTCGCGGTTCATTGGGACGAACCCCGAAGATAGCCGCTGAGGTTCACCTCGATGCCGAGGCAACGCCACAACCTCCGACGCCGTGGCGCTCCTGTTGGGCAGCACCACGCCTTCGCACTGGCCATGGCAACCTGCGGCTCTGGTTTTGTTCCACCTGCTTCATAAGGTGGCCTCATTTGAGGAAGTTCGCTCCCATATTTCAATTAATTATGGCCATTTCGTGTTCACCCGTCTTTGCCCGCGTCCCTCGACCATGGGAAGGCAATGGGAGACGCGGGAGCAGGGGGAGTTGAATGAGGCAAAGCAGTATGCGGACCACAAAACCAAATTCCCCCCATATCAGTGGGGTTGCGATGGTTGGGGGTTTACACACGCACAATCCCACGCCCTGTTTTAAAGCATCGCGGCTGTGTGGTGCCGTGGCTGAGTATTCTTTCTCTAAAATCACATTTTCTGTGACGAAACTGCATTTCAACTGCTCCCTCCTCCGCTCAAAGTCCTGTCCCGAAGACCACCGAGACCGCTTCCCTTCGCGCTATTCAATCTCTTTGGCTCCGTTTCCGCGGCCTTTCCGACCACCGGTGATTCCTCGCATCCATTCCTTATTTGAAATTTTTAACTAAAATTCACTGTCACTTCTTGGAAAAAAATGTGAGAAAGAAGAGAAAATGCGCTTACTTTTCGAGGCTATCTAAGAAGCATTTTAACGCTTGTTTGTTATCCTTTTTTTATATATCAGCAGCAGTTGGCGATCTTTTCATGCTCGGCTGGCATGTGTCGACGTGACAGACAGGCAGAGGTCTTCACTTGCGCTCTCGCAGAAGGCATCACCACCACCACCACCACCACCACCACCACCACTGCGGAAAGTAGGCCTTTGGCATGCTGGAGGTGAGCGGAGGAGGTGCCGCGCATCGGTGTGTTGGGCCTCTGGCCGAGGGGAAATGGGCCTGAATGAGTTGGGGCCGGAGGGGTGGCAGGGCAGGGCAAGGCAGGGCAGGGCAGGCGTTTCAGCAGACTCACCCACTTTCTTAAAGGTGGAGTATCTCTCGTCCGTCCCGGCGTTAGTCACTAGTCCGTACTTGCGAGAGGTCACGTAAAACGCCTGATTGAGTTTACCGGTCACTCAAGCGTCCACTTAATGCCCCCATTAATGCAAACACGCCTTTTCCTCACTCCAGTTAATACCAGGTCTGCTTTTGGCTAAATCGGACTGACAACATGCCCCTCCTCTGCGCACAGGGCCAAAACGGATCTGCGGTCCAAACACATTCGACAGGGCCAACATCATGGCCTCGCTGGTCTCAGTGGAGAAGAAAAGGCTTGACGTCGAGGCGACGAGCTGGAGGGCACCTCGAATGTTGATCAGAGCAACCGGATTTGGAATGCGAATATTTACCTTGCCAACTATTCCTCTTATTTAGGCCAAATGCATAAGAAACTCCTCATGGTTGGAGGCTTTAGGCCTTATTCGCTAGTTTTTCGGTTCAACTAACCTCGGATTAGCTAAAAAAGTCTAGCCTATGCTTCTTGCCATCGGCACTGAAGGAAACCGCAACTTTGCTTAACAGACCCGTCCTCTTTTCCGCCTCCCTGTGAGCTCCGGAAGTTAAAATACAACTTTTAGCGCTCGGCCACTCTAATCCTCGCCTCCCTCGGGATGCCATGTCGTCAGTCCGCATGTTTCCCCACTTTATCCTGACATTTCAATTGCTCCCACTCGACTCGTCCACTGCTTTTTTTCGGTGAACAATAGTTTAATTAGAGGAAGAGGTCAAAAGTGTTGTCCAAAGATGCACTTCATGTCTGTAGCAAAGGCCTCATTTAAGTATTAGTTGCGGTAGTGCGGAAAGAAGTGTGCCCAAGGCCTCATACGTCCTAGAAATTATGAATTGGTTGAGGAATTTTCGTAGACAAAGAATCTTCTCGTTTTAGCATGACTCGAGGATGTGGTGAGAGAGAATGAAAATGCGAATTCTTGGGTACATATGCGGAAGAGGAGAATTCCAAGACCACCGGTTAAGCTTTGGAAGCCCTGGCGTCTCCGCTCGTGAGCCACGTCAAAACGAGAGGGATGATTCGCTCCAAGACCCGCGCAGGCACGCAGGCTGGTAGGCGAGTGAGCGCCTCCGAGTCCAGCTCGAATGCGAGGCGAACGGTAAAGTAGGAAGCGAAGGGAGACGGAGGGGAGTGGAGAGTGAATAATGCAACTCTGATTTATGGGCACTTTCAGTCGACGCGCCTGTCAAGACAGATTCCACTGGGGGCTGAAGAAAATGCAGCGATAAATCAGACTGCTTGACAGCTCACGGGACCTCACAATGACAAGCTCCCACGAAGACTGAATAAATTCTCCTCTTTCCTCACTCCGATTAAATTCACCCTTTCCCAGACGGGAATAGTGAACTAGCATTGTAAACCCCATAGGGCGAACGTAAAAGTGTCCAGCCTTTGCGGTCTCATCGCACCATCAGCAAGTGAGTCCTGGGATAAGTCACAGCCTGTCTCCTACTGTGAGTGATGAAATGCAAAGTATGCAAAACCAAAATGGTTATCCTTTAAATTGCTACATTTTTCAAATTCCCACTGGAAGTGCTCCCTTCTTTTCTGTGGTCATTAACCAAATATCCATGTTGAGGAGCCTGAAAAATTGTGAAATTATAGAATTTGTGAGCACCCGTAAGGTAATTCTCCTTGCTCGATCGAGTGTCGAGCGGGTTACGACAGTCAATTCTCCAGTCTAACGGGGATGCAACAGCCGACTGTATCCTCCCATGAGAGGAGGAAACACACTCAATGCTGTTTCCGGGGTGAAATTGCCATGTAGACTTGGCGGGGGCGGAGGGAGGAGGGGGGGATCGTTTCCGAGTTTACTACCGAAAGGGACCGCTCAGGGAGCACGTGAGAGGGTACTGGCAGCATGAATGACAGGCTCCAAGACCATTCAATCACATTTGAGCTTAAATGTCTTCTATTTTTTGGACGTTGTCTATTGCATGTGCCGCCCCCGCCCCCGCCTAACGAGCCCCCATGGTCAGCGACCGCCCTGCCTCCGTCTCCACGCTCCTCATTCCCCGGCCCCGCCCCACTCCGCCCCCCTCCACCCCGCGTCTCGCACACAGCAGGTGTCTTCTCGATGATGCACGTCGACGCGCGCATGCGTGTGCACGCGTCCCGTCCATTCGGGCCAATGGGACGCGAGCTGTGCCGCCGCTGATTGGCCGAGGTCACGGCTCGCGGCCAGTGCATACATGAATGAATGCTGCGAGGGCGGAGTGCACTTGTAAAAAAGTGCAGTCTTCTTTTACCACGTCTTCTCCAGCAGCGGACTTTCCTTGAGGCAGCAAGTTCGACGGCCACATCCGAGTAAGTTTGTTTTCTACCGATGAAAAATTGCTTCTCATGAAAGAGGTTACACACCTGTAGGCACAGTAGACTAAATGCAATGCGTCGACTTTTTGACCTGTAGAACAATTCGAGATAAATTTGGGGCAGCCATAAACAGCTCTCTGACTACTAATTTTAATCGAAGACAAGCTGCTTTCGGCAATTAAGACGTCCCGATAAACCTTTGACCATGGAAGTATCTCAACCTATCTCCAACTTCGGGGAACGCTGGGATTTTGAGGTTCACTTGACTTTGTTTAGAAGAACTCGTATGTGGTGGCAGCGTCGAGTTGATCTGAGCGATTTACAAAAGATCATCCGCCCTATTGAGATGCCTTTTACCTGGTCACTTTCCTATTTTCATGAATCAAGTAGCGCGTCTTCCTCCCCCGTGTCCGCCTCGCCTTGAGCCTCGTGCACAAACCTGACAGCTTGTGTTGCTTCATGCTTATCATGTTGGGAGTTGCTGCCACCTCGTCTCGCCTGGAGGGGAGGGACTGGCTGTCATGGGCGCTCAGCTTCATTTCTGACCCCTTGCTCGTGTCAGCTGAGGGCTGTGTTGGTGTGGCTGGTGACAACTAACAAAACTTGCACCCGTGGTTTTTAAAAATTACTTCCTCTCGGTAAAACGACTTGTTGAACATAAAGGCGGTTCAACTTTTCCCAGTCAAAGAAGTACACTGGTTGATCCAAATAGTTTTTCGCGATGGCTCATGTAGTCCGATTTCCCAGGAATGCCCGTGAACATCCACTGTGTCTTGGTTTGGTGTCAAAACCCTTCGCCTAAGTCACAAGATCATCTTCCTCACTCGTCCGTGAGGACGGGACGATTCATCGGCTCTGGCCTGACGGCGACGATGGGGATAAGTGCTGTGCAAAAACATTCTCCCACGCCTTTCTCTCGCTTTCACCTCCACTTCTTTCTCATACCCCCAAATACACCTTGCATGAATCATACGAATTTTGCTGAGTACTCGGGATGGAATGCAAACTTGACAGGTGGATTGGACAGAGATTGGACTTGTCCCACTATTTTCCCATCCATAGAAATGCCAAAAGGTGCTCGGAGAGAAAAATTGGACGAGGTGGCCGAAATCCGCGGGTAGCCTACTTCCCCTAATTATGGGTTAGTGCTTGTTAATAGTTGGAATTAATAAAAAAAACCCTCTCGAGAAGCGACAACTTCCTCTCGTACCTGGGAATCAGTTCACCCAAAATCATTTCCTGAGGAAGAGATCCCCGCATCATCTGAAAGATTCACTGGACTGTGACCGGATATGTTGTGGTTCGTGGTAGCCTCTTTATTCCCATGTTGTTAGTCCCTCCTTGTGCCATTTCATATTACAATTTACTTTCTGTGGTTCAGCACTTGTTGCATGCGTGAGCTGTCATCACCGATGCGGTATTGTTGGAGAGAGGCAGGAGTTATTGCGTCGGAGAGGGTGCGTTGGGTTCCCTGGTCGACTTCGCTCCCCTTCGATGGGCGGTGTGATACCGTGTGGAGCCGCAACTGCCGACGGTGCCGGGGGGGATTTGTGGGTGCAGGCTTATCATTGCTCATGCCAGTGGGCAGTTTTAATGATGGATTGTGGAAAGGTCAGCAAGTGTGACCTCGTGGGGCGAGGCGGAGTTGGGGCAAGGGGTCGGCGCCGGCCCAATGCCGACGCGCGGACTGTCCGACCTCATCTCTCTCGCCGTTTTCCGTTCCCCTTCGCTCCCGTCAAGGCCGGACGGGGAAGGGGCTGCGAAGTTAGACGCCAAGTGGACCCACAACCGGCCTCTAAATTCATGCTAACAATGCTTTTCCGGAGTATGTTAGGGCAGTCGAAACGTCAAGCAAAATCCTCCGGAGACTATTCTGACATTTTGAAAGTGTGCTTAACTCTGTCTTTTAGGCAGCCAACTATGCACCTCAAGACTGGCAGTGAACGTCATCTCCCAATCATCCTACTTCTCATCGGGGCCAGTAAGTTAGTGGCACACCACACCTATTCCGTTTTGGCTTTTGTAAAACAATCCTGGCCACTACGGCGTACACGCTTGGTCCTTTTAAAGTCGCCTTATCAATTGGAGTAACCGTCACATCTGGCCGGACGGCCAACGACTCTGCCGAGGGGAGAGACAGCAACCGTCCTCCATTTTACCTTGGCTTTACTCTTACCCGAAAACATCGCCAGCGTTTGTTACCGTGTGTGTGTATGTGCCTGGCTGAGTGACAGATTAGTCTATTTTGCGACTCACGCCACCTCCTCGGCCATAATAAAGCGATCCGCAACAAATTTTGTTTACCACACAGGCCACTCGAGCCAACGTTTACTTCCCCCTGACGAACGATTAATTGTCAGGTTTCCAACTTGTTTAGGAAGAAGAAGTTTACCCAAACATCACTCGTCATTCTTTCGTTCGGGGCCAAAATCTCACCACCAGACAGGGTGTGGTGACGTGGGCTGTCAGTCTTCGGTGCTGGCAGGCCCTCGGCCTCCGTATTTAGCGGATAATGCACATATGTGACATGTTTGTGTTTAAGACGTCCGGGAGTTTTGAACTTGTGTTGGGGGGAGGCGGGGGCAAGAGAGGGGGGGCCGGGGAAGACGGAGCATGTCGACAACGGGTCGCAAGCGAATTTAATGAAGACGCAGGCGAAATGGCGTCAGGTCAAGCATCCATGTGCTTTGCTCACTCATTTACTCAACCCCACGACTGATGAAGTTCTCCCCATTCCTGTCACAAGTGATCTTCGCCCGACATTTTATCGCCAGCCTCTTTGTTTTTTTGAATAAATTCTTTCCTCGACTACGCATTTGGCAGTTCGCAGTTTTACTGGTTTTGATTATAATCATCGCTAAAACCAGTCCTCGAACTACTAAAGATACAAGGACGGATCAACGCATCCCCGCCACACCACGCCACACCACGCTCCGCCCCGCGCCCCCCACCCTCCCGTTGCCGCCATTGGTGGTCCCGAGGTTCTCCGGGTTGCCGCGCGCTTCACTGTATGAAGGAAGTACTTCGGTGTTGGGTGCAATGTCGAGAAATTTCACATTGGAAACTAGACAGGCTGGCAACAAAATATTCGTCTACTTGTTTTGTGCGTCGCTAGGTAAAAGGTGCACTCATTCGAATGTGAGTCGGCTAAGAGGACGGTAGACAGAGAATTCTGAGGCAGAGGATTTTCGAGGGAGGTAACCAGATCATCAGACTCCAAAATCGCCACCGAAAGGTGGTCATTACTCCATCCCTGGCCCCGGGATCCGAGCGCGTCTCAATCTTGTGATGGATTTGACGCATGAAAGTAAACTGACTGTTGGTAGTGATTCATTGAAAAAGTTGTTTGCTCCTGCTGTTGCCACTGCTGGTGCGTGGATGTGGGTGTGTGGCCAGCGGGCGGGTGTGGCGGCCTGTCGGGTGGGAGGACACGACGGCCCCGTCCCTCTTCGCCTCCGTGGCTCGCTGATTAGGCTCACGCTCTTCCACTTTGTTGATGCTGCTTCATCAAGTCTATGCGATGTCAGGCTGACCAATTACCCAGGCGTCAGGTACTGTCAAATCAACTTGCCCTTTACCACTGATGTTACGGCGATAATTGGAAACTATCTTCCCCGGTTGCGCATACACCCTCGCATCAAGACAGTGAAAAAAGAGAGGAAAAAGTCCCAGAGAGCTGAAGAAACGAGAAGTAAGTTAACAAAACGTAGTCGTAGTGAAAAGTCACAAGGGACTGTGTATGCTTGGCGGTCATCCACTTAAGAGATGCTCCAATCCAGACAAAATATGATTTAAGTATAGAGGAAACCCATGATTTTTGAACGTGTGCGGTGATATAAGTGGCATAATAGACACCGGAACAGAGAGCGCCCCAATTATTTTTTTTGTACACATGCGGTTGACAAATATATTGAGAATACGTAAACAATCGTGCTGCGATGCCTCGCCATCGCCCTTTTCCCCTCCCCCCCCCGGCGGGGCCTCGGATGCGAGTGTTCCACCGTCACCGCCACCGCCACCACCACAAAGCCGACCCGGTGAGTCACGGGGCGTTTTGGTTGGGCGTTGGTTTGCCCTCCTCAGTGCACGCACGGACGTCTGACTTGGCACAGCCCCGACACCGCAATTGGGGAAATGAGGATTTGTGGATGCACTCACTGCATCCTTAATTAGGCGTGTGGCCGCGTGCTCTCACCACCACCACCACAGACAGGCGGCGGACACTTGGGCGCGGGAGCACCTCGAGACGCACTCGACTCGGCCACTTTTGCGCGGGCACTTTGTTCGGAAGGCATTCTTCCTTGTATGCTTGATTGACAACTTCCTAACATACCGGAGAATCACACTTTCCCCTGAACTACTACTGCCAGTTGACCGATGACGGGCGGCCTCTGCAACTTCAAGTCCACCTTTAATGGCTATAGGGTGATGGTCAAACAAACGACTTATGACAGGTTTTTGGATGAGAAGCAAATGCTACCATCCGAACGGCACAGGAGGTAGCAAGTCCGCGGTCCTCGAGTTCCACTGGAAAATCCCCAGAATTGCTTACGCCTCGACCCCGATCTTAATTGATATTGAGACTAATGGAAAGACGAAATCAGTTTTAGTGTCACCTGAGCGGAGTGAAAGTGGCTTCCTATTTGAAGATTGCAACGCGGGAACTGGAGAGGTGCTGAGCATTCCACTTATACTGTAGCTTCTGCCAATATTCCCGTGGTGGGTAGCCATAACAGGCAAGTAAGTCTCCACGTTGGCGACTCTCTTCGTCTTGAATGTCCCATCTGGAGGTCGAACGAGGGACCAACTCACTCCGAAGGCGAAAATGAGCACTCCTCCCTCCTCGGCGGAGGTCTCAACGACATTATTTACCAGTGGAACATTCAGGGTCTTCCGGAGTACGCCGTCACAATGGACACACGCTTTCGGTTTCTCGAGGGTGGACGAGTGGTGGAGCTAACGCAGCCCGTGACAAAGTCGGACGCTGGCATCTACCAGTGCTCGGGAGTGACCGGATTCGGGCAGAAGAAAGTAGTTTTCGAGATTCACGTTGCCGGTGAGTTCGTGGCCGCGTCTAGCATATGGGGGATTTGGCGAGGAGTCTGTGACATTTTCTTCGCAACACAAGAACCTATTTTCGCCTTCATTACAACTCGTCACGAAGTAACAGTTGAGTTCAAAGCATCATGCTGAAAGGCAGGGTGAAGAGTGGCAGACAGGACTAAAGTGATGGTAGAGTTGCTTTCTGACAGAAACAAATTTCCATTGCATTAACTCTGACACCGTGGCAATACCCTGGGAGGAGATAAAGCTTTTTCGAGTAAAAAGACTCTCTGCACCAGTTTCCATTCAAAGTTGCTGAGAATGGAGGCAATCAATGGAGGATTTGATAAAATGTGTCGGTGGGCAGGACTGACCTTTCCTTTGACACCACACCTTGACATATCACCGCCAGCAATTTACAGCGAACTGTCAAATTACACCAATTAGGTGTTTGATGACTTGGCATTTGCTGGTCCATTCTCACGAGGCAGCATGCAACAACTCTGACGCGTTGACGAGCAGACTGTGCTGGTTATCACTTTCTTTCATTCTTTCTTTCTTTCTCTCTATCTCTTTTTTTTCATGTAAGGCACTCCAGCACAAATGTCTTGAGTGTTATGCAGACTTAATCCTCCGCTGGGTGTTTACAGCCCTTTCGACAGGCGGGGAAATTGCGGCAGGCGTTAGGTTTAGCAGACGCTTCAGCGAGGCAGACAGTGGGGAGGGTGACATTCGGCGTAGGAGGCCTGTTGGCGTTGTCATTTCACCGACTTAATGTCTCTAACCCATGACTTGGTGCGGCAGGACTTTGCCCTGCGGAGATGTTCCTCCTATTTGGAGGAAGGCATGCTACTACCGTTGCCTCCTCCAGCCTCTCGACGGCTTTGCGCCTCACTCGGAAGGAGTCGGGCATAAAATAGCCTCCTCCCCTTTTTGTGCACTAAGCTGCGACCACGAACCTCACAGACCTCGCGGCCCCACGGTCAAATTGAGCGAAATTTCGAGAAGTTGACGAGAACAGTCTTTCTCAGTTTGTCTCTACCCCTTTCAGACACCAATGACAACCTCATCTGCGTTAAAGCCTACCCCGGTGCCAATGATCGCAACCAAGGTTGGTCTCTTTTCCGCCAAAGTAACCTTTTGAATGTGTGGCTTGGACGGGCAGGCAAGGGTGTGATTAAATTAGCAGGAGCCTTCTTCCCCTTGCCTCGTACAAAATTGACAGGTGAAGGTTCAACTAGAAGAAATTATGTTGTTTGGTAGGAAGAAGAAGATGAGGAAGATGATGATGAAGCCACTTTTCATCTTGTAGTCGTAGGAGCGAAAGGCGCATGAAAGCCGATAAAAAGGTGGAAAGACCACTTCACATCCGTTGATAGTGCGTTATAAGTGGCAGAATGATGAATGGCTTGACTTCCTTCGTTAACTGCAAGCATGGTAAATCGCCAAGTTGAGTAATGAAATCGTCTCCCTTCCCCTCGGCTCTCAGGCTTTCTTTTCCCTTGGCCTATACATACGATATGTGGTCTTTTTATTTGTGGTTTTGAAATTTGCACAAACCAGTTCTGTGCCTGATGAACCCCCGCCTGCAACCAGACACCATAATGACAATTGAGGCAGAATTGGGCTCCTCAGTAGACCTGAGTTGCGAGGCGATTGGACGGGAGCCGATCAAGTATCTTTGGTTCATGGGCAACGCTGTGGCCGACTGGATATCGGGGTGGACAGGGCGTCCGCGGGCCCAACTTGTACATCGAGCGCGTGGGTCGCGAGCACATCGGCCAGTATGTGTGCCAGGTGAGAAACCCCATCGGTGGCCTCAACTACACCTACCGTCTCACTGTCAAGGGTGAGTTGGCACTGACATGCTCAGCGGCGCGGCTGTTTCGTAACCGGACTGCAACAGGCAGTGTGTTTGTCAAATTGCAGAACCGTCGTCTGCTATTCCGAGGATAGTCGGAGAGGTGGAGAACCAGACGTTGATAGCGGGATCCAGCGGGACGTTGACGTGTCGCGTGAGGTGTTCCTGCTCGGAGCCGATTATTCAGGTGGGTTCCCGGCCACCTCCCCGGCCGTGAGTCAGGCGGGCACTCACCGCCTTCTCTCACACGGGAAAGTGATTTATGCATGTTACTCACTGTGTGCCCACAAAAGGACGTTGATAGGGCCATAAATTATGCCCAGGATGAAATAAAGCAAATGTGATAGACACCCCACCACGTATCTGACCGAGGGCGTGTGTGTGTGTTGAAAGACCCACTTCGTCCCCATCAGTTACGGCTATTAGACCTTCACTCATGCTCCACTGGTTAAATAAATTGCCCGTAAACCATCCCATGGAAATCACTCCTGGCAGCGTCTAATCAAACTTTGTCCTCCGGTGAGCACGTAAAAGTCGACGGAGAGGAAAACTGAGGCCTTCTGCCTACCACTCAAAGCGGTTGTCAATGTTCTCAAACCGCGCCTCAGCGCTACTTGATTACGTATTTTCAAATTTCTCAACTTCGGACGGTGTGAATTGAACGAACATGAAACTCTGAATGATAGTTGCAGTTTGTCGACCGTCTCGACGACCCAAATGCGTCGAGTTTATATGCTTATGGCAGAGGCGTTCGTCCTGGCGACAATTTCTTTCATGCGTGAAGGTCTTTTCGGGGAAAAAATAACATCTCCCGCCTGGGTCACCGGCCCACAAGTAGCTACGAAGGCATAATCCAAAGTGGAGCGTGGAAAATAGTGTTTCCCTGTTCGTGTTGCCTCCCAGTTGGTGTCCATTCTCGATGGCGCATTACTGGGACTTTTGTGATTCTCTCTTCGCGCCTCCTTTCCACATGGAGGAGGTAGAGGAGTGCCAGCTGAGTCGATTGATGATGCTCCTCCTTGATGCCTGAGAGTTGACTGCTGCTCACATAAAAACCCTCGACTTGATGGGGACGATGGGCAAATCGTAAGGACGGAGGTGAGGTAACAACGCCTCGACACGTTAGTGAACCCTGTAATTACCGTCTCGGGACCGGTGGTGGGTGGGCCGCGGACCGACTGAAGACCTTCCCGTCTTCGAGGTGGGAACGAGAGGAACAAACTATTTGTCTGCCAGCCCGGCCTGTGACTGAGTCAAATGTTTAATCGTAATTGCGTATGATGGGGGAAGAGAAGGAGCAGGAAAATTCTGAATATTGTATCATACAATTTCTGGTTTCACGTAATAGGAGAAAATATCTTCTTTCAACCAGTTCCATGACCATTCAGTAGAATGTTTCCCGCCTCGATGTTTCGCTCGGACAATCAGGTTTGCGCCTTAGCAGCCCAGCGATCCTACCGCCCGCAGTTTATTGGCAGCCCTTGAAACTTCAGAAAGGACTGAGGCAATGCGCGGCATGCCGGCGCCGGGCAGGTGGGGCAGAGGGGAGGCGCCGAGGTCGAAGGAATGTGAGGAGGCGCGAGTTGCAAACTATAGCACTTCGCCCCTGAATGTTTCACACTCGATTAAATGTCCACATTTGCCTCCAACTCGTCCTTCCTGTGAATTCTTGACGACGACTTTCTCCAACAATCTACTCTAACATCATCACGTGGGAAGGCACATTTTCGTGTGATTTTTCAACTGATTCCTTCTGCTTAGCCATACTTGGCTTGAAAACACCTTAAGATCGGTTGATTTGCACATGCCCCTTGGAAAACTGCCCACTTCTTGGCATTAAGGCCTCCTTTAATTGGTAATACCACTTCCTTACCAAATAAGTGAACTTTCATCGGCCAATTTATCCCCCTTTTCACCTTCGAAACCTTAATTTAATTGTCCACACGTCTTTAACTAAAGTGTTTCGTATCAAAATCGTGAAGTCTTGGAAGTGCGAATGTGCAAAATAATGCTGTAAACTTCTTCTCCTGACAGTTTCCCTGCGAGAATCTCGGTGGCAGTGTTTGTATTCTTTCGTATCCATAACCTCTCACGAATTTGTGTTTACCTGAGGCAGTCTCAGCACTGACTTGAACCTTCCATCGAAATGGGCGATAAGATTTAGGGGCCGGTGAGTCCAATGCGTTCGGGGGCAGATGGCATAGGAGTCTTGTCCAAATTCCCCGTGACATGCTTCCAGAGTAAATAAGTACATTTATGGGCTAAGGTTAACTTGATCACACGCAGTGGGAAAGGCAAAATGGCTACACAAGGTGGGCCTTAATGGCGCTCCCAGTGGACAAGAATAATGGCTTCGCCAAACGACGATTCCCCTCTTGTTGCAGTGGTTAAAGCGCATAGATCCAGAGGAGGCTGAAGCCTATAAAGCAGCTGGAAAGTCTTTGATGCCTCTGCCATCGCCGCGGCCGAGTGAGGCTGAGGAATTCTACCTAACGCTGGAGAAGTGGGACGACGCGCCGGCCTACATGGAGCGAACGGTGGTGCACCCGCCGCGCACCACGTCCACCGCCACCTCAGACGTCGCTGCCTCTGCCGCCGCCGGCTCAGGCGCCATCGTTGTGCCGGAGCGCGATTTTCTGAACACTCGCCACGAGAGTGAGGTGGAGGAGAGGCTCTTCGTCTCCCGCCTCCGGCTCCGTGGGCCCGTAAGAGCTCAGCTTCACGGCGGCAAATACGTCGTCATGACAATGAGCAGGTCTAACCTCAAGGCCATCGACTACGCCGTGGCGTACGTGCACATCGTACCAAGTAAGTCAGAAGGAGCAACCGACAGCACAACAACAGCCGCTAGTGGGTCAGATCACTACCGTCGGCTAGACGCAACTTACAATGCGTCTTCAACCGCCTCATAGAAACTGCAGTGAGGGAACTGTACTATCGCATATTTTACTGCCTCAGACCGCTTCAAAGCACGTAGTTCCCCGCGTAGGAGCACCGCACCACTGCCAAGGGTACTTGTGCTCCGAGGAGTCGTAATTTCGAGATACTTTGACTTTTTTCCTCCACAAGGCACCTGCTTATTCCGTTCACCGATTGTGTTCCCTCACGGCTCCATTGGCGGGAGGGAAGGAAGGGGAGCCTCCGCCCCCATTCCGGAAGATAGTCTAAACCAGGCCTTGTCGTGAACCCCTTGTTTTCATCTCCATAATTTGTCACTTGCTAAAATTTGCTCCCTGAGAATAGTTAATCTAAAATTAATGAGAAAGTATTGAAATGATGTCGTGAGATTTCTCATTTCGTGGCTGAATGTCCTCCCCTAGAAACATGTTTTTTGTTCCACCACTTTAATCTCTCTCCTTCTTACTTTCTTTACAGACTCTTTCAACGTAACAGTACATAACATCATGGTGTACTGTGTAGTCCCGATAGCCCTGATTCTCCTGACCGCCTTCGTCTCCCTCTACTGCTTCCTAAGCCATCGGAACAAGGATGCTCAAAATCCGGCCACTCGCGGTGGCGCCATGTTCTCTCCCGTGACTCGGGGACACTCACTGCCCGGGGTGAAGAAAGAGTACGAGTTCATTGTCCGTCACACGCCTCAAGCTTCCGTGTTCTCTAACGGCAACACCATCCCAAAAGGGAGTAAAGCTTCCTCCCGTCTCCCACCTTACGTTGCCCACTCCTCTCCCTCTCAGTGGAATCCCACCCCCGTCGCCGTCGCTGCCGGCACCCCGCACACCACTCCCACCGCCAACTCCAACTCTGTCCACAACTTCCATTCCCACCTCTCCCAGCTGCCAACTCCGCTGTCTCCCTCGCCCTCCACGTCGTACAACTACTCCGGCCTGCAGTCTATGGCGAACCACCAACCCACTTACTGGCATCCCCCAGCACCTTCGGTTGCCACAGAGACCTCCTTCGACCAGTACTCAGCGATCATCGGCAATCCACCCTCGACGACGGAGGGATTCAGCGCCAACCACTCGGCGTCTTCTCGATAGCAGCTCCCACCGCACCGCTCCACATCTCCTCCCCAGCTGTACGACTCTCTCGTGATTGTTGACCTCTCCTCCCCCTTTTTCCGAACTTTACAGGGTTTTGATTGAAGGAACCGCAATTCCTCATTAATTTTATCTGTACAGATACCATCATGTAAGTGCATTTTACCTAACAACCAGCATTCTATTTGCCTCCATACAAATTTGTTCCCCGCTGGTGCCAGTCAGCTTCCATACCTTCAGCTCACTGCCAATGTTCCCTAATGATGATGTCCATGCCTAATAATGTGCCCTGCCACATCAACCCGCTGAGTTTGAGTGGCTTATGAGAATGCCAGAGCAACAAGTCTTGTTAATCCTCCACTGCCAAATTCCGTCGCACGCAGCTGGCAAACGTTGATGCTGACAGCGGGGGAGGGGACAACTTCGGACAACCCGCAAAGGCGGGGCATCCTCGTTAGTTGTCTTCTCCTAGGTCGATCGACCGCACTGCCTCCTAGTCAGCGTTGGTACGCTGAAGGCGACTAAAAGCCCACCTCGTCCACACCGAGTTACTCGGGCCTGAGAGGTGATAATCTCGGAGTCGGACAAAAGCTCAAGCCTCGGAAAAAGAGGGGAGTTTAACGTTTGCATTATTTATTGGAGGCTGAGTAGACTCGGGATTAGGGACACATTACAAGGTGTCATATCCAGCCGTCGTGGTTAATAAAGCGGTTAAGCTGTCTTGAGAAATGGGAGGGAAAACGCTGGCTGGGTTCCTGGACATGCGTAAATCCTAACTTAATGAGCCTACGCGGCGTCTCATAAGACTGTCAATCTGAGACCTGTCTTACCGCCCTCCCGTCCTTGCAATAACTAGTCTTAGAAGCTCTGCCTCCCATTCGATGGAAAATTTTGGATGGCTTGGCTCCCCCTAACTTTCTTTCATGCCTCTGAATAATTGACTGCGAAGTAGTCGAAAACTCTCAGCGTGGACCCACCGCCAAAGCTAATATGCGGGGTAATCATCGTCGCCACTCGGAGTGGCAAAGGCTCGGCTGGAGTGAGATCGACGGGCGAAAGCAACGCTCTTCCCACTGACCCACTTGTCCAGTCCGCCATGACCAGACACTTGCCCCTCGGCGTCAACCTTGGATGTAAGCTAACGACGCCGTCTCCCTTGCTTCATTGGTCCCAAGGCCGTAAAAGTTATAAACTCGGCCGTAAAAGTTATAAACTCGGCCGAATGCGGCTTCGTGACTCTCGGAGGTTTCTACGGCGCACGACGTCCGTATCCTGTGCAAGTGTGGTAATAGGAGAAGCCGTCACCTCCTCCGATGTTCTAACTTCGTGATAAACAGGCATTTATCAGGGATGACTACCACGAATGAATCGTTTTTACAATTGACTGCAGTCACAACTACTGGCAGACGTCTGCACGATGATTCCCGAAGGCATCAACCGGCTATGAGGGAAGGGTAGAGCCGGGTCGTATAAGCAGCGGATACGCGCATTACTGGTGCCCCCGAGGATAATTAGCCTTAAGCTCTTAGTGGGGAAAAAGACAGACTTGAGCGGGATAGAATGCGTTAGGAGAGATTGCAATAGACCTCACTAGCAGAGGACGCGATTTGAAAGTATGTAGCCTACAAAGATGCTCCAAAAGACATAATTTTGGCGTAGGTCAGTCATGAGGGCCTTCGGACAAGGGGGTCAGCCAAGCCAAACAAACTTGCTAAAGGCCGGGGTGAGCGAGATTTCGAGGCTGATGTCCCATTTGACTTCCACCAGTTTGTCATGAACCTCCCGAAGTAGGCGCGGTCATCGTGACTCGAGGGGGAAGAGAACGTAGAAGTCGTCGGAGTGGCGCATATTTGCGTGACCCCAAACCCCATCCACCGATTGACAGTCTGACTCACATCCGTCCTGTCCCTCCTCCCGTTCCCCGCTGCCCACTGCCCGCTCCCCTTCCCCCGGCCCTTCAATGCTGACCACGGGAAAGTGTCGTGACGACACCAAATCGGGGCGTAGGTAACGCAGTTCTGCTTCGGAGACGCAGTTTCCCTCATCCGCAAAAGATAATGGTCTGATTGGTGAAAAACGGGCTTGTGAAGGACCTACCTCAAGAGGGTTCTCGTGTTGCTGGTACCTTTACAGACCTTGGTGCCCGTCTGCACCTTCCTCTGGAATCTTTTCCCCAGAGACTAAGGTAACTTTGCCATGCGAGTGCACAATTTAGCAACGGGAACGTCTATTTACACAGTTGGTTTTGGGACAGTTTGGAGGTGTTTGTACAGCCCGGGGTCACGATGCGAGAAATCACGATGGTGGAGGGGATAAGAGAATGACACAAGATGCTGCCATCCCGGTTTTCGTTGATTGCACGGACGAGGGTAGACGCTGCCTGACGGAGGAGGAAGGCTGAAGGGACCGGAAATGAGAGTTTTTAACGGTTCTTCGCCCAGACTACAGCTTCTCTACATTTCATGGGTAAATTGACAGCCACACCCTAATACTGTTTTCCTACGTCTGCTCTGCGTAAGGAGAACAACGCTCATGATGCACTTGTCTGGTGGGACGGTCGCAAGAATGATGCGTGTAAGGAAGGCCACGGCTTCCCATCGTCAGGTAGACGCCTCAAAAAAGTCTTTTTTGGCGTTTTGACTGCTTCTGCCCGCACAACAGACTTTTACACAGAATAACTACCTTCATTTTTAGTAAGCTAACCGACTGACTCTCCTTCACCTAATTGCCGGATTTACATAGCATGAGAACTCACAAATCTGTTGCTGCTCTCCGCTATCCAGAACGCTGGGAGCCTGTGTCCGATCTACTCCACGAGGTGGAGCAGTATGCGGCAATTATGGCCCATTCTACACCGCTCGTTTGCCCATCGTCACAATTTCCTCCGTGCTTTGAGTCCAAGCCCGTGTTCCCAGGCCTCGGGCATGCTCCCCTCGCCCGCCCTCTGCCCCTTGGCCCGGTGGACCGGCCGAGGGGCAAGTGGTCAGTCGTGGGTGCGGGTTGTCGTGTGAACTGTAATGGGAGCCGTCACGTTGTGCGTTTTGGTGTCTGTTTTCGGGGCGGTGACGAAGGGACGTGCGACAAGGTGTCAGGCGGCCGTTCTTCTGCAAGCATTCGAGGGTCTACATGCCAGCGAACTGATTTCTGCCTGCTTTCGCCCTTCAGAACACCGCCGGCAGGACCCCCAACTCTTCTGTGACAACCTGTTCTCTAAAGCAAAATTGCAATTTCGTAAGGTAGGAAGCCAAATATTAGGCACCTTCTCAAATATAAACGAAGAGCTGCGGCTTTCGCTGCGCCCTCAACTGGTTTGCTCCTTCTCATCCTCTTTGTTCTTCTTCTCGAATTTTTTACCCTTGAATTATTCACTTCGCTTATCCTTCTAAACTGGGTTCGCTTGTGCTCAAACATGACCCAAAACCGGTTCCTGTATTTTGCCACTGCCTGCCGGTGCTTAGACGCCACAAGAAAGGGATGGGCGAGACATTCACTTGAGCAGTTACATTGGAATTCGCAAATTTGAAGCTCTCCTCCTCGCGGTCGTAGCAAAGCGTAAAAGCTTGCAGAGCACGTGGGATCGAAATAATTGCCTCTTCATGGACTCAAGGACCACATAAACCCGAGTGAAGTGCTACTTTACTTCAGGCTCTAACTTCACCTGTCACCGACAGTTTGCCGGTACCGGCTTGTCCGAGGGGCGAGTGATGTATCTTTTGCGGCGACCCGATGGTCAGCTCTTGTTTCCGGATACACGTTCCGCTTTCTCACCACAAGAAGGAGGTTCCCCTTGCAAAACTCACATCACCGCAGTTTACGTGACAAGCGCTTGGCCATGCCCTCGTGACGTCTTACTGACACCCAAAGGTAAAGGGCGAAAGCCTAAGCCCTCGACTGTACGAGAGGGAACCTCCACTTGCTCACCTGCTTCTTTCATCTTTTTCCACTCTTGACTGAGGCACTTCGATGCGAAAGTGGAGAAGGAATTTGGATGGATGGATGGATGGATGGACGAATGGGCGGAGCATCACTAACCTGATTCCCTACCCAACTTTTACGATGCCCGACGAAGAGCGCTTCAAAGGAAAGCCTCCAACCGGCCTAGTTGGCATGCACCGGCGAAAACTCGGCCTTTGTCGAGTCGCAAAGTTATTTGAGAGGAGTTGATGTTGCCGTAACGTCTGCGGTTGAAGACCTAGGTGGTTAGTCAGGAGGAAGTTCGTTACTACAAACGAAATTGACAAATTGGAAGACCATTGTGTGGTCGTGTTGCGCATTCAGAGAATGTCTTTTGTGCCGCGGACTATCACTCTTCTGTGGGCAAACTTACACAGCCCGGCGGGAGTTCTTGTTTCGTTCACAAGGCAAATTTCACCATTTCTCGGCTATAAGGCATTCCATTTTATCCTAAGCTAAAAACTATAGTTCCCCTAGACAGGAGGTGTAATCGAGTACTTCGTTTCACGGACTAATAAACTGGCCATGAATGGTCCGCCCTTTGCCCCCATTCCCTTCACCTCGGCGCCCCTGACGGTGAGCTTGCTCCTTACGCTACAGGAAAGCATGCGAAAACGCGAAATGTATCCTCTGTCTTGCCGCATATAGGCTGCTTTAAACAAAGAAGGGGGAATTAGGGTGATGGGTGTGACAGTGGGCGCGTCAAAAGGGAATGAAAGGCTTAGGCCTGATACGTGGTGATGACAAGTTACCTTTCACGAAAACCAATTTGCCAATAATTGCGGACTTCTATTTCTCCCTCCCCACGAACTCAGATTCCGTTGGTCCGTTAATGCTGTCTAGCCAGGAGGCAGTGTTTTTTACCCCCGGCCGGCCATCTCCGCGAGGCATGTGGGCGGGGCCGTTGGAGCTAGGGGTAGACTGGAACAGGAGTTGGTCCCATTCCTCCTGCCTCTCTCGTCTCCATGATTGACATGCACCGGAAGCGAATGCTTTCACTTTCCTCTAGGCCTTTCTGTTTATCTCCTCACACTGTTACTCACAAATTACGGCCAAGCTAAAAAACGCACATCACATTTACCAATTTTTGGACCAATCTTTTTACTCGTACTGCAAGGCATCATACTTTGCTGCCTTTTTGAAGCTATACCAATATTGTTAAAGTGAGAATGTTATTTCGTACCACTTTTATGGGTGTTTTGCAAAGCACGTAAGAGGTCGACCTATTCTAACATTTCTCTCCATAGATATACACTGTTACGACTGCTACTTCATCTTTGTCTTCTTCACCTTCACATTGGCCGAATGTATGCGTGCGTTGCAGTGTCAGCCGGCCACTTCGGTGCCACTTCTTCGCTCTCGTGTGCACAATGGGGAATCCGGTGGGTGGGTAAAGCAGGGCCTCAAGAGAAAAACCATTTGTTTATTTTGGACGCGTGATTAAAGAATTTCTGAACCCAAGGCTAAATTCACACGAGACTAAAATGTCAATATTTATTCAGCCGGTCGTTTATCACCTGACAGTATTATAACTGCGTGGGAACTTTTCACAAGACTATTACAGCTGTGTATGGAAGTCCTTAAAGGCTTTGCCACATGGCGAAAGGACATCGGAATACTCGTGACCTATTTCTACAGGCAAACAATGCAACAATCACATGAAGGGAATGGAACTCAAGCGAAGCGTGCATCTATTTTGCCGTATTTGAGAGAAATAGAAGACGAAACTATTAATATGGTGGCTAAGTGTGGACTTTTGGGGGACACGAAACCGATTTTTACGTCCCTCCTCACAGTCCCAAATCAATTTCCCCCGACATAAAGTGGTAACGTAGAAAATTTACCAAATCGCCCATTATGCGCCAGATGAAGCGGAGAATACACATAGCATCTACCACAGAGTGCCTTCTCTCCTACCCGATTAATTAGCTATCGAGGAAAGTACAAGTTGTGCGACAAGATTGAAAAAAGTGCCATAAATCGGCTTTGCATTATTTTAAAAAAGTGTGCCTCCCATCTTATTCAAATGTTTTGCCTGCATATGATTTTTAAAAGTGAAATAATGTGGATGTGGTCCGCATTATTTCCTTTTCTTCAAAGTGAGAAAGAAGAGAGAAATAATAAAATTATGCTGGCCCCCTCTTACTTTAATTATTTGTATTCCCTTATTCCCAAGCTTCTTCGAGATTTCAATCCCCAGGGACTCGATTTTTCGTGAGAAAAAAAAACAGAGATAAGACTGCTGCATAAGAACTCAACGCTTTCCACTGCCATTAGATGATCAACTGCTTCCCGGTACCGACACTTCGGAATTGTCGTCTGCTGCCGTACAATTAAGTGAAAAAGGATGTGACAAAGCTATGCTCGCAGCATCGCATTCGGAATGTGAGCCACAACTGATTAACCTCGAACCTCTTATGAGGGACAGGCTTAATTTATCGTGCTTTTTAATATTATAACTAGTCGTTACATTGCATTACCCAACCGTTGGTAAGTTCTCCTGACCAGAGGTAGACATCAGCTCTCCACGGACATAGCGGTTCAGTCTGTTCAAAACTTGATAGGTCGTAACTTCCATTCGTCCCTGTAACACAAATATTAAAACTGCAGGTAAAACGTGGAGCACTCTCTGGTCTGTGCATATTACCTTAGTTTACATATAATTAGCGTCTGGGCCACGCAGATCTGTCGGAATTTCATAGATATTCTGCTGAATATGCGGACATTTTCTGTCAACATATATTCAAGGGAAGATGAGCGTCGTGCTGGTGATCTCTCTAAATAATGACAATATCATAAACTTTAAAATATTTATTTTACGTCGCGTGGCGCAAGCTAAATGTCAAAAAATCTAGTAGTTGAAATTAAAAAATCATAGTATTAAACAATTTCGCGATTGGACGAGTTTCTCTGTGTTATATCTGTACCTCATCAGTTCGCGTTCATTTGTGATGCCGTTCCGAGGCCGTGCTGCATCTAAAGTGATCGGCTCAACGAGTTTCTCAGCTGAGTCTAAGGGTCTTTGTGGTTTTGACAGGAAATTCCCATCCCGACCTTGTTAAACGTATTTGTAAGCAATTGGATATCCAACCATGCAAATCGGTTACCTCGAAGCACTCTAATAAAGAAACAAAAGTCGAAATTCAAGAAACTGTGAGAGGTAATTTGCATTTTAGAGTGTGTATACTTCGCAGGACGAGACGTGTACCTTATTCAAACGGGTACCTTGCATGTAAATGATGACATCATGGAGCTTTTAATCCTCGCATTCGCATGCAAAGCTGCTTGCGCTAGGCGCGTTATCCTTGTTGTTCCGTATCTTCCATATTGCAAGCAAAATAAGATGCGTAAACGTGGTTCTATTACGTGCAAACTTATTGCTCAACTCATCTGCTCAACTGGAATCGATCATGTTATCACCATCGACTTGCATTCAAAAGAAATCCAGGTATTTTTCAGATGAGAAATTTTATTTTAAAGAAATTACGTCTGTTATGGAATTATTGAATGCTCTACGTGTTCCAGGGTTTCTTCGATGTCCCGGTGGATAACTTGCGTGCCTCACCGTTTTTAAATCAATATATTGCTGAAACATTATCGGATTACCGAAATTGCGTGATAGTTGCAAAAGATCCAAACAGCGTTGCTAGAGCTACGAGCTACGCTGAACGTCTCCGTGTCTCTCTTGCTGTTATTCACGGGGTCGATCGCGAGGACACGGAACAAACTGATGGTCGGACTTCGCCACCTCCCATGGAAGGTGATAGTAGGTCAGGAATAAATCTTACGCTTTAACTTATTGCTTATATCTGGACTATTTTTGGTTTCCTTTTGTACTCGATATATTATGATATTAGGGAATGCGATTTTGGAGGCTATAATGGTCGTATTATTTGTATTAATATTTATTAGCCGCACACAATCATTATTTTTCTCTTAAGAGACTGGGATGCACATGGAATGGGTACCGATTTCATAGCTCAAAATGGCGAAGTCTTCTGTAGATCGAATTTAGAGGTTTGTAGGTAAGTTCTGATAAATTTTGCCGACCTTTTTATTAAATACATCAAAATAGTTCACTTATACATTTTTGCGAAGTATCGAATTAAGATATAGGCGCACATTATTTCATTTGGACTTAAATATGATTTTTGTTTTACCCTTATCCTGATACTTCTATTCCCTCTATCGTATTCTAATGAACTGATAAACGTTATAAAGTGTCACTAGTTCCCTTTCGAGACCTAAAACGTAGTATAAAGCGGTAATTGTGCGGTCGATATTACGCTCCTTATGTACAGTAAAATATTTTCCAATTGTTTTATGCCTTTTGAATTTCTTACTATGGTGACCTGGCATATAACACTATAAATTAAGCCGATTAATAACTGTTAATGTTTTGTCAGAATAGCAAGTGTACACTTGGGTAATTCGGTCACGGAGTGCTAGGCTTTGGATAAGCTAATTGTTTGCAATTGCTTTAGATCTCTTTATCTGCCTTCTGTAGTTCCAATGTCGGCGATCAGCAGACAACGTCCGAACTGGCCGTTACGGCTCGAGTTCGCAGAAAACGCGGTTCTGAATCTTTCAATTCGGGGTAAATTTGGAGAAATTTTAACTTACTGCCTTAATTAGAGCGTGACTTCTATTTTTGGCGAACGTTTACAATCGGTAGTTCATACAAATTTACATAATCTCTGAGATGCTGTAATAGTGGTCGAAAAGATTTATTGGATAATAGAAATAAAACTCGCCTTTAAAGTGCTCTTACATGGCTTGCATATATCGTTTAGTTTACTCAGCCTAAGCCGCATCTGTCATGTTGCCGATATCGACCTCTTTAACTTGTCCTGTGAGCGAAGTCAGTACAAGTAAACGCGATCTGTTCGAGGTCATTCGGTAAACTAAGCCAATTTTCATAAACTTTCGCTTAGGTGTGATTTCCTCTTAACCGTCAACTTCTTTTTCGTGAAACATTACTCTTTATTATACCCCAACTAATTTCAACAGGCTACAAAGTGAGTTCAGTTGATTTGAATGGTTGGGTATAACTTTTCCCTCATCGCATTGCTGGTGGTGAAGCAGACTACCTTTAGTTTTGACCTCTACACTTACTTCTTCTTATAGCGGTTTGGAGCCCGAACCACTGACCTCGCCTTTCGTGCTCAACGTGTTGGGTTTCCTGCCGGCGCTGCAAGAGAAAGAGAAACCACCGCTTAATTTGGTGGGGAACGTGAATGGCAAAATAGCAATAATTGTGGATGACATCATTGATGATGTGGATAACTATGTTACTGCTGCAGAACTACTTCACTCCAGGGGCGCCTACAAGGTCAGTCTTCGTCTCCCTACCAAAGCATATTCATCTCACGGTTTTATAAAAGGCTGCCACGTTAGAATATCTTTTAATTACAAAGCGCCCTTCCATTTAAAAACTTTTAAATACCACATGGCGCGGAATGGGAAGTTTTAATCACGTTATTTAGGTTAAGGATGATACTACTAAGATGGCCATATAAGGTGAGAGCGATGCGGATCTTTAGTCGACAAAATCTCTTCACGCACTTGTTTATATATAGTGAATTGGGTTTTGAGCAGTGTTTTGAATTTTGCATCACCTATTGTTGCCGAGGACCGCTTATGCCGTAAAACCGAGTTTGTTTAGATTGACTTGACTTAACTTTGGTAAGCATTAACCCCTTTTTAAGTCAGAAAGTCAGTTTCTTGTTTATTATCCTAGATTTATTTTAAAGCCTAGTTCTCGTTCCCAACACGTCGTTTTCTTTCACTTGCGTACCACGGGAAAGTTGCGTCCAAATTCTTAGTAGAATCATGTCTTCATTTCAGTCTACTGGATGTAATTGTATACCGAGCAGATCACCCTAGCAATCTGCTCTGGACTTCGTTTTCGCTTTACTATTAGACCTCGCAACGTCCGCTGCGCGAAATATAAAAATCTATAATTTTACTGAAATTGTTTAAGTAGCATCCTGTCGTCCGTCAAAATTGTTTATCTAGTCTGTTTTCCAATGTCTTCTTAACTAACCTGGTATTTTTTGGATTTATCTAATGTAAATGCTTCATAAGTACTCAAAGACCGTCTTCTCGCAGACTTCCAATACAGAGACTGAATTTCAACACAACATTGTCTGGGCAGTTTCTGACTTAGGTAAAATTTTTAACATTTCTTTTGTTCCTCTGACTAAAATTGCTACTGATAATTCGGGCGAAATTATATATACTTCTTGTGCAAGCAAGTATTGTCGTACAATTCGACAAATCTAATAATTTAACTTACGAAAACCACCACTTTTCCACTTTCAACAGTTTTTGCGCCTCTATTCGGCAATATGCCAACAATTAACCACTCAGTGTGAAGGCACCTCAAAGTATTTTTATTTGAACCTCTAATCCGTTTGATATTAATAAGAATTTCGTTGTAATGCTTAAGAATTTATTTTAACTGCCTATATCGCCACAATCTACTTCCGTACAACCCTGTTACTTTTTAACAACAATTATTTTATAATTGCTCAAATCGTATTATAATTTTGCCATATCGTAAGTTGGAATCCCCTTGATTCTATTCATACCTATTTTACTTTAGGGTCAAGTACAGTCCTTATTGTCACTTAGTATTTGTACTCAAGGCGGCTACTTATTGGCCTGAGGCTTTTCGCATAATGTCATCGAATCCCATAAGTCATTTCCCTTTCCAAGTCTGACCACCGCCCTTTAGTCTAAATCCCCCTGTGGCCATTGATTTTTGTTCTTGACAATTTGCATATTTTTATCGTCTGTGCATTCTTTACAACTTGTTAGAAGTATTTAATCCATCTGCCGTCCAAGGTTTTTATCAGTCGTTGGCAATCGCATGAGAAGTGATGCTTACTAAAATGATAAATTTGTATCTGACTAGCTTATCAGTGTCTGGTGATGCAAGTAACTCCTTTTCGTGTCCATGCGTTTAACCACATTTGATTGATCCTGCAGTGTCGTATGACTATAATTGGCCGCATGGAGGTCCGGAAAACTGGTTATAAAACTACTTTATCTTTACTTCCTGACTCACCGCTGCGTTTGATTTACAGACATCTAGATTTGTGCTTTGCCTTCTTTAAATCTACGCCTTTCATTGCTCATCAAAAACCATTGTATGGAATGAAATTTTGATTCTTTTTCCTATTTTTTTCGTGGGCGTGAAAAACACCGAGATTTGTGGCGGTAATGCGATTATCATTTATTTTACACATATATTACCTTAAATCAGACAGACTTCCGGTCTGTGTAGAGGAGGGACCCTAACTTCGGTTCTTTTACTTCATTTCCTTAACGTTTTCTAGTCTCTTTGACTACCTCTTATCGGCAGAACACAAACACTGAATAATTTCGTTCAGGCGGTGATCTTTTCGTTGCTATACTAGAGTCATTTTCTTTTGTCTTCACCTTATGTATGGACACTCGATCGCCATAGACCAAGTTCATGAACTTCTGCACTTACTGTCCGGGAATTTTTCGTGAATTCCTCACAAATCGCGCATATTTAAAACGCCAGTGTCGCAGGGCTATTTTGATGTCTTCTTGTTATAACTATTTGTACCATGTATCTATTTAGCTCGGTTACGATTTAGGCAACCAAATAGTTTGTGATTTTCTTGATAGTTTCACTTCTTTGAGTTGTGACATCGATGTTATGCCAGGATAATGGAAAAACCATTACTATTACGACTAGGTTTACCTTAACCTAATTGTGTAAATGTTTTAAGTGGATAGAATTTGACTCACTTGAATGCAAATGTTAAATACCCAAATTTATAGCCTGACTTGGAAGTGGGCGCACGCTGTAAGCATAAATTTAATGTTTCCTCTCATTCCTGATCCTGAGCTCAATTCCATATGCTGTCGTCTTAATCCAAGACTTATAAGTATTCCTCTCGTGAGAAGTTGGCGTTTACTTTACTTTCCGTACATCCCAGAAATCGGTATTGTTCCATTAAAGTTCTCCTAGTCCCAAGTATAGCACTTGCGTTTGTTCCATTCACGTTTCCAAAAATAAAGGTATAGTGCACTTACGGAACAATATGTCGACGTTCTGTCTTTAATTTGGCATGGTAACCATTAAGCAACTCTTGAGCAACTGCAGAAGCATCTGCTGCTGATTCGGTGCTTCATTCGTGGGCAAAAATAACCGCTGTTGTGAAGGCACTTCCTTTATTTCTTCCTTTTTTGAATTCTTTCATTCGATAACGAGCATTTCCTTTCCCTTCTTGTTTTTCCGTCAACTTGGAAAAAATCCAAACTCGTTTCAAACGCTTGGCAAGCTGAAAACTATCCAAGTTTGCTCCTCTTTTCCTTCACGCTAAAAGGGATAAATTTTCCGCATCGGTTGAACTTCGACATTCTAGTATTTTCAAACGAAGTTCCTCTTACCTGCCTTCAGACAATGAACGGCTATTTTTTGTTACTCCTTTCGGTAACTCGCATTGGCTTTCCGAGTCATACATGCACCGATTCTGCTCCATTTACACTTTAGATTTGCAAGATTCGAAGCGTATTTTTGATTCAAGTTGGTGTTGACCGTGTTTATGTAATTATCGATTTTCACCGCTTCTTCAGTGTTTATGGGAGTCCTCTCCCACACTCATAAACTATCTGTGATGCATCCAAAATTAGCATTGGCCTCAAAATCCCAATGCTTATTGTAGTGCCGTTTTTCTAGCCATGATGCAGGTGGCTGTTGCAGTCCCAGTCCACTTTGATAATTCGTGTCTTAGGGCGGCTCTCCATCAACTGAACAGATGCTGGTCAACCGCCTCCCACCACGGTGAGTCGGTGTCTAAAATACAATGGACACTGTCTTCTGGGCCCGACCGCGATTTGTCATTGTGGTGCTCTATTAATTACGGTCTAATCACCAGTATTTTTGCAAATCTAACAGCTACTTCGTCGGCTTGTGCCGCACTCCGTTTCTGCTTAGCTTTGCGGTCTGCCTTTGGCTGAGCCTCAGAGGAAATCACTCTTATCCTTTATTCGTGCACAAATCACTTGCTGCTTTGTCTTCAGATCGTGTTTACGTACCTCTGGTCTCACTCGTCAATGCATAGATGACTTTCGGGTTAACCTTTCACAGATCATTAATGGGACCCGGATGTGTTAGAATTCCGAATGAAAACAACTGCCTAAGAGAGTCCAACCTCTTACATTGTTTTTCTCCTTGTTTAAAATACCGTGGCTATGCTGTAGTTGTTTACCCTTGGTTCCTTTAATTAGCCTTTGTTTTCTTATTTCTGGGAGCTCTGATGACCATCACACCTGACATCAATAAGTTCTCCTGCTCAAACTTCTTTATGCACCATGAAAAGCTTGGCCCCCTCGCATGTGTAACACAAGAAATCGTTCTACCTGAAAAGGCTATCATTTCATAGCACCGCACAACCTACTTAGTCTGCTTAAACACTAACTCAAAGCATTAGACACAACTAACAACATAAATGCTGTTGGTATAACTGAAGGCTACAGTTTGGATCACTGATGGATGAATAACAATTCCCACTATTTTTACAAGCTGATGCTGACACTCTTGCACGATAATGGGACACAAACTCGATTTCTCTGCATTCTCACCTTAATCTCTTAATGTAGTCTGAGAGGTAGCCTACACTTGTAACAGCGGCAGATCACTTACTCCGCTTGACTTCTTTTCCCCTTGCTGATTACTTATTTGCTTGTCTGACCAGCGCTACCGAAACTCACATATCTTTCCCGTGCATACCAACAGTAACCTTTTTCAATTACTGCATTCGATACACTTCAGAAAAGGCTATTTATGCAACTTTAGAAAAGCCTTTCAGCTATTCTTGGATTTGTCACTACCGTAGGCGGATGCTTTCTGCTTCTTCGAAGAGATCTCCTTAGCTCGTGTCTGTTTCCTCAACATTGGCTCTTAGATTTAAAAATCCTCTTGTGCGAATTCTCAAGCCTTTAAAAATACTTACCAGTTACAGTTTTTAAATTCACTTTCAACCAGTTAAGCTAGTAGCTTTTTAAGGCTGCTAAGAAGGATTAAGAGCATGCGTAAGGCGAAATGGTCTGAACCCCGATACATCCATTACGAAGTCGAATTTATGAATGCAAATATTGTAAAAGCACTATGCTCTCTCAGCGGAGCTATTGTAGCGGGCAACGAATTCGTTGCCATAACTACCCTCGTGCAGCGCGCATTACGACTTGGAAGTGGATTGGCGCCTCTGCGTCGATACTGCCATCAACCGAAATGTATGCCTTCGTTGTAATACCAACAAAGTGAAATTTTCCACTTCGATAAGAACTTTGGCTGTTGGGGCAGCGGCTGCTCTACGTCCTCTTCTTTTTCCATTCAACTTTTTGTTAGTCGGGGAAAAAGTTGTTCAACGTTTGCTTTCCTCCTAACGTGCGTAAATGAATCTCCGCTCGCGTTTGTCGAAAGTCGTCTTCTCTACTTCAGCAATGGCAATAATGTTTTAAAATACCTGGAACATATATGAATCTAAGTGATCCTCATATATGCATACTGTGTAAAGCTACGATGTTGTGGACACTTCGTTGCCCATCTACCTATCAGCGTCGCTGTACTTCGGAAGGATATGGAGCCACTGCGCACATGTGTGTTCTCCCGGCCACACAACCAGTTTTTGACGAAGGACACTGTAAATTTCGCTGCTGATTTTTCCCTGTATTCGCTCAGGTCTATCTGGTAGCTACCCATGGCCTGCTGACCGGAAACGCGGCGGAGAAGATAGAGAACAGCCTGCTGGATTTGGTCGTGGTCACCAATACGGTGCCTCATGAGGTGCAGAAAATGCAATGTCATAAGATCCGCACAGTGGACATTTCGCCTCTACTGGCGGAGGCCATTCGACGCATCCACAATGGGGAATCCATGTCCTACCTCTTTATGAACGTCTCCAAGAAGGATTAGACTCTTCGTATACGTCGTTTCATCCCCTAGCTTTAATCGACATCTTTCTTCAACATTTCGCTTTGATTTGGTGTAAATAGTGAAAATGTGGCGTGGATTTCGCGGGATACGGGGCAAGCGAACGAACTGACGCGCGCGTACGTGAGGGAGCGAGTTTTCTAGCTCAAATAAATTTGATTTGCTATGCCATTTTCTTGCGCCTCCTCCCACTCACTGCGGGTCGGTGGTAATGGTGGCAAGACTTCGTTTAGTTTTATTTCCCTATGAAATCTTTTTAAACTCTCTCCCAGTGAATAGCTATACCTTGTGACAGTCCCAACTGACGTTACGCGCCGTAAATACCGTTGATATTGTAACAATCCTTCAGTAAGAATTTTTTTAAAAGGCATAGGAGTGACAGTCAGTGAGTTTTGGGTCGATGTGAATAGCGATTCCGCCATGTGGTCGTGGCGGCAGTCTACTGACAGGCGACTCCGACGGGGTTTTTGTTCCCTGTTGCATCAAGTTGTTCGGACGGACGATCAGAGGTCTTCCTTGACCGGTGGGCCTTTTTTGAATAACACAGCCGTTTTGAGCACTTAAGCGCTATTGGCGCCCTGGCGTAAATCCCTCGAAAGGTAGCCGGAGCATGACATTCTGATGTGCATATCTGCATTTGTCTACATCATTCACCGGAAGCAGAGGCTTGGACGTGGAATTCCTTCCGTACTATAATCGGAGCGCGAGGAGTACGATTGCAACTCCCGAAGAGAAGAAGAAATGTTTAATTTGACTGTCGGGTACTTACCCGCCCTTCCTGCTGCCTGTGGGCGAGTTGGGCACGCCGCGTGTTCACCGCTTCAGCAGAGCCGCTGGTCTGATAGTGAGTTGGGCGGTGTGGCGCCCTTCACCTTTGTGACATCGTTGGAGCGATTGGCGCGGGCCTCCGAAGGGCTTTGAAGGCACCAGCTCGATTGCCGCTTCGACGCTCTGCGAGACGGAAAAAGCCACAATGAGTGCGCAGATAAGCAGAAGGACGATTGTCGTAGCGGATGGTCGGCTTCAGTCTGCGTCTGTGGAGACGATTTGGTAGCTATAAAAGACGCATTTATTTCCCGGCAGATGGCCGGTTATCATCACAGTTGTCGTTGAAAATAAGCAGCAGATTTTATTTGCTCGGAGGCGTTTGACCAAACAAACCGTAGCACTCGAGCATTTTATTTTCCGCATTGTTACTTTTTGCTCCTGCGAAGACGAGTAGAAGGTCTGCTGAACAAATCAGGGGAGCGCTCTGCCAGGCTGCATTAATTGAAACGCCTCTTTCCACCACCGTCGCCACCGCTTCTGGCCCCTTTTTTTGCGGGCACCCCGAGTTACCTCGGCTGGCGCAATAAAGCATAGCATTACGGGGGTAGGCGCGGACAACCATGCCGCCGTTATGGCCGGACCATTCACCGGGGCCGGCGGCCGTATCTTCGAGTCGGCAGTTGAGATAATAGCGTTTATCTGAGGACTGCCTCCTTTTGCTCTTTGTGTCGCCTTGAGGTTTCACTGACAAGCCCTTAAGCCACCCTTATAGTGACCTTCACTTTTCACGCCAATCCCTTTTCAAACGCTCAGGAGGCATCTTTTGCCCAAGAAAAATTAGCCTACCACGAACCCCTATACCGAAAATGGAGCGCAACTGTTAATAAAAGCAGATATACAACTGTGAGGGGACGTCGGGTTGTCGGTGGTGGGAGCGAGGGGGCCCAGACCGTCTAGTCTGCTTTTTGTTGAAAGTAACTGATTTTGGGGATGAACTGCACCGGCCAATTCAGAAATCATGTCAGCATTCCGCCCAGTGTTACTTCTCTGGCCCGAATTCTCCCTGCTCTGACTTACACTACCTTATCTGGTCTTCAAGGCCACGCTTTGATGTGCCACCTATGAGATGGTAGAAATAACTGTTCAAAATGGGCAGTGGCATGTGACTTTCGCCTCGGTTGTAGGACGGGGCTCTCCGTCCTATCGGAGAAGTCGAATAACGCATGAGTCAAGAATGTGTTTCCGGCCGGGGACCATAAATAATTTTCGCAAATTGGAGGGAACATCTCATTAAAATTTATAGCCGACTGCATTTGCCCGAGATAAAATCGTGCTTTTTACCACACCTCATCACAAAACGTAACCTCCCGCCTTGCATCGGGCTTATAATTTGCCGACAGAAATGACGCCCCCCTCAGGGCAAGTTGTCCCGCGCCCACGTCGGTGCCGCTGAGGGGATTTGCCGCCCCCTCTTCGGGAGTCCAATTTTGTCCCCACTGAGTCAAGTCCTTGTAATTCTTGGAACACACTCCTGAATCTTCTTTGGTGCAATCGGTTTTTTATCGGGAAATCTGTCATTCAAATAACTGCTCCTGCTCCATGATTATTCGGAAACCTTCCGATTGTTCACCGCCTCCTCCCCCCCCCTCACTTACAGGCGGGGTGAAGACATCAGCAGAGACTTATTTTGGACTAAAGTAGGACGAAGTCCCTGTACTTCCTTATCCAGGCGCCCATTCCTCGCGAGGACCGCCTCGGGGACCGGCGGCTGTGCCTGTAACGCACTCCGCGACAGCCGTGGGAGTGAGACGCCACCCGACGAATCCGGCCTACCCTTTTAACCTCCATTTAATGACGGTCAACTCCTCCTTCGGCCTTGCTTACTTGACGCCAGTCAGGTTGGAAGAATCAGTAGAACATGACCGAGTGAGGCGTCTATGCGGGAATTGTGCTGCAAACCATGGGGACGGGGGACACAACTCAAACGCCATCTCCGCACGACTGCCCGTCCGGCCGTCTTAACGATGGCGGCGACTGAGGGGGAGGGGGGAGCAGCGTTGCCTCTCCAGAGTCGGGTCTTCCGCTCACGTCCTAACCGTCGCAAGGGCATACTGTCTTACCCCCTGTCTCCACTCTACAATAGGCGTCGCAGGCTATAGTCCGAAGGCCTTCATCGGCTGAGATGGACCAACTTCGGCTCCAGTCTTGCATCATGTCGTGGGTGACGGCTTCTGCCCACAGTCCCCTCACTCAGGCTACCTGACACTAGCCGAATTATTTACTGCCTTCCGTAGTTAATTTAAGAGCCATCTAAATATAACACTACATTTCATATTATTCGTTGAAGCAGTATGTTTGCCGGTGAGCAACATCAAAAGACACACAATAGTGCAGCATCAAGCATGATGTGCTGGGCTGGCGTTTACGACCCGGGAACACACAAAGGTGGAGCATTCTTCGGTACTTCCTTGCCCTTGACCAATTTTTCACCCTATTATCATCATCCATACTTCTCGAGAGACTTTACCCGGATGATTTAAGGGTGGGCCAACGTTGGAGGTGGACACTAGCGAATTTGTTCCACACACTCAGTCTTTTGTGGCAACGGCACAAAGCACAATGCGGGTTAATTAAACACATTTCCTTTCCACAGGAGGATATAATAAAGTAAGCCGACAGTAAAGTGTTTGTTCTCTGCCGACGGCACTTCAGACGCCAAATCCACTAATCTAAAAGAAGGTGAATTTAGGGGGGTCTTTAGGACAACTTCCCACAAATAGAAAGGCTATTTTTGAATTAATTCCTCAGATGGCCAAGTCGGTGCTTTACGATTTTTTCTAAGTTGCAAAAATGGTGTTCCCCCATAAATAAGGACTTACTTTTTGTCATTAAAAGCATTTCAGGTGTAAGTATTTATGAAAGGGAACAACCTAACTTAATTCACATCAGGTGGCACTGGCACTTGACGATTTGAATCTTGCGATAGTCCCTGTCCTCCAGGACATTTCTAATACGCTGCCAGGGTTACGGGAAAAGTAGGTCCGCAATTTTTGAAAAAAACTGGTAATTCTAAGGGTTCCCCAAGGTTTTAGTATACTTTGTAACCGCCGTAAATTTGTTCACAAGACAGCAGTCGCCTTTACTCGTCATCGTTGAATTTTGATTGGTCGCAACATGGACCAATCAGAAGAGAGGCAAGAGAAGAAGACTCCTAGTTTATAGAATAAATTCACAATCTTCATTCTAGACAACCCTCTCGATTCATGTCTTCTCCCATTCGATCCACCTCCGAGTCTTCTACAATACCTGACTTCAATGTAGTACTCTTCGGGGCAGCCAAGGTGGGCAAATCGGCACTCGTTCGTCGATTCCTTAAAAACAGCTTCTCTGAGATGTATCGGCCGACAGTCGAGGAAACGTACTCCACAGTTCTTCAAACACTGAGTATGTTCACTTGAATTTTATGTTTTTGTAAAGTTAAGTGTAGTTTATTAATGTAAACCCTTTTAGCGAAGATGTCGAAAGCGATGAAAAATGGAGGCTAAATCCCGCAGAAGAAACAAAAGTGGAACGCCTTAGCATTAAGCGATTTTAACAAGATAAGTGTAGCCCAAACGTTATAAAACCGCGTGTAAAATACAGCGCTTTTGACATTTCAAATAAGTAATTAAGCCTGAAAATATGCTCGTGGCAGACCGTTAAAATTTCGAGTCAGAACTGCTAACCTAGAGAGTTGTCCATCAAAATTGTCGTTTTCAAGTTAGTAACTACTCTATTTTGCCAATAATCTTTATGAGACTGAAAGGAATCAGTCATTCGTGGACTAGTTCTTCTGACAGCCCTAGTTCCCACTAGGGAGGGGAATGTAAGTGTTAGCTTTTGTTAAAGGCCGAGTGTTGAAGCGGTGGAATGACTCCTGTCTGCCTTAACTGTCTGCCCGTCCACACAGGCTGCACGTGTGTCCGCTTGGTGCTGATCGACACTGCGGGACTGCATCCGTTTCCGGCGATGCGTGAACTACGAATGCGAACGGGGAGCGCTTTCGTGTTCGTCTTCGCCTACGATTCTGCCGACTCCCTCCACGAGGCCATCCGACTGCACACTGATCTCCAACGTGTCAAAGGTACGCTTTCACCCACGCCCGTCCCCTGCCCGCCCCCCCGCCCCCCTTCACCGAAGCAGGCGTGACGACCGCGACGAGGAAGAATGGCATTGCAGTTGCAAAGCATAAATTATGCAATAGCCTGCCACACTTTTCCTCGCCACGCCGTAAAGAAGACAAGGGTGTATACTTGCGGGAGTGTGTGTGTGTGTGTGGCTATGTTGCCCACTTTGATAACTAAGTTGGTGTAAAAATGCCATTTGTGTACTTTCGAGTGAGTTTCAGTGAATGCCAGTGAAGGGACAGTCCTGTTGTCTCCTCCCTAAAAGGCACTGTTCATCCCTGCTTTTCGCGTATAACCCTCGGCTGCGACTTTTCAGCAAAGTAACAGACTGTAAGGGTTCTTCGCAGGCTTTGAGGGTAATTAAGAGGCTTGTTAGACGAATTTTATCGGCACCGGCTAGAGAAGATGTTCCAATGGGTCGGATATCGCTTTTTCCAGGCGACAAATTTGATCCGAGGAGTGTCATCTTCGTGGGAAACAAGGCCGACTTGCTGACTGTTCCGTCCATCATCGAGGGGGGAGACGATTGACGGAGCAGCGGTTAACTATGAGGCGAAGGAAGAGGCTTCACCTCGGCCCGGTGGCGCCAGTGAAGCAGTGGTTTTGGCGGCGGACGAGTTGCAGACAACCGCGCGCAGCTTGTTGGACCGCCTGGGATGTCCACTGATCGAAACCAGCGCCCGCCTCGGTTGCAACGTCCTTGAGGTCTTTCACTCCATTCTCTGGCCCATGCTGCTGTCCAACTCGAATCTCTCCGGTCGCGTCACTCCAGCCGACATCGCTAACGGGCATTACGGAGAGGACTCTCCGATCCGCAGACCGCAGGAGACTGAATTTGTCAACAAGAAGATTAGCTGGCCGTGGAGGAATGCCTCTGATCATCCCGTAAGTCGCAAATTTGTCCCATCGCGCGGTTGACAATCGGACTATGTGCTTCGGCACTTGTGTCTCCACTTCACTTTGCCTCTTCAACGCGGACCGCTTGAAAAATTGCCTCACGAAAAGCGGGGATCAGACTGATTGCCTTGTCACCGGCTAGTCTCTCTCAGGTCTACTCTTCACACACACGTTTGTGACTTTTACACCTTTTCCCCCATTCTGTTGCGGAAGAGACCAAAGCCTCACGTAAAACTCTTTCGCAAAGGAAGGAGACACTCTTTGACGAGAATAATGTTATTTTCGGAATTCTCTATCGGTCTGGGAAAGGACGCCTCTGAGGGAGAGCTTAAACTCGGGCCTTTATCATGCGGCGTAAGTTTGGCGCGGGGCAAACACTCGCCCCTTCCTCGTCCCTCTCCTGTCCGGTGTTCCCACTCCTCTCAGTGGGGGGCGTCTGCCCTTAGAAGTGGCCGGAGAGGCGACGCGGCAAAGCAGCCGGACAGGACTTATCCAGAGGGGAATTGCTACTGGTCGGTGGTTTCTGGCAGGCCGCAAGCCGAGAAGTTTCCCCACAGCCTGTTAAATGCATTTGTTTTGGTAGCGGTAAACACGGTCTGGGACGGTGTGCATCCACACTCTTTGAAATGACCGTTTATGGGTCGGAAGTGTTAAAACCCGCTAAGCCGACTCCGCCTCAGCTGCAGTCCGAGTCAAGTGAACCATCGAAAGAGAGGAGCCGAGGGCTCGTCCATCAGCGAGGCCTTCGTGTCCACACTCGACGGTGGTTGAGGCTATTTCACGAAGAAGACGCTGGAGAGGCGTCCGCTGCTCCCGACGCCACTGCCTCAGCGTGGGGCGTATCTCGCGGGAGCCACGAAGGGCACCTGGTGGAAGTACAACTTCTCGGATCTTTGGATTTCTCGTCGAATAGCAGGCATCGGTGGATGGGTCCAGCAACCTCTAGTTCCAACTCAATCTTCAAACACTTCAACTTTCCTGTCACCCTTTTTTTGCGCAACAGATGAAGACCGCAATATTGCCGAGCATTCGCTATTTTTTGGTCCAGATGCCGTGAAAGAGTTGGACATCTCCACCTCAAGATGAGACGGGTATGCAGGTAAAGAGAAAGGTTTTGCCGTACTGCGGCCCAGAGCCAGTACCCCCAAACCCCCTGTCAGTCGAAAGTAATGGCTTTTTTCAACAATGCGAGGCGGCGAAGTCCGAGACACCGGTCACATGTATGCTTTTGAAGGAAGTAGAGAAGTGCATGAATCCCCGCTCGCGTGTTTTGCCACCTTCTCCATGGGGTAGGTCTTCGCTTGCAGTGCATCCGAGCGCACAAAACGCTAGATCTAGCGACTTTAGATGGCTTGTTTTTGGCTACAAACCATGTCCTTGTGATGGATGCTTGGGGGCCCGCTGGGGGTGGGTTCACTTGCCTTCCAACAGGGCGAATTGCGGCGCCCCCCTCGCCTCCTCAAGACCGTCCACTCTGCTCCCCAGCTCTTAGCTCCCTTTTGAAGACGACTCACTTCTTAATGCCCAACGCAAAAAAAAATCGCCTCACTAAAGCGCTTTCTTCACTGACTTCGCCCTGGAACTGGTGATTGCTGCGCGATGGACTCACTGCGGTCACGTGGCCGTATGCACAGCGGTCGGTGTCAGCGGCTGCCTTTACAGTGCAGGATGCTTTAAAGAAGAAGACAGGAGGAGGAGGAGGAGGACACGGTGAGACGAAAGAGACTGCACTGGTCTCACACGGAGGTGACCTTTCCGCTATCGCGAGGAATAATCGGAGAGGAGCTAATAAACTTGTCCCCAGGGCACAACAATTTATGCTTCTTCTATGCGGGGTTTGATCTTTATGGTTGCGGATCACTCGCGAGTACCACTGGCCAGCCTATCTTGTGAGCATCTTAAGGGCGCGGAAGGATCCACATCAGCCGGTTTCGCCCAACTTCTCGAGCAGGAGACTCTGAAGGCGGATTTAATTAGCACATGAGTTAGTTGCATGTGGATCGCTGGACTGACATTAGCAAGTCGCTGAGGCTCCTCTACCTTCTAGCGTCTTAGATCCCAAATCGCAGAGTCTAATTAACCAAACGCCTATTGCCCAATTTGTTCTGTTAAGTCAGCCCTGCGGAAGCAGTAAATAAGCCTAGTGCATTAAACTTTCACGACTTCTTGATGTGGTTTGGCTACTTTAAATGACGGCACAAGACTCCGCTTTGTCAAGTCCCGACTGCCATCCTGTTGGACAGTTAATGACGCAAATGGCGATATTTTCAGCATTGCATAGTGAGGCAGAAATTGTCTGGCCTCTGGTAGCGACGCACTGGTGGAGGAAGCTGAACGCCGTTTTTTTGTCTGCTACCAAGGAGGCAGACCATCCCTGAACACCGTAGTAGGGTAAACGGAGCTTGGAGGAAAGCCAGTCTACCGAAGTCACCAGCACTTTCGCCTTCTGATTAAAAGTTCTCTCTTTTGTTCGCCTGCAGACGGCATTCCCGATCAACTCGAGCTTCAATCCGTCGAAGCAGCCTTCGCCGTGCCGGTCACGGATGCAGGACGAGCGTCGTCGGAAAATCAGCTGCGTGGAGCACGACATGCTCGTGGGGGGCACGTTGTTCGTGGCGCGAGACGAGGTGAATCGTAAATTTAGCGTGGGTTCACGCCTTCTCCCCTCTCCAAACGGCCATGCTCACCACTACCGCCGCCCGGAGCGAAATACTAATAATAACGACAACAACAACAGTAGTAATGACAGCAGTTACCACCTCGTCGTGAATACTGCGTATAATCGGCCGGCCTCGCGCAGCCACTCGGTGGACAATTCGTTGGCGGACAAGGCGGCCCCTTACCGCGACACCAATTCCACTGGCAGTGCCTACTCGGGGCGCAGCTACAGCTCGCTTAGTTCTGTTGAGAAGGAGAACATCTGGAGGTTGTCCGTCTCGTCCGACCCACGCTCTGGGTACGGCCGTTTCCTCAGTCCCAGTCCGAAGCGCTCCCTCAGGGATTGTGAACTGACCGCCGACATGTGCCTCAATTCGCTAGACTTTGTTCAAGAGGTGGGCTACTACCTGGACCCCTCGCACCGGCCGGAAGATAGCAGTGAGCCCCGAGTGCCGCAAGTTCCCACTCTGCAAATGGTGAATTTGGGCCGCCGGGGACGGTCGCCGCAGCCGACGTCGTCGTTGACGCCGGTGGCGAGGGACAGAGCGAAGAGGCGAAGTGTGTTCAGCCAGTCAAACTTCTGTTTGGTGGACCAGATCTGCGAGGCCAACGAACCGACCAGTCCGCGCAGTGAGCACGAGTTCAACCTCATCGTGCCCGAGTCGCATCGGAGAGGCATCAGCCAGGGCGCCGGCAAGTCCCCGAACTGCAAAATAAGCTGAGGACGTGGACCGGACACCGCGACTCGCGTCGATTGCTCTCACTCGTGTCAGCATTCACCCTTTACAACTGCCTCTCCCCCACCCCCCCCCCCCACACTATACATATTCCACTGTATTTACGATGACAAGCGAATAACACCTTTGGCTAGCACACCGGCTGCCCGAGGCTGCAGTGGGGGCGCGGGCGAAGCCATCAGGGCTCACTTCACCAGGCAGCGCCGACACAATCGGGAGAAGTGGCAGTTGGGGTGGAGCGAGTCGACCAAGCGCATCTCCCCGATAAGTGGGCAGCCCCCGTCTCTTTGAGGGTAATTGCGAATGCACTGGGCGGAGGAGATGTGCACTTTAACGGTGGAGCGGTGAATTTTGTCACAGAGTCACTTCAAGCTGTTTTGTGACCAAAGTTAACTTTTGTAGGAAAAGAAGTTTTTTTCCCCATTTTGCTCGTCTAATTGGTCTGCGGTGTCAACACGCCCCAGTCCTAATATTAAATGAACCTCAGTGTAAACGACTGTGAATGCTCTTCTCAACTGTTCGGCGGATCAAACTTGCTGCTGGCGAAAGGAGGGCGGCTTAAAAACAACTCGAGACTGCATTAAAATACCCCTGGCGTTGAGAATGTTGCAGCTGCGTAGGCTTCGAGGCGATTTCGTGGGACAAAAAACCGTGGCTCCCCATGGGACTACGCCGTCCGTGCTATTCATTTCGGCAGGTGGGCGTGGGAGGACCAGGGCACCCGCTGGCCTCACCACAACTTTCGCCGCCTACTCGCGAAGGCTGGGCAGTAAGCGCGTGAAGTAAAAGAGGCGATTTGATGGGGGAAAGCGGCGTGACCGACCCGCCTCGGACGGAGGCTGCGACCCTAAGCACCCCTTTTTTCGGCGGAGACCTGGGCGTCAAGTCCAGCACCGAGGCGTTTGCCCCGGCCGCACCGCTTGGGGAGACTTCACTAAGCGGTGACCAGGCCTCAGACACCTCCAGCCCCGGTGCTCACACGGGAATCAGCCGCGGGAAATGGTCCACGTAGCACTGGGCGAAGTGGGAAACAATGAACTTGGGCACTGGGAAGACGCCGTAAGGGTGCAAAAGTCCCAGTCTTGGGAATGCCATTTGCGAAATGTAGGCAATTTTCATTCTGACTGAGCGAGAAATTGATTCATTAGGGAGGCGTCTTCACGTAACTCCTGGCCCAACTAGCAAGGAGGACACTGCGCATTGTCATTTTACCAAATTAGTCTGAGTTGTAAAGAAACGCTCGAGGAAAGGTCTTTGTTTAGACAGTCGCTCTAGGCAATAAAAGACGCTTTACTTGGTGAGCTACAACAAAGCAAAGTGGATGTTGGTTAGAGCTACGGAGTGAGATGAATACGGACTCCCGGCACGCGACATAGTAACATTTCATGTTACCATAACCGCGGGGTTGCACAGCCTGCCGGAAAATTGTTTGTGGTCCTGCGAACTAAATCGGACTCGCTGAGGAAGAATCCACTGGCTTCGAGCGTGTCCAACTTCTGAGAGCCGGTTCAAAATGCCCCTGTCTTTTGCGTTGACAAGTGGACTTAAGTGGACATTGACAGTGGCAAGGCGAAGTTGAGCCGCCCGAGCAGTCCGGGCAAAGGATGCTATCTTCGCCTTTTTTTGTGCACCCAAAAGGGGTGAATAAAAAATGGTGCAGGACCTCGGATTGATCAAACTAAGCGGTTTCTTATAGGCAAATTTTGTGAACTTATGGTGAGTTTAATGGGTACTTATTTGGAAATGGCGAGGAGAGGGTTTGAGCGCCACCACTAAGGAGTAAGGGGGACCGCGGTGAACCTTGTGCCACTCGCAGCCTCCGCAGGAAGGTCGTAATTCTCAAAAATGCTTCGCCGCCTCCATGCATCCCTCCACTTCTCTGTGACCCGTCATCCCGGCAGCTGCGGATAAGGGGCGCCCACGCCCCCAACGCGGTGGTGAATGGGTGTTGGTGTCGCCTGTTCAAGCAGAACCAGCTCATCTCACTTGGTCCCGCTTCTTATTGAGGACGAAGGATGCACCCTCCCGGTCCAGCCACCCCTTCTGCCGAGTAAGAACTATTTCGTCGGCAGTGGTGAAAAAAATCGTGAGATGTTTAAGCTCATTCCATAATCTAGTCTCCTCCTTTTTAAGTAGAGCCCAAGGGACTAAGTAATCCCACTTTGGCTACACTGTGGGACGTAGGACTTTTGGTCTGTAGTTTTAAAATCCTCCTGCCCTTATCATAGGACGCCTATTAATCTTATGCCACCTTTGCCCTTAATTAGGTCCAGCACTAGCCCAACCGCCTAAAAGGGCACTTATGACCATTTCGGTGAGGTCGACCTCCGCGAGGTGGTCCGAGGCCCCACCGGCGTCGCCGCGTGGGGCGCAGCGGCACACGCGATCCCATTCGGGCGTGGAGGCGGTGGAAGAGCGGGTCAGCCGGCGACCAACGGCCACGCCCGGCGGAGACGACTCAAGGCAAAAAAGTCCCTCATCTATCACCTTCGCCATTTTTGAGAAAAATTGGCCAGACCATGAGAGAATACATGTGTTTGTAATATCAGAGGAACGACTTCGATGCTTGGGTGCAGCTGAGCACCGAGAGACACCGCATTCTCTCTGTGAGGAGGCAGTCTGCACCGGGGTTCGGACATCATCACCCAGTCCGCTGCGGCGAGCACACAGTCGTAAAACTGTCTAGTTGAGCAGACAAGTCGATTCCTGTCAAAGTGCTTATTCGCTATGACAAGGGTTAGAAAAAATGAAACATGCACATTGTCGTAAATAGCTAGTTAAGGCAGCTTGCACTCTGCACACTTGGTACTTCGCTCCACTGTGAATGGCCCTCCTAAATGCATTTCAGCCTCCAAGCCTCGCGGTACTGCTGAATATCACAAAGGATTTGAGAGCAACTTCCACCTGACCGCAGTACACTTCAGAAGGCCTTTCAGTCGTTCCTACGAGCCCATTGCAACGACGTCTGTAACCGCTATGGACGAGGCGACTTTCTCGTCCCCTTGTTTATTACAAACAATTCTTGACGGTACCAGCTACGAAGCTAGAAAAAAAAATAAACAGGAAAGGAAACGTCTAAAATGAGAATTCCTGTGTTTGAGATGCGAGTGAGGAAGAAGTGAAGTTAGACTCTGTAGTGTCAATCTTTCAGTGATACGACATTTTGATGTATCCTTCCTCGATTTGGTCGGACTGGATGCCAATGACGGGGAAAAATATTGCTAACGGCCCTTAGCCTCTTTACTTTTTACTCCTGCTGCTTCCTTTTGCTGGTGCTAACATGAGGGAAATAAGGGAAGTGAGATGGGTACCATATTCTGTTTGACCTTAGCTCAAAAACTAATTTATAAAGTACAGGGGATTCACTCCTCAATTTAGATATAACTGATGCCATTGCAGAGAGAGTAGCAGCTAGTAAGTGCGATATTAGATTAAGTTAATCAAACTGTACGCTTCGGTATTGCTATCGCTCCCTAATATCTCATTTTCTATTCCAGCATACCTGTGCTCCGCGGTCTGCGACTCTGAACCGCAAGGAGTGCGGATGCCGTGGCCTGCTGATTTCCCGATCTGTCTGGAAATTGGCAATAAACCCACCTCCCTCGCGGGGCCGTTAAAACTTACAGGGAGCCTCGGAACGTTACACTCCTAGCCACCGCCTATATCGTTATGGTCATCCATACTTTAATTATACAAACGTTTGCTGTAACCGAGTTTACAATGATCTAACACTGTCAATCCAGATGCTAAAGAAATCGACATGCTCCGGAGACCACATGGTTGCCTGTAGGCTTCCTGGGAAGTAGCACTTAACCAGCTTGCTCTGAAACAAGGAAATATCGTCATTATTGCCATTGTTGTTGCTATTACTGTTATTATTATGTTCCGTTTTCTTTTTCATTTGTTTATATACGTTCATGTTTCGGGTACCACATTGTTGGCGGCGAAAAGGGTGCACAACTAAAGTAAATAATAACTTTAATTCCATTGAATGAGCATGAGAACACGTCAACACAGGTTTTAGACACATTTTATGTATGTCATGCATACAATCGCATGCGACAGGAAGATTATAGTGTTATTCAGCTTATGGGAGTGTCTGCCCTCGAGTTCAGCATATAAAACAATTATTTTTGCGAACATGAAAACATGAGCACGAAAATAAAGTGCCTCCGAGGTTCATACTGTAAAAATAAGTTAGATGTGCTAAGGCCAGACGCTAGTGTGTATTTAGACATTTCACCTTTCTGACTTTCTTCTCTTATGAAATTCGAAACTAAAAAATCCATGCACTTACCGATACATTTCAGGAATGTGTGTTCTTCGGGAAAGCCCCCATCTTTCTCCAAATTTGCATTTTTTACATGCGTCATTAATCAAACAAATCCTTTGCTTTTTAATATAAGTTCCTGCTTAGCTATTCTTTCATTAGGTTTTTATTTTCGGAAGAATAAACTTAAAAGTGAGGTACGCAGGATATTGGTGCATCCGAAGGTCGTTAATGTATTTGTCACCTGTCGCATTTCAAAATCTCTCCAGTGGGAGTTTACACCCTTCTAAGATGGCTGGGAGTCAGGTTTCGACGCTGTTACAAGAGATAAAAAGCGCGCTATATCCAGAAACTGCCTCTAATGTTGGGTCATCCGTTCGCTTGAGGTCAAAATCTGTTATGAGTAAAGTTGGAAAAGTTCACGGTTCAGCCTACATGCTTGCCAACATATCCAGGAACTTATGCTCATCGTATGTATCAAACGTTTCTATAATATTTCCTTAGAATTCAGGAAAACCCTTTGGTCGTTCCGCTAATGGCTCAAATAAGGAAGCATCTTCCCTACCCAGTTGAATTCCCCATTGATAGTAAGCTTAACTCCGGGTATAATCTTACATCTTGCCCTTCATTGAACGCAATATTTCCATCACATTCTTTTTAATGGTCTGTTTGTGTTCATGCGAGCTTTCAGTAAAGTGGACCATACCTCATTTGATGGAGTTTCAGAGAGCTATTAGTAACACGCCAGAAATAAATATGCGCACATAAAACCACATTAGCATAATTGTTCTTCATCATTTTGGGTATATTAGTCGAGATATTTTTTCGGGGTAAACGGTTTAATTAAGCCGTGGTACGTTAAAATTATTGGAATTTTCTATTTGCATTTCTTATTCAGGTTCCGGATTTTGTTCCTTTGATGAAGTTCAACGTCGAGGAATGGACAATCTAAAACATGCCCTTCTGAGCACTATTACGGAAGCTCAAGCCAATCAAGACTTTTCAAGCTGAAACAGTTCCTCATCGGATTAAGCAGATTTCAGTTTCTTCGGTTGTAAACAGGCGTAGAAGACAGGAAGATAGGTGGTTTTTTGAGCCGGATCTCGTTGCCTATGCACCTTTTGATAAGGTAAGGAATTCCTTTCTTAGAACTGACTGGTCTGAAAATGTATTATCCTTATCCAGAAAGGTACATGAATACACATTTGATTGCTCATACGGGCCTAACCCAATCCAATTTTTTTTCATGATTCTAAAACTAGTAGGTCCGGAAGCAATCTTATCCTTTTCAAATTTCTGATAACTTGAAAGAATGCAAAAGAGTAAATGGATGTAGTTATTTTTCACTAATGCATTTTTTTCATTAGCGTATTATATAGTTCAAGGGAAGGCAATATGCCAGCGGCACTGGACTCATTGCCTGGTTTTTTCGCCACCAACGTAATTTAGCGTGTATCTGTAGCACAAGATGGCAACTGGATTGAGATCTCAGATAATTTCTTCCTTGTTTAGTTTATTGTTAACGCCAATAGCTGCAACTGCTTACGCATTTCATGACGTGTCGTCTCTTAATTTAATGTATCTCCTTTTAATTCTTTTACGACTAGCCTTTTTGATGACCCTTTGGTAGTTTACTTTATTTGTCGTTAATTTGTTTTTATTAAGACGCCTTGTTTGTAGAAATATCTTTAACACGCAGCTGAATCTCCGTTCATGTTAGAGAACAGGCGCCTTTCACTCCCTTTTGTTTTCTTCATATTTTCAACCAAATCTTGTTTTCAAGAAAATGAATTACTCTGTCGCAAATGATTCTTGGGATCCGAAACTTTATGCCGACAATGGTGACGCCCATTGATTCATTTTTGTATCTACATTTATTTTTATTCCTGGAGTCCAATCCCTTACGACACTTTGTTTTCGATTATTAACCTATTTTTGGTTGTAATAGAATTCTTTAGGCATTTAAAGATGATGAACAGATGCCAAGCTAGCTTTTAGCGCAAGTTTATGGAAATGTTTTGCTCTACCATAAATAGAAAAGGCAAAAAGATAAGTCCACCATCTGTCACTGTTGCTCTGTCCCAGTTTTATCAAGACCCTATTCATCTATATAATAGAGTAATAGCATCCGGTGGTCATCTTGAGGCCCACTTTGACCTCTTATTCATTTTCGATTACTCGTTTATTCATTCATGCGCAGTGATGGGTCGTATAGTCATGAGTTCTGCTCCATTCAATTAATCTTGATTGCCTAATTGGCGGTCGACTGTAAAGTGCAGCCACGGAAATGACAAAAATCTGTTTAGGCTTTCCAATTAACTCAACAGAATCCCTTTGCACCATTTTTATCGCCTAAATCTAATGATCAATCGTTACCAACTACAGTATCTTGTTTCCCCAAAGTGCCCAATGGCCAAATCATCTCCCCGATTCCGCATGCGCTCAGTTTTGCTCGTTTCCACCTGCTTTACTGTGGTTGTTTGTTCTAATGTTGTGGCATTTTGTCAGTGGGTTTTCACCGCGTTGACTAATACTCCACAGGGATTATTCCGTATTAGCTGTGCATGTGCGTGCGTTTGCGTAGTATTCTGAAGAAGGCTCGCGGTCGGAGAAACCAATGATGACGGTCGGCTTAGTAACGCCACCGGTAAACCACCATGTGGCTGTTTCATAGTTTCCCTCTCCTTCTCTTTTCTTCCAGTTGACACACACTTCTGTCACACAATTCTTAATCCTATTCGTGCTCGTTGAACAGAGATGGCATTATATTGCAATCGGCTGCTTGTTATCCCGCTACTTCTCAGCTGTTAACTGTGAAGAGCTTCAGCCATTTTCCATGGAGAGATGGCACCCGAACATTCAATATCGCTGCTCTCTAATTTCCCTTCTCTAGGCATCACCACACATCTATTTTTTTAAAGAAAACATAGGATGTTTTTAAAATCTGGTAAAATTGCTCTGGAAATCCGACTTATGTCTGAGTTTTTCCCAGCTATTACGGGTTTCCTCGAAAATTTTGATCCTTTAAACTAAACATCAGTAGTTCATATAGTAAATGTTGCGACGTTTTCGACGAACGGCTAATTTTGCTAAATCACTGGTCCCGTCGAGTTTCGTTACTGGTTCCTACCATAGTCTACTGTTTATGTACGCAAAAAAGTGATGCTTCAACTTGTTGAATATTAATTCTCGTGCACTTTAACTTACTATTCGGATGAGTGCCTCAGCGGCTTTTTCATCTAAACCTGTTTTCCCAGTCCCCTTGCATACTGCCATATCGAAACTGATATATGAAACGATGCCAGACACAGTTCAAATACTTTATGCCTATTTCAAGGACCAAACTGAAAACTTCTCGAAGCTGCGTCGTCAAGACTATCCCCAGATCGCTGGCTGTGGTGTCTTTGATGGCCATGGGGGACCAGAAGCAGCTGAGCACTGCTCAAATTTGACTCCTTTCCTTCTCAGTCGCCGTTTGCAGCGGCGATTCCTCGAGACAGGCCTTCGCAAATCTTCTGAAACCATCCCCGACATCCTCACCAGCGTTATCCACGAGTTGAACTTTTCGGTTGCAGACTGTCATCGTCAGAAGGTAAGGTTTCTCCCCTGCCGTCTGTACTATGCACCCACTTTTGAAGGTCATCGGTGCAGTTGGAGAGTCAGTACCTATTTTAGCGTCGAATCGCTACTGTACTTTTATGTCTGTTTAAAACAGACACCAACGTGCTCATACTTTTTCGTGTCTATCGCCCTTGGCGATCCTTTTCATAACCACCCTATTCGCCAAATTGACAGTAGTTTCTGTGGGATTTGCCCAGAAAGTAGCCATGAGCCTTAAGTAATTCTGGTTTTGAACTTTCGACACTAACTTGATATTTTGTGGATTTGGACACGATAATGATATGCATCTTCCGTGTTTTATGGGACTGTGTGAAGCCTTTTTTCAATAAATTTATCCTTTATAATTGCTTACCCTGTGTACTTTTCCTAAACTCTGCCATTTTGAGGTTAACCATTGTTCATACAATTTGGCAGTATCACCTACTTCATGCAAGTAAACCGCTGTTTTCTCCGTGCGAAGAACGTTAGTTTTTCTTCACCCCTGTTTGGAATAAACTCCCTTCCAATATGTTTCACTGGTCCAATTTACTTGCCGACCGGTCTACCTTTGGGGGGCTGCAAACAGAAGACACTGGCCACTGGGTTCGCACCCTTCACCAGCCTAACACTCAGACTACTTTAAAAGACGCCTGTTCGGATATGAGGAGTCGAGATATTTGCGAGTGACTTGATAAGGCTTGTGCACATGCATCTGAAAACAGCGACTAATTTTTCTTAAAAGCGACCGTCAATAAACAAGAATTTCACTCATATTTGGACAGTTCAGAAGTGTAGTTCCACCACTTGTTTATCACGTGTGACAGTCTTTTTTCCTGTGACGTCCAAATGCTTTTCTAGAAGTTCTTGCCTTCATTTTTGTCAACTTGGAGTGGAGTTGGACGTTTAATCTGTCTTGCTTTTCTTTAACACCCTGTATTCTCCCTCCCCTTCAATCGGCGTCTTTTCCTTCTCCGCTATTTGCTTAAATTTTTGAGTTTGTGTGTGTGTCTGTGTGTGCACGGGGTGAATTTCGGTGTCGCATCTCGAAGTGACACTGGGTGAACTCGAAGTGCATCTGTTAAATTCTCCGCTCCCCTTGTACTCCGCTCCTCAGAGGTCACAGGGCGCCTCTGTTCTACGCGCCCACTGCGATTCAGTGCACTTCCAATTTTTTGCCATCAACTCTTTTGCAAGCAGCCTTGGTTTTGAACCACCTTTCGTAGCAATTAGAATCCGCCAAAAAAACTGTCAGTGTTCACTAATTACCTCGCATTTTGTGCACAGGGCGGAATCGTATGTGTACGTCCTTCGTTTTGGCATCGGTTGGTAAATTGGCGACCTCCTAATTGTGAAATTTTATTATGAATATTACCGGTTCTCTTAATTTTAGCCTGTGCGAATTGATTAGTACGTTTCGCGGAAAAAAAATACTGTTTTGGATTGCACAGAAGCGTCATTTTCTGTGCATCCTGAAATCCACTTAAAGCGATTTGCTCTAAGTATAATGGGACTACACTTGTTCCCATCCTCTTCCGCGCCTCTGCGATGTGTCTCGTCACTCGCGTAAACGCACATCATAGTAGCGTTTTCGATCATTTGTGTGCGCCCTCCTAACTGTCAAATCCACTTTGACTCCGATGCCGTTTGTCTCGCCTCCGCTCGCCCACTCTCCCATTAGATCACTTACCGCCTTCATTCGGCGTTAGCCTTCAAAATCACTCACGAATTTCTCCTCTATGGCGCCGTCCACCTCTACCTACTGACAAACCCGGTGAGCGTTGCGAGTGTCGTCTGTCGACGGAAGTCATAACACCCGGGGAGAGCAAAAGAACCGCACCACTAGATGAAAGCCTAAGTGTTTGTGTGTGTGCACGTGAGTCACTTCGGTGTACGAGCCTGTGGTGCACCCGTCAGTCCTGAAACCACGGGCATCGGTGTTGTTGCTCTTGCTATCCTCCGTCAAGTTGGGTGTGCGCTTGGCTATTTTTAACTCGGACCTATTCAGTGACTTGTGCCCGACCACAAAATCATGTTTGCAGCTGCATACCATCCCAATTCCCCGGTCAACTCGATGCCAAGAAGTTCTACTTTCCTCCGAATAACAAGATGCGCTTTTCCCCACAACCGGTTAATAACTGGCAAGTGAACGGGCCGTTGATCAGTTGAGTGTTCTGCCCCGTCGGGGCGGAACAAGCCCCGGCTTTTAACTAACTCCCCGCTACGTGTAAATTCATTTTCCTGTTTGCTTATCTACTTCGTGCAAACATTTGCCTCAATGTCAACTTTTGGTGCCATTTTTGGTGCATTAAAGAACAACATGAGTGCTGTTTTGTTCTCCTTTCCCTCCTCATGCGAAGCCAACCGCCGTCACATCACAACTCTGGAATTCTTGATTTACATTGTCAGCAAGCGTTTTACTCTTAAGTCTGCAAGACTCCGATTATTCGCGTGGTTCCTCTCTCGCCGACATTACTCACAAGAGTTTTTTTACGCGGAAGTATTTTGTTTGACAAGCCCTTAGACATGGACACCAAAGACTGGCCCGGTTTCTAAGAAAATCCATCTGAACTGGATCTGATTTCCTGATAGCTGATGATTTCAACTTTTGACATTTCGGCCATCGAAGACATTTAAACATGAGTCGACATTTTGCTTGACCAAATAAACTAACTGGACCGGCTGTCTTGCTAATTTTTGCCTAACCGGTTATAGCCGACTCGAGGGGCTAGCATACCCTACTATCAATGCGGGTGTAGTCAACTCATTCTTCTCCCTACTGACCCGCATGTGGGCATGATTAATTACCCTTTGCTGACACCTCTCTCCCAGGCATTTTAGGCGTGCTTTGGGGGTGCTTCGTCTGCTACAGCCCCTTATTACGATACCGCGGTGAGCTGTCAACTTCGCCTTCTTCCTTTCTCTCATGGTTTGAGTCTTGATAGCCACTGACAAAAGCTCCTAGAATTCTTCTCTTTTTGAAACCTTTTCCTCACCTTTCAAAAAATTGCCAACTTAACCACTGACACACAAATGGTACATTTCCTCCTATTTATGGACGTTTTAACCGATTGAAATGGCTTAGTCCTCGTCTCTTGCTTTTCACTAGATGCTTGGCCCCTCCTCTCACTCGGCCCCTTCCCCTCTTTTTGTGGACCACACGACTCCCGTCTGCCTGACGCTCCCCGCCACAGGCATCGTCCTCTGATTTTGTGCTTAGAGGCATTTTCCAATTCATATCCACGTACCACCTGCACTCGCCCCCTCTGGTTACCCACGGTTGCCCCCCTCCCTTCCAATCGTCAGCCTAACGCATATGACAGTGGAAAATCCTCCTCTACTCTGTGGAAGGGAGTCTTACTTACTGGGGGATTTCGGGGGCATTTAACCTGCTTTTCGCCTCAGCATTCACTAGTTCTCACCATTTTCCTCCGGCAGGATTGATTGTCCTGAGTTCGACATAGACGTAACACGCTTGGCCGCTCTATCGCACTTATTTTTTCCCTCCTTTCCTCTCCATTGACCTTATAAAACCCGTGCTACTCGCGGCACACAGGTGTGACGCCCCAATTCTCCCACCTCAACCAGGGGGAGTGTTTTCTCTTAGTTCATCTTAACTGTGGGACATTTTTCCTCCAACGGTTTAACCGTTGTAATGGAGCGGTGGTCGGAGGCTCGGAATGTTTCCATAATTGCACACTAAACTTATAACAATGTTGTTTCACAGGGCAACAAAGTGTCTCTACTGGGGTTACGCACTTATTTGAAAAACAAAACGCGTACTGCCCTTCCACCAATAGACAAACACTTTTATTTATTATTTCCCCTTTTGCTAAGCTTTATTGACTTTTTCTCCATGGGCGATAGCGAGTAGTTCATTCTTATTTGTTTTTGTGCATGGTAAAAAAGTTGACTCAATTCGAGCGGTCTGTTTTTACTGTTTGATTCAAAAAAACACTAAGCACCTGAATGTTCGGCAACCCGTTGCACCAAAATCTATGGCCGTGGAACGGAAATTTAATCGTCAACTGCAACTAGAGTATTCCGGCCGCCTTTTTAAGCCGGGACTGCAGGTTTCTTAGGAGCTTTTATCTCCACATATATGCTTGAGCTTGCTCAAATTTTTTGCGATTTTTTGCGCCTCTTCGAGTTCTTTCCTCAACCATGAATTCACACCCATATTTGGCGCGTACTGATTTTATTTTTCCACTATAACTTATTTGTCTATAACTTCACCGTGCGACTGTGGAGATCTCGAGACTTGAGGCTTTTCAGTAATTTGGATCACTTTTATTCCATCCTTATTGGCATGAACAGTCGCTGCTGCCGTCTTGACCCTTGGTCCCAACGACGCATCCATCCTAATGAGGGTGCGTGTATATCCACTGTAGCTTAACAGTCATCGTTCGTCTGGCCCCAATCTGAGGGCATTTCGTTTTTGTGAGGACATGTTTCACTTGTTTAACGATACATTCCCTCGATTTTTTTTTCAGTTCATTGTTTTGGTGTCTTTTCAGCTGTGGAGCTCAGGTACAACAGCGACCATCTGCCTAATTTATGGCAATTATATCTACACCAGTTGGATAGGCGATTCGCAAGGAGTCCTCTTCAACTCTACAAACAACTTCGTCAGCAAGTTGACGCCCTCGAGTCACAGTCCTTGTAAGCCAACGTCTCAGGAAAAGTCTCTCCGTCCTGCTGAAGTATCCACTCCACCGTCCAAACTCTTTGGCACCGCCACTGTCGACATCCCAACTACTGACGCCAGTGAGACAACGGCGCGCGAAAAGAGCCAAACCCACCCGAGGTCTCTCGACGTAGAGTCGATCCATTCTCCCTCCATTGGTGCCAGCGCTCTCATCTCACCGACCTCTCCTCGTACACGAGCTGCTCGCTGGGGGCTCTCCTTCGCCTGGCTTACCTCCTTAGTCCGTGGCAGCGGTGGGACCAGTGCCAGCAGCAAGGAGTCGAGTCCATCAGAGGTACCACAGGCCCAACTGCGTGTCCGAGCGCCTCTTGCTACGCAGGAGGTAGAGGAGGTGGAGCTGGCGGAAGTGGAAACTTCGAGAGCGGCCCCGGTATCGCAGACGGCGTTGGGTAATGTTGCTCGCGTGCCCTTCCGCTATGGCTCGTTGCCCATTGGAAAGAGGAAGGAACGCCAACGTCATCATCATCACCATCATCAACAGCAATGCAGGGGAAATGGAGGAACAGTTTCGGTAGCAACAAAACGTTTAAGCGCTCATTTCTCCGAACCTTCGTTGAATATTGCCTCTGCCTCGACGGGTACGAGCGCTGTCTTGGATCCGGCTGCAATCGCCCTCTCCGCTGGTCATCGAATTAGCCCCGCTGGCAACATGCGTGGCAGTCGGTCCACCTCGACGGTGGAAAAATCTCCTTCTGATTCACTCACGTCGGCCTTTCACATCCTTACTCCTCGCCTCCACCGACCTGAGTATCCGGTAAAGGTCTCCTATTCCACATACACCCACATTTTCTCCCGGTTATTATTTACTCTCCATGGCTGTTTCGATTTTGGTTTGGTTCTAATTCATTGTATTGGCACTGAACGCCTTATCAGGACCAGCCAATCTAGTTGGTTGGCCGCTCTTTAAGATGCGATGCCTTGAATAAGTTTATGTTTTGTACACCTTATGTCCTTTTCGCAACAGCGATGACAACTCCCCCCCGCAGCGCCCGTAACGGCGGTGTTTTTACACGCGGCAGATAGTGGGAGTTGTTGCCACTACCCAGTTTTTCCCCACTATCCTATAACTACGGGGGGAATTCTCTCATTTCCGCACTATTTTTGTCCCCTTTTCACTGTTAATGAAATCCGATCTTACTATTTCAAGTATTTTATTTTATTTTTTTCCCTCGAACCGAGTATTAGCAGAACCTATCGTCGCAGTTCACTTCTCTCGCCTAAGTTGTCGTGGCATTTTAACCCCTACATGCGTATGTCTGCAAACCTACGCTTACACTCTCCCTCATCACCTGTGGCCGTGTTCTTTTTTTTCAAATTAACAACCCGTCTTGCATGCGAGTGGCCCTTTTCCATCGCAGAGTAATTCCTCTTTTTATAAATTGCTACTCCCTAAATCAGATGTGATCAACAATTTTAAACACACCTGAGCATTTGAGTACCTAGTAAGCATTAATTTCTCTCACCGATTGCCACTTTCCTTGCTTGTGTACACCAAGATAAGGGCCTCTACAGCCTATTTTCAGGGAATAAATGCCTACTCTTCTACCCTCCTTGAAATTGACTTTAATGCCGGAGGAAAGTGTCACTTTTAACTGGACGCAATTCTAATAATGAGCAATGATTAGGAATTCGAAGGAGCTATTATATTGTTGACTGTCCTTTCAGGTCGAATTTGTGTCGGTTTTACGTGCCGGTGGTTGCGTTACCTTCAAGGAGTCGGAGGACTACATAGGTGGCGGCGGTGGTGAAGATGACGGCGAAGACGGAGAGATGGGCAGAAGATCGACGGAGAGTCGCATACCCGCTCCGGTGATGAGTAGTGCGCAGCTCCTCTTTGTGCCTGACCTCTCAAAGGCTGGCACCTACAGAGTTGGCGGTATTTCGGGGGTGACGCGGTCCCTTGGAGCTGGTACCTCACTCATTCCTGGCCTCTCGGGTCTGCCCTCCCTATCTGCGCACAAACTCACCGCCTCCGCTTGCCTCATCCTTGCAACCGACGGGCTGTGGGACACCTTTGGCTGCTCGCCTGACGACCTTATACACTTTTTTAGCGGCACACCAAACCGCCAGTTTGCTAAACTTCTTACCGCTCGTGCTGTCCGAAATGGCTCTAGTGATAACGTCACCATCCTCATCCTCTGGCTCGGTGCCATCGACACCATTAGCGAAGCAATGGAGGTGGATCTCCGGTCACCCACCGCCTACCCGACCGGCACGCGCTGCGCCTCGGTGCCATCGCTGGGCAACTGTCGGCTGCGCGGACCGCAGGCGGTGGGTGCTTCTGGCGAAACTGATTCCGCTCTGCCCCGCTATGTGGAACCGCAGGAGCGTTCGCTCACTAGGAGCTATTCAAGTGAAGATCTCGCAAATACGGACCGCATTCGAGCTTCCAGTCCCATGCGTGTCCTTTGATGTGAACCTCCTTCTGGTTGCTTGTCTTTCAGTCTCTCTTGAGTTTTCGTGTGTGCGTGTGGATATGCGACTCTGCATTTATATTAGACAAGCGAGACCTGTGCTCCTACTTCACTTTCTCATTCAAACTCTTCTCACAATTACCATTTTTCTGATGCACCGCAGTACGCGGCAGAGGTTCTTTTTTCCGATTGTTTTAATAGCGACCAATAAATGCCTTTCGCAACACTAATAGAAGCATGCTGAAGTTGACCGAGAGGAGCGCAAAGCGACGGAAAGGAGTTTGTTGATGTAACCCTCTTTCTGTTTGTCGGGTGGTTGCCCCAAAGACGCTGCTTTAGCTCAGCCACGATAGCGAAACTGAGTAGTAGGCATGCATGTGGCATATTGTGGTTGGAGTCGTATCGAAGAGTTAACGATCGCTTAATTTTGCCTTGTGCTTTTTTCACGTGTGGCACGTAGGAGATTCCATTCCGCACTAACAACTACGCACGTTAACGCGGAGGGAATATACGGTCGGAGCGGTCAGCAGATCAAGGCGCAAACTGTTGATAAAAAAACGGTGAATCCATGACGGTGAGGTGTGCGTCGGTGTCGCCCTCGGGGCTTCTCGCCGTCGCACGTTTACAGCCTCTGCACGTCGGGTTGGGGTGTTGGGGAGAGTCCGTTTTAGGGGGGGGGGGGGGGGTAGGGCGCGGGGCCCACATTGTGACGTGGTAAGGTAATCGTAACGACGACGACTAATTCCTATGTTAATCTACCAAGCCGGTGGAGGAAGTGTGTGTTTACACAAATTTAATCTTGGGTTGGAAGTTGTTTTCTAATTACTGTCATTTGGGTTCTCGCAGTTAATTTTGTCCAAAATCGAGTACGGGCGGGATTGGTGTCCAAACTTAACATTCCGAGTTTACTAACAACTAGGGAGATTCAAACGACGGTGCGTGGGAGGGATGCACTTACCTTCGAAAATAAAGTACTGCTTCAGTGGATGTTGCATAGGCATTCCGTCTTTACCTTACTCCTATAAGGAAAATAGTTCTTCATCTATACTGTTTAGTACAAATACAAGACAACTTTTAGTGCCCATTGCGACGCGTATCTTTTTTATAATGATAGTGTACGGGAAATTGCTATTTAAATACCACTGTGCTTCATCAAGATCAGCACTTTCATAGCTTATGATGACTGTTCATAGTTCAGGACTGCTTCGAGTAACCGCAAAATATCGCTGCTCTACTGACTTCGACATTCTCTAGTAATTTGGATGATGCGGGGCATTACTTAGTAAAGACCCAAGTAACAATCACACGGATTTCCACAATATTAAGCTTAACGTTGTCAAAACCAGCGAACAATTTGCAAACAAATACACAGTTTGTATAGGTTGAAAGTAATGAAATGCAATTTTTATGACGGCGCTGGTCGCGATGCTAAATAATCTGCGTCTCAAAAAGATTCTTGGAAACTCAAGGGATTCTAGTTAACTTTGAAATTGAAAAATAAATAGTCAAAGCTGTGAAAAATATCATTCCCCAGTCAGGAAAGTCACCTTAAAATCCTTCTATTGTTTTAATGTGCAAAAGAACAACATCTGACCTAGCGGACTCTGAGCTCTTTTCCAACTACGGTTGCACAGACGAGGTCGCGAGTGGGTTGCCAAATTTGTTTATGTGAGTGTAATCAAAGAAGAAATTAGCGGGGAATTTGTTTTAAATATCCGTTATATGCAACGGTAAATGTACCAAGCGCTATGGCTACGGAATGAGTTTCCCCTTGATCTATAGACAGTAAGATCAATAAAGAGCCCACGGATGATACAACCTTATTATCAACCCAAACGAAAAAATACGGAAAATACAATGGATTCGGAACGATAAGTTCGTAAGGCCCGTTGAGCGCCGAGAACAATGTTATTTTCAGCTGGCAAAGGAATGAGTAGTATTGGATGCACATTAACACTTCCAAATAAAATTTTGGCCAGAACCTCGTCAGCTAATGCGTGTGACATCTTTTCAATAAGCGAATGAACTACGTATTTTACTTTGGAATATGTTTATGCTTGAAAATATGCATTGTGTAAGAATTATTGCGCTGCTTCTCTCATTCCTCCCGCCCCCCCCCCCTCCCCCCCGTCTCTCGGCGCTTCAGAAACCACTTTGCTTAGTCTCTCACCATTTCACACGCTCAACATTGAGACAAGAAAAAATGCTACACTTGAACAAAATTAAATATCTCCTACTTGTGTGGTCCTTTGCTACTCTTTCATTTTTCTATAGATATTGAAATATAAATGGTTTCATGTTTTCAAAGCATTTGGTGGACTTTTAACGCATTTTCTTTATGATTGGCTCTTTAATCGATATGCTTTTTTCCTTCCATTAAGGCTCACCCACACGGATATTCGTCATCGCTGACTAAACCCACATTTTTGTTTGCTTTGGTTTCCGTAGTTGGGTTAATTTTAATTTGTGTTAGGAATTTAGATTGTACGCCGTTTACTGAAGAAGAGTGTCCGACACTCAAGCTGTTGCTAACGACGGAGCCATTTCTGAGGTTGTCGAAGTAAGCTCTGATTTAATTTGATTTGCCCTTTTCGCAAAAGACCCTTTTACTGGCATCTGCTTCTCGATGCTTGGATGAAGATGGTATTTAACCATCCCTCCACAAATTTTCTTAAGTGCTCGTTATTAAAATCCATTACTAACCACAAAATAGTGCTTATTCCCATAGAGTAAAATTCACTCTACTATTGTACGTCAGGACAGAGAACTTCCTGTGCACGCTTATGTTGCTTATTCGTTGACGGATGTTTCGATATATCCGTGCATTAATTCAGCCAGACACGAAGACAGTGAATTTTGTGTCTTAGTGTAAACCGAGAAAAGCTGTGATCCGAAGCAATTTGCTGATTCAAGCCAAGGGCCCCGACCGCAGTCTTCTCTGCCAGCGAGTTCTTGCCAGAGGTCCAGATCCCTCTCTGCCCCGCGGCCCTAATCCTGCTCTACTGAGAAAAAATCAACCTCAACTGAGTTCCTTCACAAATTGACCACATTTTTGCCTTGTTATTCAATCCCAACCTGCAATCTTTATATTGCATATGAAAAGAGGGCAAAGTTACAGCGGCTTCGTTGATTCACTGATTTGATGTCTGCACGCTACACGCGGCGGCGGTTGCGGGTAACGGTGGTATTTGCTGCGGCTTTACGAACAAGAAAAGCACGGGCGTAGGTAGAGATGATTTGGCAAGCTTCAGTCACCGCGGCGTCGCGTGCGGCTTCGGCCTGTTGTCGATTTCTCTCTCTCTTCTCCTCCTCCAGTATCGCTTCGTGCTCTATCCTAAGTTGCTAGTTGAAAGAAAGTGGACTGTTTACTTTCGAGTGACAAATCCAATACAAATGCAACATAGTTGAAATCTCTTTTCTCAGCTCTTGTAGGTAACACCATAGAGCAAAACGAATTTCAGTGTTCTCGGTCAAAAGAATTTATAAAGCACACAGGCCCTTGAAAGTTAGGCATTTGTGCAGGAGAAAGAGCTACCCCTTTATTGATAGGAGTCGCCTCTCTGTTGCCCTCAAAGATCGGGCCTTTGACCTTGTTAATTTGCGGCAGTATGGTGGGTTAATCAAAGTTTACCTCACTGGTATTGCTTTTTCATAAAGTCAAAGTGAGCGACTTGCAGTAAAAGTGACCTGTGGGAGTCGTGCCACCACCTCCACTTCTGATGCTTCTAATCATTCCAAACTTACGACCATTTTCTCCTGGTACTGCTGCATTTGGGTTTTCTCTTCGGTGAACGCCTTCATTATCTCATCGTACTTCTCCTTTGAAAAAAAATGCAATGTGCTGATTGTCAAATGCAATTTACGAGGTCGGGGGGGAGGGGAAAGTGTTACTTATAAACTCTCTTCCTGTATTTCAGCCGTCGGGCATTAATCAACACTATCTGAAGTTGGTGCGGTGGAACCAAAGTTAACGTGCACGGATCAAAATCATTCCACTCTTCACTTCACCGGTTGATGTTGATTATTGAATACTACTTTAGTACTTAAGTAGCAAAGATCGTAGTCGACTAAAACGTAGGGGGTGAACCTGGAGAGCGGTCATTTGTTTGTCATAGGAGGCAATCTGAGACTCCAATTGGCTTTCCAGTTTGTAACTTGTAAGCCTTGTTTTCTTTACCGCCGCCTTAATCGATTCCAGCTCCTCGTCTTCTCTCTCTTCTATCGTCCTTAGTTCTCCTTTTAAGTGCTCTTGCTGAACTGCAGGAAAGGGTTATGGCTGACCTGATTTGCCCCAGTGATCGTGTGAATTAGTCTTAGGTCAGAGCAATTATCTTGATGGAGAAGGCAGAAACCGAGTTCTAATGTGTTCCATAGGCAAAGTACCGAGCGTGGGTTTTAGTAAAATTCATAACAGTAATGAATTCAAACGAATAATCATGCAAGTTTTCAGCGCAGCCAGAAAAACCGGGACAGATTTCCCATGAAAACTAACGAAGGATTGCAACATCAGTCACAAGAGGAGTGTGCCTTCCGAAATATATGTAATTCTAGAATAACGGGCTAAATTTCGATTCTGCAAACCATTTATAAATTAGTGATAGACGAACCGGACTCTAACGTTAAAACAACTGCAAATGAGATTAGTCAACTTTTTAGGTGGCATGATTTGGACATACTTTTGGATTGTTTTATAATGTTCTCATAGTCTTCAACTCCCTTTGAAGCTATCTGTAACGTCGAATAATCAAACTTGTTCTTCAACTCTATAAAACATTCTTGCATGCGGTTTATTTGTCTATCTAGAGCCTGGGTCTAGACGGAAAGGAAAGATTGCATAGTCATTTGTCGAAAACAAGGTTTCCAATGCAAACATGGGTCTACCCATTATATCTTTCATCAAATAGTGAAGTAAGTCCCCGAACCCAAGCTAATTGTTGAATATATCCCATGAAGACTCCTGTTCATCATCTTAATCTGTGCAACTTACTATTCATTGCTGTGCACTCAAAAACATTCGTGCAACCTATTCAGAATCTATTTGCTTAAAGCATGCTAAAGAGTATGGTCAGAAATCTGAACAGGTTAACTTGGAATAAATTTCTGAGGTAAGCTTATCCGAAATAAGCTTGAATAATATGAAACCATGAAAATCACCTGCGCCTCCAACTTTTGGTTCAATGCTTCATAATTACGGCCGATTAAGGCAATATCAGCTCTCAGACTTTTGCAAACTGATTGTCTGTCTTTGGTCAAACACTTTATATTCATAAGTCCATTGATAGTGTAGTGGAATTCTTCGGCAATAAATGTGTTCAACTGGTCTAAGAGTTCTATGAAATCTGCCCCTATCGGAGTAAATTTCCTTGAATTGTGCCTCTCTTCAGTATGACCAGACATATTTTGGGGCAACAGAGCAGCCACGATGTCAGGATGCATGTTGAAGTATCTCCATAATTTTCGCATATTAAGCCGATGGCAACTTATCAGCTGAAAATAAAAAATGGTGTGAACACACTCAAAAATCAGCCCATATTCTGCGAGCAATATGTGAAAAAGTGAACGGTCAGTCGCCAAAAATTAAAAAACAAAAGGCATCCGCAATTTGTTGGCACAAATTTAAACCCTAACCATCTTACGGCACGTGAAAGAATAAAATGAGTTGTCTATAGCATACATTTGCGAGTTTGATGCAATTGAAATATAACTTCAAAACCGTAACAAATGCAGAACATTCCTCACTTGATTAATTAATTCCCTAGTGGGCGGGGCGTTAATATTTGGATCGTTGGAGCTTTTAACCGCCACATCAAGGTCGTTTTTACTCCGAAAAAAATTGCCAATCTCTGATACGTTGAAGCTATGTATTAGCTACAAGTATTTGATTCCTGATTCCTTTACTATACCTTTGTGTCTTCTTCTGCACCTAGCATAACCAAAATGGCTGTTATACTTTCCTTAATTTTTTTAAACTGTTCTATAAACAAGATTGCATGCAATTGCGTTGGGTGTTTCAAATCGTGTTGTGGAATAAACTCCTTTCGAGGCATTAAGATGTTTTCAATGTAGCGGCGTGGCATTAATATTTACACTCGAAGGTTGAATCAAGTTAGCCAAACAAGGCAAAACTTACATTTATTGCAGTATGCAAATGACAATCTATTATTCTATGAACAGGTAGCAATGTTTTATTGGAGGAACTGTCAAGAATAGAAGCACGGTGGCCAACTTGCGCATGAACTTCTGGTACTAGATTGTCATAATGGAGTGGCGCTATAAACCTGTTCTTTAAATTTTGTCTTTTGTAGTTCTTCATTTCTGCTTGTTACGCTTATTGATCTTACTTTTCCTGATACCAACAATTATTTCGGCCGGCCAAAACAAACTTCCTTTTGACCGAATATCAATGAAATACAAATTATTAAGGCCGGTTTATTGCTAGGTTGAAATACTTTGCTACAATTTCACTGTACATACCTGAGTAAAAAAAGGTCTTGTAGTACGCGTAATCATACTAACATTCGGTTTCAGTCTTATCATTTATCAACCAGATTAGAGCCACTTTAGGCCATAACAATCAATATTCCGTATTTGGTACTTAAGTGCACATTAACACTTGAGCCTCCTGTTAAACACGTGCTACTTACTATCGCTAAGAGCGGCGCAGCTTTCAAAAATAATGACGTCTCTTCAGAGTTGAAGATGATGATGTTTACAGGTCACTCAAAGGCTCAAATTGAGACTAGGCCATCAAACTTTGCGAGACTCTGCGCGCACTCCTACGACACGTTCTGACGTGATTATCGTCTATTTGAAAGACGGTGATATGTCTGCTTCATCATCTCATCTCGGAAATTCACCGAGACGAGAGCTTCGCATGCATCCCGTTATCCAGCGCCATGACGCATTTCCCTGGTGTTCTGCTGAGTTATTTTAGGTTGCTTGCTGACGTGCTCCCCTTGCTTTTATTTCAGTGGTTATTTTTGGATTTCATTATCTGCACTCGGCGTCACGCCTTTATTCTTAAATAAGATATTACGAAACCCTTTTTTAGGCGAACGCCTTCAAGAGGCTAAGTGGTTTGTTAGATTCTATCGCACACTGCATCTGGGTGTAAAGGCTGCTGTTCCCGACCTTTGATGACGAACACCGACGCCACTTCTTTACTACAGTTTATTCAGATCTTCCGTTCATTAATGAGCAGATCGAGAGAAAGGCTGCCAGCCTTTTCCACCTTACTGTGAGCTTTTTTCAAAAAAGAAAATTCAAAATCTGGTACCGGGATCAAGGTTTATCGTGGCCCGCGGTGGCATAGCAGCATTATCTGCGTGTCTGTGGTGTGTGGATGCCGTCCACCGCCAAATATATCGCCGTCTGGCGAATTTGCGCGGATCCTGCCCTCACTGGTCCATTTCAGGTCATGGCAACGGGGTTGTGGAGTGGAAATGCGCAATCGCACGCCGAGGACATGCATCACCGACGCCTGTCAGATGCCGCGGGGAAGATGGTGCATGACTGTCGCCGCGCTCAGCCACACACACACGCACACGCACACAGAGATTAAACGAAAGTAGTCGACAGGCGTCTCCTTTCTCTCGCTCTCGCTCTTCTTCTCGCTCTCCTCGTCTGCCCTTTACCCGAGACCCTGAGAGGGTTCACTGCTTCCGGAAATCGATTTTTGCTGTGACAATTTCACCACACGGGGGCGTTTACCATGCGTCATTGAATTGTCATCGCCTCCGAGGTTGCTGGTGGGCGTTGTTCACAGTCTTACCTTTTCATCCCGCCTACATGGTAGAGTCTCTTACCCTAGATGTGTGCCACTCACACTCGGAGGAATCTAAGTTTCATACGGCCTCATTGACAGCCCGGTTCAAAAAGCCGCCTCAACCTTGTCCTCCATTGGTGGGGGAAGCGGCCAGAACACTCCACCGTCTCAGTACAGTCGGGTGCACTTCCGGGGGTCGCGCAGCCCCAGCTGGCGACACATCCATCCGACGGAGGTAGACTCTCACAGCAAGAGTTACGATTGTGGCGTGTATTCGGTGCAACAGGAGCAACTTGCGCGGTGTGGTCAAAGCTGTCACTCCCGACTTCCCTCAGAATTGGGGTGTGGGCATGCAACCATGCCACTCCGGCCCGCCCCACTCAGGGACGAGGCGCGTGGATCAAACACCGGTCGGCGGCGTGGCGGAGTCGTCGAGCGTCGTCGCCAGTCTGACGCGGGGTATGGCGAGAAGCCGTCTGGGGACGGTGAGCGCGCAGCGGGGCTGCTTTCCAGGCTCACCCTGAATGCAGTCAGCAGACACATGTGCAAATTCCCGGTCACTATGATGCAATGCAGAGGTGACCCTTTCTACTATTCCTTGCGCAATCGTTGGAGAGCACAAACAAACCCGTTTGGGGAGTTTCTGTCTGGAGGCATATTTTGCACGTCCTCATCACAACTTGCAGGAGGGGACTTGGTGTGCCCCAAGCCTCGTTCTCGCACGCCCGCGCCCACCGCCGGCGAGTCGTCGAGAGGCACCCCCCGCAGTCTTCGAGGCGGCAGTCACACACCCTCGACTGTGGCGTGAGACAATCGCGCCCACACAAGCGGTACACTTGTGACTCCATATCGTATTCTTCGTTTTTTCTTTTGTGCACAAGAATAATCGCCTTCCAATTTTCCACCCACGCAAATAATTGAGTGTGTAAACATCGGTCCACACGAGTGCTATCCACTTACCTCCGGCAAGGAAAACACAGAAATGCTGCTGTGACTGCAGGCGGCTCCACGCGGAGAGGAGGAGTGGGTTTCTACGTCCAGTCGGTTGGAGAAAAAACCTTCAAAACAGGTTTTTTGGCTGCGAGAAGCGCCCGGTTCGAGTGGAACGCCTTCAGAACCGTCTTTATGGCAGACGGGAAGAGAGACAGTACGTCCAACCTTGTTGCTGAGAAGAACTTCACGGCTCTCACGGCTCGACTATTCAGTCTTTGGACTGCGCTCACTTCCGCAGCGCGTCCCCACAAATGAAAGCTCCGGGTGTGTCGCCGACAAGAACATAACTTTTTGGCAAGAGTTGTCAATTAATTTAACCATGTCATGTGCGGGGGTCCCTTCGCGACGTCAACAAGGTCTGTGGCGGGGAATTGGCCTCGAAAGCTGCAAGAGGTTCGTCTGACCGGCGCGTTGGCTCCCAGCGGCACTGGTGACTCCCGCAGTTCCGACCTCATTCCTCCGCTGTGGCGTAATGTTCAATTTTCGTCACCGACCAATCCATCCACCTCTGGGCTGTGGCAGCTAAGCGTTGCCGCGTTTAATGTCAGAGCAGACACTCCATAGTGGACGGCCTTCCGCAGTGCCAATGGCGGGGGATTAAAAAACCGGAGCGAGGATCCTAATTTAGCCCGGGCGCCTACGCAAATTGCGTGTCGTCTCGGAGACATCGCGGCACTAACCCGCATGCCCCGACCGCTGGCGCCACCACTGCCTCTCCTCCGCTGCTCTCGCCTGCCCTGCGAAGGGCGAGACATCCCGATGCAGCCGAACCCACCAAGCGGGGCGACGCAGCGCCGGCCCGTCAACCTCAGGGCGGAGAAGTTGATTCCCCGTAGCTTGAGCCCTCACCGACAGCCTCCGCCGAATGGAATTTCTCGCCAAGTCGAATAGCTCGATCGCAGCTACACTGTCGACACCATTGTGATTCCCCTATGAAACGCTCGGTCTCCTACAGGGCTTGGAGCGTTCGTTCTGGAGCCCGAATATCCTCGCTCACCTGTCGTCCTCGCTAGCTTCCATGGGAAGGTCTTTGCTCACCCTAGCAGGGACTACGGGCCGCGGGCCACGGGCCCTGGCGGCTCGGGTGTCCGTGGAGTCGGCGTCGACGGAGACGTGGTGTGAGGGGAAAGGCGACAAGAGGGCTGGAAGGCGGTCCCAGTGCTCGTGGTGGTCGCAGGCTCAACATTCTCCAATTAAATCGCTGACCCACGCCTTGTCAAGTCGCATAACACCCACAAAAAATTACGTCTTATTCCAGCCAAACACACCACAGTCGGCGCAGCGAGTCTGTCGGACCACCGCCAGTGTGGACGTCACAATCCCGACACCGACAGTCGGGAAGAAAGAACAAGTGAAATGGTTCATTTGTGAAAAAAAGGGAGCTCTTACAAGGCGGCGCGGTGTGGTTATTTGTACAAAATCACTCCAAAGTGTCCTCTCTTCAAAATGCATGATTGAAACGATGGGCTGATTTGTGCGTGTGTGAGAGTCAACGACGTGTCTCCTGCTCCTCCGATTGTCTGAGTGTGCGAATCTCAGAACAGGAAGCGCCTACCGCAGGTTGACGTAGAACTTGTAGACGTCTCGGTGGCCCTGCACCTTAGTCAGTATCTTCTTCCCGTAGTAATACCTGCGTGAAAGACGCGCGACATACAGGCGTTAAGCATCTCAGAATGCCGGCGGTGTGGTGAGGTGTGGTGTGAGGAAGGTGGAAAGAAGAAACGCGGCCCACCTTAGTGACCGTTTGAGATTCTCCTCGCTCATGTTGGGCTTGTGCTTCTTCTCGCCCCACAGTTGGGCGAGGAGGCGGGCGTTGGTGAGGCGGAAGATGCCCTCCTCCTTGCAGACCCATTCAATCACCGAGGGATTGCACTCCTCACTACTTAGACACTTCAGAAGGAACTGCCACAGTACGGGCGAATTTCTCATGCTCCGCTGCTCGGGACCGACGTTCACATCTGCAAAGTAACGGCATCCACTCGGTTAGAGTCGCTAGGAGGCCTTTCGTCGTTGCCTCGGAAGGAGCCTCTGACATGGAGGCGACCGTGGGTCAGTGTGGGGGCCGAAGCGGGCGGAGCACACCGCGTCCAGACAACTTGTGGCCTCCGAGGGTGTGCGAGGGACTTTCGGGCACCGCGCCAATGCCCGTGGAATGTGACAGAGCACTGCTGCACGCAGGACGGCAAAGTCTTGCCCTTTCGCCTCCGCCTTGGAAGAAATCGCCCAATCACTAGGCGGAAATACTCAAACCTGACAAGCCGGGCTTTGGCGAAGTTCCCGGTAGGCGGGAGACTTAGGGCGCGATTACTGCGTGGTCATTTGAAGGAGGGAGGGCACGATGGGGTGAGGAGGAGGAAGAGGAGGAGAGAGTGACAGGCAGTAACATACATTGAAAGAGGCCGGTATCCAGGGTACTCCCAGAGAACTTTTGTAAATGCTGCCTGAGGAAGGGGCCATCAACGATGTTCATTTCGTGGAGCTCGTTAAGCCTCTCGTGGCAATGGGCGAAGTTGAGGTCCTTGACCAGCGACACATTCGCCTTCATGGAGAGGTCGAGGGGCTGTTCCGTCGGTTTGCAGGCGGCCACTTCCTGGCTGGGCTGTGGGCGCGGCGGTGGTTGTTCCAACGGCTCGTATGTGTTGGCAGCGGTGGCAAAATAGTTCTTCAAGATTTGGTCGAGCAGCAGAACGTTCCCCAGACTCACTAAAATTGACAGGGAGGAGGAAGAGAGCTTGGGGAGGGAGGGAGGACGGAGCGGGGCAGGACGGGGCAGGGAAGGCCTTAGGCGCACACACACTTACGCAGTTGGAAGTCGACTTGCGAGTTGCCTTCAGCCATGACGTCGTTGCAGTCCACTCGTCTTCATTGCAGAAGCGGTGGAAGAGCAGAGTGGTATATGTGCAGACCTTGAGCCAATGGCTGGACCAGGTCTCTGAGCAATCAGTCATGCAAAAGCGGGGTCACCTCCATGAGCCAACAAACAGACAAACACACACACACGTACAGACATACATGGGTGCGTGTGCACGCACGAACGGCTTCTGGATCCCCACGCCTGGGCTCCAATGCATGCACGTGATTTACCGCACAAACCCGCTTATCGTACACGCCATGGGAGGCGGCCATCCGCCCCGCCTCCCCGCTCTCCTCCTCCTTCTCTTCGTCTTCTTCTGCATTCTCCGCTCTCCGGGCTCAGGCACGAAGCGCTCACGGCGGGGTCCCGACAGGAGCCTTCACGGCTCAGAGGAGGGGACGAGTCCATCACAGTTCGCCCAGGTGCGGAAGAGCCGCCACGAATGTCTTGGGGTACTTGCCACCTCGCGCATCCACGAGTCCTGGAGGAACAGACTAAACAGAGGTTTAAGTGGCGTATTTCCTCCAACCTGCGAGCCAGGACGCGCACGTTTCGGCTCCTTTGCCGACGCTGTTCCATTGAGGCGTAGGTGAAACCACGTCGACCTGGTCGTGACCTCACCGAAGCCGGAAATGGCGTGGGCAACCAACTCGCTGGCTGCCTTGACGATGGCTGCAAGCGGGGGCAGAAGGAGGCAGAGGAAGAGCAGTGAGTGAACCCAGTGACCGATCAGACGCTTCTGTGGCCAGTCATGCATGGCATTCTGTCCGCTGAAACTCCGGCGGGTCGTCCACAAAGGCCTTCTCGACACCTAAGGGAGGGTGCCGGTTGTCACGGTGTGTTTTAAAGCACTGCTGCTGATCCTCGCTCGGAGAATATGTGTTTGTGATCCCATTTTACTTACAATTGTGAGCATTTTCAGGCGGAATTTAGTAATTGTAGTGTTGTTACAATTGGTTCTGTTGAGCTGCTTCTGGACGCCACACCGAGTGGTGTCTTTTCCTCGACACTGGAGCCGACAGTGGCGCCTGCGTGGCGCAGCGCACCTCATCGGAGGGCCGCCGACCCGCCAGCGCCCCGTGGCGGTGCCGTGCGCGCCTCCTCAGCCCCCAACCGCTCACGAGCGCACACGCCTCACCGAAGTGGAAACTTTGCAACTCATAAACAGAGTCGAATAGCCTCGCCCCCGCCGAGGAGGCTAGAAGGCGTATATAAGGCGAGAGTGGCTCACACTGTGGCAGCCCCTTGATATGTACTGTGACAACGGCAAAAGTAAGATCTCGCGCTTGCTCCATACGTTCGCACCACACACATCCACTCGCGCCTCAAGCCACCGCATCACGCCACGTCGCAGCACGCGTTTGCTCACACTGCCTGCCCCCTCCCGCCGTTCACTCGCACTTCACCTTCTTTTTCTTCTTCTCCCTCCTCTTCCAGCACTGGCGGAGAACTTCTCTCTGTGGCTTAACGTCTTCTCCACGGGAGCCTACTTGGAGGACAGCCTCGACCAGCCCTTGGATCTTTCCATCAAACGGGCCACCGATTACCACGACATTGACACCGGTAGCAACAGCGGTTGCAGCAGCGCCAGCAGCGGCAGCAGCAGCGACATTAGCTACGGCAACGACGACCAGGCCGATGAGGAGGCTGAGAGGAATGAGGATCTGCAACTCTACGACTTGCTGGATGAAAACCCAAAAATCACTGGTTAGTTCGTCGCGGTCATCTTCACCGCCCAGCCTTTCCACCCTCATGTTCGAGAGATTATTCCTCTCCCACCTGCATGCCTTCTGTAGAGACGCCTCTGAAGAATCGGAGCACACCGGTTCTGTGGCAGTTTCTGCTCATGTGCCTGAGCAGCGAGCAGTGCAACCCCAGCCTCATCGAATGGGTCTGCAAGGAGAATGCGACTTTCCAATTGAAGAATGTCAACGCTCTAGCGAGCCTTTGGGGCCAAATCAAGAAGAGGCCGCGGATGAATGCCGACCACTTCAAGCGCTCTCTAAGGTAGGTCCCCGATCCCGCCGCCCCCCTCCCCGCTCCTGCTCGCTTGCGCCCCCGCCGCCCCAGAGCCTCACGCCCTCCGTCTTCGCCGACAGGTCCTACTACGCACGGAACATCCTGAGGCGCATCGAGGGCTACCTGGACACCTACCAGTTCATCATGTGAAACTCCATCAACCCTTCCTAAGTGGGCATTTAGTAACCAGAGACCTTTTCTACGTTTTGATATTCCTTTTCTTCACCCTTTTACCTTCCCTCGCTATTTTGTTCTACTTTGACATTATTCACAGATAATTTGGCACGCATGTGTACAAATAGGCATATTTAATAAAGAGAGCACCCATCCACGCCTCTCGTTATGCCTCCTTTCCCCCCGAGGTGCGGGGGCTCCTGCTCCTCGTCGTCACGGCCTGCGCTCACGCAGGCGCTGCTCTTCACTCCACACACACACACACACTCCGGAGACGGTTGCACATTAAGTTGAGGGGCGTGTGAAGTCGAGAGGTGTGGAAATTTTCCCCATTCAAATGCCGCATGGAATTTATCTGGCAGACAGTGAGGCCGCCTCTGACACAGACGGTGGCCTTTCAAGGAGAGATGCTGCTCACCCTTGCCTCACGCTGCTTCGATTGTGTGGGCGAGTTAGCCACAAACCGATCCGGGCGCCTGGTGGCTGCGGGGATGGCGCAATCGGGCTGGGAGACACGGTCCTCCCTCGCCGCCGTGGCGGCCTGCTCGGCGGGAGTGCGGACGTGAGCCGTCGCTGCCAGCGCGGCGACGCGCGATGGGGAGAGGCCACGCGCCTCGGGCCACAATGCGAAGGCGTGCGTGTCACTCGCGAACTGGTGCGGAGCGCCTAAGTCAGACGGGTGAGGAAAGCGCAACCCAGTGCAAAGAATCGCGTCGCGGCTACACAGCGAGGCAAAGTGAGTGAACTATGCAAGTGGAGCCATTAGGCGTGGTACCGACGGATGCCATTGGAAAGGTGGTAAACACTGGCTTGTTTTGCACAGAGTCAACGCTCATGGCTGCCGGAGGGCACCGTGTTGACGAGGACTTTATCTCAAGCATAAGGTGCCACTGGCAGGCAGGAATTACTTGCTGACACCAGAGCCACACGTATACATGCGTAAGCAGGCGTTGGTCGGGGAGCGGGGAGCGGCACCAGGTCGTCACCGCGTCGCCTCGCCGCTGGTCTGCGCCAGTGTCGGCCAACCGCCGGTCCGCGGAGCGCTTGCCAGGGCGGTGAGAGAAGCACCGCAGAGATGCAACGCAGTCTCCTTGGAGGCCGGGGCATGCAACAACGGCAACAAGCCCCCCCCTCCAGTCGTAAATGCGCTTTCTCTTCCGAGCAATGAGCGCCCGTTCTGACAGGCGCTGCGGGTAGCGTCGTGTTGGTGAGCCTCTAACATGCTCTTTACTAAGCAAATGCTGGGGATGCGGTTGACAAGGCGATTGGAGGAGGCGAGGCAGCACTCATTTGCTCTGTTTTCAATGAAACTGGAAGGAAACGGCTCATCATGATGATGACGATGATGATGACGCTGATGATGCAGGTGAATGTGAAGAAGGCTGATCAATGGGAACACCCTATGACAGAACTTCCTTCGAGCAGCCAAGATTGAATCGTCATTCACACACGCACGCGTGATTAACTGACAGCAGTCATGGATGCGCACGCAGAGCACTCACCAGGCGGTTGGAACCACGTCGACGTGGAGCAGCAGCAGCAGTGGCGGCGGCTGGCTCACTGGCTGACTGACCTCGTAGTTCTGAGCGGTTACCGCAGCGAATCCCGCTGCCGATGTGGACGGCGAGGCCGAATGGCGCCGCCAGTAGCGAGCTCCTGCGACCACCTCCTGCCAAGTTGATGAGCAGATGAAGTGCGAGGCCAAATTAATCATCGCACACTTCAACGTCCTGTTTCGACAGGTCTGTGCAAATGCGCGGTGCGTTGCCAAAGGCGGCTCGGTCACCGTCTTTTGCATGCAACCGCTGGCGTGCGAGAGGAACCGCCGCCCCGCTGCCCCACCGCGTCTCGAGGCAGCAGCGCAGATGCACGTGCTCCAGCAAAGAGAACTGGGGACCCTCGATGCGTTTTAGGCGGCTCTCTCACTCGACGTTGGCGAGGAGTCTCTCGACAACCTAGCGAGAGGTCAACATCATTCCTGGTTATCCCTAGCACTGTCAGCCAGGCAAAGCCTTGCCTCGAAGCGCAACAACACTCGTCCCGCTGTGCCGCGACTGCGACCTCCTGAATCGCGAGTCACAGCCCTCCGGTGAATCAGGGGTGGCTACTCTTCTTCCAACAACTGCTGCTTTGGCTTTCGCAAAAACATCCGTAGCAACGCTGAATACAGGCCACGGAGGCCAGATTTCTTGTCTTCTGGGAATTAGAAGGTTCGTACACCCGTGCGTGTACGACAATTCCCCGGAAGGCGACGGCCTAGCGTTTATTCCAGTTAGGCGGCGGTGAGGATCAGCCAAAGCGTTATACTTGCGGCGCCACGAGGCTCCACCAAACGAGGAATGTCCTCCTGCCACACAAACAGGCCTTAAAGTGCACAAAACTTTGGTACTAGGAAATTTCCACTTGCGTGGCGGAGATGCGGCACAATAAGGCTTGTGATAGTTTTTTACGCACCTTCGCACGCGCACTTTTGTGACTCAACGACGCGACGGAGCTACTCGGGAAGTCGATCCGAGTCGTGGAAGGACACATCGTCGTGCTGCTCAGCCCTCGCACTTTTACGTTTGCCCTGCCTCTCACAAACACGCACATGCGTATGTGTGTGTGACAGGAATGAAAACGGCGGCGTGAGGGGAGAAGAGGTGACTTGGGCCGAGGTGAGCACGCGGCAGGCACCACCAGCCCTGCGAGCGGCTGCGTGGCGAAGGGCCGTGGCGGGGAGGATGAGGACCGGCCATCGCCCCCCATCGTCGCCCAGGGAACACGTCACATGTCGTCGCAAGGCGGCCCTTAAACGGTAAACTTCTGTTTACCTCACCTACGTTGGGCAGTTAGGCTAGGACAGGTCTCGTCCGCATTGCTCGGGCCGAATTTCACCGACCTGAGGTGGCCAGTTGGCCAGAAATCCGCTTTACACTTTACAACAGAGGAGGTGGATGAGAACGGCAGCGTCGTTTTCTTCTCACGTCGTCATCTCGCAAGCTTTTAGCAGCCTGGAACCTTTCGTTTAGTCATCAGCTTGAAAGCAACAACGCTGGAAGGGGACGATGAGACAGCTCAGGCATCTCTGCACCTCAGAGCGGACTTGACTGCTTGCCGCGGAGTAGCCCGCCGAAGGCTGCGCTCCAAGGTGGAACTGCAACCCCGAGAATTTAGAAGAGAAGCCCGGAAGAGTCACAGACTCAACTTCTGTCGAAGTTAAACCGGCCGTGAGGGCTTGAGTGAACCACAAGGAGTCGCGCTGGGTGCCGCGGGACGACCAATACAGGGGCTGTGGAACTTTTCCCCCTCATCCGACGAATTTCCTCCCAAAGTGCCAGTTCTGTTGACACAGAAGCCTCAAAAATTACATTGCGAGACTTTAACTATACCTTTTCACGTCGAGAAGAGTTTTAAGTGACACGAAGGAATGTAGGCTTCACCTCCTTTCCGACCCGCCAAACTTGCCATAAGGTGAAATGACAAGCCCCAGCTCTGGAATACTTCCCCATGTCTTCGGTGAATAGTTCTACCATAAAATCTCGCAAAACTCGCGATTATCCCCGCTGGTGTGCAATTCTCAACAGATTTTGCGCCGTCCTTTGAGGAGGGAGAAGGGCGAAAAATCAAAATGTGGTATTATTCGCGTGGCATGAATGCGTGTTGACTGACAGTTTAATGACGAAAATGCCTGAGTGACTCTCCGAGAGAGGCAGACGCGCACACAAAAAGTCCCCAACTCATCTGAATCTCTTGTAAGGTGGGTGAGCCGGCGCCAGACAGAGAATGTCCTAAAGTGGAAGCGCTGCGGGCCTTGTGGGGGAGACGGGGTGGCTCGCGGCTTCGGGGACTCGTGGCTGGTCTGCTGGAGCGCCGAGATCGGTTCACAGCTTCACGAGCTTGTCTGGCCGAACTCGGAAAAGCGAGTATAAGCGAAAGAGAACAGGGCCGACGGCAGTCATTTCGTGCGTCCCGGAGAGGCGGGCGTCGGGTGCCCCCTCGCACGCCTGCCTCGGCCAGACTGCCAGCCGATAAGTCCGCTTTTTACTTTAAGACTGCATGCAGGTGACCTCCATTAGCTGTAAGCAGGGAAGGCACTTTGGTGCTTGCTCTGTACCCACGAAGCAGTGGAGAAGACGGCATTTCAGTGCAGGCAACTGACGTTCAGTGAATAAAAGCATTGACACGTACACATATGCGCTCACCCGCACGCCGTGCGTGTCACGAGGCTGCTGTTTTTGACCTTGTTTTGACGTGAAGTTGCACTAAATTCCGCAATTCCACTGTCAACACGCGTGACCGCCTGTGTTGCTGCCTCCGCCTCGGCCGACGTCGACTGCTCCACGGTGCGGCTGAGCCTTGCCCCCGCAGTGTCGCCTTCCAGAAGTGGTACTGAAAGGCGGCGCTAATGTGTTCAGACGTGGTTACTTAGGCGATGTTGACATAAGTTGTTCGATACAAGGTCGCACCTACCTACTCGACATCCTCTTCGCCTCGGCTGCTGCGGTTTGGAGAAACGTTTGATAGGCTGCAACATCACCTCAAGCGGCGTTTTCATGCACTTTGGAGCCTAACCACGCCAAAAGTCCAGGAAGTGGCCTCCTCCACCCTGTTTCTTTCCTGAACGGACATGTGAATGTGAGGCCATCATGCCAGAAACATCGTCTCACCCAGTGTTTATAAGAGCAAGACTGCAAGTCTACCACCGCAGGGGAGTGAGCAGACACAATTCAGGTCTGCCACAGTCGTGTCGCTGCACGTGGTGCCAAAACGCACACAATACACGAAGCCCCGGAGGGGTGTGCCGCGTCCCCTCGCTGGCGGCTTTGCAGATTCCAGTCTGACGCCACAAATGCCCGCTGGAGGCACGCATCTCCAGCGGAGGCCCGAAGCCTCGGACATCGGGGCTGCGGACGAAGCGGCGGGCGGTTAAGTCGTCCGCCACGACCAGCCAGTAGCAGTGCGAGTCGCTGGAGAGGCCTGCCTGCGCTCCTCTTGAAAGGGGCGAGGACCGTAAGTGCTCTAAGAAACTGGCAGGAGCGGAAGGAAGAAGAATTTATTGCTTTAAAGGATATGGTGCGAACCCTGGATGGGTTGCACAAAGTTGTGCTTCGCTAGAGAGGCCGCTCTACGATATTTACGCAAGTGTGAGATAAATCACCGCCGTGGTAATCTAATTTTTGTGGCGGTGGCGGTTTCTGCGGTACACAAGCACCGCGCAAGCCGATTTTCCGTTGTGCAGACATAGAAGGCGCCCCGATCATCCTCGCTTTCGAGATGGACTTGTGCTGGCAAACAGCACCTCGAAAAAGGACGACATCGGCGACGTGTCTCGGGGGAATGTTCACTTGCCATAGTGGAACGCGGTTGGTCAGAGCTTTTATCTCAATCACTTCGACGCCCATAAATTTTACAAGGTTTTTATCCACTCAGGGACGTTTGCTCCGCCGCGACTAACAACTCCACCCCAGATTCACGTGCGATCAGCATTTGCTAGAAGGCCTCCAAGCACCCAGTGGTTGCACCAACTCGCGTCGCGTCAATGGACGCCGGGCAGCCTGGGTGGAGCGGTGGGCCTTGGGGCTGCGGGACCCCGCGCCCAACGGGACTAGACTTGGTGGTGGGAACCCGTCGAAGACAAAACGACCTCGTCTGGCGTAGCTACTCGACCGCTATAGGGTCAAAGCTCTTCCTCCCCGTTTGCTCTCCCCGAGGGCCTGGCGCGGATTCGGCATTAGTAGAGAGTTAATCACGCGGTTACCCACGTTTGTGCACCCTCGATTTCTCTTGGCACTTCACGGTCAAGTGGTGACAAGCGGTGAATTAACCCCTGGATAAGACTCGAAACCTCCAAGGTGGATTTACCCTCGACTAGGTTCAGGGAACGTCCGACTCTGTGGCGGGGGCCTCGTAGGAGGGCCACACAACGAGGTGAGGAGGGAGGCAGGCGGAGAAGGAGAACAGGCACCCTATCGGACACCAAACCGGTGTCTGCTCCAGAGTGGGCCGAGTGCTTCATGCCCTCTTCACCCGACCGCCTGCGTGCTCGTCATTCCACTGAGGTAGCGAATGAAAAAAACCCAGTTGCCTAACTAAAAGTCTGCCTTTCATGCAGAGTCGTGGCGTGAATAATTAACTGCTTTCTCTCTCACCTCAACTTTCTCGATGAAATCTGAGTGACAAGCGTTTGACTATGCTCCACCCAACGTCTCGCCTCAGCGCTGCACACGCAAATTCTCATCTGATCACCGCGACATTTACTACTTCGTCGGTGACCGCCTTGCCGCGTCGTTTAGCTGATGGCTTTGCCGCCACACGCGAGGCTGCTTGGTGAGGCTTCGCCCGCCTGAAGCACCTCCGTGGCCCCTGCAGAAGCAGTTTTTCTTTTCCCACCAGCACTCACGAGGGCCGGTGTGAGGCATCATGTGGTAGATTAAAGGTACTGCTCTCCTTCACGCATCCCTTGCTGGCAAATCCATCACATGCCATCGTGGGATTTGGTTGGTGAGAGGCCGGGAAAGTGCCCACCAAGCACTTTGCGAAGCGGAGAAGTCTACCGGCGAGGGGAGGAAGTGCGGTCGGCACGACTGCGTGGAGAAAAAATTCACTCCCCTGTGAAAATTCTTAAGTGTTTCTCTTCGTGCTGGCGCTGGGCCGATGCTTTTCTGGCCGGAGGAGCTCACGAGTCTGCTTGTTTTTGAAGCGACGAGAACCCCGAGTCTCACGGGCTTATGCGCGACACTTCTGCCGGAGCGAGGCAGAGCAGGGGACCCTTGTGTTGTCGCCCTCAATTTGCCTTGCGTGATAAAAAGGCTGATTGAGACTCCAACGTCCCCCTCCTTGCAATTACACAGGATTTAGGCTAAAAAAGCGTAACCCTTCACATTGCTCTACCAAACCAATTAGGCTCCATGCTAGTCGCCATGAGTCTTCGTGTGGCGTGGAGGATCTGCACATGCCCACGTTCAAGCTCGCAATTTCCGACTCCCTCGACGGAGGACGCTGACGCTACCTGGCTCAAGTCGAGACACGCTATCTCACTCGACCAGAAGGTCCTCCGTTGCGCTGCAGGTCGGCGACAATGCTTATGGGACCGTAGAGTGTGTGGCAGAAGAACTCCTGAAGTTGAAGTGCCCGCGGAGTTCACCCCGCGGCCATGCGGACTGCAGAGCGTGGACGCCGAAATCGCTGTGGACGGCGAACAAGCAGGACGAGGCAGAGTCGATGGTGATGGTGTGCATTTTGCGGTGTTCCTTCGAAAGGAACAAAGAATCCGATTCCCGTGTGAAGGTCATTGAGGGCAAAATTCATGCGGGCCCCACTGCCCCAATACTGGCAGACAGGCTCACCTCCCCCTCGACCCCAGTCCCCGCGAGCGGCCTCCATCAGGAGGGACCGGGAACCCCCCCCCCCCCCCCCCTCCCTCGGGAGCGCCTACTGACGTTAATGAAAGTCAGCAATCACCTAAGATGGCAGGGCTGAAGGCACTCTCCTTGCCGTTACCGACTCTTCTTGCCTCCTCCCCTCCTCCCTCCCTTTCCAGCGCGCATCCCACCGCGTGAATCAACTCGGCTGCTGCGTAAATATCGCGTATACTGCGCGAAACTATCTTCTCTTATGAGAGAATGTCATTTGCTCATTTCCTCTTTCAGACGCGTCAGGGTCTCCGCGAATGACAACTTGCAGTTGCCTGCAGGGCCATCGCGAGTGCGCACTCGACGCGTTTACGGCTTTCTGCGCCGCCGCCCGACGTCTGCGTGGTCCCCTCGAAAGTCGCCGCTTCATTTTAGGCACTGCAGTGTTCCGATGTTTCTGCTAATTGTCACCGCGGTGTTTCGCATAGCTCCACGGAGTTAGACGGTCTTGACACGCGAAAAGTCATCCCAGTACGGTCTCGAGTAAATCGACCGACTCTAAGTTGAGATACAAAGGCGGGTTTGTTCGCGGTGTTGCGAACTCTTTGAGGAGTTCAGGTATACACTAAGTAAAAAATGATTTGTAATTTCTTTAAAATTTAGTTCTCAAAGATAAGAATGCACCTATCTCGCATGACATCGACACAGCGCCTCGAGAGGACGTTGTCCCGGACCGGAGGGAGCCCGCCGTCCTCCTGCACCCAATGCGGAGACGTCGTCCTCTGTCGCGTTCGCCCCACCGCGGCTGACGTGACGCGCCGCCGGGGCAGGGACCGGGAGGGAGGCTGCACCCGGCAGGCCATAAAGCACATTATTCACCATTACTTGCATAAAGAAGTACCAAGAGGTGGCGAGGGAGGAATGACAGGGTGTTGTGCAATAGCCCTAAATCAACTGTTCAGTTGACAATGGCAATAAGCAAATGGCAACCAATCACCGAGTGTCGGGTATGTCTTGCAACTCAAGCATTTCCAAACTGCGTTTTCCCATCAGTAAAGAGGAGCCTGACGCGCAGACATCTATTTTGACGTAAGCCCGCTCTCACAAAGAAGCTCGCGGAATTCTGATCTCACTTGTTTCGTAGGCCCGAGAAGCTCACACAGTCTATGCCGCAGCATGTGGAACCCAGGTGAAATGGGAGAAGTCGTCTCCCAGTCGCGGTTTCTCCGCAGCGACAGTCAGCAGTGGACAGCAAGGCGGCCACGCAGGCGCTATACGCCTTCGCAGTCAGGCAGTGCTGTCGCAGGGCTCGGGAGACGGCTCGGAACGCAACCTGCCGTCGGTGAAGCACCCCGTGGAGGCGGAGGACCGGAGATGAAAAAAAAAGCGTGTGCACAACTTTGCGTATACCGTCCTAGGCCAGCAGAAACTCTTTACTCCATGAAAGACGGATATAACATTTCAGTGGAAGTGAGCATCTGTATCATTTGAAAGCCCCGCCCTGTGGCCCTCGGGATTTGGCTCCTTTGGGCGGATGAACTTAGCAACAGACGGTGAGTGTGGCAGCAGATTTGTGGTCTGAGGCTCCCCGCGTATTCCACAGAGCTGCGATGAGACTACGCCCCAGTCCTACTGTCGCATTCACCACGCGGTGCCACAGACCAGTCGTCTCTTGTGTGACGACTGTGCGCAGGAGAAGAAAGTTGTGTAGTTAGGCTCACAATCACTCAGGGGTTACTTAATATGGAAGGTTAGTGCTTGTGTGCCTGAAAATAAAAAATGACGGCTTTAATGGAGAGCCGCGCCAGAGCAGTTGGAGCAGGCGACACCCGCGAAAGAATAACAGATGCCCAGTTGAGCTGCGCTCATCTAGACAATCGAGCCTCCAAGGGGAAGTTGCCCAGTCGCAAATGCGGCAAGTGGTGGACCGAGCGAATTTCACATCAAAAACTGAGCCATATGGGGGAACTGTTGAGATGCAATGGGGAAATTATTTGGTAGTTAAGCTCCCGTTGCCACAACTGCAAAGTGGGGCTTTTTTTAGAAATGTCATTATGCGTCAGACGACGAGCTGTTTTGGCAATCACAAAGGATTATTGCAACCGTTTGCGTGAAAATGTGCACAAAATGTGCTACGTGGTGGGGAGCTCGTTTGTGACGCTGATGGGACAACTAACCCCGTCGGATGGGGGGAGAGGAGTCGTCACAAAGAGGAAGCTGAAACTAGTGCTTTCCAATTTGCTAGGGCAAATATTTTACCCTATTGGTGAACAAACACGGGCCCAGTCTATAAGAATTCGTCGCTGATTTCGACCATCGCCCTGTCGTTCATAGCCTCGAGGATAAACCACCGCGTTGGCCTGTTGGCCACGAGGGTGGACATGAACTGGCATGTGATAAGGGAGCAAAAAGCAGCCACACCAAGTCGTCATTGCGAGTATTTCTAAAAGTGCCTGACAACTAGACAGAAACGGGGAAATCTGCGCTAAGCGACACAATTTACAGTGTGTACTATCTTATTTCCATTTATAGCGAATGTACCTCTGTTTCGAATACCACTTTCTTGCTAAAGGTGTCAGTCCCATCCACCCGCTTCATTAATCGCCCTGAAATGTTGTCACTTGTCGAGTGACGGATGGCGGGGAAGAGGAGGGCGAGTTCAACAGGCACCAACCGCCTAAACGGGAAGTCAGCCTGTCGAGACACTCGCAGCCGCTGAGGCCCACGGCCCACAACGGCGAGGATCGCAGAGACTCCGCCTCTTCGCGCATGACCCAATCCAGTCGGCGCATGTTGTCGGACGTCGTGTCAGCACGCCGACTTCCGCCATGTAAATTCAATGGCTTCCTCAAGACCGAAGGCGCCGTTAAACAGCAAGCCTTGCTTGGTGGGTAGCAGTCTTCTCATCTCTCGAAAGGCAGTAGTTATTAATCCACACACTTTTTTTGTGTGTTTTTGTGGAATACTAAAATTGGGTTTGTCAACTTCCTCAGAGCAGTCAGCTATACGCGTGATGAATTCAGCCGCAGACAGCTCAGACCATCAATCATTGAGGATTTTGGAGCGCATTACTGTGATTACCAAACACAGATTAAATGAGGTGAATACCACAACTCCCAATAGTGACGCCACCGGTCACTTCAAACCCTTGCCTTTCAAAGATTGAGAAAATGCGTAAAGAATGTGCATTTCACATTTTAAAGACCATGTCCTCTTAAGTCACTGGCACCATGCCATGATGACACGCATTTATTGCGAGGATGCAAATTCTGTGACCTCTGTGCATTTTCTAACTGATATCAGGCTAAAAAAATTCTGCATACTGACTGAGCCGCAAATTTGTGGTTTCGCTCTAGAGTATATTACTGACATCAAGTAATTAAAGGCTCCAGCATGAAAGGCTCACACCCGAAACATTCTAGTCACTACATTGTCTAACTTCATGAAATGTTCGATGTTACTTTTAATACTCGACGTTTTTCAAAACTATCGCAGGAACTAATGCTTTTTATTGTCTTCTTCTTAAATCATCATCACCCCCAAAATGCATCCCTTCCCTTTAATTAATAATGAAAGACAGGTCACACCTTCAATTGTCTACTTTCTCATCTATTTTGATTCCAGTTAAGTGGATGCCATTAATATAAATGTGAACTTCACATACGGAGTGATGGAAAGATATACTTAGCACCGCAATCCAAAAGAGCTGTTCAAGGCAATTTGTTTTCATTTGTATCGTCAATTACCTTCTTATCTTTTGATATAATGCAAGGTATTAGCCAGAATAATCTGCTGATAACAAATGAATAAGGTGGGCGTTTATCTGCTTCACTTAATCTGTTTTTAAGGTGTATATGCACGTGATAGAAGTTGCCTTTACTATGGCTTCAGGCTCCCCAGTGGAGGTGTTCTGCACAGGCGGACAGACAGAAGCACACTGGGACAAATTCCTCAAAAAAAACCTCAAACGTTTCTCTGACGCTGATACACCTTCCCAGTTGCAAGGTTGTAAAACTACCGCCACTAAGGCAGGGAAGAAAAAGAAGGAGCCGAGAAATAAAAGTAGACATTTTGGTGTAGTTTTCAAATTGGCGAAAAATGTAAGGGTCTAATTGTAAAATTTAAAACACCCAGATGATTGGCACCAAAAGGTGTAAGATAACTACACGATCTTATATGCTCAGAAGACAATTTAAATGAGTTACAATTTCCATTAAGATTTACTAACATCATAACATTACGCTAAGGATGAGCGAAAGCAAAGACCTTAGGGCTCGAACCAACGTCGTCACTTACCTCTTACATTAGTATTAAGAGGAAGAAATAAAGGACTACTTCATTGGTCACTTCTAAATGAGTGTTTTGACGTCTGAATTTGAGATTATTTTAATTGAGCAAGAAATTGATGAGAGGTTAGACAACGTTTATCCCACTAAACTTAGTCTTCGAGCTTTTGTCTTACACCGCAGTTTTCGGCATGGGCTTATGAAATGTGAGGTAGAAGTATTGCACGAAAAGTTATCTTGACTCCCTACAAGCGCTATTTTTAGTTGACAAATAAAGGCGGATCGACCTTCTTGCTGAAACCGGAAATGTTTCCATAGTTACGGGAATTATATTACTCGCCTAACAAATAAGATATCGTAGCTGTCCCTTAACTCGTAGAAGTGCAGCAAAATATACAGGATACTGTATTCAATTTAAATGAATACCCCGGAAGCTGTCAAAAAAGCATGGCTTTGAAAAGACTTACCCCTGTCGTTTGAGATAACATTTTTAAATACTCTTTATTGCCTCCTCCGAACGGAATACCGATTTATATACGCAATCAAGTTGAGAAATATATGGCTATTAGTGCATATCAGAGACTGTGGCAAATTAATTTATTCCTACGTAATTTAGTTCCTGATAGCCAGACCGTGTAATTTTATAAAATTTGTAAAGAATTTCCGACCACTTTAGATAATGACATATGTAATCGATCTCTGAATGTATTTTTGATGAGAGAAGCGTGCAACAAGAGTTTAATTTTATAGAGATACGACTTCCCTAAGAATCGGCAATAATCCGCATAAAAGTCCTCCTAACCTCTGCCAGTTTTCATTAATACACTTTTTCCTAACCTGACACTTTAACGTAAAAATGCGTTTCGATGCACGAATAACCTACGTTATTTGCGTCGCAAGATTCCTGTGCTTCGACAGACGCCGACAGACGGTAGTGCTCCAATGACTTAGAATTAAGTCATTTTGATGGTTTATTCACACATTACACAATATTTATCATTAGAACCAGTCCAAGTGCTAATATTTGGATAGTAAATTGCTGAACAAGCTCAATAATTTTTAGATTTAAGATTGCATTTGTTTATAATGGGCTCTTTTAACCGATAATGATCGTCTCAGAGGAAACAACCCCTCATACGAAATAACACGATGAATACGCAAACCTTATCAATCTCGATCCGCAAAAAATTATCATTTTCTCCTTATTTAGTTCGGGCTAGTCTTTTAGGCTGGGAGAATCAATTGGAAGACACCACGTGTTGCATTACTTGGTACGCGTAAACGCATGATAGTGAGCATGTTACGCGATTCATAGCTGTCACATTATTCCAGGACGGACACAGCGGGTGGTATTTGAAGCGTCCATAATGAGAAGCATTGAGTTTGCCGTGACGTCGTCCAAAGTGAATGACTAGGAAAAAGACTGATAGACAGTCCCGTAAATAGGGTCTGTAACGCCATTGTTCGAAGTTCGCAGAGGTTAACAAGACCTCCCAAATATCCTAGTACTCGCATTGTGCCGCGTGAGCCCGAATGTGTTATGTCATCAAAATGTTATTATAATAAATAGGGCAATTTTGTAATTATGTGTTTGATACGATTATTAAATGGGAAATTTCCAAATGCTAACACTGGTGTTATGTTACTTCAGTTCCGACCTCCATATTGTTTGCGGGGGACGGTTTCGGTTTTATGAGAAAATAATGAAAGGGGTAAAACTGTGTTTATGTAGCGTTATTTCTTCCCAATTTTTTCGAATTTATGGGAAGGGGTTTCGTTTCAATGCCTTTACGCACGTTTTTTGTGTAGCTGGTTGAATTTCTCATCCGACTGAGATGGTGTTTTTTTTCAGAAACGCGGTCGCAAAAGGGCTCGTAGGTCAAGCAATCGAGACGATGACGAGCCCTCTGATGAGCCAGTTTACTGTATATGCCGATCTTCTGTGTGTGACACCTTTATGATGTGAGTAGTTTAAGTTACTTTTATCTGTCCTAGTGCCTGTGACGCCTGTGAGGAGTGGTACCACGGGGAGTGCATAAACGTCACCCCTAAACAGGCGGAATGCATTCAGAAATTCTACTGTCAGGCTTGCAGAGGTAGGCATTTTTTGGCTATCCGATGTAAATGTGTAGATGAGAAGCCTGAACTGCAAATCGAATTCAAACCAGATCACTCCAACGGCCGGCACTCCTACGGGGGCCGGCACAGGCCAGCGAATATTTCTAGTCCTTCCGTTGGTGATGTAGACGACTACCCAGATAGGTACGACAGCATTCAATCGAGGAGGCGAAATCGCAAACATTCCCAACTTCTGCATACTAAGTCTCGCCGAGCGCCCGGTGCAATGCCCGTTCGCCCCGGCGAATCTTCCGAGGATGAATTCGATCTGGACCACTCACAATTTGCGTCGCCCTCATCAAGTTATTCACAATCTCACGCCGGGCCTTATTCATCTCGTCCGAAATACGGTCGCGTAACACCGACAACTTATGACAACTCAAATGACCCCGAATTTCATCAATCACAATCTCAGCAGCAGTGGCGTCGTCCATTCGCTCGGAGCCGATTTCCACAACCCTGCGGTGAGTGCGAAAGTTGCAAAACCAGAGGCAATTGCGGTACCTGTGAAGTTTGTAGAAGTCCAAAATTCAAACAAGGTTGTAGTCGTCAACAGTGCTTATTCAAAGGGAAAATGTGTTTGGCGAATGATCCTGAATTTCAACAGTCTTGGCGACGATCGGCACCACGGAGTCGATACGCCCCTCCATGTGGGGAATGCGAGAATTGCAAAACCAAAGGAAATTGTGGGACCTGCGATGCGTGCAGGAACCCAAAGTCCAAACAAGGTCGGAGCCGTCAATACTGCCTATATAGGGCTAAGATGTGTCTAGCGTATGATCCTCAAAGGCAGTCTTCAAAGCTACCATCTGCCCAAAGGTATTGGTAATTTTCCTTTTGATCTACTGCTTGTTTATAGTCAGTTATCGGATCTGGATTATGAGACTCAGTTCGACGATTTTGCCCCATCTCGATTCATGACGGGCTCGCGCAAGAGTGGCAACATGGTAGGCAGTAAAATGCGTCGAGGTGATCATTTACCTGGTGGTGGGATGGGTGGACCTTCTGGCCGGTTAACTCACGAACCCCAATTCACCCGACGGGCCCCCCACACGGATTTGAACTTCTTGGATAGTACTGATTTCGTCGACGCCTACAGTATGCCTCCTCCCCATCGTGCGGAAAGGAATGGTTCATCGCGTTTTGTCAGCTCCCATGGGCGGCAAAATGATATTGACCCGCGGGTTATGCGCAATGTCGGTGGTATCATGGATGCAGATGATCCCCTAGGGCCTGCTGATGCTCCCCCTAACTATGATTCTGATGAGGACGTTGTTTTACCAGAAGTCCGACCTTGCGCTGGTCCTGCATGTTCGAAACCCGCCATCCGTTCAAGGTACTGTTCGGAAGAGTGTCAGTTGCGTCACGAAAGGTAAGCCTGTATTATTGTCATGTCGTTTTCTCTTAGCGAAAACATTAATAGAATGCACTCGGGCTCCCGATATCCTAATGCGAAGGACCAAGTTAGGACCCCGTAAGTTCCTTTGGTTTCTGTTTAATTTAGTCTATAGATATGTCTTGCCTTATCCGGACCACCTCTACTGTCGACATCATCGCATGCATAATTCTCAAGTATACAACGTGGACGCGCCTCTGGGCGTACAACAAGGCGGTTCTTCGATTTCGGACATGTACTCTGATGTCTACACCACCTCTGTAAGCAGTAACCAATCTGCAGTCATGGATTATGTGTACGATCCGATGGCGGGTTCCTCCCAACTGTCGGCAGGCTACCGACGAGTATCTGCCGCCCAGGGTAGTGGCTCTGAAGACTACTTTGCATCCTACCCCCAAAGCAATCATATTTCTAAAGTTAGTTCTGGCAGCCACTCACGAAAGTTTACTGGATTGGAGGACATGCGCGGCCGCTCTACCCAATCCTCGGATCACCTAGTGAGCAGCCGGATGTTATCTCTTACTGGTCGTCGACAGGTGCACCCATCCCTGAGCGTTGGTGGTGCCGGTGGCAGCGATGTCCTTTCCCCTCCCATTCCACTGGAGTCGATAACTCCCACTATGCAGCCTATTCGCATGTACAATGGTCACTTAAGTGGTGGTCCGCCAGACTATCGTGTGAACCCGGGCGATGGGGAGAGTGCGGCGGCTGCGGAGCTGCTGACAGCGGACGCAACTGACCTGATAGATGTCGACGGTAACTCCTCATCGGGAGTTGGTGGCGCCGGTAGTATGCATGCGAGTACATCGGCTAATCCACCCTTCAGACAAGGTGACGAATACTACATGATGAATGAAACTGAGAATATTGAGATCAATTGGCCGACTTCTCCGGGGGGTGTAGTCACTGCTTCAGCGGGCACCGTTTAAAATTTCAGTAATTGTTTTATCTTGTCTGTTCGTCCTGTCTACGCACGCACGCGCGCGAGATGCACCTATTAATTTTGAGAGATAGACGCGCCGGCTTGCTATATCCAAAACCCATATCTCCCATTGTAACTAGTGAGGCAGCTTTACTTATCTCTTTTTTCACCCTCCAGAAATTCATTAATAGCCTTTTCTCCCAAAAAACATTTGCTGTCGAACTGTGTATAGCGACTATGCACTTGAACATCCTTCATCTTTGTACATATATCATTTCAATCCTCTAACCAACCGTATCGTCAGGCAAAAGATCCTGTACATTTATGAAGTTCCGTTGAGGCCTTTTCGTCTTAGTCGAGTTAGCTTTTGCCTGTCTTCCTCTCTAAATGTGTAAAAATTGTGTATGTTTATATTTATTTTGGAATATGTAAAGCGCCGCCCCTCATCACATTTACTCTGTTAGGGTGCTTGTGTATTCAACGTTTTCAGCACAACAATATTCCGAAACCCGTTTTGACTCGCCTTTACGCAGTGGTTGTCTCCGACGTCTCGTCGTCCAACGTTATTGTTCAAAAAAATAGGGGTTAGGGTGCTTACTATGGTCGAGTTAATCATTCAAAAATAATGAGTTTTTCCGTAAGCCAAGTTTATTGCTGATGCAAATCCGTGCGGCACGGCGGGCAGGTATTCATTACAGTACTGGTGACGTCCGTAGCGTTCGAGGTAAGTAGCGACTTGACTGCAATAGTCTGAGTAAACAGTTTCGGACGCGGGTCGCGGGTAATTCACCTCGTAGGCGTCCGATTGTGGGCGCGGTTTCGTATTCTTGGCGTGCAAGGGGAGGGCGGGCCCCTGTCCTATGGCTTGGCAATTGTCTTTATTGTTTCCGATTTGGGTATTAATTTTACCTAGGACCGTTGCCATGTAATTTTCTTGTGACTCAAATCAATTTTGATGGTCAGACGGTGTGATCAGGGGATTCGTTCGCCAGTCAAGTCCGACGACTTGGGTCTTTGTTCCACCGATTGTGAAATTGTTTTGACTGCTTGCAGTTTGACGCCTATTGGAAACGGATGGGCTGCTGAGCCGGAATAGTTCTGAATTATATTTGGGCCAGCGACCCACCGGAGCGTCAAAAGGAAGAAGAGGTGAACCCTGCCCTCGTTCTGTTAGTGAGGACATGGGCGTGTTTGTGCTTAAGGGTGGAGCATTCCGCGCCCTGCGAATGGATTCGCCGTTCTTTTACGTACGCATTGAGGCTGTAGTACGACAAGTCTCGATGTGTACTTTTTTGGATTTTCGCCCCATGGGGTGTTCATTGCATTGAACTGGTATTCTGCTGCGGTTGAGCTCTTTCTCGATGATCCCGCTGATGTAGTTGGAGCTGCCGTATGCACTACGAATAAATATCATCGCGCGAGCGAGCAGGGCTTCTGGGTGCCACGCCGTCTGTGTGGTCATCCACAGAGTGAGCGAGTGAGCGGAAAACGCCCCTGCCTAGGCGGACGCCTTCCCGAAGGGGAGGGGTTGGCCCGCCATATGAACCAAGTTGGGTACTTGTCCGCCTTGTCGATATTCTCGTTTTTTCAACGGCCAGGCACTCGAAATCCAGATTTTTACAAAACCCTAGAGGTGTATGCATTGCGACTAATTAAAACACGTCTACTTGGGTGCGTCCATCCGCTCGTCAAAATCGGTCCTCTGACAAATGAGACACCTTTGAACTGCTCGCTGAAGGCTACAGTTGGGCTTGAGTGATCGGTGTGGCCCTGGTGCCGGTCTTTGATTGCCTCCTCTTGTTGTCCGGAGCGTTGACAGATGATGGCGGAATTCACTTTTCAAATTGACATGGGACTGCTCGAACATCGGTAAGCGGTAGGGGAACTAAATTTAAGCATGGTTGGCGCGGGATACAGTAAGGGAAATGAAACGAGTGATGTTTTGCCGGCGATTGTAAGTTGCCCTGGTCAGGTGCCGCGTCTGCAGGTCGTAGAGCAGCAGAATCTAAGGCCAGCGGTGACCGAGTGTGGCGTGGGGTGCCATGCCATTGCTCACTATGGATGTGGCCTCTTTTGCTCCCATAATTCGGTGTCCAGGAGAGGTGAAGTAGGCTTCCGCCATGAGCCAATTTTCTGCTGGAGTGGAAAAGAGAAGGAAACGTTACTCTAGCACCTTTCCTCGTTATTTCTCACTCGACGTGCAGTGTCGACAGCCATAAGGGTCCCGAAATGGTTTCGCTAGGAACTACAGCGGGTGGGAAGGCGACTGAAGCTCAGCGTCGCCCGCGGCAGGAAGTCCTAAGGCTTGATATCATGGGACGACGGAGGTTTCGCGCTGAATGCTCTTCGAGCATGCGTAAGTATGCACAATTTTGGACAAACTGTTTTCTACTCGTCCCTTCGATTTCACACTTTTGTATTTCACTTGTTGCCCTATTGAGCACCACTGTGGGACAAATGAAGAGAGGAAAGGGGGGAGACTGGCGGTGGCAGTGCCAGCACGGCGGGCGACTGATGAAGTAACCGGTAATTTTACTCTTGAGCCTCAGAATTCCACGCCGGTACGATACGGACCCGGGAACAAAGCACTGAGGTGCGCAGGGTCTCCATCAATATTTGGAACTCGTCATAGCCGTTGGTAGCGCGGTCTTAGGTCGTTGGCCCCGTTTGAAATACAACGCATCGCCACTTCGATACAGACTTGCTAATGCCCGTGGTGCATCTGCCATCCTCCCGCCGGCCATTTTGTGAGGTGGGCTCATTTTTATGCCCACCGTCAAGTATTAGGGAGCATTTGGCTGCGTGCTGCTGCCTCTGCCGATTTCCCATGGGGTACTCCACGTCGGCGAGGTGCTTCCACCGCCATCATCTCGCCTCTCTGCGCGGATGCGTGGCACTGCCTGCCTCTTGCGCACTTGCTCACAACCCCCTCCCGCCCAGGACACCCTGTGGCAGTCTAGCAGCCTAATAAGGGGCAGTGGTAATTGTCGACTCCGCGTCTTGACGGATCCTGGCGATGCGTTTGTGTGGCGCCTGCGGAACCAATTTCTCCCTCCTCCCTCCCCCCTACCCCCCCCCCATTAACGTGCGGGTCCTAATTACCTCTGACCTTTAGCCGGTAGGTCCACCAGTCCAAGGCCGTCGGTAGTGCAGGCGGTTTTTTCCCTTAACTCGAATAGCGCCGCCGGCACTCTCATTAACCGAATTGCCAGAAAAGCCGTCAATGTGCAAGCTAGAAAAGGTGGCAGGACTACGGCAGCGTCTGAGCCCGGAGAATCACTCTTAACGCTCATTGTGAGCTCCGAGACTTTCCCTTCCATGGTTGAAATGGGCACTTTTTCTTCTAGAAGCACCAAACGGTGTAAACCTAATAAGCAAAATACAGGTTTCAGCAGGTTTTGTTGAGTGATTAAAGTGAGAAACAGACACTGTTCACCTCCTCTGTTCGAGGATGGCGTTTTTGCGGATGAACTCCCGATTCGAGTCGGCTTACCTGCCAGTAGAATTTGGAAGTGCGCCACCAAGCGTCCCATTGTATTTCCCATAAGCGCTAGCCACGTTAGACGTTTCCACCTTCTCAAGAAACACGTCTCCCAAACGGGCTGACGAGCTCCTCCCTAAAGGTCGCGTGCAAGTGGCGGACGGGACAGCGGTGGGCCCGAAAAACACCATAACACCATAGCACAGTTGCTGTTCCGCTGGACTCCCCGGGAGTTGGGTGATAACTGTGGTCATTTATCGTAAGGGCACTGACTTGTCACGACCTCCGAGCAACTCTGCTGTCTGACAAACGCCTCCAAAGTCGAAGGCGACTGCCCTCGGACTTCCCAACCGGCGCGTCCCAGGAAATCGCCCCAATGGACTCGTTTTTCGGAGTTAGGACAGTTTGTGTTGAAGCGCACTCTGCCCCCTGAGCAGAAACAACTCGTCTAGTAGAATAACCGTCTAGGCACGAACTCAACACCCAAAAGAGTTTCTCCTCCCGCCGCTGCGTTTCCCTGTTAAAGTAACCAAGCCGGGGTGAATGCGTGTCCATGTGGCTCTCTGAGGCAAAAGTTGAGCGTGACTTCTCACAAGTTCCAGCCAAGAGCAGAGCCCATTAATTCTTAACCAACCTGTTTGCATTTCCGCCGCTGAGTGTCACGATACGTGGCGATGAGATGTGCTGAATGAAGGGAGATGCCAGGCTGCTCGCTGGGCCGACGATGCCGATGCTCTGGACGGTCAGAAGCCCGGGCGGGTGGGAACGCAACGCCTCCCTCCGGTAGATGCGCACCCACGGGGGATGAGCTTTCCCCCTCGAATTCCGGCCGTCGAATTTTCTCCACCTCCTTGCTCTGAAGTTCCTCATCGAACACGCGGGGGATCCGCTTTCTCCATCCTGGGCACCATTTTTCGCTGCCAAAGCATTTGTAATGTTGTAGCAGACTGAAAGCAATGTTTGGCGAGGCGACATTAATGCTGTTTGAGTCGACAGTAGTGGGAATGGGGGGGGGGGTTTGTTTCAGCCCCAAAATGGTCATCTGGCGTCTGGGCGTTCGTCGGATCCATCCGTTGCAGGGTGGAGGCGGGGCGCTGACGTCAAGCAGATTGCTTAAAAGTAGCAACGTGGGAGTGAAAAAATCACCGAGAACCTATTCCTGTCAAATCGTTCGAAGTCAGGAAACACATTGGTAAACTTGGGACTGCTCGGCTCTAAAGGCGAGAGAGAAGCAGGCATAAAAGACTCCCTGCTGCGGGGGTAGAATGGCGTTAATGTCTTCGTCTGGTCCTCGTGACGGGGACAGTTTCTCCTCGACTCAACAGTTGGTAACCCAACCCACTGTGGTAGAGGCTATTCACTTTAATAATGCGCGTTAACGCCGTACCTACGCATTCTCCATACAGGCAGGCACTAAAATTACATTTGGCCATCTGCATATAATAATTCGGTGTAGAGGTGGACGGTTTTGCGCCACGAGAGCAGACACAATGAACAGGAAGTTTGGCTGCCGTATGTCATATCGGAGGCAAACTCTTCTACCTAAAGACCCGCAGCTGTGTTTCTTGGGGAATTGTGGTTCGTTCTCTCCCTTTTTGTCCGGTCGGGATTGAGGCGAGGACGTGGCCAAACTGCGCGGCTAAGTAACTCCAACTTCGACTGTAAAACTCCTAATCGTTTCGCCCCCAGCGTGCGAGGTGATTCGGATGCTCGTGTCTTTCACCATCGTCTAAATGAACTGCCCCCATGCAATGAATCGCCTCGCCGAGGGTCTTCGGAGAGGCCGCAAGGACCAGAGATGGTAGGCGATAACTCAGCCGAGCGGTAGACAGCGTCACAATGGACTGGCGGCACACTTTTTCAGAGATTTAATCTTCCAATGTTAATAAACATAAAAGGAAGAGACCAGTGAATTATCGCTCTCGCACATCGCTTTAAGTCACATCATATAACTGCAGTGGCGTTGGCATAAATATTTCGTTCCAACTGCAACCTCACGAGGTGATTAACCCCTGGCTACGGGCTATTCTCTCGCTACTGTGCCTTAGTGCATTCTCACTCGCGGCATCGCCTATCACCTCGCGTAACTCAGAGATGGTAGACTCCACTCAACAGTCTTCCTACCGTGCAGCCTGGGGAAATAGTGAGGAGGTACGTCAAGTGTCAGGATGCTGACTTAAACTATTGCGCATGGGTAAGACAACCCATCTGAGTCCCTTTTTAAAAACTGGTATTTTCTATTAGGACAATTCACCAATGCACCATGCGATCTGAAAGACACATTTGTCAGCATTTTTCCACATCAAGTATGTTTATATTTTACCAAGAAGTTAATCATCAACGTCTGGAGTACTTTCATGGGAAAATATTCGCCCAATTTCCCATGAAATATTCCCTCAATGTCTTAATAGGGTGTACATCGACTCGAGTTAAAGTTATTTATCTCTCCTCGTCAAAAATTGGTCTGGTCTAAGTTTCGACCATAAACATCATTTCCATGTGACCTGAAGCCACGCGCCACCAGTCTCATTCAGTGCACGACTTAATTAAAGAATCAGAAAGAGAAAAAAAGGGGCTACGCTGAAAAACACGGCTCAGCAAGATGTTGTGTGGCTTCACCATGACGTAGCAAAGCATTATAGCATAACTGTCAATTCCGAAATATTTGCACGTCATCATTGCACTGCCGTTTGTGTTGACTCAGAAACTCAAAGAATGCGCATTACGGCAAGGGGAAAATCGATATTCGATTATCATTCGCGCACGTGTCAACCAATGGGCGTCTGATTTTAACGCGGTCGATAGGAAACCAGTTTCCGCCTTTCTTTAGGAAGATTGCCTTCAGCATTAAAGAACCAGACAGACACGTGTGGCCCCCTTTGCGATCCAAACACCATCACTATGAGAGTTGTAACCTTTTCTACCGTACCACTGTTATAAGACGGGCATTGGAGAGGACCTATCCGTCACTATAGCCAAAGCATGCCGCGACGCAACATATTCCATGTCGGCTCAAAATACGTGTTTTTATAAGGAATATTAAGTAACTAAAAGGAAATAAATGCCATTTGCAAAACTATTTTAACTTCCTAAGGTTTTCTCTCTCACCACCCAACTGACTTTTGACATACGCATTCACCGAGAAAGTGAAAATAATGGGCTGTTTATAGCCCCAACGTGAGAGATTGTTCCTGCAAAGCTGTCTTGAGAGGCGTGGCATTCCTCCCATCTTCGAAAGTAGGTCACAACACGTTATGTCAACGCCTCAGGACAAACAAGGGGGCCGCTTCTCACCCTCCTCGAGCACAAATTTTCTCTTGATGGTTAGATGCAACATGTCCACGTCTAAGATAAAGTGTCTATGCAGTGGAGAAAGCCTACCTTTCGCCGAGTAGAAAGGATCTTCACACCGAAATTCACACTAATGGGAATAGACAATACATCGTGTAATCCCAGTGGAATTGAAAATTTTGGCCAAACAAGACTGCAGAGTTCTGTCTGGCACGTCAAAGCTTCAGTTGATTCTTACTCGCAAGGTGTCTCAAACTAACTGTTGTTTGGTGGGCTGAAAGCGTATCTCTCATTTACTCGGGATCCTACGGCCTGCAGAGGGCAGCAGCCGAGACGCATTCCGCATGCACCGCAGGCCCGAAAGGCTCCCCACGCGCTGGCGGTGCAGTCCAGGGCCACTGCACCTCTCTCCATGGACGACTCACTTGAAATACAAAACGTCGCACCGCCAAGGCGCACCCACGCTGCGGGTGTGCGTCGGCAATGCTCAACAAGCGGTCAGTTTACCTAACAAAATATGTTCCAGCAGCGTTGCTGCTGGTTACCGTAGCCACCTACTTTTTATCACGCAGTCAAAATATACTTGCAATTGGAAGGCATTCAAGTCGTTTTGGTGCAACACAAGGGAGATGGCAATTAAGCCGTTTGTAAATGAAAGGGTTTTCTTATCTCACCTCAAACTGACCTGTAAATTTGAGCCGAAATAGCCTGTCTTTAACAAAGCAGAATTTGGAGTGGCAGGAATATTATGCTTTACCACGGGGTGTCATTAGCGGGCGGGGATGCAAAAAACCAAGTAGGTGTATTTGACTAGTTTGAAATAGGAAAAAAGTGCCAATCAGCATGTTAAGTGTATCGAGACTAAGGAAGAATTTCTTCAAATTGCTGCTGGATCAAAAGAAAAATCGGAGAAGTAGCGCCTCTCCTTCGTGGTTTACGAGTGGAGCTACAAGATTAGAAAATCGGTTGAGGACATCCACACTTGGCGGTGGTTAGAAGCCCGTCCGGAGATGCAGTAGGCAACAAATGCGGTTAATTGGCAATGCCACAACCTCAAGACAAGTCCCACGAAAAACGACAATGGGTAGCATTTAATTAGTAATGCACATAATTTGCTGTCTTCCCGACAGGCCTCCGATGAGGAGATGATGAACAAGATAATGCACCGCCATGAGGGGAGAAGCGTCAACGCCCATTCGGAGATCTTAGTGGAAACCTACCGATGGCCTACTTAAAACACGGTTCATTTTGCCTGAGGTAATACTTTCGCAACTATTAGCAGCTTTTCGACATTGGGCAATTGTTCGCCTTGCCAATAACTATCAGTGCCTGTAAATTTTCTAGACGTTTTAACCTCGACTCCGTATGCCTAATACTCTGATTAGCAGTAAAATGTTCACAGATCGTTGCAGCCTGAAAAGTTTCTTTTGCTGTCTGCTATGTAGACCACTGAAAAACTTACTGAGCCAACGAAATCAGTTTACTCTAATAGCTACGCGAAAATTAGGAATACTTGATACAAATATGATGGTCCGCTGGAGAAGCCCTTAAGTTCCAACCCCAATAAGATCGCAATTTTCCATTGTACTGGTTGAGTTTCCCCAATGCTCGAACAGGAAGCTACTCCTGACATTTAAAATGCATGTATTTGAATGCCGCTCACACAGAGAAATCGCACATACCACAGGGAGCATGGATAACAGGGGTGTGCTGTGTCCCCAAATGAAGAGATTCCCACGCAATTGCGCGTGCATAAAAACGATCCACAAGATTCAAGCTCATTTACGGCTGTTGGGAGACGACGCCTTCGGCTCCGACGTTGTGTGCGTCCCTCCAATTGCCGCGTGTGTTCATTTCGGAGCCACGCCCATTGATTCGATGGATAAGTTTGCGGCTCGCAATATCGATCGCGGTCGCGATCGAGGTCAGTTGCAGCATCGGTGACGCACACTCGGCGCCTTGTGAGGCCTCCTGCGCCGCTCACTTTACTCGTGGCCTCGCGGGGAATGTTCGCCAATTCCTACTGGGGGGAGGATTTTTTGCGAGTTCATCTTCCACGAGTTTAAAAAGTGACAAATGTTCTGCAAACCAGACATGCTAAATATAACCGTCATTCTGTGAGCCGAAATGTTTGGGACAAATTCGCTACTATTACAGACCGGAACAATCATAATACCGAGGATTGGGCTATATAGCCGTTAGACTGAGCCTCACAATTACCTTCACCTAGCAAGCACTGGTGCCTTTCTTGACTTCACGTCATAATGTGTACACTCGAAGTCAGACAGGATGCTCCTGACACCCACGATCTCTCATCTACCCGATGAGACGATTCTTTTCATTCGTTCAATTCAAATGAATGCAATTGTTTTACAATCTCTGCGAAAATAACAGCGAAGAGAGTGTCACTGAACATGACCGTTGCGAGCCAGCAAACGCTAACAAAGGCTCCATTTGCATTCAACAGCATTACTCTCGACAGCCTTGACCGTCAGTCCAAACACTGTTAGATGCTTCATGAGGGGTGTGAAATCACCTTCGTAGTGTGAACGAAACCGACTGGTAATTGAGTTAGCACCGTTAGAGCCTCTTATCTCCCTCACTCACACAACTTTGAGAGCGAGCAATTTTAGCTGGTATTCCCCGTTATCGGCGCGATTCATGCAGTTGCTTCCGTGAGGCGAGTTCTTCCGCTGCCTCCACGTTCGAGCGGCCAACTTTCACTGTGGTTAATTTAGCGGCTATCACCTCAGCACAACCACAAGAAGATGGTTAAAAGACCGGCCACCATCTGCTGAAGGGGAGCGATTTGAAGCGGGTTGGATTGTAAAATTTACCACCTCGGATTCCGGGAGTAGTGTGGGCCCCTCGGTGCCGTCTTCGTTTGGGGGCAACACAAACAGTAAACAAAGGGGAGTGTAGAGAAAAGGGGGGAGCGCAGACCTCCGCGAAAGTCGAGGGTCAGCAGCTTCTGCTCCGTGTTAAACGCTGGTCGTGGCTGCCGGATGACGAAAAATGTTGAACTTTTTCAGGTTAGCGGCCCATCCTACCTATGAGCGACGTCATTACCTCAAAATTACTGAAATTCACGCTAAATTATAAGACATTAATGAATTATACCGATTAAAAATTGCAGCATCGTTTAGTTTTGACTGCCTTCAATCGCGGAGGGACTGCATTTTCGGGGACAAGAGTTGCAGTGATCTGCCAACACATGCCGAGTGTCTACTTGAGGAGACGCAGCTCCCTCCGTACACGTTCCACGTAAGTGGAGAATTCCACGCGTTAAGGTAAGTTCGAGGCGGAGGACGCGGTTCACGGTCCGTAATCGCGTCCCACAAGTGGGAAGATCCCCGCGAAGATTATTCCAAATGGGGTGTCTACCGCGCAACGCCGTTTTTTGCAGTTGCCAATCGCGGTGCCGCTCGATCGGGCCTGTGGTGCCACGTTTTCGGGCTCTCACGACCCACAGAATGGCCTTACTTGCTTTCACCAAAACGGATTCGGACCTTTTGGCTTCGCGGAGGAAACTGCTCCACTCTGGCACCCCCTTGCGCTAGTCGTCGTTCTTGTGGAGGCGTTGGAAACAACGCAGTGGGATGACAACTGCTGATGACGTCCAAAGTGCCGCAACAGACCGCCGGACGCCCATTGCAGGAGGAGGCGGGGCCTGACTGTGGATGGGTCGAAGCCGGTCTAAGTGAAAACATGCGGAAGGCGTCTATGACCCCGGGGAGGACGCCGAGACCCCAACTTTGCACGGTGATCCCCGCATGGGCGCCATTGCCCGCCTGTGCCGTTTGGTAATTTATGCACTTTTGCAAGTCCTGAAAGAATTACGGTGTGCACAGTCGAGTGGGAGCCCCTGTGGAACAGGAGAGCCCTCGCCCCACCGAGGTGCCACGCAGAACTGGTGTCGGCAATGCGATCGGCGCCGGAGTCGTGTCGAGAAACAACCGCGTGGACCCCAGTCGGGGTGGAATTTGGCCCGAGGTCTACAACCGGCGCCTCCAGAGGAGGTTGCAAGAAGTCGCGCACGTGCATTCTTTGCTCCACCGCGGGACTCCCCGAGGTTGGGAGCCAGAAGGTAGGCAATGCCCGGTGGCGCAAACGCAGGTCCGAGCCGCCCAAATTGCAGTGCACCGCGACCCAACACTTCATCCCGCCGTCCAACAACACCACGCCTACTCGTGCGCTGGCAGAATTTGCGTCGCACGGCAAACGATTATGACCAACGATGCTGGCGGACTTTTCGGCACATTTGTCGCCACGATTTTCGAGACTTGGTGCCCAGTGAGTCCGCGGCGGCTGTCACTCTGTGCCTCCGAGGTCGCGGCCAAATGCGTCCAGCAGTCAGATTGGACGCCGCTCCAAGGCCACACTAACTGGAAGGTTAGTTCGGATCCAGACATGCCTTAGAGGAGCCACCGCTAGCGGAAAGGGTGAAAATCTACAGGAGAGCGACGCCTTCCCTCACTTCTTAGATTTAATTTTGAAATCAGCCAAGTAAAGGCTTGTGAAACCTTTCGACCCTCGGGGAGGCGGTCAACCCAAGACATGCTCATTTGACTGGAGAGTGGATGGCCGACAAAGATGCGTTTAAGCCGTCTGCAGGGCCAAGAACGCGCCAGGGGGGCGCACTTCCAGAACCCGCCAGCCACCCGGCTCGGGTTCACGAGCTGGTTCACAACAGTTCGTACAGAAGCTCGGCCCAGTTCGAGAGGGTGTCCGAGTAGTTTTAGCCACCAACTCCCCACGTGAGCTGAAACACTCACGCTAAGGCCTTGCCAGGACGAGGGAAGACTGACAGGTCGCTAAACAAAAACTTAAATGATGATGAAATAGGGATAATAGCGCAGGGGACACGTTGGGAGTAGATTTAGAGGCTTATGACAGAAAAAAAAACATTCCTGTACAGTGGAGGAAGAAGTGGAGATAGTGAGAGAGAAAAGAACAAAGGACTTGTGACAGTCAAATGATACGTAAGTGAACGCAGAAAGGGAATGGATGATTTGACTTTGGCCGGGGACGATGGGGACTGCGCGACGACTCGTGATGAACGGCTCGTGCGAGCCTGCCCCCGAGGCAGGTGATCGCTCCTTGTCCATGCCAGTCCAGTGGACAGGCTATTTTTGTAGAAAACGATAATCCACACACACACACACATGACGCCGGGGGGGGGGGGTTGAGTAAAAATGTGCCCATGTAGGCGTATATTGCTTTTGAGGTGGGCCAAAGAGGGAAAAGTTTAAAATATCACATTGAAGGGGAGGTGGCGGTAATGGTGGGCGGGGCGGGCGGGGCGAGATGGCAGGCAAATGAGGGTGGCGTTGGATGGAGAGGCCATTCACACGAACAAGGACACACGGACATAAGCAGTCGAGGGGAGAGAGGAGGGAAGAGGAGGGGGGAAGGGGGGGCTTGCGAGGAAGAGCACCCCACCAAGTGCGGCGAGTCAGAGGTCCAATTAAATTACTCCTAAAAGGGAAAACTTTAAGGTGATACGAAAAGGTTGCTCAATCAGAAAACAAGTCCCGCAATTTCCAACGCCGCTAATTCAGCAGGAGTAGCCGAGCCTTAGAAACCCCCAGTTGTAATTTCAGGGCACTTCTACAGAGCAGTGCACGAAGCATGGACAAACGACAGCCGCGGGCCTCCGTCCCAACTGGGCAGGCTGCGTCAAACCAGGAGGCATTTCGGCCATTGCGTGGCCATCTCGGAAAATTCATGAACCCCGTGTCCGCCTGGCGTCAATGCAAGAGGACGGGTTCCACTGAAAGCCTCGGATTTGCCACAAGGAAACCCGGAGGAAAGTGGGAGGGCGTAGAAAAGCACCTGGCGAGGTAGGGTGTTCCTCAGCCCCAACAACGTGGGGAGATTAGGAAAAGTTGTAGGCGGGAACATCAGCGTGAGGAACAACAAACGGGGCCCAAACAAGTAGGCATTAATCTTCAGCTGGAAGAAAGTTTGCCAACTCTACTGCAGCCAAGGGGTGTGTCGAAATTCAGTCGAGGGTTAGGTGAAAGATGCGACAAAAATTCGTCTGGGAGAGTGGTAAAGACGCCCGGACGATGGACGGACGGGGGATTGCGAGCGTTAAGATTCATCGGTGGGAGGCATTTCCACTTGCCCTTTCCTCGCAACCACCACGTCGCCAACTGGTCCCTCAGACAAAGTCCACATTCGAGCGGTGTGGGTGCACGTCTCTTCTCTGCCCGTGGTCGCCCTCCTTACACCAAGTGGCCATGGAAACGCCAAACAGAGTCGCGACTTGCGACGGAGCCGAGGTAACATTGTCTCTTTCCCCTTAGATCGAGAAAAGTTGATTGAAGACGGCAAAGGTTTGCAGCATCAAACGATGAGGAGAGATAAAGTGACGGGGGGAGCTGGTTGCAGGGCGAGTGACATCAAACAGCGAAAAGGTGGCTTTATGCTCACGCCGATGCCAAACTGCTCGGGCTTTAAATTGGGCAGTAAAGTGGTGCACTTTAGGGAAGGAGACGCGCTAGAACGAATTCGCCAGGGTGGAAAGTCCTTTCCCTCGCGTCAAGGCGCACGGCGTGGAAATGTGTCTGCCAAAAATCCAGGCGTGTGTCCTGCCGGTGACGGTGGTCGCAGTCAGGGCTGCCCTCAGCGACGCCGTCAAGGCAGCACTTCGCCAGCCATTCTGCATGCCGGCAGCGCCGGAACCGTCTCCCAGGCCACAGGGCATCGTCCCTCCAAAAGCGGCGGTTCTGTTGACAACTCGGCGCAAAATCGTGGGGGAGTGCACAGAACGAGTGAAGTGTTACGACTCCTCGTCACACCGCTCGGTTGTCGGCCATCGGCCAGTCGCGCGCGTGTTGTCGGTTGCCATAACAGCGGGTGGGTGAAAAGACAACGCGAGACGCCCATGGGCTTTTACGACACTCGCGGATAAACACGAGGCCAGAGAGAGAGAGAGAGAGAGCAGTTCATCATTACAGAGAAGCAGGGGGACGAATGAGAGGGTGGAGCTCGAGCAGACCGCCCACCAAACAGCGGAGCTGAGTGGGGAAGTCAAGCGCCGCAGGCTCCAACCTTCGCTAATAATGTCGCCCGCACTGCGGCGGGCGACGCACAAAAGGCGTGAAGGCGTCTCCCGAAATAACTCACGTGAGGTGGATCCTTGTCGGAAAGTGACACCTCTTGGACAGGCTCGCCCTCTGAAAAGGGGAAAAGGCACTCGATTGTACCAACCAACAGGCAAATAAGTGACATTCTTTCCCGACGTGTCTCATCACTTCGAGTCGTTTACTTTGGCCGCAGAAATCCAAACCAAAAGTTACAGAGGCTCTGCAGGCCGAACACAGCACCTCGCACTCGGCCATTCAACAAGACCCGGTCAGAAGAGTTCGCACTCGAAAAGGGCATTTCCCAGCTGCACAGGTTAAAAATTGCCACGGTTCTCCGCGGTGGGGCGAAACGCCCCACAGTTAGGCTGCCCTCGGTGTCGGAATAACATTTAAAGAAGCCTTTCGTGTCTTTAACCTATGCTCGAAGAAAGAGGCGTGAGCCGAGGTGATACCTACGGCTGCAGTTTCCTTCTTTCTTTTTCTCGCGAGGGTTAAAACACCTCGAGTCTGACCACGCAGAAGCACTAATGCCACACATGCTAGAGCGAGAGTAGTTGCCACTCTCCAATTACGCTAACGTTTGCCTCTCCAACTGTTCTACAAGTAGGAATGGAAACGGGAAACATGAAGGCGCCCAAAAAACTGTTGTTGCCACCTTCAGGCCCTCGCCAAACAGTTGGGAACCGCCGAGTGGGGGAGAGTCTCTGGCCGTCCATGAGTCCTTATCAGTGAGCTGGTCTTCCAGTGTTTGTTCTTGAGATTTTTCGGCCTTAAAATGAAAAAAAAAAATAGGCAAGTATACGTCAGGAAGAGCATCAAGTGGTGCATAAAAACAACAGATGCAGTCCTTAAGTCCAGTTCGTACCTCCGGACCTAAACCGGAGAAAAGGAAAAAAAAAGGACAAGTCAAAGGCGCGAAGGGTATAAACGTCGGAATAGCGCGGTGGAGATAAACAATCCTCACCCGTGGTCGACGGCGCGCACAGGTCCCGTGGTGCCTGGAGCCAGAGAAGACGACTTAATGGCATCGTGAGTGTGAAATAGGGCGTGTGTTACACAAAATGAAGGGGGGGGGGAGAGAGGGGCGACTCTCCACCCACTCTGCGCGAGCAGGCGGATGGGAGTCTAAGCGGAGGAAAGGGTGAAAGTTGCACGCACCTCGTGTCGGTCAGGAGCCGCGCTGGCAACTAAAAGGAAACCTATTTTGGTCATGTTTACTTGAGGAATGGGAGAGGCTGATTGCACAGGAAGCGAAGTGGACACGGACAAACGTACCTGGAGTAGTGTGATGGCCTGTTGCAGTCTGCGCGGCCTACAATGGGCGGAAGAGAGAATGAGACGACATGGAACACTGATACACTCTCCCTAAACTGAAACATAATCAAACTTTTTAGAACCTCCTTCTTTGACCGTCCAACCGCCACAATAAAGCAGCCGTCAAGGCTAATTTGGACAGTTTCGGACAACTCTGCTCCAAACGACGGGGAGCCAGCACGCCCACCTATTCGCTCACACATCACAGCCAAGCATCCCACGTAAGGCCAAATTGCCCACGTCGAAAATGTACTTGGAGAAAAGTTAGCCGGTACGACGAGGACTAGGAGATAGTATTTCGCCCATAATGGAATTAAACTGCGTAAAACGCGGAAATTTCACACAGAAAGGAGTCTTCCTGAGACCACATGGTGTCTCGGCACTACGTCGCTGCGAATGGAGAGGAAAAGAATGCAAAATGAGTATTAGTGGCAAGAAATTACCTCATAAGACGCAGGCTGAGAGACTTCTGGGGCTGAAAAGCACGCAAAAAGTCAGTAAGAAAAGGAGGTGAAGAGAAGAGGGTCATTTATCCTAACTGGCCGAGGACTGGCATGAGGATGCAGGAATAACCGTCAATAATGCCAGGAGGCAGGGCCAATGGCGGCGTCCAAAGAGAGAAAGTCCTTGGTACGGAGGGGGGGGGGGAGAGGGGGGCAGCTCACCTCGCGGTGGAGATGGCTCCTCCGTGTAAGAAGTGTTCCACTCCGAAGAACGCATTATATTCTCCATCAGTATGGTCTATTTTCAATAAAAAAATAAACTCGTTTAGCGATGCCATGGAGCGCAATAGGGAGGAGGGTGAAGGGTGGGGGGGTGGAGGAGAGACTAGGGCGCTGATCTGAGAGGGCTTCGGATGAATGGAAGCGGAGTCCAACATCCCGTGTAAACAAGACTTTTGTGACAGTAGATGAACACTGGCACCCGAGACGGGCCTCCTTAGCTGTTTAGAGGAACGTTCTGCACACACACACAAACACACACACGCACACATACACGAGAAGTTGAAAGCAAAAGCGTGGGAATGGATTAAACACCAACCATGAGACTATTTCGAAAGTAGCCTCCGTAGTCGCCCTTAGGCCATTCCTGGCTAAAATTTAGGAAACAGACCCCATCGCAGGGGAAAAACGCCCCTTCAAGCCACTAACAGAAAAAAAAGTATCGCTTGGGCAGTCCGAAGCTGGGTTATGTCGGAATTGTCCAACAAAAGAAGAGTGTTCGTGAACAGACGATGCCTCTCAAGTGAGAGTTTCGGTGACCAGGGCGTTGCGCAACTGCGGTCACCGTAGAGCGTCACCCCAGTCGTGTCGGGGAGACTGGAGTGGCCACGAGGACGTGTCGTGTGTTGGGACAACTTCAGTTGCATTCCGCACCCTCGTAGCCCGCGCACAGGAATTAGAGACGGGAGAAGAAACTCGCTCAACGATTATGAAGGAGGTTGCGATCTTCCCACTTCTGGGAGACTTCCCGTTAAAAAAAAACGTGGCAGAAGAAAAACAACGCCGAACTGGACCGGAAATGGTCCTCCTAGGTGACGCGGGGAAGGAATAGTTTCCCAGCGATAGCAGCAGTTAGAGCAGATTAAAATACTCTTAGGGAATGTCTGTGACGGTCACGGCTAATCACGAAGGTTGGATTAGGCAACAGCTGAAGAAATGGTATCGAGAATGCTAAAAACTTGTTTCGACGGTTGCCAGTGGAGGGGTTGTGGCCGAAAAAGCGCATAATACACCCGCTGTCGATTATATTTAGGGTTTTAGCTGTTCCATGCGAGCACTTTGCCATCCAACTCTACAAGAGCCTGCTTTTACCACACCCGCAAACGGTTCACGCGCCCTTTCTCACTCTTGGCCCACCGAGCGCGCGATTGTGAGCTCCGTAAAGTAATGGAACAATTTAACCCTTAAGGGAAAAGAAAAGAAAAACACGGAGAGTTTAAATAAGGGTAGATTATGCTATATTTGGTGAAATGAGATGCAGGACGATTAGTGAAACAGCGGGAGGTTGCTGCTAAAGCTATGGATTAGAAGGTGCGCTACAGGAAGCCCCTCCGGTTCATGAGCAGGCACGAGACTCCGTCTACCGCAGTCAACACCGCTCCAGGAAGGACGGGGAAGGGGAAGGCAGGTGGGAATCAAGCACACAAACAGAAATAAAGCTTCACTACCACTCCAGCCGAGTATTGCGACACCCACGAGGGCATTGGAGGTGGACCACTCTCTGTTCCAGCTCCTCACTCTCCAAACTCGCTCATTAGTGGTTGAAGCGAACGTTGAAACCTCCAAGCAACGCAGGCGTTAAAATCCATTGCCCAGAAGTGTTTCAATCAACAGTTTGAGTGATAGTGCGTGGCTGTGAGGCCCTTTAGAACGCCGCCGTATAGGAAATCGCCCTCGATCCCGGCGGCGTAGCCCTGCAGAGCCGACCACACTTCGGGCAATGCCCGACCCCCTACTTTGGCACATCGTAGGCGCGAGGCACCCCGCAAGTCGCCGACACAATTCAAGGTGGGCGTCGCGAGAGACGCCTCCACATGTGGTTTATGAGAAGCGAAACAAACCTTTTCGGACGAATCGCCCTCTTCATTTAAAGCGGCCAGACGCGTCAGTTGAAGGTTGAGAACCCGTTCAGAGAACTAGATAAAAATTAAAGTAGAAAGAATGAATTTTGGCTTTCGACTTCCCCTGTAGTTGCCCGTTAAAGATGAGTGTTTTCAACCAGCAAGTTGTACCTCTGTCATCTTAAGGGAAAACAAATATCTATACAACAAAAGAGGCAGGCGCAGACACGAATGGAGCGCTCGGTGTTCAAGTTCGAGGGACCGTTTTGCAAGTATCGCGGGCGAGCGTCCAATGAGAAGCACATTGGCATCAACTTGGTGCTCTTCTAGCATTAATGGGTACCTCAAGTCGCCTTCTTGTGCTTTCCAAGCACGAGATAGAGTGCAAGAGACCTCTGCCGCCACTCTGCTTGATATGGTGTTTCCGACATGCTGGGCGTTGCCCATCGTCTCTTCCTCCCACAGAGGTTATGTAGCCAGAACCGCTTTACCACAAAGCAACTGCTATACGTGGTGAAGAATGTGGACGGCTCCAACAAGTGGATGGGCACACACTTTACAACTCCTTCTAACCTACATCTCCGACCTTTTGTTACTTAAGGTGATAATAGCGGTAGCCATACGCCACATAATGCGATTATTTGCAGACAATGGCCGGGAAGTTTAGGGATCGTAGGTGGGCACCAAGGGCAATAAACTGAGGCGAGTTTTAAGGGGGAAAGAGGCTTGCAGAGAATGTGAGGATTAAGTTAATTCTAAACAGACGTGCGATAAGCGTTGAGTTTATTGCAGGGAGGAGGCCCGCCTCCGCTCCGGAGACAGAAATGCGTGGGGCTCTGAAACTGCAGCACATGATTTGCATGAGTTGGCTCACACTCGCCACCTCTGCCACACTCCTCTCGGTGGAGCTCAACTCGGTTTGACTAAGTGCAAAAGGGCACTGGATACGCAAAACTATTAAACCCACTGCAACGCACATTCGTAAACCCTTTGGTGAAGAGGGTAACGAGATAATATTAGTGACTGTGGTTTTGTGGATAAAAGTAAAGCCAAAATGATGGGGAAGATGTTTTTCTTAGGGTTAAGGCATGCTACATGACTTAAGCAGTCGCTTTCACAGAGACACCTCAAATCCTTAGAGGCAATCGCATGCTGGCGGATCCACCCGGCCACTAAACAAACAAGGCGAAGAATGCGGTCGCCCCCTCCTTCTGATCACCAACTTCGTTGCATGAATCTGTGCTTAAGTGGGTTTTGTTTTTCCATAAAAGGGCACCATCGAGTTCCACTTGTAAATACGCATGATGCTGCTCCTCCAAGGGAAGGAATTCAAACGATGAACAACACATACCTACCTCACGTGAAAGGCAAATTTTCAGAAGAAGGGAAAGGGACAAACTATGCCGAATTTCTGTTCAATTGCCGAACACGTCAGAATACCAGTGGAGCAAAGCCAAATACTATTTAAATATGAATGGCATGAGGGTCACTCACTGCACAGCACCTTTTTGCCTCTTAAAGGCCTCTCTTGTGGCCATAGCATTTGGAAAAATTGGCGACAGGAGGTGAAATATAATTTAGGATCTACAATAATTAGGTTAGTCGAGTATTCCCACTAAATGGAAGAAGAAGAAGAAGAAGAAGAAGTGTCAAATGAAAGCAGAAACACACCCCAGTTGGGTCGGCCATCTCGAAGAAGTGGCACAAGTGGAGGTCCTCAGACGCCAGGTCTTTCCATTGTGCCGAATGGGGTTCGGAAGTCAACAGAAGAAGGAGGCGGCCAGAGCTGAAGCGCAATGAAATATGTGAAACGGCAGGATAGGAGACTCAATACACAAGCATTCCACTGTCCCCGTGTGCGCCCACAAACCCGGAACAACAGACACTCACTAAAGTGTTGTTGCTGCAGGCGAGTATCCTCAAGAGGGCCCTCTGAAAGACAATCAAAATCCGACAGCCAAACTGACGTAAACACTGGGAGTAAGGGCGACAATAAACCACCGAATGGATTAAGAGTCCCAAGATGCGGTGTAAAACGAGCTGCGGTGGAGACTGGCACGAGTCGGAGACATAAATTTCCAAAATGGACCCTGGCGACAAGACGACGGCATCACTCAACTGTCAAGAGTTGAGAAACCGTGGGGGGCAACAATCACGACTCCGAGTCGAGCAGCGAGAATGGTATTTGGGGGCAGTTGAGCCCCCGCACTCGAGCGGCGCTGCTCCGACGTCCAGTTGACTCGAAGTGTCAACTCGAACGACGCTGCTACGGCGCTACGGTCTTTTTTCATCAACTCGCTCCGGCTCATTTACAATTCCTGATCAGGTATCTCTCCCTGAAAAAACTCTCATCGACTAGGCTCAGGTGACATTTTTAGCGAAACCTGAGTTCAGTGTAGATAGTCCCGGCTTGGCGAGAAGTTTTTAAGCCTTAAAAATATGGGTCAAGATTGGAAAGGACTACACGAGGCGGAGTGGAGATGGTGAACGAGAAACCAAGTAGTGCATTGAATCATATAAAATAAAATAAGTGGGTGGTGCTGATTGGGCGGAAAACCACTTAAGTGGTGGCGTAAACTTTTTCCGTCGACATGGAAATTTGCCTGACCAAATCTTACATTCTGTATATACCAACAAAGGTCAAAAAGGGGGGAAAAGCCACACAATCATTTGAGATTTTTTAAAACCACTGGTCGAGCAACCCGAGAGGTTCACGCCGCCAACGTCGTGAGGAAGCGTCTACGTCGCATTCCGATGCCTCGCAGAGCACTCAAAAGGGCCAACCAAAAGGGGACTGCAAAGTTTTCTCTGTCCGCAACAAGCCTGGAGGCGGGCGAGAAGCAGCGTGTGACTGTGGAGCACAAGTATTCATCAAAATGGATGTTTTCAACTTAATAAATAGTTTTATGAAGTTTTATTATTGGCATACGCTTGCTCGAATATAAATGCGCTTTTGAGTGCTCGTAAAATTTTCTTCCAATTTGGCGGAAATCGGCTCGAAGTTGTTGGTTCGCCCAAGCGGAAAAGGCTTCGGCCTCGGGCACAAAGGGCCAGTGTCGGGGCGGCTGTGCAGGCCTCCAGGCTCATCGACTGGACTGTTGGCCATGGACCCGCACGCGCCGTCGACCGGCGCCGGTAACCAAGGCAACCAGGGTGTGCAATAGCTTGTCTCTTTGCTTCCAGGTAAGGGGAAAGGTAACCGTAAAGGTTCTGTAGGATGAGTGAATGTGCTATCGCCCCTCATTTCACATTGAAATGACGAGGTGTGGAGGTCAGGTTTCAAAAGAACGAAGAAAAAAAACTCGGTCAGTAACGGTAGGTGAGAGGGGTTAACATTTTTCTTGTTTAACCCAGAATTGTCGATAGCAGAGTGAAGAAGGAGGAGGAGAAGAGGCGGTTGACCCATAAATGAGGGTCGTAAATGTGGACAATAAAGCCAGCGAGTGCGGAGGGGCCAGTGGAACCTAATTGACGGGAGAAGGCGAGGCGTGAAGCGGAGGGCGTCACGGCACACCCAACGCCCGACGGAGGCCATGTCCAGCAGGACGCGTCTCTCTTTCCCGATATCCTGGTGGCCAGGGCAACGCCGAAACACCGCGTTGACCGCCCCGTGCCAAGACAAGTACACCCCGCCCTGGGGAAATTGTATGCCTAAGAACCTTCTTCTTATCCTTCTTGCAGTAAATCACGTAACTTCGCAGGCACAAGTGAGGCCTTGAAGGGCAATTGCGGAATAATCGCAATGATGAAAGATTTCCTTTCATCAATGAGAGAAATTTAGTTTCAATGAAATACCCGACGAGTTAACTACTGAAACTACCTCTGCGTAAATTATGATGGCAAGGAAAAGGACCATTTTTTTTAAAGAAAATAAAGTTACCTACCAATCGCGAAGGACATCTATGGCAGAAGTGTGCAGGACCGTGGCGCCTACATTTTATTAATCTTCACAGGCAGCTAAAAGCAATCGTAGCGGCTAGTGTACAAACAAAAGCCCGGATTTGGTTATCACCGTGGCCTAAACTGCGGCGAGTCGAAACAACTGCAAGCCTTGCGATAACACTACTTTTCCAGGAGAGCAATTTGAGAAGTTATTTGAGGTCTGTGGCATAGAGGCTTGAATGCGAGTTGCTCGACGTTGTAAGACAGTCAGTGCTTCAACGAGGGGAATCATCGGACTCCTTTATAGCCGCCCATTACCGCGTGGGGAGGAGGAGGGGGGGGGGGGTTAAAAAACCACCAATAGATGAAAAAATTGGACCACAAGTGTGACTGCTAAAAACAGATTCAGCAATTATTAGTTAGATGACTCAAAAGTACTGTTCCACAGCTCAAAAAAGGTGAATTTTGAACTTGAAGCTCCAAGGTTCCCATTAAGACGTTTCAAAGTTGGTCAAGTCTGAGGCGCATCAAGAGCCTGCAAATGAGAAAACCTCTAGTCCAACCAACAACGTCGTCATAAATGGAAAAGGACAAGGGGTGTTTCCACAAAATATTCAAGTGTACGAATAATTTATGGCCACTAGCGTGACATTCGCATACCACCAGTCTTTCGGCGGTTCCTCACAAGCGCAACGACTTTCTGAGGAGCCGCCCCAGTGCTGCAAAACATGCTCATTAGGAAGAGGACGACATGGGACACGGCGATTAAATAATTAATTCGGTCACTTACCCTACTTTCGAAGCATTGGCATTCACCTCGACGCAGTGGACGATTTGGGAAAGCTTGAAGCAGCCGAGGACAGTACGAGGAGGGGCAGGAGAGAAGAGCAAAAGCGAGTCTGGTGTGAAGCGGACAACACACTCCTGTCCCTTCCCTCTTCTACTCGGTGGCTGCTTGCCAAGCACGTAGCCAGCAACCTCCTCCACAGACGACCGGTTCACTAAGCACAAAGGCAGAGGAAAGTTGTTTGACATTAACTCTCGACGCAGCATTAAGCAGTACCAAGTCAACGAGGAGGTGGGAGGGCACAAGTTAGCACTGTCTTTTGGAGGAGGCATTTGCCCCCCCCCCGTGCATTAGGGTGGAGGAAGCGACAGACAGAACGTCACAGAGGTGGTAGGAAAAAAGTGGTAGAAGGATGGGCAAACGGATCTCCACGTTTGTCACGAATTAGCTTTTAGGGGAGACTCACAGTGAAAAGCACTAATTGTGCTGAATTTTGCCCATTGCCACGTTAATGAGAAATAAGATATGCCTAAACCGAGAATCTTTTACAGCTAAATTCCTGACTTAGGTCAAGTTAGATGAGGGAAAAACAAAAATAAGGACTAGGTCCCTCGAGTTAAATGTCAAAATGGATAGGAGAGGTAAAATATGCCGCGGTATTTCCAAACTACTTTGTATTCACTCAAGTAAGACGCAGGAACCGCAGTGAGACCATTTTTGACCCAAAAAGTGTGGTGGAAAATCGCCGGGCCCGCTACGGTCACACTGAGGGTGGAGGCCATTTCGATGCTCCCGCCTCACTCGTCCGCCTGATCGTCCGAGGTACGCGACCGGCAATTCGTCCTGCGGCGGGGCAAGCGCGTGGGGATGTGGGCAAAGGCGAACGTTCTTGGAAGGGAGGATATTTACGCGCCTCTGATGCGCCGGGGGGGCGTAAGCACACCACCAACATTGCCAAGTGTAATCAAAAAGTAATTAATGCTATGACTTTAGCTGGGCCTGGAGATCAGGAATCCTCAACTGTGGGGAAGGAAATAAGAGTAACCGAGGGAGAATGGACTCGGTTTGCGCTTAACCAGAGCACAACCAAAACCCCAGATTTCGGAAGTGACTACGTTTGAGGAAATTCCACTAACTTTTCCCAATAAAAGTGTGTGAAATAAAGAGGTATTAGCCATCAGCCAGTAGACAAAGTAAAACGGTAGTAAATTCGGTAGGATCCAGGGAATTCGCGAGAAAATCTCCGTGCTGCAACTGCTAACGTGTGCGTTAGCCCAGGCTCCGGGTGTCATTCAAGCGAAGGTGGCGGTGGCAGAGGGTGTCACGCCTAAACGAGTTGCCTTTGAAGCAATGAATGCGGTGCATAGTGAATTTTGGGAGAACGAAAATTGGAATGTTGAAAGCACTGGAAGATAAAGTGAGCCTTTCCCCTGGGATTCGGATGGCGAGGGCATTGGGAGGCGGAGGCGGAGGAGGCGAAAATTCGAAAAGTGGAACACATGGTCGCAGGTGCGCAGGACAGCCAGCGAAAGCGCGAAAGGAGAGACGAAGGGGAGCAAAAATAGCCACTGCTGTGAAGATGTTCGGGAATGAACGCGAACCGAAGGCGGACCGCGTCGGGACGAAAGGGGACACCAAGAGGGAGAATAACGAATGACAACTGAAAAAGTCTCGGTGGAGGGAACAACGCAACACTTAAGCAAGTATGCAGAACTTAGTGGCAGGGATCACTAAAGCCGATTTGGAGGACAGTAAAGCCTCAACTTGGACCGTTCTGCAACCATCTGTAGTGGGGAAAAAACCCGAGGTGTGATTAGGATGCAGCAGCCCTCAATTCCACAGTGACGTGAGTTCCGGCATTCCCAAACACCGAGTCTGCGCTGCACCAGTTGGGCGCATTAAGGGCGGACGCCGACACAACATCCCAACACTGCGACGACGACGCCTATTTCGGTGAGTGGTTGTAGAGACGAGTGAATCACTTCTCTCCCCCCTCCAACACGACAAAGTTGGGTTGGAAGAAGCGAACACTCGGACAGGATCAAAATAAGGGGTGGTAAAAGAAGTGGTTTCACTTTGAGGTAAGCAGTGACGACTTTACAGTGACCTGATTGCAGAAGAGGTCGTGGGAACTAAGAGCATGGGTCAAGTCGCAACGGAATACCTACCAGTCTAACTCTGCGGCATCAACTACTTCGTTCATACGTCCAACACGCAAATAGGACTGGCCCCGAAGTGGGTAGTTTAATAAAATAACTGGACAACTTCGGGACTTATTATTTTTTTTATAAAAGTCGTGACTCAGGTGTCCGTCATTTCAAGCGGTTACGCTGAAAAACTAAAACATCGCAAGTCTGACTAAATGTTTATGAAAGGGAGGCGGGTTTGGTCAGTGTTTTACATCTCAAAGTGAATCAAGAAGTTGAAAATGAAAGGCTTTGAAAAAGAGACCATGCTGCGATGACGAGTTCGACAACGCAGTCGAAAGAGGATACTCAAGACGAAAAGGTGGATGATGTTGACTGCAAGGGAAGGAGTTTGCCGCCAACACGCAGTGGAGTTGCGACGAGGCGAAATAAAACAATGGGGGCTGCTTTAAGTGCCACACACTCCAGCGCGTGGCCTCAAGGTGAGGAGCTGATCAACCTCCCAAGGCTATCCTTACGACCGCAATTTGTTATGCGCTCGTCAAGGCCATTAAGGGATGAAAGTGAACTTTTGCGCGGCAACAGATGGTGGGACACCCACACATCCGAGGCATTACTTGGGAGGGCCAGAACGCAACAACGCCGTCTGCTATGGCCGAGAAACATTGATAAATTAGCCCGCCAACAGATCACAATTTCAACAAAATTCACACTGGCAGGGGAAATTTCAGTTAGGTAGGGGGAATTTGGCAGCCGTGAGTATCTGCGGCGAGGAGTCCTGGGTGTTGAGGTGGGAGTAGGTGCAACCTCTCCCCTCCCTCGCACGCACACACACAAGGCGGTCGCAAGACGCTTAAACGGCATAATTCGGCGAAGCGAGTCTTCACAGCATAAGTGGGAACACATCTAACACGTCTTTGACGCAGTGTCATTGAAGAAAATGTCGGCGTGACACGCACACACACACACGTGTGTGTGATAGCCTGAAAAGATGACGAGATAGTCTTGCCTCAAAGGAAAGCCATATTTAGCTGGCAGCACTTGAAAAGAAAGAGCTATTTGCAACGCTCTATAAAGGAAATGGCACCAATTCTCGCGAACGCTGGCTAAAACATGCGACAAAACAATTGTCCCATGGAAAACTCAATGGAAGCAACAAGTGTGCGGTTGCGAAGCCTCGAATACCGCGCAAAAGGTAAATAAAGTGAAAGTTAACCCAACAGAGGGTAGAGTAAGTGCTCAGCGTGGTACCTGGCTAGCGTTGCCATCTCCTCGGAAATTTGCTGCACGAAAACACAGGCCTGATGAGGCAAATAGAGGCAGCCCTTTGCCCTTTACTCTGGATTTTTTGCCTATTCCAAAGAAGACCCTGCGTTTTCTCGTTGTGGTTTCGCATTTTCCATTTTGGCCAGAGAATTGGGGAATATAGCTGTTGCTGAGAGAAAAAAGCACCCACACGCTGCCCTAGGCGACAGTACGATTGTCTTTTGAGGTGAAGAGATCGCCAACTCAACACAAAATTCCCATAGAGGAAGTAGCGGAGGTGAGGCGAGAGCGCCAGGGAGTCCCATTCTCGTCATGTGAGCCTCACCAGGAGCCAACTTGTACTCGCGAGTTCCCAGCCCTTGTCACGCGGCCCTCGTCGGCTGAAGGCGAGTCGAGTCACGAGGCTCCCGACTACTCGGTTAACACGCCGAGATTACTCAGGAGAGGCAATAACATTAGCATGTTTCGGTTGGCAAGCGGCGATTTTTCATAGGTGAATCAGCGGCAAGTGGTTCGTGGGGAGCGAACGGAGTTGGCAGAAGCGTGAAGGGCGAGAACTCGAGACCCCCATAAATTGCCCATGGTCCCCTTGCAGATGGTCGAGTCACACCTACGGTGGGGTAAGGATTTCGGTTGCCGCGATTGATGGCGCCGCATTGGATATGGGATTCGTGTGGACATTACAGGGCTGCCAGAGGGAAGGGAAGAAGTCCGTGCTATAATCGAAAAAGCCAGAACGGTCTTCGGACCTGGGGCCTGGCGCCGACTTAATAGGATTGGAGAGAAGCAGCATAGGAGGCTGAACAACAACCGGCGTAGATACAGACAGACAGATTTCGACTGTTAGTTCGAAAAGTGAGTGAGACTCAAACTGGGATTTCTGCGCCTACAGGCAGGCCCTACGGCCAGTGTCGAGCTCAGCCAAAAAAAACACGTATGTACTTGTTCTCCTCGGGGCGTGAAGCCCGGTCCACCGTCTTTTTTATCGCTTTACCCGGCCCAACTAATCAGGTAAGAGCAGGAAATGTTGCAAGTGTTGAAGTCATTCAAAAAGTCAAGCTTTCGGTAGGGAAATCAGGCCGCCATGTATGGAGCGTGGAATCGCCGCGGGCAGGTTCGACATCATCACTCGAAGAATAGGTAAAAGCCAAAACGAACAAAATCGGCCCATGGGGAAGAGGAGGCGAAGACGAGAGAGAGGAAGATGTTTTGCGCTGCCTAATTTTAGGTCGGGAACTCAAGCTATTTCCGCTTCGGCCTCCAGTCAGAGGGATTTGCCAGGGAGTCGCAAAAAGCGAAGGCCCGGGTACAAGAGCAGTCGGCCAGGCTCTACGCACACCTATGCCACCAGCGAGTTGTTTGAAGCAGACGGTTCAGTTTAACAGGACTGGCGCGATATGACAGCCAAAATAAACCATTTTACCTTCGAAAACATCAAGCCTTAAGACATGAAAGAGATGTGAGGACTTGAGTCAGCATCACTGTGGCCCGACTCAAAGCACTTTGTTGTGCGTATCGTCAACTTAACAGGGTGTGTGTATGCACTCACGTGTGTTCGAAAGTCAAACTTTAAAATTGGGTAGGAGGAGTCCATGTGACTCGACATGTTTATTTACCCGCGATGCAGGACCCTAGTAAAGTGACAAGCCTCGCGAGGGTGCAAGATTTCAACACACCGCTCTACTGGCCAGGATCTTTAGTCAGCCATAAGTGGAGGAGTTCCAAGTCGTCGACAAGGGAGAAGCAGGATTCACAAGGCGACTAAGCCCTATTTATGGTAGTAAATGCAATACGCAAAAGTTGGTTTTGCCCAGCACCGAATAGATCTCCCTTCTCCCTCTTTCTGACGCGGATACTCAGGGCAAGAGTGGACAAAAATGCAACGATTTGCAGGGAAATGTGGTTTAAACACCGGTGCGATATTTTGCCACTTTTGGAGCAGAGGAGAGAATTAATACAAACGAACTTGGCACTGAAAGGTCACTTCTGCATAAGACCGCGAAGCAAATGGAGGGTGGAGGAACTCACCAAGGAAGCGCGGCAACGGAGTACAACCAAGGAAGGAGACCACCACTTCAGAGTCGGGGCTCGCCTCGTCCTCAGCACAGCCAGCAGCGGTAGACGCAGCAGCCTCGGAGGGGACAAACTCAAGCTGCAGAGGCGGTGTCTGACCGATCCACGAGGCGGAGGATAGGGAAGCCCGCAATGCCCGCTCCAGATCGCCTCCATCATCCGCAATTTCCTCGCTCACCTCCAAGGGGAACTGGGAGCGTGGCACCAACACGAAGGGCAGTGGCTGGAGGGGACACGCAGGAGGGAGCACCGGTTAAAGGAAGTAGAGAAGGGACTCGGCGCCCGGTTGCGCTGGACCCCCTGTCCCTCACGTGTTTACCTCGGAGTCGAGCCCTGTGGTGGTAGCCCCCAGTCAACCGTGAAACGAACAGTTGGAAAGATCGGGCTCCCTCAAGTGCTCAGGATGAGGTGGAAAGCTATCTTACTGAAAAAAATTTTCAATTTTTCCAAATCAGAACGATATTAATTAAGAGTAGAGGGAAATCTTGATTTAAAAAAAATGTAGGATAGAAATGGCGCCTGGATAGGACCAGAGGGCTTTTCAAGGGTTGATACAACATTCCCAATCAGGTGTCCACTACACCTGCAGTGAAATTTTTGTGTCCGTAATAATACGGCAAATGTGAAGACAATTGGCATTTTCGTGGATCGGACGGCTTAAATGATGCAGACTAGGCAGCTTACTGCGCGACCGGTCGACCAGACGTAGGGGAATGAAGCGCGTTGGTAAAGCCAACATCGGGGAAGACAGGACGGGGGGAGGGGGGGCGGAGAGGAGCTGTGCAAACATCTTAAAATAGAGTTGGTGGAATTAGAGCAGCGTTATGATCCATTCATATCCCATTTTGAGATTTCGCAAAAGCAAAATCGACTACTTCTGCCGACGTTGTCGCAGTCGCGGCGAAGTACGGAGCGGAGGAGACTTGCCGGGCGCTACTCGCCGCCTCGGCAGCATGCATAAACCGGAGACAGACCGGTCCTCGATGTAGACACCGCCATTCACTTGTCGCCTCAAATGTCTCCAGCTTTTCATGGGAATGAAGGTTAAAAGTGGGCGCAAGCCAAGTGCATCGCTCCTAACTACCTTCCTCTGGCTACGCAAGTGGAACCACCAGCGAAGAATTGCTCAAACCTCTCTCTCTCTCTCTCTGGCCAAGATTTCATGCCTGCCAGACGGACACAAAGTGGGCCTTAGTTCGCTAGAGCTGCGCAAAAATTATGGAAAGGTTTTGACATTAAAAGTATGTCTCAGGCGAATTTATTGTAATCCCCAGCAGTCTGGGCAAGCATTTGCTATAAAGGCTGCATTCCCCCTCCTCCCACCCCACCCCCTGGGACGAAGCAAGAAGGGGCAAAAGACATGAGGGACACACTGTCCGGAGGCAAATGAACTGCAATAATGGAAGTGAATAAATGAGGGACACCGTTAAATGATGGGAATTTAGGGGCATCATCCACTTTACAAAACTGCCTCCTCAATCTTGTAGAGTGCAATAAAGTCGGGAAAATGAAATGCATTTGTGCGTCCAGAATGAGAGAGCGCGAAAAAGCCGTCACCTGACAAATCTTTTTACTGATAATTGTTTAAATTAGGCAATTCCTGAAGAATATAATGTGAAGGAAATAGACTTTGGGAGAATAAGCGTTGCGATAAGGAAGTCGGAGAATAAGTGGCAGGCAAATTTGACGATGGCCCCGTCCGCCACTTTTGGCATAACTCCGCTGCAGGCTCGAAAACTTTCTCGGCTGTATAACTACACCTTTGACGAAAACCTTACAGCGTTCTCCCAGTAAGCCGAATTCCTCAAAAAAATATTAGAATTGGTGCATCTGCAGCCTCGGAAAACAGGTGGCGAATTTGCAGCAGAGGTCTTTTTGTCTGCCCAACCACCCCTTCGTCAACCATATTTCTAACCTTTCTTTAGTCGAAAATGCGAAAATTATGCCACTGAAAGCGGCCAAGTGAAGAAATGCTTCCGGAAGAACCTACGAAAAGGCTCGGGACAGCACTCTTTTCTGCCATTAGTTGAGAGGATCACCTGAATTCGCACTGAAATTTGACTATGTTTGAAGCAGAGCCAGAAGTCGCAAAGGCGGAAATAATGTGAGCAGAGAGTTTTAGCACACGGACAAAAGACGACTCAGCAGACGAGTAAACTTGCGAGGCCCGAAGTCCAAAACCCCGGCGGTGTATGCATTACGATGGAAAGAAGAGATTGATGCACCAGATCAAATTACATCCGAGTGAATTTTCTCACTTTAGAAAGGCTGGCTTCGCTTTTGCACGATGAAATCCAACCGAGATATCCCAGGGATTACCTCGAGTGGCGGCCCAGGACGGCGAACTAATCAGTCGTAAGGAAGAGAATGATAACGATGCGAGAAGCCCTCGAACGAATGCCGATTGGCCCAGGCCGTGTGAGACAACAAAGCCGTTTACTCTCGCCAATTGACAAGGAACATCGGGTAAATAAAATTTAACCCAGTGCAAAAAAATAAAGGCGTGGCCAGCTAAGATGGTTGGGTCACCTAGTTGAAGGAAGAAAACGAGGCAAGTGGAAAGAAAGGCAATTGCCACACCCATCCTTCGGCAACTTCGACCAGCTAGCGGAATAAACATGGCGAGACACTATGAATGCGGAAAAGGAGAGTGTCATCGCCGTAATGAAAGGGTCGAGGCAGAGGGAGGAGTGCTTTTGATGATCCCAAAGGCCAAGAGAGAAGAATTATGGGAGCTAGCGAAACAGTCCACTCGGAGTCGACGAACAGCCCATTCGGGAGGACGGCCAGTGGCCTCGGACACAAGTCATGGTGCGCGTGCGCGACCCTTGCTGGGGCCAAGTCACTCAAGGGAACGACTAAACGCCACCGACCACGGAGGTGGCTGCTTCAAATCCCCCAATTGACACTAACAGGCCTTATGGCTTTTGTTTTTTCTTTCAAACCACAGAATAAATTACCCGAACGGAGAGAAAAATAAGTCCTAATGCAACACTTAATTATGCGCACTCTCCAGTTGGCCTGGCTCCCATTCGCCACTCCTCGGGCAGTGCAGGCATTCCTTCTGCGCCGCCACCAGCACTGCCAACAAATGCATAAGGAGGCGCTCTGGAGTCTCGGCGGCAAGGATCATTTCCCCCATGACTTAGAATGCCTCACCGGAGCAAGACTTCAGAGTTAAAAAACCTTGAAAGGTAACCTTACGATTGAAGTGATACGCGAAGCCGGATTACAGGATAATAGAGGTGAAGATTGTGAATAGGCAGAAGAGGACGGTGGAACCGAGTGGCGGGGGTGTGTGTGGGCGGGTGACTGAAGTAAATTTCCTGTTTGACAATGATTTTACCGCATGCCTAATAATAGCCGAGGTGAGTAGTGAGAGGCCATGGGAATTTTGAAAGTGGAGCCAAGAAAAGTACAATTAGAAAGGAAGAAAATAGTGGTGAAATGAGAAGGACTGCGCTGTAGTCGGGAAAAAGAACGGACCCATTCAAAGGCTCGCTTAATTTAGAAAGTCTGGCTTTTCCACTTGCCTTACGGCCAAGCGTTGGACTGCGTACTGGCGAAGGAGAATTGGTCGCTTTGGACCACATCGTGTCTGATGGGGATTAAACACCCCGAGAAAGTTGCCACCACCCAAATCATTTGCCTCGCAGACGAAGCAACAACTTCGTTTTCAGACAAATTAAAATGCAAATATCAGCCGTTCACATCGGACAAACAATCAGAAAATACAAATTTGTCTACGTATAACTGGCTGCAGTGAGGTACATCCACATATAAGAGAGTGAAGAGAGCCAAATTAAAAAAAGCGAGTCCCAAGTGAGGGACAGGAAACACCTAAGTGAAACTCACATCGGCTGGTTTTGGCTCCGGCGGAGGCTGACCTTTCCCGGCCCAACTGTTTGTGTTTATGATGACATTTGAGATGGTTTGAATCCACTAAAAGAAATCAAAAGCTTCCGTCAAATCATAAATGACTATTACAAAAAGTCGTCTTCCAAATGAAACCATTTTTTGTTTTCCTCTTTCTCCTCAACCATCTATCGCTCCACTCGCCAAACCGGAAATGTCTGTAACAGTGCTCATGCCACACACGCGCTTATTTCTAGACTTTCTGAACCAAAATAGTGGTATTGAGTGATGGTAATGTAGCTTCCTGGGAGGTTTTAGTTACCACTTGTTCTTTCAAGAAGGGTCCGTGTGGGTTAGGAAAAAGGTTAATGCACTCTTCATCCCTGTATAAAAGAATGAAAGGCGTTAGGGAATGAGGTTTTAAAGAAAACGCTGTCCAAAATCCGTCCACCCTTGGCAGGAGAAGTACCGCTAGTCCTGCAACGGAGGTCTGAAATCAAGTTCTTAAACTGATTAAGCACATGAAGTGCAGAGGAATCAACTAGGTGGCTGGAACTGTTCACTAGGCCGACTGTAATTCACTTATGATGCGGTAGCAAACGTTTGCGACTTGTTGTTGGTAAATAGAAGCTCTACTAAGAGACGGAAAGACAGGGGGGAACACAGAGGAATTTTGTCCACAAAAGACACGTCACCGCGCCATTCATGTGATAAAACCGCGCCATGGTTATTTACTCCCTAAATTTAAGTAGTATATCTAACACAAACCTCATCACGGTCAGTTGAGTTTTCGGCTTGCAGAATCACAGTGCTGAAAAAAAAAATACAAAAGCCAATTAAAATTAGGAAGCAGAGGGATGTAAGAACACATACCAGGAGACGAGAGAATGGAATTCCAATTATGGTATACGTAAAAGGGTGAAGCAAAAGCAGAAGACTTACTGCGTCGAGTGCTGCTGCGTTTCGGAAGAAAAGAGTAAACTGATGAAGCTGGATTCCTGCTGCTGCTGCTGCTTCTTATCCCTAGCAAACGATCCCACAGGTGGGATTACAAGTAGCGAAAGACAGATATGTGAATTCGGCGAGTACAGAAGGCGGGGAGGACCTACCGTTTATCGACTGCGGAGACTATCTGGAAGGTGTACCTTCTGTCGTCAATATCCACAGGCTCCGCGAAGACACCCTTTCCATTTAGGTTCACCAAAACACCGGCTCCAAGCTATGTAAAAAACAACTCAGAGCTTAAGAATAATATAGCCTCTGGGGATTCTGCTTAGTCGTTCGTGTTTTTATGCCCCCTCCTCAATTTACTCCTGCTCGAGTGAACATATAATAAGGCAGTAAGAAGAGTTATAGCCTTGTATATCTCGTCTGCGGACAGATAATAAAAAAACGCAACACTATTCGGGGGAGACTCGCATCTGGCAACTAAAAGTATGCCTTACATAACAACTAGGATGTGCTGAAGCCCATTCAATTTTGCAAACGTCACAAACTAAGAATTAGGATGATGGAATTCTTGACATGCTGCCAGAAGTGTTTAACAATCAAGAAAATTGAGGAAGGTAAACAAATTTCATGAGCACTTGAAACATCCGAAGATGCACGAGATAAGGCAACACCATCACCGGTGATTGCGTCGCACACTTATCTGTCCGCCACACGAGGAATTTAGATTTTATACACAATCTTAAGTCATTTACAAAAAAACGTGTTCACATACACCACTTGTGTGGACGACACGGCTATCCTGAAACCGAGATTTTTTAAATAGAAACTTCATGGTTGGAGTAAATTTCCTACTGTCCACATAAAACTCTACACGAAATAGCCCATTGTATAAGAGTTTTAGGGGAGATAGGTGAGTGGGTGGGTGGGTAAAGAGGAAGCATGCGGAATTTCAGTGTATTTCAAATAGGAGCGTCATGTGAGTGTCCGGTGCTATCCCAAGCCCCCATTCCTAACTAAAGGAAGAGGTGGAGAAAAACATTCCATTCTGGTGGATGCACGGCGGAATACAGCATCGACGGTGACTAGTGTATTCAATAGTGGGGTAATGCAACATAAAGTCACGACCGGAAAACAAATAGCAGACTGGAGGAGTTGAGTCACCCCCAAGGCTGTGGAATTCCCTCCCTTTGTAGTAATCGTGTTCAAAACGCGGAGATTGATGGAAAATCGAAGAAATGAACGTCTACCGAAGAAGAAACTCGGAAGCGCCAGTTAATTGTATAACGCTTGGGTCATTTACGGTGTTGTTCCAGCAAATTTTTGGGGAGTTTGGTATAATTACCCTTTGGTTTAGGCGAAATCTAGCACGGGGCATCACTTCCGAGGGGTCGAGTTGGAACTACTCTGAGGCGCTTGATGTCATGTTACGGGGCAACAACAAAAGTGTATTGGTTAAATATATATGGAGCACGATTGCAGCATTACACATCGGTGAGACAGAGTTTGCATCCGTTTTCCGATTAGACCAAATTTCGCACATCAAGGCGACTAGGAGAATTTACCAAGACAACGCGGATACAAAGGCACCGGGCTGAGGCTCGAGTAGAGTTGAGTAATATTACCATCATGTGTCAGAAGGTTGAGCAATGCTCTAACTGTTAGGTCAGGACACTCGGAAAAGATTCCATGAATTACGCAGTATACGAGCAAACAATTTAAGGGTTACCGTTGTCAAGGTTTCACCGCTGGAAACCAACATGTTAACAATAGATTCAATCCGTGCTGTAGCGCTGGCCGATGGGTATAAAAATGTCCCTACGAGATCGTTTCTTTTTTCAAATTACGACAGTGGTATTAGGAATACGGAAAAATATTTCAAAAAATTTACAAAACGAATTATACAATCCTACTTAAATTGTCATTAGTAGTATGTTATGGCCCATAAAACGATGTTACTGTTCCGCCAGTGGACACGGCAAGGAAACAAAGCAGTCAGTATAAGAAAATTTTTATTGTTTCGAAAGATAAAATATCCATAAGAAAAAAGGGATTTGCAAATTACCGCAAGACAACAAAAAGAGGCAGTAGAAATGTGAACTGTCTACGGGGTCATTCGACTAAGGAACGTATAATAATTATTCCATCACAGAAAAATAAACATCCACCATAGTTGCCTTATGCTATTTAATCTCTCACCTTTCACACTCCATTTTTGTGGCCTCTTCAGTCTTTAAAAGGCAATAAATAAAACACTCTACATTTCTGAGGCTAACTTGAATAGTGAAAAAGCCATTGGAATTTTAGAAAAGGAAAAATAAGACGATAAACACAACGCAAAAAGTAGGAGTTGCTCACATCGCCCTTCTGTTGGTAGAGAAGATTGCCGCCCTGTGTGAAGCAGTAGACTTCATTCCACTCGAATCCAAACGTCTTCTTAACTCGCATAAAAAGGTAACCGCTTTTGGAAAGGAGGTTTGCATCCGGTGTGCGCAAATAGGCCTTATCTAAAAACCGAGAGAATAGGAGTAAGGCCCCACCTTCAAACAAGTGTGCAAAGTGGAAATAAAAACAGAAAGGGGATTTTAAATAGCGATAACTGGAATTATCTGGAAATATGCATAGTGATAGCAAATTCACCAGACTGAAAAAAGAAAGTATGCCAAGGCTAGATTTGGAGTTTTAAACGGTCAAATTTGTGGAAAACAAAACCTAAAAGCGTTGTATATAAAGTTTCGTCACTTGAATTAAATGGAAGAGATTCTGGTTCCCACTCTCCATGAGGGATAGAAAGTCCTACCTGACTTAGCAAAGAGGGGTTCAGGTGCGAAGAGAGCCAATGACTGACTCTGAATGTTGGTCAGAGTATTAAGAAACTCCTCTGTCGCCTGGGGTCGACTGGACCTGTCGACTAAAATAAACATTTGAGAGGTTTTTATAAGAACTCAGTATCGGGCAAACGAAAGAAGCACCTAGGCAGTCAAAAGGACGCACCAATCGAACTGGGCCTTGATGACTTCGGTGAACTGGGCCAACGAAGGTTGTTCTACAACCTCGGCGACCTTTTTGCAATGGTTGCGTACGCTCGTGAGAAATCCAAAGAATGCATTGAGAGGGATCATCTCCCGCTCAAAGTGCGCCGCGTTAAGACGCGCATGATAGATAACTGATGCCTTCTGGAACATCCGGCGACGCTGCAAAATGCCGATTGGGGATGAGCGCTCGAATAACTGAATGACGCTTGTTCATTCAAAGAACGTGGAGAACTTCCCATTTCTTAAGCATTATTTATGTTATGCCCAAATAAGGAAAAAAAATCAAAGGTAAAATAATGAACAGACACTAAGGCAATAAATAGAATGCAGACACACAGCCCTCCTGGTCTCACAAATGCAATCGTTAAATTATACAAGTATAGGCTCAAGGAAAATACATATAGCCGAGCGCCATATGCTCGCAGTATCGCTTTGCAAAAGCCAAAATAAATTTGACACCAAAAAGCGACTTTGTATTAGAGTCTAAAGGCAAAAATTAAGGTCGGAACGATGATAGGCTGCTACGAAATTATCAAGGCGAAGCCTAACAGAAAATGAGACCTCACGAGCGGACGAGGTTTCAAGAGTAGGGAAGTCAGGCGTTGTGGGTTTCAGACAAGTCATAGTCGGCTAGAGTTAAGTCTGTCGCAAAAGTGCGTAAAAAGCTAGTCTTTGTGTGTGTGCGTGTGATGGTGAAGAAGACACCACATGGGCAATGGGATGTTTTGTCTACAAAGATCTATCCTTTGATCATGGCAGTAATTACTGTTTCACTAAGATGGAGTGTTTCAACAAGATCAAGTTTCCTATTCAATTCGTTACCATATGGAAGTCGGGAATGAGATTACCTCACGTCAGGCCTAAAACGAAAATCAAATAGCAACATACAAGTCCAGCGTTTAAGAGCAATGACGATGTAAAAAGAGCAATCCCAAGTCCATTTATTCGACTTAACAAATATATGCAAATACTTAAGTCTAGAAAGCGGCTGTATCCACAAGCAAAGTGCATAAATGAAAGGGAAAAACGGAGGTAAGACGTGACTCGCGTTTAGATAGTCTACATTTATCTGCACCAAGACGTACACGAGAGAGTTCAAGTACTGCATCATCATGTTCTTTGGGCGCGCAACGACGTGTGAGACGCATGTAACGGGCCAGAGCGTCGTGCACATCGCGTTCGCAGGCCTCACAATGAGATCTAGTAGCGGCCAGATCTGAGAAAAAGAGATTATTCGCCGTTCCACTGCCTCCACTTCCACCGTGCGTTCCTGTGGTATAGGACCCGAATTATCCACCAACTGCAGACCAGGTTGGCTGGGCAGTTTGTGTGCAGGCAGGAAAAGAGTCGTCCGTAATGCCTCTGCTTCTGACCGATACATTCCGGAAAGCTGTAGGAACGGAAAAGGGGTCAGGTTCATAAAAAAGGAAGAGCGCTAACGAGATGAAATACCTCCTCAAGTAAGCTGGAGAACTGCAAGCAGATGTTCTCAAAGTCCGGGTTTTTGGGCTGTACAGACAGGTTCTAGGTAGGAAATCATCTCACTAATTATATTATGTGAATAAATTTATGAATATCATGCGGTATGAGGAAAAAATCTGCACCAGTTTGGCGACTATTAAGGACACCCAAAAAATTTGATGGTCATATAAATTGGTTTAAGCATTTTGAGATAAAAATTCAGTCAGCACTTAATGAGTAAAGGCAATGAGAAAAGTAATCGATAAGATGATAAGCCTACGAGGTTAAATGTAACTGTCTAGAGGATATCTTAATTCCGAGTTTCGAAAGTCACATTCTCTAAACATGCAAAAAGTATCCAAAATCACTATAATTAATGGCAACTTTTTGAGGATTAAAACAAAGCCCCTAAGTATCCAATTACTCGTTTTGATCAGACATAACCCCAATTCATGAAAATGGTTTCGGGGGAAACTGCAATGCCTCTATCCTCCCAGGAGCTTAAGTCAATAGGCGATTAAATAGTTGAGAAATACAAAAGGATTGAATCGAAATAAATATAAGGATAGAAACGCACTTTACTCCCAATAAGACGAGAGATTTCAGACATTTGCAAGTATGACTGTGCAATGGTTTCCTAAAGTTCCGCTGAAGTCATAATTAGTAAGCTGTACCTGTGCTTGATATATGTAGGGAGCAAGCAACGTGGAAATCTCGAAGCAATTGGCTGATATCTTGGGCATCAACTGCAAATTGGGAAGCAAGTTGTTGAGCCTGGAAAGCAGGAGATAGAGGGAGAGAAGCAGACTAACGTGTGGTGCATTTGACATTGCCTCCTTAAGACGAAGAAGCTCCATATAGAGGTTCCAATGGAAATATAGGTAAGACCCTAGATGAGGAATATACTACACAGTGTTAATTTAAGTCAGGGATGTGATTGTAACAGGTAGCTGAAGTTAGATATTGGTCAAAATGACACCTAAGAAAAGAAAAAAGTCCCACCAACTGGACCCCCACTATTAATGACCCAATATTAGTGAAAATGAATACCGACCACCGTCGATAAACTATCAACAAATCGGAAACGTACCACGCACTGAGAAGGAAAAGCCAATCAGCACCGACGGCAGGTTATTAAAGTGCGTGATTTGGATCCTCGTAAAGTCAAACAACCGTATGAGCAAAATTACGGCCATGGCGCGCAGTGTTTGTGCCAAAGCTCTTGTTTTGCCGTTATTCAAACTGAAAGTTGTTTCTTCCAGAAACAAAGCTAATGTTTATTTACTGCAAAACCTTCAAAAATAATCCATTGTTACATCTCTCTCCTTCTTTAATTAGGTGCGTTTAAGGTTCCTATGTCGACTGTAGGCACTACTTATTGATTAGAAACCAACCACCTTAAGAATGAGCAATATTAATAATAAGAAACATGTGGTTTAGCTATCTTACGCCTTGATCAGATCCTGACAGCTTATTTCGAACAGTCATCGCATACGGCTGACATTCCGACGTGCTGACTATCTCAGGTTCGTAAGACAACAGTTAACTCGACACTGCTAATTTTGCCATTAAGAATGGAAAAATTTTCTTGTAGCTTAAATTACACCGCGAAGTGTGATAAACTCGAGATATTGAAAGTAAGGAACAGTCAACCATTGACGAAGACAGCACTAGTTAATCTACAACCAAGTCAGGGCAACAGAGCTTCAAACTCTACCTTAATGAGTCACCATAGACTAAGTAGGATATTTGGGATCTTACAAACGCCCACAAACCAATTGTACTGCAAGTCGAAAGCATCTTAGTCACTTATTTTGTCCACTTAAAAATGAGCAATCCCACCGAACGAAACCTTAATTAGTCTACCACACTTGCAAATAACCAAAGGCACGATCGTCGAGGGTAACGGGGAAGCGACGCCTGTCAAAAAGGCGTTGCCTACCCTCCCACTCAAATGCCTATTTTTTTAGGGCCTGTGTTTTGAAATCCCTTTTGACCGAAAACACCCAATTTCATCCCGCCCATTAGCGTTACCTACAAGGCTTGAGGAACGAGTGCTCAATTATGTCCTACATGTACCAAAACCATCAAGCGAAAGTGAACAGTCTACATTCTTTCAAATATCAATTTAGGGTAAAGGCCGAAGCCATGCTGCCGCAGAAGGAGGCAGAGGAAGATGTACGCTTGTACTTTTCTCGTTCGCAAGACCGTCACCCACAGCCGCGGTCACGTTGAGGAATCCAACTAATGAAACTATGAATTGGCTAGTTTTCTCTTTTCATAAGCAATAGAGAGCGAATCGGAATAAAGTACAACGCAAAAATGTGGTCAACTTGTGAAGGAAATCAGTTGAGGTTGATTTTTTCTCAGTAGAGCAGGATTAGGGCCGCGGGGCAGAGAGGGATCTGGACCTCTGGCAAGAACTCGCTGGCAGAGAAGACTGCGGTCGGGGCCCTTGGCTTGAATCAGCAAATTGCTTCGGATCACAGCTTTTCTCGGTTTACACTAAGACACAAAATTCACTGTCTTCGTGTCTGGCTGAATTAATGCACGGATATATCGAAACATCCGTCAACGAATAAGCAACATAAGCGTGCACAGGAAGTTCTCTGTCCTGACGTACAACAGTAGAGTGAATTTTACTGTGGGAATAAGCACTATTTTGTGGTTAGTAATGGATTTTAATAACGAGCACTTAAGAAACTTTGTGGAGGGATGGTTAAATACCATCTTCATCCAAGCATCGAGAAGCAGATGCCAGTAAAAGGGTCTTTTGCGAAAGGGGCAAATCAAATTAAATCAGAGCTTACTTCGACAACCTCAGAAATAGCTCCGTCGTCAGCAGCAGCTTGAGTGTCGGACACTTTTGACTTATCGATGTCTTCTTCAGCAAACGGCATATAATAAAATTCCTAAAACATATTAAAATTAATCCGGCTACGGAAATCAAAGCAAACAAAAATTTGGGTTCAGTCAACGACAACGTATACCTAACCGGATAAGTCCTAACGAAAAAGCATCGCATCGGTTAAAGAGCAAATAATGCCAGAAATGTACCAAATCACTACCGATCGCTTATCAAAAAATGTAAATCACCAAAGTTTTAAAGAGATACAACTTAGAAAAGATGAAGTAGTAAAGAAACAAACAGATACGCGGAAGAGAGGGATATCTCTTCAGATTCAGGAACAAGCTTAAGTTGTTTCGTTGTCTTGGATTTCATTAGCTTCTTGGCCACAGCATTATCTTCCAGTGTAGCATTCCCTCTTTCTTGGCTCGAAGTTGATGACTTGCCGTGATTAGAGGATTGGCGCCGCACCTCAGGGGACATTGACAAAGAAGCGCGAGTGGTGGAAGAGGCTTTTATAGACGAACGGAACAGGATTAGATGGGAATAAAGACACATACGTGGGGGGGGTTGTGACTCCACATTACACTCTCGGCTCTTCCTAAATGAGCAATAAGGACATGTGAATTAAAACGTTACCTATCCTTCCCTTTTCGGGAAGAGGATGATGATTTGTGCCTTCGATGCAATTTGTCGTGTTTAGGGTTGTAACTAAAAGGGACACAAAACTTTAATTTTCATTGTGAGTAACTGAGAATAGTGCATCTAATACTAAAGTTCCGGTAAAAAATGCATAAGACAAGGAATTTCTAAGATTCTCTAACAGACCGGAGTGTTGTTCCTGCAACTTTTTGAATAAGAAAGACATATAACTACGAAAAACTGGTTGTTGAGGGAAATTGAATGAAAAAGTTGGTTTCAGCAACTGAGACCCTGTTACGGAGAGCAAGCAAAAACTCCTTAATAGTTCTCTTATTTTTTCATACGCATATCGTCAGATAGATTCTGTAACAATACACATGCATCTAGGAGAACTCACCAATTTGCCAAGAACATGCTTACGATAGAATTTGTCTCCGATGCCTGAGACATTATAATAGATCCGCTTTTCTCGCTATATTCAGCTGATTCTTGAGTCACCTCAGAGGGCTAAAACGTCCAATTACCTGAAGCAATCACGCGCTTACATCGACTAAGAATTCATTATTGCTGTCTCGTAAAGTAGAATCTTCAGTCGTTGAAAATGTTTTGTTTTCATAATACCAAGATCGCGGATCCGTCCATGTGGTGCGCTTATCTGCATGATCAACAAAGTAACTGAGGTAAAATTTGAAAGATTTTTTACTTTGATTTATATTTCGGATCGTATTTTGCTTCCCAATTAGGTGGCAGGGGGTACTTCTTCCATGGCTTAGATTTTGGCATTTTGACCGAGCCCTACCAGCAGCTGCAACGGACACGAAAGCGCGCCAATGCGTCTAGGGCATCACAACTGGCATATACGCTAGAATATATTGGCGTTCATAGTCAACAAACCACTCAATACTAAAATAATCCTTCATCTAATACCAAGTCACAGATGAAGTTGAGAGAAGAGTATATAAGACTGAATAACACTTTCTTTAAGGCTGTTGTATAATGCTTTGCCCACCAAATGGAGTGGTTTGATACACCTATTTAGCCTGGCAAAATCATTTTATGGGACATGGGTATCCCATTTTACTGGACGGTTTGGTTTAAGAGATTATCCCTTAACCCCAAATCTCTATTCTCTTGTTCACAAAAGCAGGCTATGTGCCATGAGCAAGAAAATTACTAGCGATAACATTCATGCAACGTTGTTCCTATTCGCATGCGTACATTGAACGGACCTCTTGTGCGACAATTTTAGATCTTATGACATATATGTGTGAAGCGGAACAGTGTTCAGTTGACAGGAAAATGTAAACGCTGCCAAGTTTTATATTTTGCAAGTAGGCAAAAATCCTGAGGAAACTTAAAATAGTAGTATACATATCAGAGGCTTCGGCCATTCTTGACGTATATGATGTGTGTGCGGTTGGGACTGCCAATTACGTACATAACAATAATTATTACGCGGTTCTACCAAATAAAACCCAGCTACTAGGTTATTTTGCTTCGGAGTGTTTCATTCGCCCTTATATATTGAGATGCAAGGCAAAACATTGGGTCTAACATCTGTAGTGTTGGTCAAAATACGTATCCAAAATGTGCAAAGCCATGTCAAATTGTCAGTTTAAAATTTTTTATTCTGTTTGTGTCACCGCTCTTTTTAAATGTTTTCCGTTAAAAAATCTAATGTCTCACGGACTTTGGGAATGCATGTTATTAGGCCAGCCTTTAGATACCGTTAAATGCGTGTACAAAGGTTATTTCTTGAGAATATGGTGCTTGTGGTAGGCATACCTATTCTCCGGGCATCCTATATTTCCTGTGTTAATTTACTCCCTCCTTGGTTTTTCTCGTTTGATTCAGAACCGTTCATCCAAATTGCCCACCTTTTATCTGATTGGTGAATCGCCCCCCTTTCCCACTATAAGCTGGCCTTCGCAAACATGCCTGTCTACCACGCAATGTGTGATAAAAGTCAACCATCTAAACGTTTTTCGCTGAAGGCTTTTGATGGTAATTGCATTTTTATCGTTTTCTTCCTGCAGCTCATGCAAGTTCAAAAACTGAAATTTCCTACGAAAGCGACCAAATAAAGTTGAGAGAGGCTGTCTTTGCAGTTATTCATAACAAAAGGATCGATGATACTATGGAGGAACTATTCAGAGTAACATACTTATAATCAAAATTTCTTAGTGTGTTGAAAATATGAACGATGACTTGATGGTAGCGCGCCTCTATGAGACTCTCGAGGCTCTCTTTACCGTTTATGCAAACGAACTACTGCCCATTTTCTCGAAATATCCTTTTCAATGTCTTTTGGTTGCATGTATGCCTTGACCATAGTCGTTACTTGTGGTTACTGATCGACTTTCGTTGTTGATATATATTTTTCTGTTTTCTTCCCTTAACCATTTACATTTACTGAGAATATCGACCTTAAAAATGCCTCTACTGCGTGGGACGCATACTGTCAAAAAATGGTATTCAGTTAATTTTAAAGATTTTGTCTTCCACCACTTGACCTTCTCACCCATTTTTTTCTATTTTAGTTACTAGTTCGTAGTATATTTTTGTCCATGGACCACCGATTACCAACTATAAAACCCGAATTCCTCCAGCTTTGGTGAGTTTGTCGTCCTTTGCCTTGTTACTTGTTTTATCCTTGTTGTTTTTTAAGTTTTCCCGGTGTTTTAGGGGATCTGGCATTGTATTTGTTTCGCAGAATCATCATAATGCATGGTTCTGTTCAGCCCAAGATCCTCAAGACCTTGCTTAGTCTGATTCGCCAGGAGCGGTGTGGAGCCAGTGTTGAAAAAGGTTTGCTTCGATCGGTCGTTCGAATGTATTTAGACTTGAATGTAAGTTGATTTTTATAGGACTTTGCTTGCCTTCTTTTTCGTATCATTCAACTTGATCGGTTTTCTCCTTCACTAGCTCTATCATTCACATTTTGAAGGCCCTTTCATCCGTCAAAGTCAGCAATTTTACGATGAAGAGGGTGAATCATTGAGTCAAAAATCGAGTATAACGGACTACCTTGACCATGTCAATAGGCGCATCGATGAGGAGGAAGAAAGGATAAAAATATATCTTTCTAATATGACTCGAACTTCCCTCGTTGCTGTGCTAAACACTGAGCTCATCTCTAAACGTCGCTCCCTTCTGTTATCATTCTTGGCGAGCTTGATTCGCGAGCATAGATTTAAGGAGCTTCGTCAACTCTATTCGCTCCTCTCCAGAATCGAGAATGGTGTGAACGATTTACGGGCAGAGTTCAAACGCACAGTTACACTTGTTGGCTGTGAGATAGTCGAAAATCCAGAAAATTCGCTCGAAAAGGATCGCGAAATGATCCAGCGCCTATTAGACTGGAAAGACACGTCAACAGATGCCATCAGAGAAGGCTTCTCTGAAGATGTTTCCTTCACTCGGTCGCTACATGATTCTTTTGAAGACTTCATTAATCGCCGACCTAATAAACCGGCTCAATTACTTGCCAAATATCTCGATAATCATTTGCGTTCTAGCAACAAAGCTCAGTCAGAAGATGATTTCGACCGTCTTGTAGAAAAAGTCATGGTTATCTTCCGGTACATCGATGGAAAAGACGTGTTTAGGGCCTTTTATTCAATGCAGTTGGCCAGACGCTTGCTCTTGGCCAAGAGCGCCTCCATCGACGCCGAGAAAGCGGTCCTCTCTCGTCTGAAACAAGGTCTGTCCTCTACCCATTTTTACTCGCGCTTTGAAAGTAGCTCTGCCACAACGCTTTTCTCCCTGCAGAATGCGGCTTTAATTACACGCGCAAAATGGAGCTCATGTTCCAGGACATCCAACTGAGTCACGAGTTGGGGAGGAGCTTTCGCACTCATCAGGTGGAAACCTATTCAATTGACTTCACTGTCAACGTCCTCGCCCCATCTTCTTGGCCGGAGATGCCCCACCTCACTGCCCACTACCCACCCGATGTAAGTGCCAAAATACGAAGGACTTTGTCCTTATTCATCAACATTAGATGTTTGCCATTCGAGAGGACTTCAACCATTTCTACATTGCCCGCCATCGTGGAAGAAAGCTCACCTACGTCCCCTCGTATGGCACTTGTGTCGTTAGGGCTCACTTTCCTTCCGTAAGTTTATAACTTTTCACTATCCTGCCAACGGTTTTCTTTTCTGTATTATCCTATAAACATCTAGTCTGATTGTCATTCCAAAAGCATACGAAACCTCACGTTGCATGAAAAAAAGGCCACGAGGCAAACGATTCCAGACGATGCCTGTGCATCCGACATACGATTACTTTTTAAGCTTGTCGGGGTCGTTGAATTGAACAGATTGACGGTGCGTGGTTGGATGTCGTCTGTTAAAATGAACTAGCGCCTCCCTTAAGGTTTTAATGTCGGTTTTCCTTTGAAACGGCCAACTCTGCCAGCGAGGCGTTCAACTAGCTTTTTTAATCAGATCTCGGATTTAAGAAGGTTTTCTAGTCGCTACGACTATTTTCGGGATGACCAAAAAGTAAAGTGTGTATTTTGTGTGATTTCTCTACTTGAGTTGGGTGCTGTTGACCTTTAGCCGTTACTTATCCTATTTGTTTCGAAGTATTAGTACAGAAGTTGATTGTGCTGGCCTGTGCAAAACCCAGGTCAGGGTGAATTTGACCTTGAGATTTTTAGCTTCCTTTTTTCAACTTCGATTCTATCAGTAAGTCACTCTTCTTCATATGACAAGTCCAAGGGTGTCTCTCTTTGCTCTGCCATTGACAGTGTTTGAGACACATTGACGCGGCTAGCCTTAGGCAAAATGGAAGTTGAAAATCGCTTTTTGAATAACCAATTGTTAGTGTCCGGAGGGGAAGCCGAAGGAGTGCAAGTTTCTGAAATCCAGGCGCTGATTTTGCTTCAATTCAACGGTCCAGAAGAAGAGCCCGTCTCGTACACCTCCATTGCAGAAGCGACGGGAATCGAGAAGTTGCATTTAGATCGGGCTCTTCTTTCCTTCACCGCGAGCAAGAATCAGCGCGTTCTCATTTCCGTTCCTCTGGTGAGTCTCGCCACTTCGCCTTCCTACTTTGCTTCCATAAGTAGCTCTTTGCCGCAGTCGGATCTTTTTGCATGAGGCTACTTTGCCTCCTCTCTCCCTCTCTCTCTCTCTGCAGACTTCGGAATTGACGGAGAGGAACCAATTCTACTTCAACAAGAAGTTTACCCACAACCTCACTCGCATTCGGTTCAACCAACTTCAGTTGAAGGAGACTGTAAGCAGACTGCTCTGGCGAGCCGTGGCCTCCCTGCAGGCCGCCCTGCAGGCCGCCCCACTGGCCGCTCGGTCTTAACTGTGTTGTCGGTTTGCAGGCGAAGGAGCAAAAGGACACCGAGGACCGCATCTTCGCTGATCGTGTCAGCCACATCGACTGCTGCATCGTGCGCATCATGAAGTCGCGCAAGACCCTCGAACACAACAACCTCATTTCCGAGACCTTTCAAATACTCAAATTCCCACTCACGGTGAATTATTCATTCTTCCTTCTCCTCCTCCTCCTCCACCAATGTTTGTGGAATCTTCACTTTTGGCCTTTAGGCCCTTCTTAAGTATAGGTGTGATTTACTCCGCTCTTTGAGGCCAACGAGCAGTTTTTTATCAAGTATGTATGCCACGGCTGAATTATCTGCTCCATGTCGGCCTAATGAGGAGAATTCATTTCCGAATTAAATTAGGCCGTAGGATTCTTGGCGTTTGACGTGATTGTGCCCCACTACTGGCGTAATTCAACTGGAAAGGGGGGAGTGAGAGTTTAATATGATGTGAGTGGGCTTTACTCCTTATTGTCTCCATCTTTTGACATTTGACAGCAAACAGACGTGAAGAAGCGAATCGAGTTCTTGATCGCCAAGGACTATCTAAGACGAGATCCAACCAACAGCGCCATTTACCACTACGTGGCCTAGGCGGGGTGACAAGGAGAGTCTCCTGGGCTCGGCACTGTTCTCTCTTTCGGTCCTTCATTTCGCCTCGCCTGCTGCCGCTCCTGGTCCCTACGAATTCTCTCTTGTACAGTCGCTATGCATCACCACATCGTTGGTTGTCCCATACTTCTGACCCCCAACCCCGCCCGATGTTTCAGCGATAGTTTTGATATACTAAAGTCCTCGTCATTTCCTCTCCTGTTTATGTGGATAACTCTCTCTCTCTCGCTCGCTCAGTGGGAGTCAGTAGGTAGTCATCGCCAAGTCTCCACGACTTCCTCGCCTTCGGTGGCGAACAAAGTGGCAGTGCCTCGGCACCTGCGATGGTGGGTGCTGCCACGCCGAGCGGCCACTTCCTGACAAGGGGGCCGCTGCGGGGCGGGGGGCGGAGACGGGGGCGAGGGGCGAGGCGGAGTCGCGTCCCAGCCTCTAGTGAGAGGCTGGGGAGGGGAATTCCGCTGGTGAATGTCAGTGGGCACTGGCATGGCTGTCCACTTGAGGGAATATCGGCGTGCCGCGCCGAAGACCAGCGTTTCACGTCGTCGGGACGACTGCCGCCGTTTTTCCGCTTCTTCAGAGCTGGCAGACCTCGGAGTCTGACTTGCTCAATCCTGAAAAGGAAGGCCGGAAATTCGCACTTCACCGTCGTCTCGTCCGTTTGGCTTCTCATGCTTAAATCACGTGCACGGTGATGGTTGGGCAATTGTTGTGCCTCCCGAGCTCAACTGAATGCAGTCCTCTCGGCGAGAAGCAGAACCTCGTCGAGTTATTGACTTGCAATGAGGGATATGGGCGGAATGTGGCAGGCTCTCATTAGGAATGCCTTCTGTTGGATTAAACCGCTTCCGTTGCACGTCGCTGAGGCGTCTGACCGCGACCGGTCCGTCGCCTCTTTCGCACCTCATTCAGCGACTTTTGCCCCATTCGCCTTCCCCGCAGGCGAAGGAGAGGGTGGAGGCGACACGACGGAAGCCGGACTCGGCATGTTCGTCTCACAGACGCGGGGCTTTCGGGTGGATGTGGCACAGGCGTCTGCGTTGCCACACGTGCGACTTCGGGCTACACCCCAAGCGATGTGGTCTGGCTTCCAGGGCGGTGAATTTGGAATGTTTTTACCGAACCATCCTATCCGGTCGACGTCATTGGCACCTCCAGGCGGGCATGCCTCCGCAGCCCGCAAATGCGTCCTCACTTAACCATCCTCGGCTTTCTCACCCCACTAAGAATTGCTTTCCCATCTCTGCGACTCTGCCTTCTTGCTCATTTGCTTAGGCATTTGTTATTTGGGATGGGAGAAAAAGGCAGTGACATGCTGATACAATGAGGGCAAAATTTAAGTGCTTTTGGAATGAGGAGACAGCGGGAATGCCCGTGGGGGGGGGGGGAGGAAGCCAGGTGGGCAGGCAGGGAAGAGGGAAAGTTGTCCAGTGAAATCCCCTGGGAGAAGCGTCCTCGAGGTCCACCACCGGCATTCTCTTCCCCGCGGTGCGGACATTTGGTCCAGTCGGCCGGGGATGACAACGGTCTCGGCGGACTTCGCAGCATGTAGCGGAATCTGGCCCGCTTCCCTGAGGGACGAGGAGGCGGCCACTTGACCCTCTGCGTGTGCGCAACGGGTTCCCCGCTCTCGACCTGGTGTGCGGCAGGCGACTCTTGCCGATCTCCCACGGCTGGCATGGCGCTCTCTCCGCGTCGTCAAGGCGCCCCGTTCAGAACCGATTCCCCTTCCGGTGGCGAATGAGTCTGCCTGGAGTGTGCCAGCTTTCGAACGGGGGAACAGCGCGAGCGAATTCCGTCAATTGGACTGGAGACGAAGCGCCTGCTGCTGCCATACGACGACGGCGTACCTAGGGAATTGTTTGGATCTCGGCACCGCTCCAGCATGTCTTGTGGATGTGTGCGGGGAAGCAGGGTTGCCCATTCCGTCGTCATCGACAACAGTGGAGTTTGGAAGTTTGCCGCATTCTGCTTCCATGGGACTCCACCATGAAGGTGTGCGGGGTCGCCTGCTCTGCGCCATATCTGAACCGAGTCCTCCCCTCCACCAAGGACAGTACGAAAAACATTCCTTTTGTGTCTTCATAAACGCTCTGGGGAAGCCTAATCAGACACCAAAATCCAAATTGGTTTGGAAGCCACGCGGTTGAAGGAGCAGCTTCATTTGGCTCATTGGTTTAATGGTATCCTCACCTTTCGGCTTTCCTAAATTGGCATGAGGCCTGCCTCTCGACCCACCACCACCTCCTCCTCCTCCTCTTCCAATGGCATAGAGTAAAGATCCCCTTTCAGCTGGGGCGATGGCATGACAGCGATTCCACCCGAGGCCACCGCCGCCCCGGTCTACGGGAGTGCTCTGCACGATTTATCAAGCGGACCTACAGCACGGGAGAATGACTGACTCGCCGTTTTACTCCGCTGTTGGGCCGCAGCTACTGCAAACGTAAACACCGAGGCCTGAGCTGTAAATACCACCTCCGTCAGTCTGGAAACCGCGCGCACCCCCACAAAGCCTCGAGTCATCGAGGTGAGGGGAGCAGCTGTGAAGTCAGCGACTGCCGAGGCGGCGATGTCACTAATGCGGAGGCACGGCGGCGGCGGCGGCGTCGGCGGGAAAGGGGGAGGGGGGCGGCGGTGCTGGGTGCCGCCTTGATTGGCGGGTGGAGACATGCTAATCTGCGCTGCAACCACCGCCTCCGGAGGGCGCGTCGATGTCCCCACCGCCGGCGGTCTCCGTGACTCAACTGCCTTCTCCGCTTTGTCATTCGTCACCTGCCGAGGGCGCATAAAGTCATTTCGTTCGATGGCAAATGTCAGAGGAAAAGTAAATCAATCGCCTGTTCGAGGTGGTCTTCAAATTTTTGCTTTAGCACTTGCAGTGTCGCCTCCACTTGTGCTTAAGGGCGATGCGTCCACGAAAGATACGGCTACGCGACCGAGTCCGCCCTCAGCGCACCCAAGACTACACCGCGGGGTTGGGGGGTGGGGGTGGGGGGTGGGGGGGTGGGGCGCTAGGACGACAGGTCCTCCGCGGTCCCCGCGCACGCCCCTCCAGTGGGCGCAGCCGCGCGAACTTCTGCCTGAGGTGGTGAGCGCAGGCAGCCTCGGACCAGATTAGCTGGGACCGAGCATCTGGGCGCATCGCCGCCTCTCCCCGCGCATCCTCGCCACCGAGTGCCAGAAGTGGGGTGAGCGCCAGTCGGCCACTGGACAACTCAGCCTGCAGCACACCAGTAGACCCGGTCCGACGGCACCTGCTTCGCCCAGGGAGTCACGACCGATATTCCCATTCCTCTCGGCGTGGTTTAGTCGAGTCGTGACTTCCAAGCTCAGCAACTTATTTTACGCCTCGTCCTCCCCACTCGGTCTGCCCCCACTTCCCCCTCCCTCAGCGCCCCACTTAGTCCTCCACACAGGCAATAAATAATTCAATCGCACTAATTAACAACTTCATATCCCCGGAGCAGCGACTCGCTTCCTGTGCTCTCTTAATTAACTCGTGCCTGCCGAGCGGTTCAGTGGAGAGGAAGGAGAATGGCCGCGAGCTCGGATGGCCGGAAAGTTTGATGGCTCGCGCAAGTGCGCCGCCAAGCCGTGCGGGCTCAACCCGTCCGAGTTAAGCAGGGGGAAACTTCCCCACACACAAGTTTTTCTGCTTACTCAGGGAGGAGGAGTTGGAGGGCAAAGGAGTTTCTCACCAACCAGTCCGCCCGCTGTGACTCCTGACGAAGTTTAACGCGGGCCGATGGCGCAACGAGGCCCTCACTTGGAGCAGGAGACCTCCGCCTTCCCGTGGGGCGACAGAGACGAGCGCGTCGAGTCCGGCGGTGCTTGGCCACGAGACACCAAAATCGTGGAAGAAGACGCAAAGGCATGTCGGGAGGTAGTCGAGTGCTCGTGAGCGGCTGCACTTTATGAACTACCAACAATTTTAGCGTGCCGTATGCTCTTCCTCGATAAATGGCGGGTCGGACGAATGTCTGCTCGTGAGGCGATTTCGGCGCAGGTGGGCGTCTCCGTCCTGGCAGCTGCTGAAGAGCAGGGCCCCCCGGCGAGAGGCCAGAGCGGTGCCCTGCAGATCGGTGCCCGAGACGCTGCCGTCTTCAGCTTTCACATCGGCCTGCCGGCCGGCCGTCTGCGGCGAGCGCTCCACGAGAGTCGAGACCCGAGTTCCGAGGCCTGCCTGGCCCCTATTCCGCTCCTCTCCTTATCCCGTGGGAAAAGTGACCCAGCACACTTCTCCTCAAGCGCATCTTGGAGGCCGTTAGGGGCCGTTCTCGGGCGATTCCATTCCAAGCCCTCGTCCGACTGGCAGAGGGGTCCGCCTACCGAGGAAGGAGGAGGGCCAATCACCCCAGCTGCATCCGTCGTCGAAGAATACGCCTGTGGAGGGCCAAGCGGACCGGACGGGATTGTCGGACACATCCGCTATGCAAAATTTAAAAAGCCACTTAGCCGGTAAACGAAAAAGAATTACTTCATTCGCCCTGGCGCCGATGGCCAGCCAGCGGGGGGCGAAGGCGGCCACTGGAGAGGAGCACGTCGGAGGGCGTTTCCCGTCGCCTCCTCGGCAGCGTCCCCTCGGTCCGGGCCCTGTCCCGCGGCCATGTCACCTCATGGACGCCAGTTGTGTCATCTCCCACGCCAACCTTCCCCACTTTCTCGCACACACCGCGTCCCCCGACTTCGTCCCTCGAGAAGAGGCGGTCCACCACTTCACCACCGACGGAGTCAACGGATCCAGACGTGGTCCCGTGCCACCAGGCGCACCCAACTGAGTGTCCGCGGAAAGTGGCCACCGACTAGCAGGTCTGCTGACCGGTGTGCCGCCCTGTCCCATCCGGGCGGGGGGACATATGAGAAGAGACGAGTTGCCAGGCCGTCTGCCTCTCCACCAGCGCAGGTGCGTCTTATTTGCCTGTCCGACGGCTGGCCGCCCCTCCATCTCCTCGCATTCCGCCGTGCCAGTGTGGCGGAGGGCGAAGACCGCCTGGTCCCAACTTGGAATTCGCCTCCTCCTGACCGGTCATTTGCCCGCCTTCCACCAGATGTCGCCCGCGGCACGGCCTCAGAGCTCACGTCGGCTGGACGGCAACTGGTCTGCATGGCCTCGGGTTGCCCTTTGCACTTTCTCCGGCGCCTCGCGATCGTCCGGCAGGCCTTTCCAAAAAAACCCTCTCTACATTACTTTCCATGATTTGTCTACTTGGAGAGAACGCGCAACCTCTCATTAGAGTGGCAGTAGAGATTGCAGCTGAGTTTTGACGGCCCGAGTCTCCTCTCTAATTATCGAGCAAGCCTCGATGCACGAATGCCCTGTCGGCGCCGTTCCCTGGGACTAGAGCGGCGCAGCACTGCGAGGCTCCTCCTGACCTCCGCCGCCCCTCACTCGTCCTCCGTCCGTCAGTCCGTCCGTCCGTCAGTCCAAGGCTCCCCCGGCCCCACCCAGCCCCGCCCCCTCCCTCTTTCCTCGCCTTCCCTCTCCTGGCACGTCCAAGGTTTTTTTTGAATGCATTAGGAAGGAGACGAAGGGCAGATCAGGCGAAACTCCATGAGGCCTACTAACCTCTACACTTGCAGTTGGACTGCTAGCTTTCACAGTTAAACAAAATGCGAATGATCCGACGTGTGCCGTGAGGAGGGGAAGTGTATGGACTCGGCGCGCCGAAGGCCCCTGGCCGCTCACTCGAAGGGATTTCCGCCCAATCCCGGTCCTCTTCACTTGTCTCCCATCCGCCGTTGGCGCCTTCGTGGGCGAGTTGGCCGAGGGCAAAGTCGTCCTCTCCAACTGGGCGCCAGGACGGGCGAGTTGCTCGAACGAAACCCTCCTTTTGCCACATTAGCCTGCCAGAGCATCTCCAGCGTGAGGGCGGAGGGGAGCTGCGCCTGTCGGTTCCCGTGGCAGAGCGCTTCCAGCCTCTCTCGCCACTGTATCCACCTGTCGCAGCCATCTGTTGCGGTTTAAGGCCGCAGACACGCCCACCGCCGCCCCGACGGCCAGATGGCGCGCGGGCCGGCCACAGGCCCGGCCTTCGCTACATTTTGCCGCCGCCCACCTGCTTCTGCCGTGTCCGGAACAACCATTCCCGCGCCCGTGACAGAGGAGCGGAAAATAGTCGTGCCAGACAGGGGCGGAGGGGCGGGGGAGTTTCACATGGGGAGAGGAGGAGTGGGGGCACGTCAAGCGGCAGGCCAGGCAGCCGGCAGTTCCGACTGCAGACACACGCCGTGGGCATCCACTCACTCGGCGTCCTCTTGCGCCCCAACCGGGTGCCCGGCCACCTCGCCTTCTGCCCGAGCCTGCGGAGGTTAAAGTCTGTCGGACGCTATCCGCCAACCCGGCGAGTAGCCTGCCACAGCGGTCGAAATTTGCGTCGGAAAAGCATCCATGAGGTCGACTGCCGCGACGGACGAGGACTCAGCGACAAGGCTTCCGCGCGGTTAACGGAGGTAGGCGCACCGTCTTGCGTCAAGCGATGCGTCCTAGGAGTTCTTTCACTCTCGTGAAAGCTGGAAGCGCAATTAGCAACCCGCGCCGCACGTGATGCCACGCACCACGACGAGGGCCTTCGCGGCCAACCACAACGGCGGTGGAGCGAAGTCTGCCGCCACGTGACGGGGCGGAAAAACGGCGGCAGCGCCGCCAGTTGGCGGCAGTCGTCCCGACGACGCGGCACGCCGACGTTTCCTCAAGTGGACAGCCGTGCCAGTGCCCATTGACATTCACCAGCGGAATTCCCCTCCCCAGCCTCTCACTAGAGGCTGGGACGCGACTCCGCCTCGCCCTCGCCCTCGCCCCCGTCTTCGTCTCCGTCTCCGTCTCCGCCCCCGCCCCCGCCCCCGCCCCGCAGCGGCCCCCTCGTCATGAAGTGGTCACTCAGCGTGGCAGCACCCACCATCGCAGGTGCCGAGGCACTGCCACTTTGTCCGCCACCGAAGGCGAGGAAGTCGTGGGACTGTGATACACAATTCCGACTTGGCGATGACCACCCACTGACTCTGAAGAGAGTTGTCCTCTCCCAACGTCGTTACTGTACCGCCCTCTGCCAAATCATGAATTTCTGCTCATTTGCTGAAGCCTCGGGGCACCCGTCTTCTCGCGTAACCTGCTGTTGCCTCAGTTCGTCAGCCAAGCATTTGCGACGCCTTCACGAAGTTCGATTAGACTGCATATTCCCAGTGAAATGTCGAATAGAATGGACGAGTGCCTCTTAGGCCTCCTGCGACACAACAAGGCGTCCGGCTCGTGTCCTCCTGAGCTGCCAACCCCTCCGCACTCCCCGACCACCGAGGGCAACTGGGGCGGCAGAGAGGGCGGCGGAGACGCTTCTCCCGCCGGCAGAGCAACCCGCCCGGAGTGCTCAGCCCCGCCTGACTGCCTGCCAGCCAATGCGTGCCCCGGACGCCGAGGCACCTCCGCGTTGGCAGGCTGCCAGGACGACGAGGTGCGGAGCAGAAGCGTCGCAGACAGTCCCCGCGCCCACGTATGCGCCCCCGCGGACGACGGCTGCTGTGGCCGGAGGAGCCCCTACCTTCCGCGTCGAGGGGACCGCTTGAAGAGGCAGCTTGGGGGGAACAACTGGGCGCTAATCTCCGCGATGCTCGCCAACGCGTGTTCGGCCTGGCGGAGAGTGTGCGTGGCTCTGCGGCGCACAAAGATAAACTGCAAAGTTCACTAAATGTTGGAATTATTGTCTGCAGCGCGGTATCTCGACCATCTACTCTGGGAAACAGTGCCCGATGAAATCGACTCTCGGGGAAGGAGACGACTCACCTCAAGGGGGAGTTCGCCAAGTGAGAAATGCACACGGCAAGGCGGTCTGCGGAGTGTCGGAGAAGGAGGCGCAAGTGGCCCCGTTCGCCACGTGGCCGCACACTCCGGAAGCAACATTTTGCGGCCACCCAAAGCCAGACTGTGGAGGAGGAGGAGGAGGAGGAGGAGGAGGAGGAGGAGGAGGAGGAGGAGCCGAGGGGGAAGAGGAGACTGTTCACTCCCGAGCATCCTCGAGTGCGCATCGCATCCAGCTGGGAACGGCCGCCAATCGCCCTGCTGCGCTGACGGACTCACCCATCCTCGACCCCCCAATGGCCAGTCACCCTCCCCCCGCCGCCCCATCAACTCCCCCCGAACGCCTCGGAGCCTTTCTCAGCGTCCACGCGCTGTTGTCATGCCTACAACTGCAGCAACAACAACAGCACCAACAAAGAACCTTTGAAGTTGCCTTATGTAACGTCGAGAGGGCCTCCCCGTGTAAGACAAATGGCCAGAGCAGGTAGACTTTTTGCCCTCCCTTTTTATGGCCCACTCAAGACTCAGGCGGACGCGGCCTGGTGAGTGGGCGAGTGGGCGGGCGAGGCAGCGGAGGAGGGAGGGGCGGGGCGGGGCGGGGCCCGACAGGACCGGACCGGAGTGGGCCGGGCTAGGCCAGGCGAGGCCATAAAACGAGTGTCGCATCAACTTGGCTACTTCTACAATGGCGCCATTAATTTTAATTATGGTTGGCTGAAGGAGGCCTTCAATGAAGTCGGCAGAGTGCGAGGCGGCCTGGGGCGTCAAACCGGCGGTTGAGAAGCCCTCAGAAGGCCTGCTTTTTTTGGTGTTCACACACCTCCTCGCCTGTCGCCGGTCAAATGTAGAAACCGCCAAAACAGTTGATCATCAACGTGTTGGATGCCTATTTATGAGACGATATCGAGGACACATCAAAATGCGGCCATTACTACTGCGACTCCGAGTGCTCCACGTGGAAGCTAGTCAAATCAGGGCTACAGAGTCGGTCAACCTTCAATACATGCTCGTAAATACACACAGCCTCCACTTCGTCCGCCTCAGCGGCCTCTGTGCCACTGAAGCCGTGCGAACTCCTCGCCGGTCTGGCGCTTCGTACGCGAAATGTTCAACTTTTGAGCCAGTCGAGGTGACCAGCGGGCCTGCCTGGTGTGAGGCTAAATTGCCCTCTCTTTAACGCTTGGCCAGCAGCAGCCCTCTCCCGAGGGGGCAGGTGGGGGGCGGGGGCAGCGATATCTGGCGCGGCCAATTGGTCGAGGAGCAGAGCCGTGCACGGCGACGCGTGGATGAGTAACACTCCGCGTTGAGTCACCCGCACGTCGAGGCCTCGCGTTATCGCGGGTGACTCATCGATCGATAGGCGATGGAGATCGCTGGTCGAGGCGCGGCCTGAGCGCTCGCGTCGAGCAGCGGGGCTGGCGCGCCTCGCCCGCGGGGCACCTTCGCTTCTCTCGTCGCCCTTTTTTGTAGCATTTGGGACAAAATTTCGCCCAGTTGCTCCGCGCATGGTCGGGCAAACGAAGCTGTTATTTCGCTGTCAAAGGGGGTGGGGAGGGCGGAGGGAGGAGGGAGGAGGGAGGGTGAAGGAGGGTGGGACTGGGGTGGGGATATATTCCCGCATGCACCGGTCAGTGATTCATGATTTATTAATGCGACTTTGTCAAGACCTGCGTATACCCGCGTGTGCTTGTGCCTTCGTGCACGCGTGTACATGTTATAAAAGTCCTCGCCCTCTTGGCGTGAAATAATGAGAATCTGGGATGAAATGTTGGCTGTGCGTATGAGTCACTCAGTCGTTTTGAAAAGGCACATTAAATGACAAAATATCGTAAGTTCGCCTCTCCGCCCCCCTCACTGAAAGGTCACTGAAGCCTCCCTCCCCGGTGCACACGAGCGCAGCAGGGCTCCGGATGAGTCTCCCTCCTGCCCGGCGGAACTGCTCCCGTCCGCCCCGCCGTCGTCCCGTTGGCGAGAAGCCGCCACGACGACCTCCTTGGGCAGAGAGATGAGAGCAGTCTTATTAAAAGTGACAAAGGGGAGGCAAAAGAGGAACTCTTCATACGGCGATAATGAATTAATTAATTAGCGCTACACTGGAGCGAAGCGTCTGTCTCCCCTGAAAGACCTTGTTTTCACTGTCCTCCCACGAGATAGTTGTTATCTCGATGCCTGTTTTTGCGCATTAAAATGCCCCTGGGAGGCATGGCTTGTGTTTGTGTGTGTGTGTGTGTGTGTGTGTGTTGTTTTGCTCGTTTGCTCGCTCCCCTGCCAGCGGCCCGATGTCGTGCTGAGGCGTGGGGGGTGGGGTGGGGGGCTGTGCTGGCGATGCCTCGGTGAAGTTCCTGCCGCAATGTCGATCCGCCGTCCTGCGGCCCCGGCGTCGTGGAGACGGGGAGCCACGGGGCCGGTCGGGCGCACGAAAGTCTGCTATTCGAAATGCCACCTTCCGGGAGGCACGCAAACACCATTTCACCGACAGCACCATGTTGTAAATAAACACGGGCTGTCGCGTTGGAAACACCGAAACGGGCGTTCTTGTTTTAGCCCGCATTCAGCTGTGCGTGGATACTTTTGCTTATTCGAAGGTGATAGATCTCCTGGTTAGTAATTTCTTTAAAATTTCCCGCATTACTGCTTCATCTTTCACCTACTTTTCTGGTACAAGGTCCACTTGCGCTATAGCACTGGGGGAGCTTATAACGACGTTGAAGAAGCATTCGGCGGCGGATCCACTGGTGGGGAAGCGCTCGAGCCTGTTCCCAAAAATTTTCCTTCCTCGCCTGCGGACAGCGATGAGGGAGAATGGGAGTCGGGCTCTAAGGAGTCCGATCCACCCGCAGAACCTTCGTGAACTTGGGTGCAAACTGAAAAAGAGGCAGCTGTTCTGCCGCGCCCGTGTCGAAACAGGATCCGCGTGCAATTGGTGGAGAGGAGGAGTGGACTCCTCCGCGGGGGCCGCGCGGACGGGGGCAGTCCTTCCAGCGACAGACCCACTGCGTCCTCCGCCGTGAGGTAAACCCCGTCGCCCCCTCCTCGGTGCAGAAGGGCTGCGATCGCGGGGGGCGGGGGGGCGGGGGGCGGACAAGAGGGAAGAGAGGTGGGCCAAAAGCCCAATGGGCACACAGACGGGAAGGCGGTGCGCAGAAGCGCCAGTGTGCGGTCCGCCTCCGTCCCGCGCCTCAACGCCCGCCCCCCCCCCGCCTCTCTCGTCCTCCCCCCCCTCGCCTCGCCTCGCTCCGATTCGCCTCGCCTCGCCTCGCCTCGCTGCACGGGTCTGGCAAGCCGCCAAGCCTCCTAATGGCCTTTGCTAAATCAGCATTGCGGCCGGCTTAAATTACAACCTTCGGGGAGGCGAAACAGGCTCTCTGAGGCATTGCTCTTCGTATCCCCGTCGGTTGTATTACCGAGTGAGGACGACACAGGATGGAGCAGAATCAACCGCGCCTCGCCGAAGTGCGCGGCGGCGTGAACGCCGCGGATCTGAGCGGTGGCAGACGTCCGCTCCGCCACGGGTGAGTGCAACGGGCCCCGAAGCGGCGAGCCTCGGTTTGGCCCTCGTCTCGCGGAACTCCTTCTTCCGCCTTTGTGTTTTAGGCAAACCACATGCTCGAGGAAAGCGCTCCTACAAATTAAATCCCGTAGTCCTCTAATTCACCCCGACGATTGCGTTGTAATTAGCAAAAAAGGGCGGACAGGCGTAATTTGAAAGTGGGATCCCCTGCTTCCTGTTTCCGCGTAGGACGAGGCTCGTGCGTTCTGCCGATTCTCCCCCCTCAGGGTTCAGTCGGCACGACCTCCTCTCTCCGCCGGACACCGCATTCTGCCTCCCCCGCACGGTGTCTCGCTGTCACTCCTGTCAGAGTCCGGCCTGCTACAGGTCTCGACTTCACCGACGAGCCTCCTCGTCCTCGGGCGTCGCGTCCGCCTGCGTGGCTGAGCACAAAAGCCCACTCTGCGGGTGGACTTCCGCCTCCCTCGCGCCGACTTTACAGCCCCCGCACGACAGCCACAATTGCCCTCCCGCGCCAGCAGGCGCCTCAGCCCGCGGAAGGACCTCCCAACCGCCGAATCACCGACCGCCCAGGGCCACGGTGCGCGACTTGGTCCTTCTCGGTCAGTGCCGCCGGGCTGTCCTCACGTTAAAAGACCAACCGCCCAAAAAGCCGCATTGCCGTGGCTCGGTGGTCTCTTTTCCTAGCAAATGGCCCGCTTTGGTGCGGGTGCACTTCCCCTCCGGCGAAGCAGCCGCACTGCAGTCCAAGCCGCCAGCCATGAACCCAAAAGGCACCCGCTGGCCGCCGTGCCGACGTCGCATTTGCGGGCTGGCGCCATGTCAAGGTGGATTAACCACGACCCGCGTGGCGAAGAGCTCGCCCAGTCGGGGTCGGAGTCGATGCCCACTACCGGCGCATTTGCTGGGGAGAAGGAGGCAGTCAAGCTCGCAGAGGCCTTCTGCCCACGCTGGACAGTGGAGGAGGCGTTGCCGTGGTCCGAGGCTTGTTGAGGAAGGGAAGAGGTCTTGCTCCCAGTTGGGAGGCCACCGGTCGGCTGAGGGCGCTCGTCGGAGTCGCCATCAGGCGGCGGAGGAGGCGGTATTCGTCACGATGGTCGTCGTTGCGTGTGTCCCATGAGGGACAGCCACCTCGAGCGAGTGGAAGGCATGCTGGCGCGCAGGTAGCTCGTGGAGACGGTGGTTGACGGGAGGAGACGTGTCCGACGCGTCGTATGAATGTCTTGAGCCGAGCCGCCTTCATTCTGAATTCGCGTCATCGCCACGTGCCAATTTGTCCCAGCAGCATCGCGATTCCACTTGCCAACCGGGCCGAGAGACCGCCCACTTCTCCCAAAAATCCATTTCCCGGAGATGTGAGAAGCGGAAGCCCGACCGAAAGTCGGGTTGCATTAGGCGATGAGAGGCGCCTGGCTCTCCTGTTCCATGGACTCACCGACTGCGAGTCCGCCGCACAGCAGTCTCTTGCCATCCCCATGAGCGCGGCGTGGAACAGTGGTAACCGCGTTTGATTGCACAGCAATTACACTGCGACGCGTAAGTCGCCACCGCCCGGCCCAGACGCGCTTCCTCGGATCCCACCGGAGTCCCGCCTGTGCTTCGTGGCGGGAGAATCGGTTTCCACTCACCTACCAAAGCGCCTGTCGGCCAGGCGGTGACGAAATGTGCCATTTCGCGAAGAAATGGCAGGTTCTGATAGAAGGCGGGGGGGGAAGCTGCTACCGCGATTCCATCCCTACGCCGCCGAGTGTAGGGGACGTGGACTTCTTGCGAGGCTGTCAGGGCGGTGTGACAGCCGATCGGCGTGAGCCGATGAAGTCACCTCGCTGACGCGTCTCTGTCGCCTTTCGTGCGGAAATGTGGGGCGAACGCAGGGGACCGGGCGCGGGAGCAAACCATTTCGCTGGCGGTGGAGACCGCTTTCCGCTCCGGAGTGCGGCCGCGTGAACCGACGATGGGCGCAGACGGAGGGCACGCGACGGGCGACGGTGTGACTGCCGCGGCCGTCCCCGCGAGAGGATCAGACCGGCGTCGGCGGCGGCGGTGGGTCGAGCTCCGCGGCGAATGCCCCAAATGGGTGGCGTGTTGGCGCTGGACGTCTCCTCCGCCAAGGACGTGAGCAACGGAACCTTGGAGGAAGCACATCAGGCTGGCGGGGGGCCGATCTCACCGACCGCGCACTCCCGCCGCGTGCGTGCATCACCAACCCTCGGGTGAGACACACGTCGTCTGCTGCTCTCTGCAGCGGCGCATCTGGAGCTCGGACGCCTGTCAGCGTGGAGGAGGCCGAGGAGGATCGGACGCTCGAGGAGTCGCCCACTTGTGTCAACCATTCCTCACCGCGGACAGCTCCGCCTGCCACTCGCGAGGGGCAACACGGAGGCGGTCACTTGGACGACGACTGCGGCGTCCGCAAAGGCTGGCGTTTCGTGCCTTCGAGGCATCTTTGCATATTTCCGTCCCTGTGTTGTCGTGCGGTGATTCTCCCAGATGCGAATGCGGCAACCACTTTGGCGTCCTGCGCCTAACGCCAAGAGGAACCCACGGACTGCGCGCGTCAGTCCCGTGAGCGGCCGGTGGCGAATCGGCCCCACGAGAGGGCCAGGTGAAGCCGCAGTCCCCCAACGCCCCGCTTCCGGTGGGCTCCAAGGGGGCGGGAGGCAGGATGCGGGAGGTGGGAGGTGGGAGCAGCGTCTCCCGGCCGTCTTGGTCGAAAACGGACTGGGATCGGGGCGAGAAGGCATGCTTAATTAATGCTCTCCAGCAGCCACCTATCGCGAGTTCGCGCCCTTCAGTCGAGGCAAGTGCCTCGCAAACACGCCCATTCACATTAATTATGCAGGAGGACGACGCTGGGTGGGTGCTGCGTCTGAGTGGCTCCTCCGTTCCTCAGGTGCGGAGAATTTGGGAAAAATGCACGGCCGATTTGGGCGAGTCTCAGAACCGTTCGCCCGAAATGCGGCGGAGAGCCAGTTTGTGCAGGAGACGAGGACCCGAGGAGGACGGCTCTCGCTCGGCCCCGTGGGCAGCCTCGGGCGAGGCGTTGCGGACCGCCCACGAGTATCGCGGTTCCCTCGGCCTCCTCCACCACGGCGACCTGCGCCTCGATGCAATCGCTCAGGCGAGGAGGCACTCGCCGCGGCCTGCCGCAGAGGCTACGACGGTTGCGGCAGGCGAAAGTGGACGATCCACCCGTTGCGCTTTCGGTGGAAGCCGGGCGTCTTTTGCCACCGTGTTAACACCAGCAAGTGGACTTTGGGTCCTCTCGAAAGCCAGCTTTGTTCCTTGGGAGGCCACGAGGCCTGACAGCCGAGCAGCCATGGGACTCCACGGAAACTCCCCCTCCGCCCAAGGACCGCCGTCGTGGCCTCAGACCGTGCGACGCAGAGCGCAGGCTGGCAGCCTGGTTGACTGCCGCGCTTTCGCCATGCTGCCTCGCCTGCCCCTCTGGAAGGCCCACGGCTTGTGCCTCCACCGGACGGCGTCACCTCCGCAGGTTGAGAAGGCCGCCCTCAGGGCCCTGGAGCGCAGATCCTGTTGCTTCCTCTCCCGCCCCCTCTACGTTATTCCGGTCCATGAATTACGGACGCATTTTAGACGATGGAACCCCAACTGCCACCGTCCACTGGCAGCCGGCATTTGGAAGGTCCCCGGGGGAACGACCAGAAGACTGTTTCCCACCCAGTCTGTGCACTGCGGACCGGGTCCGCCGGAGAGTTTGGCCCGTTTTTCGAATGAAAACAACCACAGTTTTATCTTGCTGCCAATAGCGACGACTTCTTGTCGGCGGGAGGACACCATTTGCATATCCTCTTAGAAAAATGCTTCAGCTTTAGACGCGAACGGTTGAACCAATTCTTGTCTGACATCTCCTTCATTTTTTAATTTTTTTCCCGACAAAAAATTCTCATTAGGACAAAACCAAGCGACAGGCGAGGGGTGGCCGCCGAGTCCGGGGAATGAGGTCGACTCGACGGAAATTCCCAGCCTCGTTCTACAATTTTCAGTCGAGCGCCCCAAGCACCGCGTGGCCTGCCATTACCATGAGGCCGTCTGGGGTCCCTCCTCCCTCCTCCTCCCTCCCACCTTCCTCCCTTCCTTCCTCCCTTCCGCCGAGCATCGCCGGCCTCGCTTTTCTTCCACTGCTGTCTTTAGCTTATCCAGTTGGTGGCAACGACTCCTTCGACTTGAGCTCTTCGTTCGGTTTTAAGAGCTCCTAATGCTCTCGTCCCTGAATCGCGCACCTCGTAAACACTGCGACACAACGTTCGCCCAATCCAGAATCCAGTTGGGTGGCTCTCGACGGCGAAGGTCCCCCTTCCTTCCGATTTCATCGTACTTAATGCACTTCTCATCCCCAGTCATCGTCCGCTTCCAGAGGCCTCGAATTCGTTCCGAGGAAGCAGAGATGCGCACATGACCGCTCGACCATCCAATTCCCCCCCCTCCCCCCCCAGGGTTCGCTCATGCACCGCCCGTCCTGACTGTTTCCGCGTCAATTCTCTCTTCCCCATATGGTCCAACAGAGTTTTCTTTGCTGAATCGAGCCTTTCAGCGATCCCCCGCGTCGTCAGATGAGGATCTTTCATCCAGCATGGTCTTAACCAGACCGTCGTCGGGAAAAATGCTCGCCCAGCACGTGGCTCATCCATCTGAAAGGTCGAAATCGCCTTTTTCAAATTGGTTCAAATCAACTTCTCCATTCCACCTCAGAAACGGTGCCTCCAGAAAATTCCTCCACTCTTCTTTGGCATTCCTTCTTTGTGGAAACTCGTATGAAACACCGTGGCGTAAATTAGCCTCGCCAGTGGCCGTGGATGGTGAACCGTCGCTTCACACACAAGACCAACGTGTGAATCGACTTTGTCTTTAGTTAATTCGCTGTTTGCGCCAAACGAGCATGCGCGACTTGCCGAAACGAACAGAACTGCCCGGTAGACAGGATAAAGTCAGGACGAGAAGAAGGAGAATTACTCGTCTGTCCGCCTTCCCAGTGGGAGCGGTCGACGCAGCAGAGGTGGTGCGCCCACCTCGTGCTTGGACGTGAGTCGCCTCCGCGAGTTCCTGCGGAGGCGCGGTCATCGCAGGGAGCCCCGAACCTGCGTGGCGTTGCGGCGAACCCTCAGCAGTCTGTTCGTACGGAGGCCAGTCGGTTGAGAAGACGCGAGGTCCCATCGCGATCAACTTCCACTGAAGACGAGAGAAGGCACCGCCCCCCTAGCGCCGTCCCACTCGGTCCTCGGTCGCCGTAGCTCGCCGCGTCTGCACCCGCCCAGGTGGCAAACTCGCTGCTTTTGCTTCTTCCTTCTCCTCGGCTTCACCGCTTCGGCTTCTCCTCTGCTACAGTTCTGTCCACGGGTCAGACGCGACGTGCGCTGCACTTGTTTTTTGCCAAAAGAGCGTGGGAAATTTTATTCCCCTTCCGCGATTCCCATCTTCTCCGTCTTGCAATTTGTCCCCTTAAAACACTCACGTTGGCCGTAAATTTATCTTCGGGGAGGAAGTCGGGTGGATTGTCGTGGGTTCTCCATCGGGGGTGATGAAAGAATACACGTTTTCCCTGGAAGCCCCTCTTTTCCCCCTTCTTGAGGGGGCTTCGCACACGAAAAGTTGGTGTCCGAAGCGCGCGGCCCAGACGCATCCCTTTTCGGTACTCGGGCCGGCGGCTGCGTCGCCGGCCCCCGGGCCGCGGGGCGCACCTGCCGCGGACGATTGATACAATCCCGTGGGACGGGCGCGCAGTCCTGGGAGTGGCACAGTTGCCCTAAAGCCCTTCTCCGCCCTCACCTTCACTACAGAATGTGCGTATTTCTTGTTGAATTGCCATTACGGCCTGCTAATTTAGGCGCAGGCATTCCGGGGCGCCTCGTTCGCCTTCCCCGCGCGTAAATTGCGGAGCGCGGGGGAGTTTGGCCATCCCCACGAGCCGGCGACGACCCTCTCGAACGCCAGCGGGTGCCGGGGGCGGGCACAATTTCTGTTCTCACCGAGGGCTGAGGAGGATGGCGGAGGGTTCTGTCCCTCGGCCTCACCGTCCGTGCCTGCGCAGCCGCCGGGGCGAGGCAGACGCGGAACCGCCTAGCCACCGCGTACTTCCGCTCTAGGGCGTAGGAAGCGGCCGATTTTCGCCGTGTCTAACTTGCAAGAGACGAGGGAGGCGACTTTTAATTCTGTTCTACTGTCACTCTAAGTCGAACTATGATGGACTGCCGTCTTGTCGACCGCCCCTTTGACGGAATTGCTTCGGGGTCCTCGGGCCACCACAGCCACGGCGTCTAACTCTTCACTGTTTCCAAAATAGCCAGCAGTAGGTTCGCGCGATGCGATGTGAAACCCTTCTTCGTCCACGGCGCCCACTGATTGAGGTCGCACGATCCGACGACCGCAGCTGCGCGACGGGCAGAGTGAGACTGGAATGAGATTGAAGAATCTGCGCCACCTCTTCATCCGGACTCGCCGAGTGACTTTTAATGTCGGGAGAAGAAGGAGGAGCTGTCGGCGTCCGGCAGGGATTTACGAAAAAGTGGCGAGAACTTCGGCCACCGTTGGCAAAAGGGCTGCCTCATCTTTGGCGCCGCGGTGATCCAATCCAGGTCGCCCGTCCTTCGTTGGCACAGACCCGCACAGACCATTCCATTCGCCACTTAGCAACTTTGTGTTTGGTCGGCCAGTCTGTCCGCGGTGCGACACTCAGCCCGAGACTCGCCGCCCAGTCGGAGGCTACGGGGGATCAGGTAACAGCTCTGAGGCACCCGCAACCGCCGCTCCTCTGGCCGTCCTCCTGATTGCTCGCTTCCTCTCCTCTTCTCTCCTCTCCTCCGAGGAGAGAAGTGCACATCGGCGGGGAGCTACGAACTATGATTGACATTTCCGCGGCGCAGTTGCGAAAAGCGGAGGTAGTCGTGGGCACACCTCGTCTCGCGGTTTCTCCAATGCGACGGGGGTGGTGCGACAAGTCCCGGTCGGGGCCGCTCCTCCCCGGGTGGCGAGGCCTCTTTCATCAGCTCGGATCCCTCGCCGGCGGCCGCATCGTCCGCAGCCTGGCGCGGCGTCTCGCATGTCCGCTCTCCCGCCAATCGATGGGGCGCAAGCGTCGGTCGTGTTGCCCGAAGGTTACATCCGCCGCCGCCGCCGCCGCCGCCGCCGCTGCCTCTCGTGTCTACGACGGCGGCTGAGTAATAAAGTATGCCTGTTGGGGGGGAGGGGGGCAGAAAGCAATTTCCGCCGACTGCTGATTGGGCGATGATATCGCAAAGACGTGTCCTTTGGGGTTTTTCAACGGCAACAACAGGAGATACAAATCGGTACTTCTCGTCCCCTCCCACCAAAGTGAGGCTTCCACCGCCTCAAGCCGGGGACACGAGACGCAGGCCGGGAGCCAAAAGGCACGCTTTTCGCTGAACACGCGTTGCCCGGCCTGCGGTCAGAACAATTCGCCTAGTTCCACCTCCACCGACCAGTCGCGATGTTCTTTCTGCCGCGAGCAGGCGGGAGGTCACATTTCCCCACGGCCCTGAAGGGTTTTTGTCGCCACCGCCACCTTGCGAAAACGGCTGACTTATCGCCTCCGTCTCCTCGTCTCTCTTTGTTTTGTTCGAGGAAACGAGTGTTGTCAACTCACCGTCGCAGAGTAGACGAGCCCGTGAAGGCGGCGTCTGCTCCCGGCAAGACGCCCCGTTGCCGGAGTCTATTTCCTCCTCTCCGCCGGTCGTCTCGCCGCTAAGTAAACTTGCCACGTCGGTGGCGTAGTCCACGGAGTCTTTGCCACTCAACGCGTCTTTCCACACTCTCAACACAGCGGGAGTCTGTTCGCCGTCAGTCCAAATTTTTGCAGCAGTCGCGGGAAAGGCGGACCCCACCGATTTCCATTGCTCGATCTGCCAAGGGCCTTCGATCTGTACGAAACACTTTCGCACACCCACCTTCCTCCGGGGACTTCCGGCCTGTCTCCGTCGCGCCCAACTGACTTCCTAGCCGTGATCTGCCCCTCGCAACTTCTCTCCAGCCTGTTCCATGTGGAATGAAAGAAGCTCTCGCAGCCTGGCACGGCGAGAGGAAGTGCGCCAGTCCCGTGGCGAAAGCTGCGACGGGCGAGGGAATTGCGGGAGGACCGGGGCGCGCCGACGGAACAGGACTTCTGGTCGCGCTCCACCCATGTTTCGTGCTCTTGCCATAATTGAGTAAATTTCGCCAGTTGAGTGGTTTTGCGCAGTTGCTGAAGAAAGGAGAGGAGAGGAGAGTGCAGGAGAGGAGGGGAGGAGGAGAGGAGGGGAGATAGCAACTATGGCCTGACATCTACGAAGGCAAGCGGGCGATTCTTGTCATGGGCCCATCATGGCTCTGCCATTAGCTCTGTGACTGACCGGTGCGCGACCCACCTCCGCCTTCGTTGACGAGGAGGAGGCGGAGGCGACGGCGACGGCGACGGAAACGCACAGGACGCCTGCGTCGTTGCAGTTAGGGTCCTCACCAACCTCATTTGTCGGGGAGGCTCATTTCTTCTCATGCTCCTGCACAAAAAATAGTACGTCGTTCTCCGCGATTCAGCTGCCTCTCTAAGTGCACGGACGGGGCATGCTGCTAAAAAATTCCGACGTGGTACCAACTTTGGACCCACAAATTGCCTCACAATTAACCATGACCTTCTTCTTCTTCCTCCTCCGCCACGGTCTTCACCTCCTCTTTTCCCTAAGAGGCTACGCAAAAAAGCCCCACCAGTCCCGGAAGGGCGGAAATCCGCATCTGCAAATAGGAAGAAATCGCAAAGCTTGTGGGATTTGCCTTTTATTCGGACGCCTCAACGTAGCTGAATGGGGAACTTCTCCTCCCATTAAGTGAAATAAATATGCTCTGTACAAACTTTAGGGCCCCCCCCCCTCCGTGCGGTGCGCACTTGGCTGTCGGCGCTTCTCTTCCGGGTGACTTGGCCTTCTGGTCCCGTCCGCAGACCAGGGCGAGCCGGCGGCAACTGGCAGGAACGCCGCCTGTTCGGCCCTGGCGACCCGCCGTCCCCCGTCGAAAGGCCCGATTGCCTCGTCGTCCTTGCCCAAGTAATTCCGCCATCCAAGCTGTCTGCCATCGAACGCCAGCAGTCGGTTGGCGGAAGATCGGCGAACTCGTCCACGCACCCGAGAGGGTATGATGAGGAGGCGTCGTCGCGGGGTGCGGCGGCTGTCGGACGTCACAGACTGCTGGCACGTGGGACAGTCAGCAGTCCAACGCGCGATCTGCGCCCTCCACTCACTTCACTCCCAGCGCATCACTGAAATTCTCTCTTTTTCCAGCTGCGCCGCCTTCTCCGCCCCGCCCCGCCCCGCCTCGCCGGGCCCCAGCCCCACGCGCCCTCGGAGGACATGCAGGAGCGCCCCGAGAGCCAGTGCGAAGGCGGCGCTCCTCCTCCTTAGGTGGCTATTTGGGGAGGTCGTCATTGTCGTCCCACCGCTCCCCTGACATAAAACATGCCTCCCTGGTGGGAAGGGGCTGAAGAGGAGCGTGATCCCGCGGCGCGAGGCGATTTCGCCTTTGGCCAGCCCGCTGGACAGACTGAAAAGAACGCCCAGCGGCGGCCTGAAATTCGGTGTTTGACCAGGTTCGGCACTGACGACCACTTCACTAGCTCGTCCTCCTCTACCCCTTCCGCGGCGGTTTGACTGGTTCCGCTCGGTCGTGTTTAACATTTATTTCCGAGAAGAGGAGACCTCTGACAGAGCACCACTCCCAGAAGCGGCTACACGATAAAACGCCGTTCAAGCCGTGCCAGCGGTGCACCAAGTAAAAGACTTCGGTGCCAATCACAACATAAAGGAACCTTAGGAGGGGCGGGATAACCTGGCTGGAAGCCCGAGGCTGATTTTGACGCCTTACGAGGCCTCAAACTCGACCCCCAATCAGCATGACGGCCTCATCCGCGGTGTCGACCGGCGTCAGAGTGGCCCCCTCCCCTGTTCTTCCCCGAAAGGGCATTTAACCGAGGCACCTCGGGCCGACCCAGAATTTAGGGCTCAGCTAGTTGGCGTCGATGCAGGCGATGATTGAGCGAAGGAAACGGTGGCAGCAGGAGCCGTCCTTGTTGTTATTTCAGCCGACCCGGTGGCTGGCAGGAAACGTGTTGGCCAGACTGCAGACGGCGCCCCGCCAGCAGTCGGTTCTGAGAACGGCCTTCTTCCTCCGCTCCCCGACGCCTCACCACCACATCCCGCTGCTTCGAACGCCTGCAGACATTCTGGAGGGGGCGGGAGGGGCAGGTGGCCTTCCACATGTCATTATTGGGGAATAAATTCCACGCAACCGCTCTGAAATGACTCCAACGTCCGATGCGGACTGAGCGAGCGGGAAGAGACGCGGTGAACAGACTTTACTACCTGGGATTTGCCGTCGACAGAGGGAGACGAACGGGGACGCGCGCGACAGCTGTTTAGTCGCACAAGCTGCATTCTTGAAGGTTGCTCCTGCCAGCCACTGATGCAACCTACTCGCACCGACGCATCCGTTCCGGGGAGCGCCCCGTTCGCCTCCGCCCATCCGTTCCGCCCCACCGCCCCGCGCCCCCCGCGCTCTTCGCTGATTGACACGAGGGGCGGAGACAGGTTCAGGTGAGGATGGTGATTAGCTCCGAATGCTCCTGTCTCCCAGCCGAGTGAGTGAGAGGCGGAGACCTACCCCGGCGGGCGAGAGTGGCAGGCCCCACCCGTCGTTAGGGCCGAAGTTACTCACACTCCTCCCGAAGTTAATGGGGCCATATGCATTCTGTGGAGGACGGAGTAACACGACGACCACCCGGGGGACGGCGGGGGCGACATCGCGAATAACGGAAAGTGTTTTTATTGGCACTTTCAGTAAGATGTTGTCACGCGCTTTTTCTGCTGGTGTCAAGGCGGTGGTACACAAGTTTACGCTGGTGGCAGACGACGGCTTTTGAGTGCGGCGAAGGCTGTGTTCGCAGACTGAGCTGATTCTGGAAAAATGTTCCCTTGTCACCTTGAAGCTGAAATCCTTGGACGAGAGCCAAATGCCGCCAGCGGCCAAGGGGAGCGGTGACGGGCACGACGAACTTTGGGCTGTTGGCGCCTCCGCACCCGCCGACAATCCTTCATTCTGTCGCCTACGCTCGGAGGCCAGTTCTGTTTTTTCGGTCTGAATCAATTTTTCGTAAAACGCTGACGAGACCCTTTGGAGTGCACGTCCCCCCGCCCCGCCCCATCCCGTCTCCTCCCGTCCAGCCCGTCATCGTAAGCGCTCTCCTCAGCCGAGTGTTTTTCAAACACACACGGCCTGCCAATGTAACTCCGCAGTTCGTGGAGCAGATCGCTGCTCCGATAAGCCAGCCTGGGTTTCATCACTCGCCCCTAATGAGCCCCGCCCCGCCCCGCCCCGCCCCCTCCCCGCCCGCCAGCATTGTTTGGCCAGAAGAGCGCTCCGGCTCGGCTCTCGTGCTGTCATCGCGATTTTGCAAATGTCAACATGAACGCGCGAAATCACTCCGCCTCCCCGAAGCGCTGTGGACAGAGAGAGGAACTGGCAGCAGCAGGTGCAGCAAAACCCCCGCGGGGAGGTCTGGCCTTTCACGGTGGCGACGGGGAGACAAACTGTCACTTGTCCCCTCGACAAAAGCTCGGTCGTGGGGCTGACAGAACCTGCAGTCGGCCGGGCCGTGTGCAGCTGCGCGGCTGGTCGCGCCTTGGCCGCCTCGTCTCCTGTGCCAGTCGGCTGACGCCGAGATTCCCGCCAAATTGCCAAGCATTCGTGAGCTCGCTTGAAGCCGAAAAATGCCTGAATGCACCCGCAGAACATCACAGGCGTACAGATTGGACGGGGGGGGGATGGCGACACATTCCTAAGGCATCTGGGAGGGCAATTTTGGGGAGTTGAGGGTGGCCGCCGTCGAATAGCCTCGTCCACTTCTGCCGAGGGGGGGCCTAAGGCAAGCGGCCCTGCAAATCATTCCGTAAATCGCCTTCTCTGGACGATTTCTTGCCTCGACCGCCGATGAGGAGAGGTGGTACAAGGCGGCCGGCACCCTTGCCGAGATTTTCCACGGGCATAAAACGGGGAGCAGAGCACTGCGTCACTGAATGGCGGCAGAAGCCGGAGGACGAGGAGGAAGAGGGAAATCTAGCGTCCGGCGTCATGGTGACGTGGCAGGCAAACAACGAAAGGAGCTGCCTTCACCTCTCATACTGCGCTGTCGACGAATAACCTCGTTTAAGCGTTTTTTACCGCGTCCTGAATACCAGCGAAGGAGCCGCCGTTGGGCGCATCGACGGGCTGCACCATCGCTACTGCTCGGAAGGTACCACCGGCGCTGGGACCCTCTCTCGACGCAGGCCGGCACCGACGGGCCCTTTTTGCCGCAGAAACTCCTCGCGTGTCAGCCCCCCCCCCAACGCCCCCCCCCAGCAGGCGGATGCACCAGAGTTTAACCTGTGAGCTGAATTATTTGCCGCCGATGCACACGCGAGGCGTCGTGCCCGACGCACGAAGATGGCATCTCGTAGGGGCCGGTGGCCACTTAATGCGTCCCCGTAGCACCACCCCGAGCCCCTCTTTAGGCAAAGAAAAAGCCCACCGACATGAGCAGTGGGACCTGAGGCGTGAGCCCGGACTGCTCTCTAAGAGGCGCGCTGGGGGGGGGCGAACAGCCCACTTGGTAGCCAGATCCCACGTCTACGAGCAGCACCCTTGTGTTTGAGCAGACGCTGACATGGTTGAGTGCTGTCTCGGTCCCCGTCTGCTTCCTGCCGCCCCCGCCTCGGCGCGTCGCTCATTCCACGCAAATGCGCGATCCCCTATGCGTCCAGACGCCGTTCAGTTGCGAGAGGCTCCTATTACGCCACTTCGTTTGCTGCCCGCGAGCCTCCCAGGGCCCGCAGAATAGACTGGCCACCACGACGGAAGGGTCCAGTGGCGACACTGAGTGGCGAGTGGGCCCTTCGAGGGCCTGTCCACCCCCGCAGCCGGGGGACACCGGGTCCGTCGGAGGCGTGCGGCGCTGTGATCTCCCAGACCGGCCACCAAGCCACCTCGCTGCACGGACCCGGCCCGGTTGTCAAGGGGAGGGCACGCGCGCCAACCTGGTGGAAGACGACTTCCCCTGTTGCCTTGGGCGCCGAGACCTCGACTCGCTGCCGGCGCTAGGGGCAACACCTTCAGTCTGGACTGTACCGGCGGAGGCGCTCTGATTCCGTGGTGGGTGACAAACCTGTTCGTCGGAAGGCCGAAATACCACCTTCGCGTGTACTCCACGCCTTGTCAACTCCTCCTCCGACGCCACGTTGTTGGCTTCCCCTCCTCAGACGATCGCATCGCTCGGACAGGATGGATTGCCACAGCCACGGCCTCCACCGACTGCATCAGTCGGCCGCTTCTCCAGCCAAACGAGTGCAGAGAGATCGACGTCTCGGGCGGCCAAAGACGGAGTGACCGGTGCTCCTTTCGGGGACGGGTGAGCCGCTTTTCCACCCGGCCGACCTCCTACTGCACTAAGCCCGATTTCCGTTTCGACTGTGCAGAATTTGGCAAATGGACGACTGTGTTTGCTACGCCAAAAGCCCAGTAGATGCGAAATAGGTGGCAAAAATGTCACGCCAAATTCAAATTACTTTTTGGCACCTTTGCGCGTGTGATTTGAGACGGCGGGGGCGGTTAATTTCGCGTGGAATTAAAATCCACCGTGGGGGCTTTTTAACAAGACGGTAAAAACCGGAGCGAGGGATTCAGCCATAAATCATGCTCGAGGACGCGCGGCTAAGGCCCGGCCGCCGTGCGGCCCCGACTCCGGAGAGGCGGTCTCCCGGCGGCGCCGAGACTCCCTCGTCGTCGGCAAAGTGTCTTGGCCACTTGTGCGTCCAGTTAGGGCTGAACTTCGCGGGCGCGAGGACGCTGCTCGCGGCCTGAGCCGCCACTCCGGCCATGTGGATGGCCGACGAAAGCTCAGAGGTCTACCGGGAGATGGCGGTGTCGGGCCGGCTTCTTGGCTGCGCGGAAGCGAAGGCCTCGTTGCCCGAGGAGAAGGCCACAAGAGGCGCAACCAGCCGTTGTAAGAAGGCACGCAGTCGAGAAAAAACTCTGTTCGTTGCGTTGTGTTGCGTTGCGTTGCATTGCGCCAGCGTCGTCGCCACCAGGGCAGTGGGCGACAAGTGACAACTACAGCGCACGTGTGTTTCATACTTGCAACGTGGTGCCAACAACTCTTAACGTCATTTTTTCCTCCTGTTGACAATAATTTCGCTTTTAATGAAAGGCCTCGTCTTCCTGCGAAGTCCGCAGTCGCCCCGACGGGTGCGGATGTTCGCTAAACGCGATGGCAGCACCGTGAGAGGGCGAAAGCTGTCACCGGCCAAAAAACCCGTCCTCTCGGCCGGATGTGACGCCTTCGATGGCCCTGAATGCGCGTGCGCGCCACTTCTGACATTTGCCACCTTTGAAAGACGAGGACGAGTGGAATAAAGTGTCACTTGGCATTTAAGAGGCCCCAGCTCGTTTCGACACCAGAGAACGTCACCCGAGTTGCCTCGCAGTCGTCACGAAGTGACTCCCGTGAAGGGTTTCGCGGGGAACGGGCAGCGCCGAGGCGACTGGGTTACTTCCATCGCGCACCAGCTCTTAACACACACAAGCCAAAGGATGCGGAGTGGATTCGCATAAACTTTGTCCCTTCCGCCTGGGAGCTTGAGGGACTCAGCCGGCCGCCAGGGCAAAGATCGTGGCTGTCATCCAATTGCGCCAATAAACTGTGCCTTCAGTTGTGGCTCAGGGCGTTCGCGGCGCCTTTTGCCCCTTCTGTGGTCACTGCGTCTGCTGCAGGCACCATCTTCCGGGGGGTTGCAGGAGGAGGGAGGAACCGCCGTGTTGGGGGGCGGGGGCGCCTTATTTTGCCGCCTGCGTCGATGATCTGCTGCCTCTTCCCTCGACGGACTCCGAAAATCAACTATTGATACGAGGCGGACGACTTGTATCTCCATCGTGGCGCCAACGGTCTCCCGAGTATTGGCCGTTGGCGTAAATTTGTGCGTGGCCGCAAGCCTTTCCTGCGTCACATCGTCGGCTCCCTGACCGCTCGTCCGCCATCGGCCCATGTTGGCTGTCCGACGCAGGACAGCGTTGGTGCGACGTGGACCCAGTGGTCCCGTTTGAACAATCTGGCCACCCCTGCCTTCCCTTGCTGACTCCGTCGCAGCTGCAGAGACGGCGAGTAGGGTGAGATTAGGCCTGCTCTTTCCCAACTGGACGCAGCGACAGAAAAACGAAAAGAAGAAGACGAAGAAGAGGAGGGCGGGGGAGGGGGGAAGCCAACGGACATTTTCAAAGGGTGTTTTTATATTTCGTCAAGGCGTTGGAGGGGCGGGCAAAAAGAGAGGAGCAATTAACGTTGTCTCAGGCGCCCCACCCGTCCACCTCCCCGCCCAATTAATCACGGTGGCATTTATTAGAGCGTGCGAGAATAGCTGAAGTTGCTGACTAAAATTAAAAGTCCCTTAAAAGCACCCACTTGACGGCGAAGCGGCACAAAAACGAGGAGCGCCATCGCCTGCACCCCGCAGGTTGCCGTGGGCGGTAAATGTCCCGGTGGAATGAAGACATCATCATCTGGGTATGGAGAGAGCCGCGGAACACTCGAAACAAATGGCAAAATGAACCTTTAATGCGATGAATGTAACGCAACGTCGATGTCAAATCAGACTTTAATGCGTGTTCAGTGCGAGCGCCCAAGTACATCGTGGCTGCCGCCGCTGCGCCACCGCCGTCGACGGCCCGCAACCGGCCACCGCCCAGACCGGGAGGTTGGCGCCGAGGCGGTGTGGCCAGCCGAGAGACACTCGGGTCGTGCTCCCTCGGGACTGTAGTTGTCCGCCCCCATCAGCCGCCGCCTGCAGGTGTATCTGCTGCTGCTGCTGCTGCTGCTGCTGCTGCTGCTGCTGCTGCTGCTGCTGCTTGCTGCTGCTTTGGACACGGCGGTGATGTCGACCGCTCGGAGCCGTGCGGCCAATTTGCCGTCTCCACTCCCTAATGAGGACGGAAACTGAAAGACCGCAGATTCCGCTAGCCGCGAGAATAGCGGAGCTCGCGACACCAGGCGGCCGAAGTGACTTCTTGATGCCTCTTGATGCTTCTTGACGGGGCGAATGCAGCCTCCGCCTCTTCCTCTCCTCTGCTCACGCACGTGATGGCGCAGTCCAGCGAGGAGGCGATGGGACGACGAGGGGAGGCATAAACCATCGCCGAGTTCTCTTTCAAACGCATGGTCCATCCTTTGTTTGTGGGAAAAGAGTGCACACCGCTTTCCTCTTTTTTGTCCTTTGACCCCCAAACGACGGATTATAACGCTGGGCGGAGTGTCTCTAATTAGAGGGGATGATCGCGTCGATTCTGCCTACAGTGATGGCATACAATAAATCCTCATATGAGTGTCCATAAAACCTGGGGGGACTCGCAGCGCATTCGGCTTAATCAACAGGCGGAGTGGATGCCTCGCGTCCTGCATTCCACGGGGCCAGCGGCCATCGCCGACTCGCGCGGGAGACTGGCCGGAGCCGAGAGACTCGGCGACCCTCGCGCGGGGCAGGACGAGGTGGTCCGGGCCGGTCTCAGGTGACCCTCCATCGGGCGCGATTCACGTTGGCAGCGAGACTCGAGCATCGCCGCCCTCCACCAAAGTTGCTTTTTGCCCAGGTTCTCTGCGCCGACGTATTGGTGCCACACCTACTCCTCGTCCAACATCCGAGTTGCCCACGCGAGAGAGGCCTGACCATGGCCAACTGCGGGCGAAGTTATGCTGATGGGCAAAAGCTACTTCTACCTTATGTCCCCCTATCCCATACGAGCTATTTTGGCCACCCGGAGGCTGTGCAGTCAGGCGGAGGTTCCTCCCACAGGCGTCAAATGCGTTGAGGCGGCAGCCGGCCTTGGTGTCGTGGGCAGACGGGTTGCCTGGCAAACGGCATCTGCGCTGGGCACTGAGCCCCGTGCACCCGACCAGCGTTTCGGAGGCGGTATTTGCTCACAGAGGTCGGCGACAAAGCGTAAGCGCTTCATTTCCCTCGCACTGCCGGACCCGCGACCTACTGCTTCGCCGTCTCTGGCGCAGTCGTCCCTTCGGCTGACGAAATGGCCTCCTGAGGCGAAGAGGAATTCTGGCTGGGTGACGCCTTCGTGAGGGCCGCTTGGCGCGCAGGGCACGCAAACCGGACGCCCATTGCTGACCGCCGTCCGGCGTCGAGTTTCGACCCACTTCCGGCGGTGTCTTCAACCGGAGGTGCGAGATCGGCCAATTTTCCCCTTTTCCCTTCGTCCCGAGCAGTGGGAGAGTCTGTTTTTCCCGAGAATTTCTAGTGAATGGAGGTGCTGGTGCAGACGATTTTTCCTGGCAATTAGCCGGGCTCCGGGGGGCTGCTGGGGCGTGAAACACCTAACAAAAAGAGTGCTCTTCTCCCCCCCCCCTTGTGAAGCAGAAACTTCCTTTCCCCTTGGAAACCCTACATCCTAATGGACTCCCTCTTCATTAAAAAAAGCCCAAGCAGCAACACTGCGGCGATGTCTTCCTTACGAAGGAAATGGCCGGGTTTTTCCCACATTCTTGTTGAGAACCAATGGAATTCTACTTTCAATGTTTAGTTCTGTCAGGAGTATTCAGCTTTTCCTCTCGGAGATTGCTCCCTTCTCTCCGCACCCTAATTTTTTCTCGGCTCATCCACCTCCCTTCCCAGCGACTTCACATCAGACCGGAGTTTGGACTGAAGGTCCGCAGACCGTGGACAACTTCACCTCCTCGGCCCGGAATTGAATCTTCCCGGTGTTTCTCAGCCCCAAGCCCAGGGCAACAACCATCGTATTGTCCGTTGGAAGCACCTTTCCGCCCCATCGGTGCAAGCACAGCTCCCCGGCCATGTGCCGCGTTCACTGAGGTGCCTCCTGTTGTAAGGAGCGCAGTAAATACCGGAGGGCCACCCCGACCCATTCTGGAGGGCCGAGGCCACTTCTGCTGCCGTCTTGCGGCGCGACAACTTACAGACACCAATGCCACTGCAGTCCATCTGACCAACGCAGCCACGAACCCCACCCGCCCGCCCCACGCTCGGTCGGCCGGTTCGTCGACTTCGACTGCGCCGCGTGGCCTCGTCCCGGAGGGGGAGGCGACGGGGACAAGAAGTCCTTCTCTGCCTCTCCTGCGGCGACTGGTGCACTGACCCTCGCATCAGCCGCCTCCCTCATGGCCTTTGTGGGCAGGTTGTGCAACCACGTGTCCCGTTAAGGTGAAATTCTCCGCACTCGCCTACGGCTGCCCGGTCGGGCCGTCCGCAAATGGTTGCTTTCGCGGGAGGGAGGGCCTCAAGGCAGAGCCGTGCACCCGACGGCCGGCGAGGATTGCCCTTTCACCGATGATTCCATCCGAGATGGTCTAAACCCGCGCTGGAAAACCTAAACTGGGTGGGGCAGCAAAATTCTCTCCCCTATCGCGCCATCGAGTGTGGAATTTTGCGACGTGGCGAAGGACTCCGTTCACAGGAGACTTCCCCCGCCCACGGGATGCACCCCGAAGGCCATGGAGAGTGCCATTTGTGTCGAGAATCGGTGGACCCGGTCTCGCGGGCCATAGACGCCGCTTCGTCGTCTTTTTTCTCGTCTGCTTGGCGTGACTGTCTTAATTTGGAGTGTCCTACGAGGATCCCTGGTTTCACTCACCGTCGGGCGAATGAAGTAGGCAAACGCGAGATGCCCTCACCCGCTGTTGGACCGCATTTCACATGCCTTCGAAATGCCCCGACTCGTTGCACCGCGTAAGGCGCCTCAGTGGGTCGGTTATTCTCGGCCGAGGAAAGCCACGCCCACCACGCCGAAGGGACTCCCTTGGGCGAAGTGGAGAGGTGCAAGCCAACGCCCCGACCGCGCCTCCTCTGCCCACGTCGAGCCTCTCCTCCCTCTGAGCCACGCTGGGGTTTCGCTGGGGCGCACGGAGGGGGGGGGGTTGTGGGGCCTTCACCCCGCGGCAGCCTGCAGGTGTGACGTGGCGGACGTCATTGTAGTTTCGCAGCTCCGCCCACGTCTAACCGCAGACTTGCAGACGTGTGGTCCGTGGAGGCCTGAGGCCCCCGTCAGTCCCGGCTAGAATTCACTTCCTAGTCCCTTCTCCGACCCCAACTTGCAGAAAGATTAATGGCTCGGGAGGAGTCACTTCCCCTTTCACCATCTACAATTATTACTGTCGAGATGGCGATTTTTCGGCCCTTCATGGGCATTAAATCTCCTATTCTTTTCCTTCAAAATTTGGTTACAACGAGGCATCCGAGAAACGCCTAGGTCGTTCGAGGCCGGCGCGTGCTGGGTGCAGGCACGCCGGTCAGCGCGGGGCTGGGGCTGGGGAGGGACGCGGCGGGAGCAGCGGATCGGCGCCTCTGCCCGGGGGCCTCTGGCCACGCAGGTCTGCGTGCCGATGAGTCACAACGGACAGACGGGAGCCTGTTGGAACCCGTCGCGTGGGGCGCCGCCATGGCCGCTTTTTATTCACAACACCACCAGTGTAGACGGATGGAGGCGAGGATGTGGCTAGCCGGTTGCGAGTGAAACGACTCGATTAACACGAGCACATGTGCCTCTTCACTGGGCCGTTGCTTAACGACCGAAGGGGCCTAAAAAGTACTCTACAAAGGCTTTATGCGGTGACCCCATCAAGTGCCCCTATTTGAAAGCCCCTCTGAAAAAGTCACTTTCCGGTCGCGCAGACCCACGACGACCACTGCGACATGGCATCGCCCGCGAGGCAGCCTCTGTTTAAAGAAATTGCCGTGGACATCCAGTTGGGTGATCGACACCACCAGTTTTCGCGAAGCTGTCGCTAACCAAGAACGTCGTAGCAGCATCAAGTCGAGAGTGGGGGTGAAACACGAAGGAAAACTGTCTATAGAATTAGCGACCGGGAGGGCCACGACCCGGAGCCCCGCCCCCTCCCCCCTCCTCGCCACCGAATATCCACCCGCCAACGAGACGCAGTCGTCCCGAAGGCCGCAACACCCGTGACGTGTAACGCCCAAGGGACGAGGGCCACTGCGGTGGAGGAGCACGTCGTGCCACCTCGGCCAGTGACATCTCAACTCCTCCTCCCACGGGCAGGCTGTAAAACTATTTATAGACTTGTTATGCTACAACGTGCCACCCCGTGCTAAAGTTATTTTAGGCTCCGAAGCCGACATTTCTGAGCCTACGCTTCAACCACTCCTGAAACGGAAGCTGCGGCAATCGAATGCCTTCGTATCGCATCGAAAATACCCTATTTTTACTGGGGCTGATGCGCTCGATTGAGTTTTACTCGTGCTTTACGAGGTTATGCGTTCATTGTGGACGGAATCATTCGGACAGGAGGCCCAGGCGCCAGTCCCCAGCTTTAAATCGGGGCTCACCTTTCCCACCTTACTCTGCCCCGGGCCGCCAGGCGACGACATAGCCAGCGCCGGTCACAACCCTTTCGTCGACCGGCCAGACAAAGCACGCAGGGAGGCAGCCGCCACCGTGGGGACGTGGGACAGCGAGGCGCCCACGCCGTTACCCAGACGCAGGCGGCCCGGTGGCAACACGACACCACCGCGGCGCCGATGCACCGTCAACATGCCCACTCGGGTGGCACGTCACCGAGTCGTCATCCGCGGGCGAGCGGTGGAGACCACAGACGCGGGCGACCGACCTCGTCTGGGGGGTCGTGGATATGCACAGAAGCACGCCGCCTTCCAACATAAGCGCGGGTTAAACTCTGACCCTCGTCGAAAGCCGAGGTGGAGACAATGGTAACGCCAAGCCGACCCCTTTGCGAGTGGTGAGTTTTGAATCAACTGGCTCAAAGTTAAGACACGATGTAAGGTTCCTCGCGCATGGCGCACGACAGCACCGCGGCACCGAGAGGACGCTGCGCCTCCGCTGCCCCTCATTTGAATAAATTTATAACGGATCCACGAACCCTGCGGCTGAAGCCCCCACGTGAGCTATTCCCGCCATCTACCACCGAAGGCGAGGTCCTCTCAGTCCTCTCCACTGAGGCACGAAAACTTCTACACAGGTGCCTTGCAGATCCCCTTATCCGCACGAATTCGTAGAGCGAGGGTCAAAACCCGATGATGGTGCCCCCGTCAGGCATAAGCTGGAGCGTTTGTCGTCATCCCCGACAGCGGACAGTAAAAAACCGGCGTCCTGCCCGTCGGTTAAATCAGGCTTCAATAAGGTCTGCAACCCTTACAGACCGAGAACATGAAAACAGCATCTCTCCTCGTTCTCCACGTGGACCACATCGTGCTACTAAGCGTGAAGAAAAGACACCCTCTCGAGGTAGTCATTCTTATTTGGAAGGCAAAAAACTGCACGTCAAATTCCCCTTCCCTTTAATCCTGCCGGAGGCAGTGCAGCGTCACCCACAAGCATGGTGGTCTTCCCTCCGACAAAGTGGAAAACATGTCTCACTGCCGTACTCCCGCTACTCGGGATCAAATGGAGCCTCAGCAAAAACGTCCATTCCCAAACATCCCGGGAGAGGATGACCCGACTGTCGGCACTTGGGCCGTCTGGCATCGTGTAGAATCCCCTCAACTCTCCAGGGTCTTTTATCGGCGAACTAAACCACGGACAGCTCTCGGACGTATCTTGGTCGGTGCTGCGCAAGCCGCCTCTTTGCCTTCGTCTGCCATATTTATTCAAAGAGATGAGGTGGTTTTCATGGTCACCAGACCTCGGCAAAATAGAGACAAAAGGAAGAGGAGGAGTAGCTGGAGGAGTAGGGGATGGCAGAAATGGGAGAGATGTGATTGTATCTTTTTTTTCTTCATAAACTCTCATGTGGGTGGCAGTGTGGCGGGCAGCGGTGAGTGTGCGTGTGTGCATGAGATGATAGTAATGTTTGTAGCGGACACAGAATGGTCTACGGGAGGAGAGGCGGGGCGGATGAGCGGTTGTAAAACACCCACGGGGATGCACACACACACACACACACACACACTCACGCGTACAGAGGAGGGTCGCCATGGCAGCGTCGAAAAATATACACACAGTTGTACACACGCACACACACACACGCGCAAACGCTCTCTCAGCAGCATAACAGGGGATTTCGTGGCGGCATCAGCGATAGCAGTGAACAAGGAACGCGGCGTGAGGATTGGCGCGTGATGTGAGGTAGAGCCCAGCAGTGGGGAGACGGAGAGACTGGGGGAAAGAGAGATCGGGAATGGATGCGAAACAGCAGCGGCCCGCCCCCCTCCCACCCGCCACCCACCCACCCAGCCACCTTACATGCACACCGAGTAGATGGAGAGTCGACCCGAGCTTGTGCCGTCATTGGCAGCGGAGTGGTGGTGGCTGTGGTTGTGGTTGTGGTGATTGAGTTGAGGGTTTGGGGGCAGGGGGAGAGTGGGCACGGGAGGTAGAGGCGTGCCCGAGGAGGACTTCAAACCTGTCGCGAGGTTTGCTGCACCGGCCAGCAAAGCACCGCCGCCTGTCGACGCCGATGTGGAGACTACTAGAGGCGTCTCTGAAGGATAAGCGGTCTATAAAAGATAGTTGCGTCCACGGTAACTCCCGGAAAATTTAGGGGTTAAGGGAAAATTACGGGCAAGCGAAACAAAAGGCGATAATCGAGGAGCACGCAGTCTGCAACTGCAAACCTCCGATCTCTCGAGGGTCCACAAAGTAAACGGTGAATTACCCACCCTCCTCAGTTAATTAAACGCGGATCACAAATCAGGGAAGGGTTTTGGAGACAATTCAACATAATCGGCGTTAATGAATGCACGTACCCATGAATGAGACTAAAGGCGCGTCTAAACTCCAACTAGGTCGTACGATGAAAGGGGTAAAGGAAATTCAATTAAAAGTCATACTCGTAAAAGCGGGCTCAAAAGTCGCCTCATCACGTAAAATGCAGCGATGCCGGAGAAAGCCACCCCGGAGTGGGGTGAGATGCCTAAAGGGATTATCCTCCAATTTGTGGAAAAAACCACTCTAAGGCAGATCTGACAATTTAATTAATATCTTATATGGATAAAACGAAGATGCTTCTAGGTGGGGCGGGCATTAAAATGCCTTATCGCTGAATGCTGACGTGAAATCTGGCCTGGACTGAGAGGGAAGTTTATAGGTTGAAAGACTCCCATGTTCGGGGAAAGCGAAGTTAAAAGCTTCGTCCCCCCTAATACCGCGTTTTACAAGAAACATTAATTTCCACAAATCGCAAATTTCTCGCACAGTCGAGTGAGCTAAGGTTAAATCAAACCGGGACTAACAAAATGCGAGTATTGTGGAAAGAGGCTGGAGCGCTTTAGCTCAACTCACTGTAGGAGGAACGCTCGAGTGTAGGAGTCCTTGTGAGAGGAAGGGCGAGGGCTGGACGAGCCCGCCCAATTGTTGTGAGTCTCCAAAACCCGCAGCCGCAGCTGCAGCCGCTGCTGCTACCGCATTCTGGAAGAGATGAGCCTGTTGAGCAGGCACGAGGATGGGTTGGTAGAGATGATAGGAGGATGTGTTACCGCCTCCGCCACTCCCGGCGGTGGCGGAGGTCTGAGTCCCGCTCTGATCGGAAAAGTGAGCTGCGGCGGTCAGGAAGGGTGAAGGGTATTGTGGTCCCCCGCCGTTAGCACCAATGAGCGACGAGGAACCCTTTTTCATTGTCGACAAGCCGTTGTTGGAGGCTGTTGAGGAGCTGAACAACGAGGTGCTGGCATACTCGGTGCCCAGGACGTCGCTGCCAGCCAGATTAGGAAAGGGCTGTGCCGCGAAGGGCTGGAGCATGGTACGAGCACCGGAGAAAGCGCTGCCTGAAGATTTTCCGCCATTGTAGCTGCTCTTGAACTGCCATTCCGCTATCGGCACGGCTCTGCGCCGAGTCGTGGAGACCTCCCACTCCCTCTTTGCGCTGTGACGACGCATTAACACCACGTTGCCTCCGATGCTTCGGCCTTTTGCGCCGTCCGTTTGTACTGGTGACACCGGGCCTTAGAAGGGCAGACGTCTCGCATCTTTCGGCGTCCCCCACCGCCCCCGCCGCTATCGGATCCTCTGCTGCACCGCCAATCGCGCCACCACCGGCGGTCGAAACAGAGGTGTGCTGAGCCCCCTCGCTAGCCGAGGAGGCACCCACACTGCTTCTTTCAGTAGAGGTAATTGGTTGCATTCCTCTCCCTCGCGTTTTTCCCTTCTCCCTCATGCCCATATCTTCGTCATCCTCCTCCCTATCATCCGCTTCAGTATCCGCCGCCTCGTCGCCAGAGGAGGCGGAGGGAGTGGCGAGCGGTGCAGAACAGTCGTCGTGTCGCCGGAGAGCTGTATGGCTACCCAGCACTGGGCAGAGGGCGGGAGGAGTGGTGTACAGACTGCCACTGTCAGTGGTTGTGTCACCGCCTGTGGCGGGGTGGATCATCCCGATGGGCGGGTAAAATTGTTGTTGCTGTTGCAGAGCCAAATGCTGCATGGCTGCCAGGTCGCCTCCGGCCAGAGACGCAAAGTTGTGTCCTTTGTGGGAAAAAAGGAACGAAACAAGTCGAAATAAGAAGTTATAATAACGTGATGACGATTAGCAAGCGGAAAAAATTCACGAGGGTCAGAGTTAAAACATGAAAATATTGTTGAGGAATAACAGAGTGTCAATTGTTGTCAAGGTCCCTCAGACCTCTACGCCCCTCGGCGGAGGTTTATGGGACAAATGGTCTCCCAAACACCTCAGTTAAGCTCAAAGCGAAGTTAAAGCAAAAATAAACCTTAAATTAAACTTGCGTTCGGGCGCGGAAGCACAAATGAACTGAACAAGCCGAGCACATGTTGCAGAACATACACGGGTAGTGAATATAGGAACTGGCATCAACTACTCTTTATTGGAACAGTCATTGCACGAGTGGAAATGGTGTGTCAAAGCGTGTCCTATAAGGTGGATTAAATTATTGGAGCTGTCTGATGAAAATATAGCAACGCACCATCACCACTATAAAAATAAATGGCAACATAAACGCGTGATTCAATGAGTGCAACACCGCGGGTCAGAATATCGCGATAATAGTTGGTGGGCGGGGGCAGCCAACACAGTGCAGGGCTACGATCCTCCTCTGTCCCCCAATCTAACAAAAACAGGACAAGGTTGTATTTTGCTCAAGTATTTGACCTTCTCTTCTCTTAGGGGCGAGAGAACGGGTCAGAAGTTGGGTTTTACAACCTTCCAACGGCGAGCTTGGCCTCGGGGTGCGCCGGCGGTGGCGGTGCTATCTGACTCACACAATGGCGGGGGAGAGGGGGGGGGGGCCAAGGGACAATATGGGCATAGACATACACGGCCACTCACTCACTCACTCACTCACTCATACACCCACACATCCGCCTCTTCAAAGAGGCGAATTACTCATGGTGGAACAGCAGCATCGGCAGCACCACGAACATTAACCGCACTTAACTGGTCGACCGTGGCGCATGCATAAGCTGCACTTCCAGGGGCAAGCGAAGGGAGACCGGAGGAGATGGGAAATCCCGGTTTTTGGACTCTCCCAGAGAGATCAAATCACAGAGCTTGGAGATGGCGTGTTGCCTCATTAGTCAGGCATAAGATATCTGTTGCATTCCCCTTTTGTCTTTTGTCTTCCCTAACTCCCCAGTACTTCCGTCTGTCACCCTTATCTCTTCCACCATTACAATGACCCAGATAGAGCCCGAAGAGGGGGTCGGCATCTGGACCTATGACTTCAAAGCACTCAATTCCTCTTTGCCCTCGAGGAAACCGCAGAAGTGGTCTAGTAACAACTCGTTGCCTCGGAAAACGCAGACATAGTCCACAAAAATGGGGTATCAGAGCCAAGTTTCTGCCAAATATGAAAGCAACCACATAACTCTATTTCACCTATTACGCTTAACCTTCCAGGCCTCGGCTTTCTTCTTCCCCGATTGTTTGTTGCGGCATAACTTATGGTGGGGAGGAGGTGGACACGGTGCGTAAAAAACGGTGGGTAAAACTGTGGAAAGAGCACTAGTTTTATCCTCTAGGACAGGATCCGAGGAACAGAATGCCAAGAGGTCAAGACGGAATCAAACAGGGGAAAATAGGCCAGGTATGGGCTGAAAGGCATGCAAACACCCACCTGGTGACGGCAGGCCGGCAGGACAGCCATCTGGCGGAGAGAACATGGCCGGGGAGGAGAGCACTTGGAGAGGAGGTCCGCCGGCAGCATACATCGCGCCTGTGCTACAAAGGAAAATTAAACCAGTAGGTTCAGTTAGTGGGGCTCAAGGTGTCCCGAGGTGAATTGAAATCAGTCCCCCGAGTTCAGAATTTGAGTCGCCTCTTGAGATCCGCGGCCGGATCTGGACTGAAACTCGTTTGAAGGAAGTGGTGCCCGGTTAAGCGAATTTACTGTGCATTTTATGAGGCGAAATGCATTTTCCACGTGGTCTCTCCACCCCGTCGGGAAGCCAGATATGGCATGGAGACTCGATTATGGTGTTAATAACAGTGAACGCGACTAGAAACGCATAAAAAGGCAAAATAACTTGGGTATTTTGCATTGAATTACATAATTTCTCGATGAAATTCATGCACACACGACACCAAAAATGCCTATGTCAACCATGACGAGATTAGAGAGGGGAAGCTAAACGTCCGACCTGTGGGCATCCTAACTAGCTCTACCAAAGGGGTCAAACGTACACCGTTCCTAACAGTACATTTAAGTTTCAACGGACACGCGATGTAGAGGAGACTTTGACACATTGCCCCAAAGCTCTATTTCCCACTGAAAAGGGGAGGCAGCATCAGAGATACAGTCAGCGAAGTCGTATCAAAGGGAAAAGACTGCGTGAGAATTCAAAACATGCCTCTAAGATGCCACACTTATTCATTTGAAGTAGCGGGAGAAATGCACTTAAAATAGGAACAATCCAAGTGTATCTGTTGCTGAAAGAGGTACAAGAATTGTGCTAGAATGTCCTCAGAGAAAAAAAAGGATTCACTGAGAAATCAAGTAGCCGGTGAAGTATAATTTCAGCACTTCACCAGGGGGAAGTGGAAAAGCCCACCTCAGAGAAGAAAAGTGGTGGAAAAACATCCAGTCAACTGCTCCCTCCTGCAGCGACTGCTTTGGCTACAAGTAAACATTGCGACGGAACGGTTAAATGTTACCCTAGACGTACGATGAGCGGGTGGAAATGCATCAACAACACCGGTTCCGATCCCCTGATGGACAAAGATAAGTGTGACCAGCCCCACGAGCAAAAAATAAGCCCGTTGATTGAAGTAGAAGTGGCAATAAATCTGCCGCTCAAGACTAGGTCAAACAGGCCCACTCGCTGCCTAAGTGGTTGTCCAGAAGCTCACCCTGGACTCTAAAACTTTTGAGGCGATAGAAATTCCTCTAGCACCAGCAGCTCTCGACAGCCTCACGAAATATGCTATAGTAAAAAGACAGTCAAAAAATGAATGCTTTCGCTCACAAACTAAACAAAACTAATCCGTATCGAAAATAGGAACCGGAACTGATACATCGCGGTTTTTGTGATTTCTTAAAATCCATTATCAAAATGAATTTCTTGACGGTGGGTTTTGTAATCACTTATTAGCATAAAAAGGGGAAGTGGTTGCATGTCGTCGAGAACGCTCCACATTGCCTGATTTCCTAATGATTTAACAGCCACCTTGGCCAACAACAATAACCACACAACGGTCTCATAATGGCAAAGAAATGTCCAAGTGACTATCCAATCGAAAAACAGGTTTTAGTCGAGAAAGCAATGTCTTAACACTTGTTGATCATGAAAGTGTCAACCCACCCAGTGCTGTGCGCGGGACTGAAGAGATAGGCAGCGGGGGCAGCGGAACAGGTCCCAGAGGAGGTGAGGTTATTGCACACGGATACGCCGGCGGCGGGTGTTTGAAAGGACGATGCGAGTACCGCCGAGGTTGCCCCGTCCTGCTGCGAGGCCAACGGGGGCAGTGACGGTGGCGGCGAAGCCATCTGCGAGGAGGGTGCCGAGGCGACCTTCTTCAGAGACTGGTGGCGCTGCCTGGAGTGCTGCATGCGGATGCAGAGGGAGAAGACGAGGACCACGCAGAATACGGAAAGTAGGAGGGAGACCACGATGACGATCACGAAGGTTACACCCCGACTATTCGCCCGCAGCTGATCTTTGGCCAAACCCTGTCGATGTGTCACTGTGGCCGATGACATTGAGCCAGGCACTCCGTCGGCGTCGCCGACTCCGTCCTCATGAAAAGCTGAATGAATGGAATGGGCCAAAGAAACTGGTATCATGCACAGTCTGCATCTCAACAAATTACGAACAGCCAGATGCGGTTGCGTTTGATCTCGTATGAAGTTCTACAATTTGGGTGAGGTGATCCTCCTGAGTCCTCCCCTCTCCCTCCACATACCGATTACACGCGAGTTATCGGTGTGTAACACGCCCCGGTCTAAGAGTTCATTTGATGACAATTCCCGCAGGTTGACAGCGGACGAATGTAATTCAAATGCAAAGGTAAACGTCGATTTATTCATTGTCACTTTCACACGGGGAATGTAATACACGGAAAAAAAATTTATTCCGGAGAAATTCATCGCTTCCGGAGTTGGTGACGTTGACGAAAGGCAGACAAATCCATGCGAACTTGGTATAATCTCTTTGGCGATTTGATAGAGGCACCGACTTTACCGAGTCTGCCAGAATGAACCATAAGAATGGCTTCCGCGGTTCCCGCTTTCCGTATAGGCAAAACTTCAACCTTCCTCATGGACATATCGCGAAAAACAGAGGCCTTAGTGCATCACTTAACAACACATTCGAGTGGACAATCGAAGTTCCTTTTGATCTTATGGGGTCAGCCCACCCCAAAGCGTAAAATTAGGGTCATCTTCGTGCGTCCCCCCCCCCCTCATCTTTCCTGCACTGTTTTATTGCCAGTACCGACGAAAAAGTGCTAGTAGTGGGATCATTTAGGCGAGGTGACCAGAACCCTGGCCCCGGGAAATAACAAAAAAGGCCGATGTGAGTTGGGGCGCCGCGGACACGCGCCGGAGTGGCCCTACTTGGCATGGAGTCAGAGTCGTCGCATCGCACGACGCGGAGTTAGCGTGTGCGCGCGCCCAAAAACATGCAACGTCTCCCATCAAAAACGCAATCCACCAACGATGTGACTCAGTGCCTGAGGCAGCCACCGTTCTGCCTCGCCCGAGAAATACTGCTCCTTGCAAACAGGGGCGGCACGTTGCAAACCGAGCCGAGAGAACTCACTCGGTCCGCCTGAATCTATCAGTAAATGCCACGTAATTAGTCTATTAACTTGGTGTGATGCAATTTTGTGTTTAAGGCGAAGCAGATGATGCATTGCGCATTTTAAGGGGCCATCAATGGCCTCGTTGGATGCAAGGTTCGGACAGGACAGGGTGCAAGTGTCTGTTAGGAGGTGGAGTTCAGTAAACAAGGTCATGCCAAAATAAGCGTGCTGCAGGACATGGAATTCGTAACGAAGCGGCCACTGGAGACAAGGACAAAGAGCAATAAATCATGGCCATCGCTCCCACGCGGACAACATCAAATCACGTACATACGCAGCGGCCATCGGTTGAGACAACGGGAATTGTCGCGAGGTGAGGACAAAATTTAACGAGGATGGCGGTCGAAGCCGTCAGAGCAAAGACGAACACTACTTCCGACAATGAGATTTAGTTCAAACTGTTGCGTCCACAGAGACATCTCATTTCAATAACACGTCGCCTACTCGCTGTCCGAGGAAAACGTCAACCACGACCGCAAAATGATGAAGCAACGCTCACTCTATGATGGTAGTCACAACCGACCCGACCGAGATTGAGAGCGAAACAGAACGACGTGCTCAGTCAACAGCGTCAAATCCCTGTTTGGCGTGTCAAATCTTCACGAGTCCACTGGCACCAAGAGTCGGTGCGACCAGTCAGTATCAATCACACGCGTCAACCCCGGGTCATGACGTACGCGCACTGGTGGCGTCAAACGTGCAGAGGACATCTAGCTGCGTTACCGCGAGCCATAGCACTGAATGCCACGATGCGATCCGGTTACTGTCGAAAAACATCACAACCATCTAGAATTTGCTCTGGTAGGCATCTGATATGAGCATAGCATGGCCTGTGTAAAGTGGCAGATTCCAGGAACAAAACAGCTTTTACGGCGTGCAAATAACAAAACACTCAGTTTGGTCAGCTCGAAGCGTCAATAAATTGTTGACAGAACAAAAGCGCCGGTGATATCACGGCAGGGATACGTCCTAAAGTGAATCAGCTTTGACTGCAGCAACAGTTCGTAGAACAAAAACGGTCTGTTTATCTTTCAAGACTCCAAGACTCTGTCGCAGCTTTTTCCTCCTCCTAAAATGCAAAGGAACGGACAGTGGAGGCCAGTGAATGAGGCAGGCCTTTACAGCGACCGTCATGATCACAGTGGGCTTCCGTGTGACGCTGCTGTCGGCTCTGCGATGTAGCGATTTTAACAACTCCCGAAAGATAGTCTGGACAAAGAAGGGGGGAGGGGAGCTCTCGTTACGCATATCCCCCACGAGGGAGGAGAAACAAAAAGGAACTCCCCTCGGTGTAGCGAAATAGAGAGCAAGAAACAACATTAGTCGCTACTGAGATGCAGTGTATGAAAAGTGAACTCGCCCCCGGCATAACGGTCTAACATACCATTGGCATCAGCAGCGGCCGAAGCGGTCGTGGTTGTGAGGGTGAGCGGGGTGGTGGCACCTCCGAAGAGAAAGGGATTAAAGTCAGCATCCGCCACCAAATTGCCTGGAAACGGTACCTCCGATTCCCCACCATCTTCGCGTTGTGATGGCAACGCCATGACATGGGGCTCTGTGAGGAGAATATTTAAACGATTGGCACGACTAGTGAGAGGGAGGTAGTGAAGCGTTAATGATTACCTGAAATGAACTGGACCTCCGAAATTAACAACCAATCGTCGGAATGAAAGAGATCCATTGTAATGCCCCGAGCGATATGTCCCTGGAGGGGAATACTGACGATCACAGCACCATCCCAGTTGGGGTTTCGAAAGACAGCGGCAGAGCTAGAACTCCTTATGTTGGCAGCGCCTCTCCACGAGGCGTCGCTGCGCTGCTCCAGATCGACCGTGTTTGAGCCGAGCGAGATGGTGAGACGGCTGACTTCGGCGGTGGAGACGGCACCACCCCTTATAAACTCGATGGTGGTGTAGTTGAAGAGACCTACTCGAAGACGACTTGATTCGAAAGTGAAGATGAGGAGGCGTGTGAAGTTGCGAACTATACACACAGAAGACGTGTGCAAGTTAAAAAGTGATTTGGAATACGGCAAGGGAACTTGAAATTTCATCAGTTTACTCCCTAATAGACGCCGTCAAAGAACCCGCGAATACGTGTTAAAATAGAAAGACCAACCGGGGGGATATAAATGTGAAAAATACTGAGCAAAAGTAAAATTTTAGCAAACAGACTAATGTCAGCTTCTTTGTGGTTTTCAGCAACAAGGGTGCATTAGAAGGAATTAATGACGATAGCCTAGGTGCTTAATTTCCATGATATGTGGTTTATATACCCTATGAATATGGGACATTGTTGCCAATAAAATGGCCCTTTTATGGCAACAAATCCCGCAAACTGTGAACGCTAGAATAAATTTGTCTGCAATAGGATATTTATGAGCCTTATGCAATGTGAGGCCAATAAGTGTTTCGAATGTGCTCTCAAGAAAAGGTAGAATGGACTGCTTATAGTTGTCTGTCAGGAATTCCCAAATGCCATAAATCTGTTAATATAAAACGCCTTTGGAGATGACACCATCAATAAGAGTAGAAGGAATATTGCGAGGGAACATCAACACTCACGTTGGTCGAACTTGAAATTCAACCGAACGGGACTACTCCTACTTCTCTCCCATCCGATGAAATGGTGATTGATGGGGGACTCGTGGAAATCTTGAGTGACGTTACCAAGGAAGGCGACATTGTCGACAAGTTTACCAAGACCACCGGGTCGTCCGCGTACATCCAGTGCCTTATTCGCGTCGTTGGTCAGGTCCCGAAAATCCATATGCCGGTGCCGGTCAGCGCCGAGATGGCCACGGTTCCCCTCTGTCGCCGAATACTCAGTTATTCCGTCTGGGAGAAAAAACTTCTCTTTGAAAACCACCACAATGTCGATCGTGAAGTGATGAAGTTAGGTATCTCCTTTACACGGAGAAATGTGTCACGACCTGAATTTTCTACGCAAGCGCCTCAACAACAACTGGTGCTCCATTTACCATCAACTTTACCTGGGAAAGGACAGCCTTTAAGGGCGAAGCGTAGACAAACAGGATGCTGGGATTTGGCACTGTAAGGATATATGCGAATGCGTCGAGCAATCACCGTGGGGTCGAATGTGTGCCTTGCTGTGTTGCGCGGGTCGATGTTGCCTGGAATTACCTGCGAGAAGGTGAGTAGGAACAGACGAATCACGATGTGGTCCGCACCTTGAAAGTAACAAACAAGCGTTCCCCCGTCCTACTTCCTACTTCAAATACGACGAGGGAACATTGTTCTCCATCGACAACAAAGTGCTCAAAATTGCTTTAAGATCAAACGAGGAGCCTCACGCGAACAGTAAGGGCGAGTTCAAAAAAATACCTGGCATACACATCAGCTACGGCCTCCTCACTCCAATATTGGTCACATCGTCTCATCATCTGAGTACCTGTTCTGCACGGATGCGCTCACAGTTGACAAGTAAGGAAGAAGTTCCACGCTCCGGATTAACTCACCGAGGCGACCAATAACGCAATTGTGTCCTGTCATCTAATTTCATTCGCAACAGTGATATTCATCCCGTTGAGAATTCCAATTCCGAAACAAGCAAGGTAAAAAGCGACTGGAATTGCGGACGAGAGCACAACACTTTCCATGTCACCTCACCCTTACGCATCCTCGCCCCAATTTTCATTGTCATCCACACGCCGTTTAACTGTGACTATTAGGACTGGTGGGACACTCCCATAATGCAAGCTGGCGAAATAGACTTAAAATTAAGTAGTGCGTGGCGTTAGACGGGCGTGAACAAAAAACAGGGAAATGGTGGGTTAATGGAGGAGGGTGGGGAGAAGCGTGGTCAAAAATAGGACGGGAAGAAGCGAGCCTCACCCTCTTGGAGTCGCGAGTTGTGTGCTCGTACCACGGGCCGTTGTCCTCCCGTTTGTAGTGCAGAATAAAGTATGGCATGTATTCGGGGACCTGATGTAAGAATAGGGAAAGTGGAAAATAAGCTCACAGTTCTAACGGGGTGGGGTCAATTGACCATGCTAACAAAGTAATACGGAGACTCGGTCAACACAGAGAAACGCTTTCCTGTCATTCACCATGCTACAATGTTGGACGTAAAACACACTGATTCCTGCCTTTTTAATGTGTTTAGTTATTAGAAAGGGAAAGTTATCATCATCGTGAGACATAGACCAAGTAAGAAGAAAGCAGAAAGTTAGGCTTAGAACGTAACTGTAATTCGTGTTGGCGAGCAGAAAGGACCTACGCGACAAAACCGTTACAAGAAAGTTGGTGTCAGCTTAACACAATTTAAAGACATCCTGACGGTGTGAATAGAAGGCATAGCCCGCCCCCCCCCCCCATTGTCAGCAGCAGACGACATCTAAAACGACCATTTGAAGGTGTCGACGACATGTCAGGGGCGTGAGAAAGGAAATTCTTTTCAATCATAACGGCAGTGCTTCCGCTGTAGCATATTAAGCACACACACACACACACACACACAAGCATACGGGTAAGTAACCACAAATACGTTGGCAGACTGTGAGATGGGGGAGCAGGCGGGGGCTCTGACCAGCACATATCACGAACGAACGTAAACACCCAAGCAGCCACACACAAACAGGACATACGTAGAACGCGTAAACATAAAACACACGCAAAATCCACATGAGTCTTTCAATGGCAGAACTGGCTAGACTGAGAGCTACTGCCAACTCCCTGTATCTAGCACACTACTTTGGGAGGAGAGGCAGGCCACGTCACTGGACACCGTGAAAATAAGCTCGCGCACGAGTTTCGAGAGGGCTCAGCCCAGCCCTCCCCCTTTCATTCAGCAAGACAGCGAGAAGAGGGAGGAAACTAGCGTAGCGCAGTGAAACGTTCACGCCTTCCACATTCTGTGAGCCAACGGCCAGCTATCTGCCTGGCCAGCTTTGTCCTGTGAGAAATGGACTCATTTGCGGTGGGAGGCAAAAGGGTCAAATGAGAGATGGCTCCCAGATTGGGCCCACCTAATTAGCGCGGGGAGAGGGGTGGAGTTCGGTCTAAAATTCAGGCCTCTGATTTATTGTACGTTCGCCTGCGGTCGTGTGCGGACAAACACACGTACGGGCCAGCTCAACGTAAACATTCGAGACGGTAATCGGTGAAGGGCACAGAATTCTATCACAGTCAGTTGCGGCCCTTGTCAGAAGTGGACCTGCAGCGGGTCGATAAGGCACGGACAGCGCCACTCGGGACAATGCAAACCATTCGCACAATTCAGGTCTGGGTGTTTAGAAGGCTCAAATAAAGTTCATCGTCAATGGATCCTCGTTCTGCCTCGCGGACATGACAACTAGACCTTCCTTCTCTGTATTTTCAGCCGCCCCTTTCGTTTCGAACTCCAGAAGGCACGATAGGGACGTTAACCTGCCACTCTATTGATGAACATAAAGGTGGAAAGCGTCATGGAACACTAAACATACGTTTCCATCTCCACGACCAGTAGTGAAGATAGTGCGAATTATATTTAGAAAGGGGAAATCCACTTGGATCCACTCTTCCATCGCCGTTTGCACTGTACTGTTCGGACACCAGGCGCGTCCGCTAGTGTGGTCCTTTCCGGCGTATAGACTTGCCAACCTAAAAATGAGGGAAATATGTGTGCATGGGACGGGGGAAGGGAACCCAACAAATCAGGTGACCACGTCGCAATCGTGAAAGTGTCTGTGCATACCTGGCATGATAGGGTCGGAATTCGGGCAGATTCTGTCGGACACTGCTTGCAGTGAAGGCAGTATCGGGCAATTTGGCCTGGGTATCCATGAGCCGGCTGTCGCATTCCCTCTCGTCATTGGGACCTCGGCGGACAACTTAAATCAAAATATACGCTCAAAGATAAGCAAACTGAACTGGGTATCTCATTTTTTGCTCTGGTTCTCGGAGAGGAAAACCGTTGCTTCATAGGTTGACAGTTAAAATTTCTCCATTAATGCTTATGTTGAAAAAAGAGACTCTGCGAACAAGTGATCAAATAACGGAGTGACAACACGGAAATGAACAGGCGAACAATAGCCCAAATGAGTTAACGTCCTGTTGACCATCAAGGATCACACACACACACACACACACACACACACGAGGAGGGGATTGATGTCTTTAACCATCCATCCACCATCACGTAAGTGGGGGACCAAGTCAGTGACAGAAAAAACAGGTGGCCGGTCCTAAAAAAGGGTCATGGGGGTCAAACAAGGGGGCAGCCACCAAGGGGGACGGCAATCCTACAACTTCCACAGATGCCGAGGCAGGTAGGTAAACACCAAAACAGGACCACACGTCAGTCAGAGGTAGTGTCGCCATAGAAAAAACAATGGCTATGTGAAGAAGCGGAAAGGCAAAGACGCACGAATAAACCAGATTAATAAGTGCCCAAATTCGGGGTGAAGGTGAGTCAGTGGGACAGCCAGCCGGACAAGTTTTTTCGACTTAGTGTGTTGACACTGGTAGATGTCGGCACCTAACAGCTGATAAAAAAGTGAGGCCTCCAGACAGGACTAAATGAGAAAAGGAAGAGAACGCGAATAGAACGCTAACATGAAGACGCACCAATTCCTCTAAACCTAAGGAAGCGGAAAACTTGTGGTTAGACTGAACCTTGAGTCGGGTATTTACAACGTCCCATTGACTCGATGCTGATTTACATTTCATCAAGTGTCTGAGAGATTGGTGTCTCTCTACTAAGCATTAAATAAGACCATTCAGTTTCACGAAACCTTAAAGCACACAAAAGGGGCGACTGGTGTTTGACGAGATGGACGAAAAAAAGGGGGCCATAGATTGACAGTCAGTCGCATTCAGTGAAAACTTCCACTACCCGTCTTCGAAAATGCAGGACTCCTCTAACGATCGTGCAACCTCGACAGCGTAACATGGGCTTGTAACCCAGAGAATACGCATACAACTACGGGAAATGGTTTCTGGGCTCTCAAGGCGGTGGGCTGCATTTGATTCGTACCCGTAAGGAAAACGTACTCTAACCTCGCACCCAAGCCAATCAGACCATAAGTGCTAAGTTTTCGCAATACCTGTTTCCTGTTTAAAATCGTAAGAGTAAAGAAAGGCGGGATAAGACAGATTATTTGCCCAAACACCCGATGCCACCTAGTGAGTTAAGAGTAAAATAAGTTACCGCGAACGCTGGTGCTCGGACAAGGTAGAATCAACAGACGCATTAGATCCAAATAGCATTATAGTAGGAGAAATAAAGATTAGTTATGTACTGATTAGAAAAAGTTGAGGAACAAAACACGATCGCATTGACAGAGATCCGGCAGCAGTGGAAGAGGTGTAAGATCCTTAACGACTCAGATAAATTATAAATTAACTTCGCAGCCACACACCAGCCCTCACTTCCCCTCACCCCTTCGGATGGGACACAAGGAGGCGGCGAATGGGGTGGAGGTGCGCCCTAGGGAGTGACGAATGCGAAGTCCACAAAGAGAGACGAAGTGACTGGCGTCTGGCCAAGACTGCCGAACACCCTCCATATTTTCGGTTTTAGGATTGCTAAGTGCCAGCGTTAAAAGTGCTATGGAACCGTAGAATGCACTTAGGTGAGGAGAATTTGCCCCGATGGAAACTGGAACCATCATCACCGTAATGTACAACGATGAACCAACGTGGTTTTCGTGCGCCAAGCTTTTTTGAAATAAGTTAACAGGAAGCATGGAGGAATGTTCGCGAAAATTTTGCATTACTCTGATGACACTTCACGCCAATCAGTCGATACAACGCGGAGACTCAAGAAAGTCTTTCGTGCGAAAGTAGTAGCTAACCACCTTTTTTTCCGCCATCACACAGAGAACTTTTGTGAAAAACTTGACTCACACACGACCTTAGAATAACTACTGTGAGATTATCCGAGAGCATACGAACGTCTTCATGTGTACAGTGGGAAACGATTTACGGCACGGCGCAGAAGCACTATTTCGAAATAGCATAGGCGAAGGCGAGCTAGGGCGTTTGAGATAAACTGAAAATGGAATCAGTGGTATCACGGTGACTGAAAAATCAATTAATTCAAGGAAACCAAATAGATGTCAAACTACTAAAAAACAGTTTGGACTCACTCTCAATGGTCTTAGCAGACCCACCAAGGAAGGTACAAGCTGAGAAATAAAAATAAATCCAGGAAAAATGCAGCATGGCTGAAGGCGAGAGACCTATAAGTCCAAATGAGCCGGAATGGATTTGTGGGGCTATTGATGAGGGAGCATGTTTTCCGGAAATGGCAGCTCAAACGTGGGAGAGATGGAGGGCAATGAGAGTTGACCAGTGGGGAGTAGCTCGGCGAATAAGCGAGATAAGTCGCAGTCGCAGTTTTCTGATCATTTTGCGGTTTGCGCCGACCACGCGTGAGTTTGTGTGACTGACAAACCAATCAGGACGCGGAAGCCTCTGGAGCGCTGTTCGCATTCTCCCATTTGACTGGCTTAGTATGTCAGCCAATGGGAGGCGTGGGCTAAGCCCAAGGTGGCGTGAAACCGGCGTCCATTGGCTAAACCCTCAGCCGGCGACTGTTCATCAAACTCGGACATGGGACTGATATCTAATTGCATAACCGAAGCATACGAGGTTGTTTGTGGCCAAAGCTATGCGGTCCGTGGCGCTTAGGCTACCCCTGTGGTGTTTCAGAATTATTTAATTAGTGACAGGTTGATTGATGTCTATGATTAAGCGCGATTTTTTGCTCATTTACTGAATCGTGCAACACCCTTCCCTTTTTCTTACTTCAGTTACTTTACTCTTTTCCGTTGGATATCGATGTTGGTTAATCCTCACCGCCGATTCCCCATAAACATTCGCAGAATTCCAGAGGCAGAACGCTTGTCCTAGTCTTGCTTATTTGGACTTTGACAAAATTAAACTTTGGACTCTAAGAAAACGAATGGTTTAGTGTTTGCTTGAGTGAACTGAAAATGTCCAAAAAGTAAACAACACTGATTTTGCTTTATCAAGATTGGTTTTCCTCCTCTCCCCCATGAAAGTGATGCGAATGTCCAGGGTTATCTGGTTTAAATAACGCCCAATCTCTTCTTCCTAAGTCTGAGGAAAAAGGCCCAAGCATGCCTTACTTGTTACTCCAATGTTTTATTTACCCTGAGGTCTTGACTTTCACAAACTTCTCTTACGCACAATCAAGGAACAAACGCCCCTCAAAGTTTGCCCCCTTCCCTATTAACGAGAAGCAAACAATCCTCCGTGGACCTTTAATTCGTGCAAATAGAGTGAATTATGCATACTTTGGGACAAGAACGAAACCCGCAAAGCAGTCTACCAGGCTGGAAAATTCGTCCTACCAGCTCGCCAGAGGCAAAACCCACTCTCAGGTCTAATTAAAAAGCCATAGCCATGGATACACAAAGATTATGTCCCTTTGGAATCTGCCCTCACAATGGCGAGGTTAACAGGAGCCAGTTAATTTTGTCTTTCGGTGTGAGGCAGATTTTCCCTGAGTGGAATGGAAAGACTGGCTGAAATCGTGTGGCCTGAGTAAATACAGAGTCGGCAGAGTTTAACGGTATTAACTAAACCTTTAGGAAGAGTTGCCATGGCAAAAAAGTAGCGTTTTTTGTATTGCCGATTAGGCGTTGTCCTGTAATTTTTTTCATTTACTAAAAAAATCTCTGCTTTTTGAACATTTTAATTCTGCTGCTGGAGCGTAAATTTTAAAGTTCTTTAACTGAGCCTACTTCATCCGGCAGTCCAAATTCCCTTGAAGCAGACTGTTAGTTCGGAGAACTTCTGGGGAATGTGCGAACGGTGACTTCGTCTACGAAAGTCCCAACTTTCCTCTGATCTCCCCCGTTGGCTCTGGAACACCTTCGTCGGAAGGCCCTTCGCCTCTGTTAACCTCTGTGCAGCCGACAGTACCGAGCGGCGCCTTAATCAGGGCCTTCCCACCATCCCACTCGAGGGTCCTGCGAAGGGTTCGACTCGGCCGAAGGGGGAGAAGGAGGAAGAAGGTGTTGAGAAATCGGTCCTGCGAAATTTTTACTTCTCACTTCGGAGAAAGCCGAGTCTGTTCGGGACGAGAGCCACAGGCGTGTGGAGGAGGGCACAATGATGAGCTTAGCGGGCAACGCCAGGCAGCAGGTTGACAGCCTTTGTGAGGCGATGGAAGCGAGGATTTGGGTAGCCTCACGGAGATAAGTCTGATGCAACACCCAAAAGGGTATATTTGATAATTTTTTTGCAAAAATCTTCGCGTTGTCAAGGGAGAGAATGGCTTCTCCCCCAAGTCAGGAGGCGAAGCGCTCAGCAAGGAAAGGTGTTTCTCTCTCTGGTGGCGCTCCAGGACCCGCGCTGCAGGCAATTTCAACACGAGTAGCGAGTTCGGGGGTCGTGGGAAGTCGGGCACATAAATTCGCGTGTGGTGGTGAGTTAACTCAGACGCAGTCCTCACCGGCGGCGGACAGGCACACGCTTTCACACTTTATCGCCGGCAGGTGGTGTGCACAACGCCCCGCCTCGCCTCGTCTCGCCTCGTCTCGTCCACCCCGGACGGCGTCGCCTGGCGGTAGCGAGAGTTTTTCGCCCGCTGCCCGGTCCTGCTGCAAAATGTAAATTAGACGTTGGTGTTGCGATGCCGCGAAGACGCGGACGTCCACGTGGTGCAGGAAAGACGCATCGTCGAGCATACAAACGCCAACTGTGCTACGTACCCGTCCTCGACTAAGTTGAATAAATTTGCATTCTAAATGATTCCTTTGAGAGGGGGCAGGGGAAGACGAAGATAAGTTGCAATTTTATAAACTAGCAATGAGGAATAATTGATTGTTACCAACTAAATCATGGAAAAGATGCTGTCCAACCTCCACTTCTGGATGAATGTGGTTGGTGCAGTCGTTTCCGGCCTAACCTCAGGACGACGCCATCGTCCTGAAGAACCGAAGCTAAACGGCTACGATTGTTTATGCTTTTGTCGAGTGTCTAAGTTCATTTGGAAAGAAACTTGGTGGTAGGTAGTGAGTAGACACCCGAGCAGAACTTCAATCCAGGGAGACGGGCGAGCGCTTTTGGCCCCAAGAACTGGTGGAAAACTGTTGGTGCTCTACAAATGCCTCGAAGGTGCCGCCTTTCGACGCTTTTCCCTCGATGCAGCACCCACAATTTGCCAAGCCTCATTTGATGAACGAATCGTCCCAGCATCCATCGCCGCAAAATCCGGCGCGAAGTGGCCTCCACGACTTGGGGGAACGGTAGGTGGCCTGCGTGGCCGTGAACAGTTGATAACCGCCCTTTCTCCTCCTTTCTCGCTTATTTTCTTGATCAAGTGCTAACTACAGGGTAGCGAACCCCCCCCGCCACCTTCACTTCACGCGCCCCCCGCCCCCACTTTTGTTGCTCACTTTGAGAAGGCGAGAATGTTATCAGGGAGTCAATCGCGAAAGTAGGAGGAAGTAAAGGTGTTATTAACTGTGAGGAGTTGCAAGGTAGGACCGGATTCAACTCTGACACCCTCTCACGATTCGTACTTCCTGATAAGATAACTCCTCCTTTCTTCATCGAGTCTGAACTCGCCACGGAAGTCGTCATTGCACCCGATGGCATCAGTAGCCTGGCCGGTGATGCTCCCGTCCGAAAAGTGCCCGACTGCCTTCTCCTCCCCCAGCGGGTTGTCCTCCGAAGAGCATCTTTGCTGCGGAGATGTGCGTCTCATAGTTGAATAAGGTGAACTTGCGGTTGGGTGAATTGGAATTGCAGGCACGTCCGCGTCTGACAGAGACTTGCTCTAATAAGTGATCGCACAATGAACCAATTATAGTCTTTTCCTCCTCCTCCTCCTTCTCTGCCAGCTCCTCCCCTCCTCCGCCTCGCCCCCCCCCAGGCATCCAGGCAGGTGACTAAGCCCCTAATTATACTACCTCATCTTCCCCTCTCAACTCCGTGAGAAGAGAGCTACGCGCCACGGGGAGGAGGAGCAGGCAGCGTTCTCAACGTGCCCGCAACCAGCGCCCAGACTCGCCTCAGTGGCGACGTCCAAGCCGCGACTGCCGCTGCGCGGCTCCCGACCGCTCCACTGCAGGGCAGCCCTGTGTATCGGTAAGGGGCGTCGGTCGAGGCCGGCAATGACATCCTTGCAGCGTGTCCTCAAGCTGGGAGGATACCAGCAATTTTGAGGATTCCCCGGGTTTTTTGTTGTAGTGAAACAGGGAAATGGGGCAAACCGCGTGAATCCCCTTTATTCCTCAATCGCAGAGGCCAAAGTGGCAGAAAAGCGCACAGGAAAGGGCTAAAGCCGCCAACATTACATTCACTTTCAATGTTGGTTCCCTCCACACTGAAAATCCGCGCGGATATTCACAAACGCCACTCTCCGAGGCAGCCGCGCTATTTCGTGTACGCCGCACCCCTCGGCTTCCACCGCCTCCGCACCACTGCGCGCCTCCTTGTTGACCTTTCACCCCATTATTTACAAATTCACTCTGCCACTAAGTAGACCTATTATGAACCTGTTAGTGATTCGAGAATGCCTTCATCAGGCGGGAGTAAATGCTTCCGGTTGATTCCTGCGAAGATGGCGAGGCTGATGGAGGGAGACCACGTATGAGGAGAGGAGAGATGTTTTTGTCTTCGCTTGTTTCTTTTTTTTGAAATTATCCCCTTCCAGAGTTTTTCGCAAATTCCATTAATGCGGCAAAAATAGATTTAAAATGGCCTTGGTGACCTTCGAAATATTCACATAGTGGAGCCTTAAATCCACCCAAAGCGACCAGTACCAAATATTTCGCCATTATTTCGCAGAATGTTGTCCTAACAAAGTTGTAGTACATTTGTGCTTAATAAGGAAAAGGTCTTTTTATGCTTGCCACGCCTCTGCCCACATAAGTAGACGGCGCGTAAATGCTCTTTGAAGGAGTAGGTGACTTACTGCTGTTGGTTTAACCCCCTCAATGACATAAACGGTGGCAGGTAAAAGCGCTACATTTATATTTCCCCGTCCCACATGAGGTCAATGTTATCAAAATCTTGGAAAATTGAACACTGGCAGAAATCACGACTGTTGGGCATTATTTTACGTTTATAACACAATGAATTGCAGCACTTTTAATTGAATTGTCGGTAAGGAAGATAAAAATTAGGTTCAAAATTGTCGTTCAGAAGGCGTTGGGATTTGAAAAAGGCTGATTTTTGGATAGGCATTTAGGTCTTAAATTATCGCCACGTAATGACTTGTTTATGCGTCCCGTTGGAAATGAGGCAGTAGTTCCAAATTTCAAGGATCAGATTCTTATCAACCTGTCAAAACTGTGATGGATAACTGGTGGGCAAAAGGGCGTTAATTGAATTATCCAAAGTGAACGGCTGAGGGTTGCGGACGCAGAAGGGAAAGAGATCGATAACTATCGAGCGCTCATCTCCTATTGGTGGCTTCGTGACCAATCAATTTTCGACCGATAATTGACAGTAGGCTGATCTGTCTAATGAACTGGAAATGCATTGTGACAGGGGGAATTCCCTCAGATTACCCCTCGGTAGGTCTGTCTTGATGACTTTTTAAGTCTGCTCTATGTTTTTGGCTTTGTATCAAATGGGAAATGTGTGAGGGTGCTCAAAATGTTTGCAGTCGTCTTGGGACTATACGCAGGAGAAAAAACGCTGAGCCGTCCATTTCCACTAATTGAATATGACGACACTAAGCCCACCTCCACCATCTCTTCATTCCAAATGTCTCTGCTTATTAATCCGGCCTAATCCAAGGGGTTGGGATGTAATAACAGTCTAACCTGGTGCATTCCAGGGAAATGAAAATCGTATTTGTCGTCAGATATTTTGACAAAAAATAGCCAAATGCTGTCATCATCGCCAAACCAAACCTTTAGGGAGCAGGTTACCTGTTTCCACCAGAGGATCTGGTCTCCGTGATAGACAATCGCTTGGTATGATAACTGCGCATCCATTTCCCTCCCGGCCTTCGAGACCAGGTGTGACGCCCCTTTAGTTCCTCCAATAGCCGCTACGTAACTAATTGCTTGAAGTCTCCTCGTGCATGCAGCTTCGCGGCCGGCCGAGTGAAGAGTTTCAAACTCGGCAGTTTCCATTAGAAATGCATAAGGACATGTATTTTTCCCGACACTCTGGCCACCTTATTAATGAAATCTTCGCAAAATGGGCATTTTCATGGAGTCTCAAAAACTGACAACCACATCAATTAGACCACATCTCCCTCGGTGAGTGCGATGACAGGTCATGCTACCTGACAGTGCATTAATACTACAGACCATGTTGTAAGTCAGTTAGGACTTTTCCCTGCAAAACATGACTTCAAGGTTAATCTAGTACTTTTCTTGGCGCTAACAATAACTCAGTCCCTGTCACAATGCTTATTTTATTTTCTTATTTTCATACCTACATCTAAAATTCATTGAATGCATTTAAAATATGAATAATTCTACTACGACGCAGAATACGGTGTTCACTTGCATTAAATTGAGAGCTTTAACGCACAGAATTAATGGAACCGCTGAAATGGGTTCACTTCCAGCCACCTTTCCGTCGAAATGTGTTTCTGCTCCATATTCTCCAGTTGCTGATGGGCTCACTTGCCTCCTCCTCTACATTTGAGAGCAGTTAATAACTTTACCAGAATACCCCTTCGCTTCTTGTCGCACTGGCACTGCTGATAAGGATTTTTCCTCCCCATCTGTCGCCTCCACCCATACGTCCTTGGGAAAGGAGGAAGAGGGTTTGGGAGTTTGCTCTAGTGCTCTAGAAATACCTAAGATGATAATTAAAAAAGGGCTGTCTCTAATTGCAGACCGGGACCACCCACATGGTGAATTGATTAAATCGACTCATGGGATGTGCCAGGGTGAAGATTTATGCCCCTGTGAATCGCCCTGGCAACAAGATGATTATAAACAAACTTGACCATGGCATGGAGAGCTTGAAAAATGTGAATTATATTGGAGAAGGACCAAGTCAAACCTACAGCTGTAGAGCGACTGCTGCCCCCTCTTGAGTTGCGAGGTTTTCGAAGGCACAGGGAACACGCACCACATAAATTCACCCTCGGCGTACATTATTAAGCCCAAAGCTGAAGTGAAACCACAATCTACCAACTTTTATATCATAATGGATTAATAAATGGATATAAATCTTCTAATTAGGAAAGTAGAAGCTTAACGGAAAATTTGTATGAATAACGGCTTGCGTCGACTAAATTAATCGTGCGAAAATCCCCAGTACTCGCACTAAGGATCCTGAAAACAACATGTCATGTCAGCAGCACGCAACGACTAGCTCGTACAGCATTAATTAAGTCAGATGTCCCTCTTGTTCATATATTAGTATGGAAGCATGACTCAGCACGCATATAACGCTCTTATTGGTTAATTAGTGCTATCGATTCCTATTGAACTGAATTGCGATTGGTCAAGACGACCACGTGTGAGTAAGACGAATTTTTGTCTCAACTCATTGTCTCCCCTCTCATCCCCTTTGACCTGTCCCTCGCCCAGGATAGCACTTCCTCACTAATAGGTCATCATTCATGCTAAGCTGACAACTTGCTGAAGATAAATGCTATGTACGTATTCGAACTGCGCTAATGGACTACATGACTGGACGTGGGCATGCGTAGTAAACATAGCATCCACCGTACCGTACTTGGTGGAGGTTGGTGCTCGCGTTCGCGCTGGCTATGACAACCCCCTGTCCTCTCATCTACACTCTCTTTAACCCGTTCGGCTTCCTTACAGGGGTGGCGGCGGGGCGGGGGGTGCGGGCAATGGGGGAGGCGTGGACTGATGCGTTTAAGCAGAGTTAAAGTCGAAGTGTTATCATAACATCGAGCAATCCAGCAAGTTCGTGCGTTCTCTCGATATGGCCAGTTGCCATGACGCGACGCAGCGTGTATGGACTTGTATGAAACGGTTGTCGATATGTCCTCCAAGGCACAGTGTGTGTCCATTTATTATCGGCAGCCTTTAGTGTTCTGCTTTTGCTTACCAAATACGTGTTCTGTTAAACCCTTTAATCTTCGGGCTGAGAATGATGTGCCGTCACCGGCATACCTCACTTACAAATGTCAACTCTACTGGAAAGTTGGAGACATCTCCAGCGTCTTTTGGAGTCTAGACACACAGCTTTAAAGAAATTTGTTCTGGGGTGAATCACTCGACAATGCTTCACTTTCGAAAAGACTCTCGCGTCTTAACGATGGAAAATGACGTCTACCTATCGACAATAAATCGAAATCTTCGCTTCTTCCATAAATTCCAAAAGCACTAAGGGAAGCGATGTGATGGAGGGTTGAAAGGGTCCTACAGGCAACTTATAATTACAATAGATCAGCTTCAGATATGCTGTTTATTACTGTAATAACTTGGAATGGGATGATAATGGCTTCTTTATAGCAAGAGTCGGCGAAAAACACTGATTGTCCTCAGAAGATCCACTGCTCCACATTGTTCACGGATGCCATTTCACTTCCACTTGGTTAAATGTTTTGTGTGAATGACTTGTGTGATGGACTACGCATCAAAACGCTTTCTGTCACAAGGGAAGGTGGACAGCCAAAGGAGGGGGAAATTAAGCAAATGAATTCATAATTCACTTAACACAACCCGAATAGGTTACGTTTGACATTTTTGGAAAACTCCGCTTATGGCGGGAGAAGTTGATTCTCCTCTTACGAGGCGACATTGAGCCGCTCACAATGATAGAGAGTTGAAATCTGGGCTAGGGAGGAAGATCTCTCCACATTCTTCCATTTATTTTGCTCCTGGTCTTCACAGAGGTGTTAGCACATTTTATTAGGGCTTGAAGATGGCCACATGCAAATTTGCCTATTAAGAGGTGGATGGGAAAAAGATGCTGATGTTATGAGGTTTTAAGCCCTCGAAAATTGTTTATGAGTGTGAAATTATTCCAACATTGATCCCTTTGAGATAGAATGAATGTTAAGAGTGAGAGTTACTCTAACGGGTGGTGCATTTAGGAACCTTTTTTCCCAATTTAACGAGGACTCCTAACCGGTTATTTTCAGGTTTTATCATGAAGTTACGGCACGTAAATGGAACACCTTGAGCAACAACAAAGTTATTGAAATTAAGTGATGCGATGATAATGACGCAATACCGGTAGACATTTTGAAAAACAAAAAAATCTGAATCTCAGAATGGTAGTGTTGTCTTAATTTCCCAGGTATTAATCAGTCTGGAGGGTCGAAAGGTGAAATGCATTCGAATTAGACAGGGCATTTGTGAGGTGATGGAGTCTAGAACGCCTCACGGGAAAATGAGCAACATCGCGTGAACCATGGTGAAAAAGGCGTGGGCCTCGCGAATTATCGATTTTCCAGATTAAGGTCCATCATCTAGGCCAGAATCGATTTTTTGATTGTGCGCTGGGCGCCTCGGCTGTCGCAACGAGGGGCATGGCGGGGGCGAGGGGGAAGGGGGGGGGGGAAGGGGGCAGCCTACTAGTTTTGCCACCAGCAGCTGTCCGAAAGCGGGCGGTTCCCTCGCCACCCCGGCGTCCGGCTTCTCTGTGGGGGCCTCGCCCTGTCCACAATTGGCGCAGCCTACCTGCTATTATCGACCGGGGCGGAGTTGGCTCAAAGCCGGCCGCCGACGGGCCGGGCCTCCCTGTCCATCGGCCGGCTGCGGGCCAATTCGGCGATGTTATGGCCAGTGCGTGGGTGGGCCGCCCGTAGCCAATTTCATTAATTCCATTTCTGAGTGAGAGCTTTGCCAATCTGAAAGGGTACATAAAATATGCAAAAAGTAATTAACAAACTCAGATCTTCTGAACGGTTATTCGGGAATAGTTCAATGGGTTCGTGTTACTGCTGAGCGATTGGGGTCGCTTTTATTATTTTGTTTTTCAGCTCCAAAAGCAGAATAATCAGATAGGTCGCATTGTGGATCCACCAATTCACGTTTAACGTCCATTGTTTGACATTACGAGGACCTCACGAAAAACCACTACATTTTTTTTACTCTTTTTCTGTGCGAATTGAAACACTGGGAAAAGAACAGACCAATGAAGGGAATTAGACGCTGCCCACATTGAAGGATGGCCACAAAATGTCGACTTTGGGCGCTATTACCTCGGTGATGAAGACTAAAAGTCTAAGCCGGTACAGTTTAGTTTCTACAACCAGAAACTAATCTCCTTGCAACGTAGACGCGGTTTTAGCGTTAATATAACATATCCTCTACTATTAGTTTGTTAAATCAACATACATGAGGGGGGTAAACTTTATTTCCCTCATTTTCGTGTGGGCGCAATAACTTGACTGACCAGAGGAAAAGTGCGTGTTGGCAGTTTAATTGAAGTTGACCCCCAGTCGTTGGCACCAGCTATTTATGGTCCGACCTCGGGTTTGAGGTGCAGTTGTTTTAATTAACCGACTAACCGAGTCCCATCCCCGAGGTGCAGCATTTATCCACGGAGGCCCCTGTCAGAATGGCACGAGGATGAAACTCAGGACCGCTGTTGTGGCAATCGGATCGCGACGAAGGCGCGGTGAAGTTCGACCACTCGACTCGCCTCTCCGCGCTGTGGTGAGGAGGACGTTCACCCGTCCATCAGGCCTGCTTTTGGGAGGACAACATTAGAAAGTTTTTGTGCAAATTAAGAGGGCATACGAGGCCTTCAGCAGACGACGGTGGCCCGCCTCTTAACACGGGCAATTGGAAGAAAAAGAGTTGAAATTAAAGTCGATCTGCACTTATTCCCTGATGATTTCCGCAATCTGCATTATGAATGACACAAATCCCACGATGCTCACCGGCAGACTTATTCGGCTACAGCGCGGGTGGGGAACGTGCACGGCGAGAGGCTTCCACGTACTCCTTTTTGTCCAAAATCAGCCAGACAGCGCATGGCTTGCGAGGGACCACCTCAGAGAGCGCCTGAGGCTCTGGGCGATCCGCTGTTTGGCCTCCGCCGCTCGCTTCGTTTTCCCCAAGTTTATCGTCGGGCAAAAATGCGGACCTCAGGCATCACGCCGAAAGTAAAATCCACCGCCTCGCATCTCCCCGTCATCATTTCACATGGGTGGAAGTGGGGCGGAGGGGAGAAAGTGTACTGCTTTCCCCAATGTGGTCCGCTTTTGGTGGCAGCAGCGGTTTCTCGAAACAAGGACTTTTAATGACTTCCTCTTCACATTCAGTCCATCTTACTTAACCCCTCCCAATTCCCACCCTCGGCATAATTGAAAATATAGTGGAGAGTAAAACAGGCGTGTTTTTCCTAGCGAGAGAGAGGGGAAGAGAGTGTCCACCTGTACTCGCTGTGCTCGAGTGTGGGGTCTTGGCGCAGCAGACACTCCGTTTCTACACCTGCGACCACAGACTGACTTTGAGGTTAAAAGGGGAAAGTGGTGTTGTGCCTCTCCTTCAGTGTATTTCACAATTCTTGCATGAAATAAACAAACTTTACGGCGTGTAGGGCGGTCTAAAAGGCTGGGGTTGGAAATCAGAGGAAATTTCTTGACTTAGGCTAAGATGGCGGAGACGGGAAATGCCAGTCCCCCTCGTGGACGACGGCCATGGGGCCAAAACGGCACACGGCTTTAAATGAACATTTGATTTACTGAAGACTGGTGCAAATGTCTGCTTCAGACGTTTTAAGGGCTCGTCAGTCCTTAAAACACAATCCCTCGGCGCATACATGCGCTTCCTTCTGCCGTAATCCCCTCAGCTTCACCTCCCACGGCCCAACTTCGTGGCCCGTTTGGGAAAGCGGTCTTTGCCTGCTGCCGTCTTCAAATGGCCGGTGTTGGTTTGAGTTCAGCGGCAACCTGGCAAATGCATCTGATGAGTGAATTTTACACAGGGCATCGCAGCTCAGCGACGTCGCATTCCCGCGTCGTCCACTCCAATCTGCGTCCAGTCTGAGCGTGAAGCCCCGTCGTCACGAGCACAATCGGCCGCCAAGGCTCATTTCGGTTTGGGGCTGATGGTGCGACAGCCGTCCGCAATTGCAGTGATGTGCCTTTACTCGCCCCACCTTTCCCCACTCTGAACCGCCATTTCGGGCTCCACTGGGCCACTCAACTCGACAGTCACCTGCCGAGGAAGTGTCGGGTGGACATGGCAAACCTCTTCTTACCTCAAATGGATTTGGTCCTTGCAATCCCACCAAGTGCCTCTTTGAATTTAAAAGGACGCAAGTTTTACTGCCCACAATTTGGAGAATCGAGAAACTACTATGACAAGTAGTGATGGCGGTTGATACGATTCATGCCCTCTAATTACTCCCAACTTGCCCTTCGTCGGTTGTACTTTCTAACCCGTTGGAACCAGGTGGGCGTTAGGCCTTCTCCTCGCTCCGCGCCGCCGGTCCCGCCACTCGAATGCCTTGTCGGTGCCTGCGGAGCAGCGATTCGACCGTCCTCGGGCGGCCAAAGGGCTGATAGACTGTCGGGTGGCCTGACACAAACTGTGGGTCGACGACTGGAAAAAGTCATTTTTGTGTTAATGACACTCGGGCTGCAAGGAGGACGAGGCTGTCATTTCGCTGATTGCGGATACGAGACTAACCACCACTGGGCGGGAGTGGCGATTATTCGATGACATCCTGTGAAGGTGAAGGTAAAGCCAACAAATGAGGTTCGAGTAACCTTTTTCTCTGTTTCACGTACCGTGCTAAGTGAAAAGGTGCTTCTCTGCTGTCGGCGACACGGAAGATGGCGAAATCGGTGGACTGTGAGGCACGAGGGAGGCCACATCGGCAGACTCTCCAGTTCCCCGCCTTCTACACTATGCACAGAACGAGCAGAAGGAGGCGTTTTGCGCAATGCTAATCCACGACAGTTTCTCTGACAGTTCCAGTGAGTTGACAAGGTGTTAACGAGAGTCACCATTTGCTGAGGCTGTCCCGATAGTGCTCGTACACCGTCCGCGTCTGTTGCAAACCCCAGGGAGGGATTTACGGGCAACCCATAAGCCTTCACCTGGCGAGTGGCCGGGGATTTGACTACGCCCAACTCTCAGCCGCGGTGCTAAGTGACCAAGTCGCCCAGCAGGGAGTGACACGCCCAATGCCGAGTTCTGCCTCCCCTTTCGTCGCCCGAGGCAAATGAAACTCCTCCCCACTAAAGTCCACCAGACGTGGCATTGATTGCGGGACTTTGCCCCGAATTGGTGAGGATTTGGGGAGTGCGGCGGAATTTTCCGCTCCAACTCGTGACAACACAAACTTCTCCGCAAGCGTACAAAGTCTTTCTTTCCACTAAGCAACATTTCAGTCCTCCGAACCCTCCAGCCGCGGATGTTTAGGACCTTCGTGAATCTTGCACGAGGACGCAAGAGGGCACGCGAGCAAGCGGAGGAATTCCTATTAAAACTGGGGAAGTTGCAGTCAACGTACAAATATCCTCCCGCAATGGCCGGTGGACTTTCTTAATCGCTGCGATTTGCATGCCGAGCAGGTTTTGAAAGGTCGTTGCCGAGTTTTTCACTGCTGGTTGTCAACTTGGAATTTGTCCAAGGCTACGAATTTCTTTACCATTGCCTGAGTTAAATGCAGACGGTGTCACGGCAATAGTGTCCTTCTCCTCCTCCTGATTTATTCGAAAGACACAATAATACTGCGCAATTAGTAGAACCTTCTGTCTGGTGACGAGTCTGCGAGGAAAAGTGGCCTCAGAGCTGTCACCGCTCGGGAGTGTGACGAGGAGGAAAGGACGGGACGCCACGCCACAGCCGCTACCTCATCCCTGGCGGCCAGCAGGCACGGCAACAATAACAGTAACAGAAACAACAACAACAACAACACAACACCAGCGTGTGTGCAGACAAGAGAGAAGCCTGCATAGGAGGAGGGGATGCTGGCGAGATGGGGAGAGGCGAAGCGGCGTATGAGTTCGTACAAAAAGACAAAATCAAGAATGCTAACTGGGACCTGTGCCGTGAATGGGTCACGGATTATCGTCAGTTGAAGGACAAGTACACGAGACATCAAGTGTTCTGACCGTCCTGAGCAGACTCGGACAACCCCCTCCCGTTTGCGCTCCTTCGCAACACACAGACCGCCCCGCAGGCGACCGTCCAAGCTCCTTTCCGGGGCAGGAGATGCTAGCGCAAGTGGGATGACAAAGGCAGGAGGGAGGGCAGGCAAGATTCCAGGAGTGCCTACCACATACAGCGTCGAATTAGACTGCTGTTGCAGAAGTTCGTTTACGTTGCAGCTTTAAACTTCAGATTTTAATTAGATCTCGAGACATCATTAGGGCAGAGCCAGTTTCTGCAGTAGAAGATCACCGCCGATGACGACGAGGAGGAGGAGGAGGACGAGGAGGAGGCGGAGGAGGAGGAGGAGGAGGTCACGAAGCACAGGAAGATGCCAGTCCAAAGTTGTCCCACCTCTCCTGATTGATCTGCTGTCAGAAGGTGGCTCCGGCGGGTCTATGAGCGAATTCGTCCCCTGTGCCTGTCAGACGGATAGTGGCTGTGCCAAGGAAAACAGGAGGGAGGAATGCGCGGCTGAGTGTTGAGTACATTTGCGAACTCACAGAGGCTTCGAGTATTACACGGTCTGCGGCGGATACCCACATTCCTAACAGACCGACATGGAAAGAGCGAACGACGCTCGAATTTTGTCAAACCAAAAAAAAATTAATAAACGACCAAGTGGAGCACGGAGGGCCGAGAAGCTACTCTCTCCGAGGATGGACCTTCCGTTGACTGCTCTGATCATTTAAGTTGTCCACAAGATGGAATTATTTTAATTTAAATAGACTCTTTTATAGTCGGCCTCTCCAGCTTGGGAGCACGTCTAAGGGGGCACTCAAACACGCCTGAGGTTGGATGGACCTGTTTCCCTCAGCGTTAACCATTTCGCCTTGCACAGGCCCTCGTCTTGAATGCTCTGCAGCGGTGTTGACAGAAGGCAAGTGGGCAAATAAACGAGACACGGAGATGGCCTCAAAATGCTTCTTCTTCGAATGGCGATTCCCGAAAAGGGGAACATGCGAATGGTCGCTTGTCGAAGAATTGAGTTCTGCCCTAAGAACCCGCGCAATGTCTCTGGAATTTGGGAAACTTAGCCAACTATAAGGTTTAAGCGAAGCGTGTTTTTCGACATCCACAAACGGAACGAAGGAGAGTTTGAGACTTCGCCCGTGGCAACCTGCGGACTGACCGGTCATGGAGGCGAGTCCGACCGGAGGCGAGAGCATCCGCAGCGAGGAGGTGGCGTCAGCCGCCGCGTTGCCGCTGGGAGGAAGAAAGTTGCCTGCCAGTGGACGACTACCTGCGACGATGGCAGGTCTCGGCAGGGCCCCATTCATTTCGAAGCAGGCAACAAACTGCAGGCGAAGTTGCCGGAATAGAAAGAAGTATGGTTGAAAATGAAAAAAGCCGGCGAATCGTGCACATTTGCAACTGCTGTTTTGCTGGCAATAAGGACAAGAAACTCTCTTCTAAGTGGGAGTAAAAAGACCTAACATTTTCTTCAATGCAGAAATGCATTGGAACACGACCACTCCGACCTGCTAGTTAATCTCCTGCGTTTTCTTCCAAATTTGCATAAATGACGATAAGGGGAGCTGAAAGATCTGTCGGACGTCTGATGGGAAAGCATGGGACGGAGACTCGCCCCCTCCATTCCCCCTCACAAAAGTGGCCCCAGAGTCTTGACGCCGTAGTCGACAGGCCATTCTCCTCCTTGAACTCCTTCATTCCCCCCGCCGTCGGCCCTGGACGCAGCAAAACAAAACTCGCCGGGACACGAAGCTCAGACGATCACCTGAGAGGCGTTCCACAGCGTCGTGGCAGCTGCCAGAGAAATGCGTCGCCCCTTATGACGACCTCCTTTTCGCTGGAATATTTGCCTTCAGGGTCTTGTGGATCACTTTAGCAGGCAAACATTCAAATAGCTTCCTCTAAAGGTTCTTTAAGAGAAATCATGCATATTCTGGAAGACGGCGAAAAGTTTGAGGAGGATGCTTTTTGTGCTCTTGGCGGAGCAGTGAATCCTCCGTCGAGTGAAGCCACGACGCCGCACCCAATTTAAAAAATAGGTAAAAAATGAATGAAAGAAGACTCCTCGGACCCTCAGATATCCCAACTATGCCTATGAAAGTCCCCAGAATAACGCCCCGGACGAGTTGCTTTGTGTCCTTCTTACGCATAATCACGAGGTTTCAGACGCGAATTCGTTCTGACTCCCTCGAAGTAGTTTATTCAGTGGGAAGGGATTCCAAGTCGACACAAACTGCCAGTTTGCTCTCGATTAGTGTCTCCATTCTTTGGGAACAACGTGGGGAAGACTGCCGTTACGTTGTGGACGCCCGACGAGTCAAGACGCCTCGTCAATCCGCCGGCCAGCAGCCCTGGCGACGGGCGTTCCAGAGAAAAATGCAGAATTTTCGCCAAGACATACGGCGGTGTCTGCTTACTCAGGCCTTCCAAGCTCAACACAAATTCCACCTGCACCCTTCACCCCGCGGGGCTGGTGATTCCGGCCCACTCTGGGGCGTAGTTTTCGTTGAAGTGGTGCAGTAGCCTCGTGACACCATCGCGATTGCCAGGGAGTCGCAGACGCGTCGCCACGGTTTTGCCACCTCTGAGTGAGCCACACTTTTTGGCTGATTTTGAAATGCAACTGCTTTCACGCTCACCAGCACCAGACGGTCTTTTGGGGATTGCGATGAAGGGACAATCGCAAATACGAAGGCAAAATGAATCTCCTCTATTCAACCGATGTTGAAATCGCGCTGAGCAGAGGTGAACTAATTAATTTCATGCCTCCCATCTGAGTTTCAAGACGAGGTTTCGCGTACAAAGTCTCCTAGTGGGACTTTGTCGAGTAAAAGCTCTGCTTGTAAAGGCGCGATGAGAAGAGGCTACGCGATGTTCGCCACCGCACATCAGGTTCCATGAGGAGGGAAGAGAGGAACCCGGCCCGCGCTGGGAGTCGACACCACCAGCAGCACAAGGATGCCGAATAAGGTGGAAGGCAGACAAGCCAGCGGAGAAACCAAGAATGCCGGCGAGGCACGAGAGGAGCCATTGGAAGGGGAGATGGATTAACAGACTGATATTAGGCTGCGGCGATCGAGACCAGAATGACGCTTGACAAGCGCCAGAGCCGCCATCGACTGCATAAATGGTGGCTGCGAGGGTCTGCCGTCGGGGGCTGCGGTTTGGCGGCGCGACGTGGGCGCGTTCCACATGCCAGTTCCATCTCTGCCGGCCTGACGTGAGTCCTCGGTGTCGCCAGAGCACCACGAGGCGAAACTCCAGCGCCCAGTACATCCTCGACGTTGACATTTGCACCCGGGAGGCGTTGCAGCAAAAGTGCACACATTCCTGCAAACTTTTATTACCTGTTAACCTTCTTAAGCGGTCAAGAATTACAAAACTGAATTAATTATTTATGGGGTCGGGAGATTATCACGTCAGCTCCCTGCACCCTCCGACGTACCCTGGTCATTACGATGACGGAGCCGCTGGCACTTGCCACAATGATGACTTTGGGTTCACACACTTCGACAGGCGAATGGTTAAAGGCGAGCGGACGTGCAGTCCGCTTGACACGATGACAGGCCATCGCTGACCGCGCCATGGGCGGGCCAGAGACGCTGGTGCGCAGGGAGGCAGCTCGGACGATTAACCAGAGGAGGAGTGATTTATCCCACTTTCCGACCGCCCGTGTGAGACCACGGGGATGTGGACGAATCGTGCAAATCTGGCCCCAATGCAGCCCGCGGGAGATTGGCCGTCTGGCCAGCCGGCCTTCCCCACCGTATCGGTTTGGTATCAGATTTTAATTGCCTCGTCACACCACCTCGACTGTGCCTCTCCTTCGCGGTGTCCTCCGCGGTGTCCTCCGCGGTGTCCTCCGCGGTGGGGAGATAACCGGGGCCGCTGGGACCCGAGGCGGAGGACGGGCGTGGAGGCGCAACAGTCTCCGATCCCACGGTCTGACAGGGCACCGCACCTCCGCTCCCACTTGCGTGCATCGACGCTATTTACCGCGTTTAACGCTGCAAACATCGCATGATGTTCCGTCGTTCACCTCGGTGGAGCGTTCGCGCGTGTGATGACCTCGATAGTGCGGCGAGAGGATAATTTAACAATAGTCACTTCAACTTTTCGTTGGTCATCGCTCACACGGCCGATGCATGTCCGCTCGTGCAATAGTAAAAAATGGCCTTTCACCCGTGGGCGGCGGGACTGTGAGCCACACCGCCTCGTCGTCTCGGGTGACTGGGGCTTTCCGCCGCAAGACGGGGGGGGAGGGCCTCTGTCAACACCGCCTTCTTCTCTTCTTCAAGCATCCGGCGTGTGGCGTCAACCCTCGCGCAAAACCAGCAGTAAAACTGCCGTCATGAGTGATGTCCCCACTTCCGTTCCCATGTGTCAGCGGACAGAGCTGAGCATCAAATCTGCGAGGAGGATCAGTTACCTCGTTACCTCGCCTTTCGCCCTTTTCCGGTTGAATGTCGACTGATTAGCAGGACTTGAGCGGGAGAAAAAGAGGCGTCCAAGCACGGCTCTTCCTTCCGCGTCTTCTGCCCGCAAGTGGCATTTACTCGCCTTAATAACAACGAGGGGCAGCGAGGGAGAGGAGGAGAAAACGGATGCCTCGAGTTTGCCCCCTCAACATAATGCATTTTCGGTAGTCTTGCTCGGCCGGGGAGGGGATTCGAGCATTGAAAGACAACGCGGTGTGCCGGACAAATTCGCTGGGGAGTGTGCAAGACCAAAGTGCTCCCGACGTTAGCACATGGGTCGAGCGTCTCCATGCATGTGTTTCAGCATTTTTTCACAGAAATGAGCCACTTTTAGTTATATGCGCCTGAACCCTGTGGGACAGGCATTCTCATGCGGCCAACTAGTCTGTCACGGGAAATTAGCTGCATTTGAACTAGCAGTTCATGCGACTTGAAAAGTTGATAGGCCATCTCCGGAAGTCTTCACAGACCTTCGAAAGCTCTGCCTTTTTCTCGCAATGCCTTCCGTGGAACAGTCTGAAGCACGCAGTTGCATAATTCACAGTCGCCATTACGCCAACAGCAGGCTATGGACAGGGCAGAGTAAATAGAGTATAAATAGAGCTTTTATATGAAATAGACGGGTGATAGCTGAAAAGTCAGTCTCCCAATGACGCGAGGCGAGGTGAGGCCTTTCAGTCAGCCAAGAGAGCCCAGACGAGGAGAGTCCCTCGAGAGCAGAGGCAGGTGAACAGCCTGTCCTGTGGAGGTGGTGAGAAGTCGGCCAGTAGGTCGAACGGCATCGCAGGAGTCGGCAGGGATGATTCTGTCCGAACAGCGGAGGGAAGGCCCAATTCTCCCCCTCCCCGGTTGGGAGCCAGGCATGGTGGATGGCTAGTGGAAAGAAGCGTCTTATCCGGAGTTGAACAGGCTGGTGGTTTGGCCATTCCTCATTTTACTCGCGGCGTTAACTGGAGCGGGACAGGCTTAACGAGGCCTAAACCGCGCGTGTGGCGGCAAATGGAACAGACACTCGGGCACGGAAACGGTGACAGCGCCTGCGGGCCCACGATTAGGCCCCGGGGAGCTGGAACCGCTCCTCGCCGCCTCCCGACACTCCGCCCCCGCGACCTCTGACCGAGACACGGCGCTGCGGCCAGGCCCGGTCTCCACTCCTGTCCTCGATCACTTGCCGCCCGGTCTGTCACCGGGTTCTTTCACTTCCGCGACTGGCGCCCTGTCCGTCCGACCGTGTGATGACCAGAGACCAGTGACAGAAGTTACGCTAAATGCTAAGTCTTTGCGGGCAACAGCAGAGAAAGTCGGAGCCCGTCGTCCGCTTTTCAGTGGAAAGCGTATAGAAAATCGGGGTAAATTAGAGCGCCAGAAGTGCAAATCTGGTCCAGAGATTGATAAACACAAAATTACTATTGAGATCTGGTAGATTGGGCGCAAGTTTTGGCGGTAATGACTTCCGTTGACATAAAAACGGAGGGTACTACAAAGGGTACCTGCATTGAGTGGGTTTATCTCGCACGATTCTGTCCCACCGAGATACAAAGTGTGCACATTTGATCGCCATAATTCAGTTTCTGCGTTGGTCTGTCCGCAGGGGCTCTGCTGCAGAGGCGGAGAAGAGGAGCAGCCCCGGGGGACAGTGGCGCGGGCACCCTGAGCTGTTGTGGCCGCGCACTACGTTAATGTTGTGGACGATTGCGGCGAGGAGATAGTGGCGGTTGATAAAATGCCCATATACGACTAAGATGTCGGGAGAGACGCTGCACTCAGTTGATGCGCTGAGACTCACTCGACGAAGCGGCTCCTTCTACGGCCTCGGGGACACTCCGAGCTGTCGTCAGTGAGGGGAGAAGCGGCAACGACGGACAATTAATTTCAGTCCTCTTCCTCGAATAACTTGAAAAATTATTTTTCATATAGGAAAAACAAGGAGAATTCAATCCCTAGTGGGAGCTAAATTCCTTCCTTCCTTCCGCCGCCTCCCCTCCCCTCCCCTCCCTTCCCCGCCCCACCTCGTCTTCGCACTAACACAAAGTGGACGGACACAAAGGAGGGTGAAATGGGGCGAGGGACAGGCGGCGGAGGGGTCACCAAAAGGACGTAAACAGAAGTGGGGGGGGGAGGGAATGGAGCGGAGGGGGAGGGGTGGGGACAGAACGCCGATTGCAGAAATCCCCGTAAGCCGTGGCGGCGGGGGCGGGTGGCGCAACCTCCTCGCCTAATGAGACGCCGCGCCACCACCACTTGGGACATGAGTCAGCCACGTCCACGACCGAGGGCGGACGTGTTGTGCGCGCGGTTTCTTAAATCTAGTCTCCGACCCACTTGAAACCCGAGGCGAAATAGCTTTCGCGTGCTTTTTCCCCTCTGACTCGCGTAAGACACACAAACAAACACACGTTTGTAGATAGACAGATGGATATATTTATCTACGAGCGGTCATTAATCACGGATTTGGGCGGTTGTTTACTCAACCACCAACGAATGCAGGCCTCGCGCGCGCTTTTCCAGTGTCAGCCAGGGCAGCCGCGGCGGCGTCTTGACAAGGCAACAAAGTGTCGAAGGCGGTGGTTGATGGGTCGGGGTAGCTGTCACCCTCTTAACTTCTGCATCACTTTCAGCCGGACAGTGAAAATACTATACCCCCCAACTCACCCCCCCCCCCACTCCCACTCTGTCCCCGCCCCGGCCGGCCCGCCCGCTCCGCCAAATGGAATGCAGACCTGCCTGGAGGGAGGCAAATAATAAAATGCCTCCCTTCTCCCTCCACTGAGGCACCTTCCCCTCAGCGCAGTCTTTCACATCCTAAATTTTCAAATATCGCCTCCACAGAGGTTAATTTTAGTTGTCGGTCGAAGTAGCAGCAGAGGCAGCCTGGTCCTCGCCGTGGCTGCGTTGCACACCCGCCCAAAGTGCCTCGGATTTCCCACACGAGTTCGCTAGTGAAAATGGTGGCACTTGTCCCGGACACACTCTTCTGCGCGCTAAAAACGAGTGTCTTGCTCAGACAGTGGGGTCTCGCAGGCTAATTGGGGGGCTGAGTGGGTGGACAGTTTGCCACCTCGGCAGTGGAAAGCGCTATGAAGTGGAGGCTCGTTCAATTGTCCATCGGAGGGCCACGTGTAAGACCTCAGACGAGGTCAGGAGGGGATATAATCCCGACTACAAGACACAAGTCATAAAGTCCTGTTGCCGACAAAGTTCACCTTCCAATGCAAATGTCCCCTCCTTCCCCCACACGACCCTCCGCCCCGGCCGCCGCCGCCCCCGCCGTCCCCGGCCTCCCCTCCCCTCCCCTCGCCCAGGCAGGCGGCGGACGGGATTTTATTGATGCGTTTGCAGACTGAGGGACGGCTGGGAGGAAATTAAATGCACACAAATTTGGGACATTTGGGGTGTTGCCGGTGAAGAGTCCCTCGGACCCGACTTCAACCCATTTGGCCTCCCCAGTGGGGCGCTCCTCGTCAACTGACGTCTCCGAGGCCTGGGAAGACGCGGTGGCGTGGCCGAGGAGAGTTAATTTTCCCTCTAGAAGAGGACTAACGTCCCCAGAAGCCAAATTAGAAAGCAGGAAGAGCAAAGGGGTGGGGGAGTTGGAGCGCTCAAACTCTCTCATTAAAACATTATAGATAATTGCGTTCTTTGAAGACAATCAGGTGTAATTAGGGTGTGACCACAACTCCCACTGCCCACTTGGAATGTGCCTTGGCGTTTTCGGCCTGGAAACAGCAATTACGAGCAGTTCCGAAGACGCACGCAATGCGTTTGAGGTGTGGGGGAAATCCGAGGCAAATGAACTGCCTCTTTTGACTGGCAACGTCTGTTTCAGTAGGAAAGGCAGGGCGGAGGAGGGCGGCGGCTCGAGTTACGGACTTAGCCGTGGGGTATTTGACGCGAAGGGGGCGGAGAATTACCTCGTTCCATCAGCCCTACTCGACGGGTCTCACTTGACAGAAGACAAAGGGAAAGCGGCGCTCTGGCGGAGGCGACTTCTCCACGTGAATAATGCCACTCCCACGTAGAAGGCAGCGCGCTCTTCTCTCCCCGCACACGAACGGTAACAAAGGGGTGTTGGCAGCAAAAGCGCCCAAAATGTCGCCAGCTATTCGTGTCTTTTTTCGACAGCTCCTGCATGCCCACGCTGCCCTGCCGCGCACGCCTCTCGCCCATTCCGGACGAAAGGACCGAGGAGACGAGCGGCCGGATACCCTCCGCTTGGGCCTCTGCCCCGAGGTCCACATGGAGGCGAAAGAGAACATCCCAGTAAAAGTGTTGAGGTGAACAATTAACAAAAGTGGTGCGCCTTTAAAATTAAGTGCTTTTAAGGGCCCCTTCTCGACACAACGCAATAAACCCTCACTTTGGAGCTCCATCTGACCTCTCCCCGTGGATGAGGAGGCATACGGGTAATAAAGGGAGGCTTTGTCAGCCTGAAACATGGAATTGAGTGCAGAAGTGAGAACTTTTAATAACCTCAAGGAGGAGTAGTTTCACACATCAGAGCACTAAAGTGTAAGTGGAATGAGTCCTGGCCGCATCCAACGGGCAGACGCCTCCCTACTTCGTTGTCTTCCATTCCGTCGCACTCTTCGAGGTGCCTTCTTCCGGAGACTCTGGTCACGAGAATTACTGGTGGAGGTAAGTGCTGAGGCGAGGCCACTTCAATTGGCCAACTGCGGCTTGTCATGCACCTTCGTCTCGCATGCCCACCACCTTTTGTCTATGAGCGCCGGGGAGGTCCCCTTCCACTTCTCACGCTTCGACCGCCTTTCAATGGAAGGAGAAGATGACACGGTTCCACGGTGAATGCAAAGGGAGCAGACTGTTAGATCACACTTTAATTTTTTCTCGAACATGACATTAACGGCTCGTCAGGGCGCAAAATCCTACTCTTCCTCGTTTGAATGGTCTACATGAGAGGAATTTTCATGGAGACATGCGAGGGTAAAAAGGCTTCTGTCGACGGTTGGCATTTGGGCTTCTGCGCCCGGACATGGCACCACCGAGGCGGCTCACAGAGTCTGTGGAATGCGACTGCCTCAGGAGGTGCTTACTCCTGGTACCAGGAAGATCACAAAACCCCTCCAAAGCGTGGCAGTGACAAAACCCGCCAAGGTCAGAAGAGGATGGTGACGTCGAACTTATACATATGAACGTCGACTGGTGTGAGGAGCCACTGCGCGGCCATCGCACCTCGAGGCTCTCACACTCTCCTGCTCTGCAAGCGGAAAAGGCATTCAAACCTCGCTGCTCAGAGGCACCGGTATGTGTGCACGTCGGGTCTTTCTGTGCGCCGTTCTGCCCCAAGACGACTGCATTTCCATGCTGCCACATGACCGTGCGAAAGAACGACCGTCGATCCGAAAAATGCAGTTGTCATGGGCTCTGCGGACGAGGGGAGGACCGACTAGCTGTGTCAGCAAAATTTCCTCTCAACCTTCATTGCTGACGCCGAAGGGAGATTCGAGCCCGACAATGCAGCCAGTCCACCAGATGCCTCCGTTGCCCCCCGTGACACCTTTTTTGGCGTGGGGGGGAGTCCCTGCAGGCTCCGATCGCATCATTCCTCGGTTCTGACAAATTCTTGCATCTACCGACTCTCCGCGGTGTGAGACCACGTCTGACATGTCCATCGCTGCGGAGCGAACAAAGCGTCCCGGTTTGGATTGACCAGCCTTATTTGACTTGTCTCGCCTTTTATGGTGGGTTTGAACTTTAAACTGAAAACCGGACCATCCATGTTATTGACTTAATAAGCGCAGACGACGGAGGCCCCGCGCGCAGTCGGGCGGCGGCTTTATGGCCGGTGGGGGAGAGGAAGGGGGCGGGGGGGGGGACTTGGCGGAGGTGGAACCGCAGGAACAATTTTTAACGAGGGCAGAAGCATTAATCAGCGTCTGGTTGCCACCGTTTTATGGCGCGGATGCTAATTTCTTGCCGTGCTTCCACCTGCTTAGCTACGCCCACCAAGGCTAATGACGACTGCGTAACCATGGCTTCTGGTTGCGCCCGCTCTGGCGAGGGCTACAGTCCCCTCGGCAGGCGAGCGGGCAGCAGGCAGGCAAATAATTCACCGAGGACCAGGCACAGCCGTCTGAGGAGTGAGCAGAGCCCTCGTCCCCCCTGGGCAGACGGAGGCCGCGTCCCTCGCGCGGAAGGTGGATTTCTCGCCCCCCCCCCGCCCCCCCCCGCCTCCCCATTGAGAGGCAGTCCACATCGGCACAGAGTGGCGGGGATTCCTTCGGTGGGGAGTGAATTCTTCGTGCGTGTAAGCGTAACGCGCCGCCACTCGGAGTCTGCATTTCTGATGAAGGGTGGGCGATTAAAAACTTTCGGTGGCCGTCCTTCCATCACCTTCTCTTTATAAGGGGGCGAGGGCGGGAGCGACGAGTGATCAAGTTGATATAAGAAAAGGACTGACAAGACGCTACTTTTTTGGCAAAAGCAAAGCATTTGACGGGCAGCAGAGTGAGATTCCACCCCCAGTGTTGTAGGTAGGCAGGGAAGCCTGTCTCCTTCACCGTTTACACCGACTAAGTGAAGTGTAGAAATTCCTCACAAACGCAAAGCCTACGCCCCTGGGCGCTTGGTAAATGGTCAATTTTAGGGCGTCTTGGCGGTGCTGGAATATAACAAGTTATTTTATGCAAAGAAAGGGGCGCAGAGAGAGAGAGAGAGAGAGAGAGGGAGAGCGAGCAAAAATGCCAAATGGCGGAGTCCCTCTTTGTCCACCTCGCGGCGGAACGCAGGCGCCACGGGGGGTGGGAGAACGCAACGACGGTGAGTGGCCGAGGCTCCAGCTCCAAGGAAAACGAAGCGGCGTATGCAGAGTCTGCTCCACGGCAACCGGAGGGGGTCCATACGGGAAACCTTCACGAGACGACTTCTAAGGACGCAAAAGGGTCATTGCATTTCTTCTGACCCAGTTAATTTTTTAGGGTTTTAAACTGTTTTTTGCAGTGCTGGTTGAACAAAGGCAGTCGCTACTGGAAAAGACGTGTTTCAGTGCTCATAACAAACAGCCTACTTTTGGTCGAGATTCTTTAGCACCCGGAGCTTTTTGAGGACAGCAATTTGCTTCGGTGAGAGGGAAAAGGAGGACCGGGCGCGGCGGGAAAGTTGGAAGACACCTTCCTCGGAGTGGCTATTGGCCCAGTGGACAGTGTAGGACTTCAGTGTCGCACTTCCACAAAAAAATCATCAGATAGCGCCAAAGGGGAGGGCGACCAGGTGATGCTGAGTGCCTCCGAGGACGTTGCGGAGGAGATGGACAAGGTGCGGACGTCCCAAATGACTCAACCGCCATTAGCGGATGGCCACCTTCGCGACATGCTGGCAGATACTATCTTGTGCGACTATTTCCGCCTTCTCCCTCCTCCTTCTCCTCCTTCAAACACGCGGTGGTTAGCCTTAAATGCTTCTAAGATGGCAGCAGAGACGGTCTGTGATTGCGAGGTGCCAACTTCGTAATTTATGCGAAATGCGCGGGGTTCCCACGCTGCTTTTCTGGGCTGGCATCTCGAGTTTCAGTCTCCTGAGATCAGTTTTTCTCACGTCTCCGCAAATCGGGTCAAGAGGATCCAGTCTGCGGAGGCCGCAGAAACTATTTTTCGTCGATTGTCAATCAAAGGTCACACCGAGCTTCGCACACACACTCACACGAGCAAACATTTGCACACTATGGAGGGTGAAGGGGCTTATAAGCAGGCGGGGAGCCATTTTGAGAAATAACCTAAAATTGTTTTGTTGCTCCCCCACTTTCACCGATTATGCGGGAGCGTCTCGTGTGGCATACAACCTGGGAGGGGCGAGCAGAGAATTCCTGGCGGCCGGTTTTCCGTCTGCCTGCCCTTCTCCGTGAATGAAATTTGCTGTTGTGCACCAGAAGTGCGTCCACAGGAAGCGCTCTGGCGTAGCGTCGTCAGATGCACTGGAGACGCCAGACTTACGAGGAAACGAGTAAGATGATGACGGTGATGATGTAAAACGTAGGCCTTTGTCGCTGGAGTGGCTCCACAAAACTAGAGTCATTGTCTTGGGGAGAGTGGCGAGTTGACTTGGGTCTTCATGCCAGTGACATCGAAAAGTCGGTCACAACTACACTCCGAGAGATTGGCCACGGAGACCATCCATAACACCAGTGAAGGCGCCGCAGTGGTCCCCCACGTCTATTAGCATATCCGATTCCCTTCGAGAGGAGCGCGGAGGCAACCTGAGGACTAATTAAGTATGCCATCCCATCGACCCAACAAAGCATCCACACTCCAGGGGGGCGGGGCGTTCAGACACGACACGACGACTGAGGTGGACCCCAACGACCCTTGTGAAGGCGAGTCCCTCCCAGCATTTGCATAAAGGAGGCCCGCCGTTGTGCGCGCGGGGAGGCAGTTGCCCCGTGGCAGCGAGGGCAGCCAACTGCCAGCCCCGATGGGCATACAACCGGAGGAGCGTGATTAAGGAGGAAGCGCTGCCCTTCCAGAGCACGGGGAAAATTGGCCTTTTTCGTCCAAGGAGGCGGTGACTCACACCACCTGGCGATCGGGCGGCCGTGAAAAAACCGCCTTCACTGCAACGAAAGCACATTGTAGCGGCCTTCAGGAGTAGAGGATGAAAATCCGACAAAAAGACAGCCATAAACTCGACCAGACCGTTGGTGAGGTAGTCGCCGGAGATGCAAAGGCGGCCCGGTGACGAGGCAGCCGGGAGAGGGTGAGCAGCGCGCGGACCTGTGGGCCCTGTCCGCACAACAGTCGTCTTGCTCTAATGGGCGATGAGTGTAGCCCACCAAGCCCGACCTCAGTGGCTACTTTTTCCTTCTCGTGGTGCTTACTTTAAATAAGGGGCGAGGAGCACTTCTGGATGTGAAATGTTGACTTTGGGGGTGAGGTAAGGTTACTGGAGTTTGTATTTTTTTGCGAGGGTATCAAAGAAAGGTTTCCTTGGAAGGAGGCAGTCCAGTCACAAAGACGGTGACCCCATGAGTTGTAGACCTGTGGCCGTAGGCCGGCCCAGCCAACCTGACCTGCTGGCCACATACCGAACCGTTGGTTGATTGTGTTGCCGAGGTTGAAGACAAGACTGTGGTCGGAAATCCCGACCGGTGCAAGCACGCGCGGCTCCCCCGCCTCCAAAAGGCGGTCTCCGCCTCGTCCGCCAAAGCACCAGTCGACTGGTGGGGAGGACTGTCTGGCCATTTAATGCTCTCCCAGAAATTTGGGCCTATTTGACCAGAATTGGTCTAACGAGTCGGTTCACGGTCGGCAAAACCATTAAGTTGACGTTGCTTCTTTCTCCGAAGTGATCACGACTTTTTGCAAGTGACTCGACGTGCCGACAGGGGAAGAAAAATTCGTAAGAAGGTGGCTGAAAGTCGGGAGGTTCGTCGAAAAATGCCAGACGTCAACGAGAGGCGCCATAAATCCGCATGGGGGAGCAGGAGGGAAGCGAAAGGACGGCAGAGAGGACGGCGGAATTACGAAGCAGTGTCCTCTCAAGGCCGTTCACCCTGTTGCTCCTGCGTGCAGCCCCGCCAGTCCTCCTCTCCGCTGTCGGACACCCAAATAGTCGGTTTTGCGACCAAATGGCATGGCTGATTGTCGTGATGCAGTCATATACAAAGATACTGTTTACGGAAGTCACGAGAGCAGATTGTGACGCAGTCGAAGTATCTCTTCGCAGTCACTCGCGTCAAAACTTGCTTAGGCCTGCCACAAGAGCTTCAGAGAGGCGTAGAAAGATATGAGGGTCACCGGAAGTGTCTTTTCGAGGAGTCTTGGCAATCAGCCACCTCCATTTCTCCTTTCTGTCCAGCACTACTTAAGGTCGCCCTCAGCTCTCTGCCCACGTCCACTTGGCCGACGCCTCAAGATGTTAAAAAGGGCGGCTGGGCTTCGTGGGGAAGCCGAGGCACATCGGTGGGAGCTTTAATGTCATCACATCATCTCTGGGGCTCGCGGAGACTTTATAACTCGTGTGTCGGGGCTGTATGAGGTCGGCCGTGGCCTGCGTCGACGCGGAACTGACACGGGACCCTCCGCGGGGCAAGAGGCGCACCGGTCCACGTCTCACTTGCCCCGTCGGCGTGAGCCACGGCTGCACCCCACGGAGTGTTGTGGGGCGACCACAATAATGCAGCAGGTTGATACAAATAAAGGCCATATTTTGTTGACGGGGCTGTGAGAAAAAGGCTTGATTTCCCATGGGTGAAGGCGGATGAGCGAGGTGGATGGGCTGTTCTCGTGGATAGAGGCGGGGGACGTGGAGGGGAGCCTGGCGTGGCGTGGCGTGGCGTGGTGGGGGGGCGGGCGGGCGGGGCGGGTCGACACCGGGGGAAATTGCGGGTAATGAAGCCATTTTGAATTATTGATCTTTGGGGAATTGCCTGCCTTTGACAGGGCGAGTGGGGAACACGCGAGCAGTGGCAGGGGAGAGAATCGCCCCGGTGCGCGCGTGCGTGCGTGCATGTGAACGCGTGGTGTAACACCTCAAGTTTGCCTTTTCGGGGCCATAAACTACCACGAGTCCAGAAATTCAGAAGAATTACGTGTTTCTTGTGTGCGTGTGTGCGTGTGCAGGTACGAGGGCAATTTAAAGTTTCCATTCCATGGAGGTGATTTATGGGGAGAGGAAGACAGTCATGAAAATCACTGTCGTGGCCACCTTTCGGTCTGAAAGAGTCACGGCCTCTGTGAAACTGGGATGTTTTAACTCATTACCCAATTCATGTGTGCATCACATCGCCCCTGGCCGATTAGTAAAGGGCTGAGGGAAAGGGCAGAAAGACGGCATGAAAGTGGCCACGGCCCAGCCATTTGGGCTTTCAAGTTGACGTATCTGCAGTAGGTTGAACCACCCAACTTCCACGTCTTCTGCTGCCATTCGCATGGGGAATTTTGACGCACAAGAGCACGAAGGTGTGGCCAACTAGTCCGCAGCAACTTCGACCACATGCAACGGATCTTCGAGAAAATCCCCCCGGCAAACGGCTGTGAAGGAGGACTTTCGAAGAGGGGTTGTGCGCGGTTGGACGCCCTTCCATCAGTCCGCCGATACGGCGCCAGGACGAGAAGGCTGGGGAATAACAGAAATTCCTGCGGTGCACGAATTTCGTGGTTAGAAAGGATTCAGAAAAAGGCCACCTTGAGGTTCCGCGAATCTCAATGCACAAGGAAAAAATGGCGCGAAGACTTGCGCGCCCCTTTTTGTAGCCTCGTACACATTCATCTCCATAAACTATGCCTTTTTCACTTCTATTTTCTTCTTCTCCCTTTTTGTACAACTTCCTGCTCGTTAGTTCAGCTGAAAGGACTTTCCCAGAATCGCGGGATCACCAGCCCGAAGTGATGGGTTTCGTGTGTGTTTCAACAGGAGGTGGAGGTGGAGGTGGAGGAGGAGGAGAAGGAGAAGAAGAAGAGCTTCTGGACCACAAAAACCACAAGAGTGGCAGTTTTCTCCTCCATTCCCGCGTGCTGAAGAAAGTTTCGATGGCGAAATACATTTCGGAGTTGGCGATGAGGAGATGCGCTGCGAAGAGAAGCGTGTCTGTCCTCAACGGGCGTCGGCCAAATGCAAGATTTGGACGCACAGAAGTGAGAAACGCCCCCCACCGAGCCACTTGTTCATCGCGCAATGGGCGGCGTCCAGCGCCTACTCTTCGCCTCATCAGGGCGGAGTGAGTGGCCGGGAGCGACGCCCCCGAGGGTGGATGATGGACTCGCCATGGCCGAGGGCGACTCCCAAGAGCGTGGCCCACACATTTCGCAGAACCTCCTGGCCAGTCCCAACGGCGGTTGCCTTGCTAAGTGACAAGGCGAGGAAGTAAAGCTCGACCTCAGCGGTCCAAGTCGGAAACTCGGCTCGTTGCCATGATGAGAAAGTGGAAAGCGCCGTGAAACTGCGCAAAAAGTCGGCTAATCTCGAGTCCACCACTTTCGCCTGAAAGCGCTGTCGCACACCGCCGTCGTCCAGCATCGTGAACTCCACTTTGGTAATTCCATGGCACTTTGGTGTCTGTCCGCCCTGCCAAGGCTGGAAGCTGCACTCGGTTCATTTGACAGTCTCCTGTCGATCGGCTTAGGCAACATTCCACACTTCTCCGAAGCGAAGCATCAACCTTTATCGGTGCGTTCGGGCGGTCAGCAGCGATTGTAGCTCTAAAGCGTTGGGGCCCACGACAGCGCAGAGGCCTCGGCTCCTCTTCAGGGGGATATCCTTTCCAACCGGAGCGCTTTCGGCCAACGCGGTGTCCCACACAGGAGGGGCCGGTGATTCACCGTGTCATGGTTAAGCCTGTGGAATGAAACAATCGTCGTGGCGGGGCAGACAGCCGGGGGGGGGCGGAGGAGCGGGTCTGGTTGAGAAGCCCTCAACGCTGACCTTTCGAGTGGGCGACAGACCTGCGTCGGACACTCCCTTGGCGTGACTAATTCGTACCCTCCCCTCCCCGTCCGGAGGCCTCGCGATGGCAGGTGTCGCCGTTGAATCAGCCGCCGCGGAGGCGCTACCCGCGGGGCGGCGGGTAATGTCAACCGAGGACGACGTGCGCGGGCGTGGAACGGGTTCTGTGATTCACCCGCTGGCATGGCGGTAATGAGGCCATTTGAAGTTGATAAGCGCCACTCCTCGGCAGGCCGCTTTGCCACAGTCAGGCGATTGAGGGCAAGGCCGACTGGGACGACACGTCGCAAAGCCTGGGACTCAGCACTGAAGAGCAGCGCAGACCCCTGTCGGCTGCCCAGAGAACAGCCAACGAGAAGGGCTTCTTTGAGGGTCACTGGATGACGAAGGGATCCTCGGCTGCGCTTCTTCCCTGACTCACGAGCAAAGAGGTGTGCTTTAACTTTGGTGGAAGAAGACCTCGAACAGCGGCAAAACGAACCGCGGAGTGAACGCCGACTTCAGGCAGGCTCAGGTGCTGCCGCAGGGAGGACGCTGGGTCGTGGGACAGCTGTGGCTGGGAATTCCTGCACCGCCGGCGCTCAGCGTCGTGTGGAATAGAGAAGGCCTTTTTGTTCGTGTCTCACTTCGCCTTTCTGTTTGAGCGTGGACGTGATGCGGCAATCCGAGAGGGGTGCGCTCGACCGTTTTTCCAGGGAAAATGAGGGTGTCGCGGATACGAGAGGGAATTTTTCACGGGGAGAACGGAAATAAAGTCATCTGAACGCAAAAACCCACTGGCTGCGGGTGCGGGCGGAATCCGAGGGAGGAGGTACAGTGGATTTCTCCCCACACAGAAATCGGATTGCTTGCAGAGTGGGATCTATAAACAGGGCGAACGAAAAGATAATCGCTGGAGACGGCGCCCTTGGTTGACGTGCGCACGAGAGCATTTCCGAAGTAAATCATGAGGTGGAGGAGTGATTTCCTCATCCCTTTCCACTCCGCTCTCACGTTTTGCCGTGGAATCCTCACGAACCCAGCAGACCCCATTGTTGGGAGACGCGCCAGCTCAGTAGATCATCTCTCCAACGGAAGAGACAATTTTCGGCGGCGGGGAGGGGGAGGGCCAACTCGGCTCCTCTGTGGCCCAAGGGACAAATATACGCGGGGCCGACGGCGCAGGTGCCCTTCTACCCTTGTCGCGAAGGCGGCTTCTCTGCGTAGCGGCGACGGAATACCTCTTTTGGCCGAGTTCTTCGCAATAGACGCAATTAAGACTACTTCTGAGGCCGCGATCGTCCGTACTGCAGGAGGGCGTGCTTTCGTGGCCGCATGGCGAAGTTGCCATCCCATTTCGCGTCCACCCCTATCCATAAAAGCCGTAGCGCCGCGACGTCCACGGGTGCGCTGAAGACGAGGCGGGGCGCCCGTCGACGGCCGCAGGCGGAAGAGCACACTCCTCCGGCCAGATGCGGGGATGAGGAGGGAGGGAGGGAGGGAGGGACGAGGGCTGCTATCAGGCCACTTGAGCCTCACTTCGCCACGCGGGGCGCAGGCGGACAAACTCCTTCCCTTCGCCTCCTTTCGCCGACATTTTCCTCCCAGAGGAACAGAACTGATTTTGCCGGTTCGAGCCAGGGAGAAGCTCACCTACCGGCCTCTCTCGGGGGCTGTGTGCCAACCCTCGTGGTGGAGCGCGATGCCCCGTTACTTCGGCGCCGATGTGAGGCCAACTGGGCGTGGCTAACTCGAATTTGACAAATCTCCCTCCCATCAGGGAATGATTGAAATCTTCCACCGAACGGGGCTTTACGCGTCCCAAAGTGCCCACGTTCATTTTTTATTGTCTACCAGGCAGTGAAGCGGAAAGTTGCGAATTTCCCCTCGCAAACAGTCCTCAAGTAATTTGACTCAATAGCCAGTCGCTTCATGCCTCAGTGAGAATCCTAATGGAAAATCGCCGCGGAGGGGAGCGCATCGCGGAGGATTACTCACTCGAGTATTCACAAGTGGATTCCATAAAAAAAAAGTAACGAGTTCGGTGAAGCGATGTACACATGTTAAATCACTGTCACCGGAGGGTTGCGTTAGCGGGTTTTTCAAATAAAGAAGTCCTCCTGCCTGCGTGTTGCGACGTGAAGAGCCCTGCGGAGCGTCGCTCGCGCCCCACCTCGGCCCGATAGCAGCCCTCTTGACTCACCGCTTCCGGAGGTTGCAGGCCGCGGCGCCGGTGGAACGCTGGTCATCGCCGGCGTGGATCAGCGCCACTTCGCCTCCACGAGGTCCCGCCAGAGATGACAATCTCGCCCCCGTGGGGTCGAGCGTTCCCAACTGTGGGCCTTCTACCCGCTCAGGCACTTCCCGGCCACCGGCTTGCGTACTCTGTGTGGCCCACTAGCTTTAATCAGTGGTTTAACTTGTGACACACAGCGTAAATCCGGCCGTCGACCTCGTCCGCAGCCCCACTGCCACCGCCACCGCCACCACCATTCCGTCCCGCCTCGCCTCGCCTCGCCTGCCCGCCGTTCCGACGACCGCATCCGAGTCGCGGGAGTCCAAAGGAACTGTACATGCTCACTTGCGGCGGCAGATTGCCGGCCTCAACGACTGTCGGTTGTTTTCTCTCCTCCTCCTCCTCCCCCTCCCTCGAAGCGTCTAGGGCATAAATTACGTATTTGGCTCTGGCGTATGGATATGCAAATACGCAAGTCATCGGGACTGAGTCACGCTGCGCAGTTTGAGTGGCTGCAGGGACTTTGTGATGTCATCGAGTCCCTTGCGCCCTGCCACGAGGGCTTTCGTCGCGGGGAGCCGCCCCAGGCAGCCCGCGTCCAACCCACCAGGGAGACAGCAGACCTGCTCGCACCGCTCATCCGCTGTCACCGCCTGCGTTGAGCAGCGGGCAGACCTCCGTGAGTCACAACGCCCAAGGGGGTTGCCGAGGCGATCTTGTGCGAGGGCGGAGGGGACGAGAGGAGAGGAGAGGAGAGGCGAGGAGGGCGGGGCAGAGTGCTCACTCCGAGCGGGCGGCCTGATTCGCCCTCGTCCTCCACTTGGCCGTACATCATGGCCGAGGAGCAGTCGGAAGACGAGCACCGGCGCGAGGTGACAGTTGAGTACACTGGACCGCTGTCCATCTCCTGCGGCAGGACAAGTCGTCGTGTCGGGGTTGCCGGTACCGCTGCCAGGCACACTGTTGCGTTCTGCCCCTCATTCGACCACCGATTGGGTGGGGAGGCTTTTGCCACGACAAAAGAGAGAAAGGACGAAGCTGGCGTCTCTTTCGACGGCCTTTCTTCAAGGGGCGCTGGAAACTCATCCTTTTAAATTCCTCACCCAAGACGCCGGTTGCCGGGGACGGCAACTTCTGTAGGTGGTGCTCGGGGGCGGTGCACATTCCTCGGACGGGGGATGGTGCGATTTTAATGAATTAGAAGTGCCTGAATCTGCACTTAAGTGTTTGCATCCTCTCAACAACTGTCGGCCGCCTTAACTGCGAAAAGGCGAAATCGCAACCGTCTAAAATTAAGGTCGCCTCAGTGGATGCGGCCAGCATTGTCGGCGACTTACGCAGCCACGAGGCCGAGGGGCGGTGGAGATAGGACTACGCACATTTCCCCGCGCATCCTCGGGCTTCAGTGCGACAGCCACTCTTTGCCTCCGCGACCTGTCAAGGCACTGAGACAACCAGCGGCCGGACGTCGTGCCAGCACCGCCGGCGACGGCGCCACATCATGCACACTTCGCGGCCATCGTCGATGGGGCGACCGGAGGTGCGAACCGGCGAGATAGGAGTCACAGCCTCTGCCTCTCAAATGCGCTGTTGAGTTGCGTAATGGTCGGGTCAAAAGGACAAGCAGAAACGTTATCTCACCCGCAGAGGGTGAAAATAACTGCTGGGACAGAGTGCGAAAGCGAACACTCGTGGCGTCCAGTTTTGGTGCTCGCAGGCGAAAGGACAGGAGAAGAGGGACCAAACCACGAAGTTGGAGTGATTGGCGGCGAAATTTTGCCCGCAGGCAACGGGCTGCTCTTGTGACACAACAAAACTCCACCAAAACTCGTTGTCCAACACAAAACGCTGTGAGTTAAATTCTTTAATTCTGCATTCATCGGCCAGCGCTCTTCCGCCTCCGCCTCCGCCTCATCCTCATCCTCCTCGTCGTTAGCGTGAATTATTCTTGTTGACTGAAGATTCCAAAATTGCAACTTTGACAACCTAAACGCACACACGCACGCACGCACGTGAGAATGCACGCACGCGCGCGCGTGCGCGCAGGCAAAGTCACTCGGCGCCCGCGTCGATGTGAAGTGAGTCCTCGAGCCCGGAAGGGCGCAGAGGAGGATTTAGTGCACCCGACTGGCAACCGAAGTCTGGAAGTGGGCTTCTCTCAGCGCAAAATCCTACGTCTGCGCGCCGTTGCCTGCGTTTGCCCCCGAGAGGTTGCACCACTCAGTCGCGCAAGGTCGTATGACGGTGGATTTTGTTAGCTTTAATTAACAATTTAAATGTGTAACTGTTAATTAAAGGGTTAGGATTCAAAGGACGCAGTTTCGGCTCTAATAGGGCATAATCTCCTTCCATCCTTCCTCCCTCCCTCCCTCCACCCGCCTCCACCCGCCTCCACCCGCCCTGCCCCTCTGCCCTGCGCAGGCGGGCAGTGATGAAATTGGGAGGTGGCAAGAGGCTACTAAAAATAGGGCTGAATCGACAAATCACAACGGAGGACGACAGTCTAGTGATAAATTCACATGGGGCTAAGAGGGAGGGATGGGGAAGGCGAAGAGGGAGTGTCATTCAAATCTACTCACGAAGGAAGGCGCAGGGGGTTGCCTAATTAAGCCATGCGAATGGAGCACCCTGGGAGGTGGACGTCGTCGCGACCGCCGACAGGGAGAAGGCAGGGGGACTGTGCAGGTTCTGTTTCGTCGACAGCCTCGAGTGCTCTCGCTCGTAGTGAAGGTAGGAGGAGGCGAAACATGCGGTACACCTTGACGATTCTCCAGAACACTCATATGTGTCGACAAAACAGCTAATCGTGTTATTTAAAAATGCGGGGAACATTTGGCACTTTTTGTCTATAGGTCTATTACATTTTGGGGGGAAACGGGGTAGTTACTCTAAACATTGGCTGTCACCTGCAGAAGTTTCCCAGACCGTTCGGCGGAACATCTGCCGATTTCCCAGACCAGGAGGACTCATAAGTGCCTCAGTATTATGAGCCGTTGAAAACTCGCCGGTCAATTCTGAATGCTTAGTTAACTTGAAATACAATGGTGCGCCCACCACTCCAACTATTGTAAGTAAACACCTCTTTGAGCTGAATCAACATACCATTCTACGAGACGTACCCACTTCCTGCAGTAGTCTGGCCCGACTTTGAAGTCCCAAGAAGTCGGTATGGCTTGCAATTCACAAAATTTATGTGAATTTAAACAGTTAAAATGGAAATTTTTATTGTATTGTCACATCTTTTGACAGCACTCTGATGTGACAGGGGGCGACAGCTATTTGCCTCCATTTCCGAGGTGAAAAACTGATGCGAAGGTTATCATGCTACTGTTTCTCTATCAGTAGCAAATAAGTGGGCAGGTTCAAAACGACACTAAGACAAAATCCCCCTTTTTTACATGCTTTCGGTTTTCTCCAACCCAATACTAGTGTTTCCATGGAAGAGGATTGGAAAAGTTAACGGTGGATGAGCCGCTGGGCAAAGAAAGAGGACACAAATTTAGTGGTTCGTGTGAGGCTCTAATGAATTCTAAAAGAGGAGCAGTTTGTTGAAAGGACGTTACATCGGAGAGCTTTATTGAGGGTGGTGAATTTAGTGAGGATATTCCCCCCAAAAATTATTACACTGTACTCACAGTTGAAACCACTGTTTTATATGGCAGAATTGCTTCGTGTGTGGGTGGCGCGTCGCCGCCGAATGTGGCGAGAATGGGAGAAGTGTCATCGCACAAGTTGGGTAGATGATGCGAAAGTTAAACGAGACCGAGTGGGCGACGGGCCTGGTGATGCAACCAAGTGTGGGCTGAGCTGAGCTAAGCAGGCAGAGCAGAGCTGTGAACAGTCCTTAATGCTGCTGGCCCTGCGCACTCAGAAGGCAGTGGCAGGGACGAGACAAGACGAGACGCGACGCGACGGAGAGCATTTCGCGCTGAAGCTCGCCCGCCCGACGCACACTGCATGCCCCTAGGCGGGAATGGGAGTTTTGTCAATTAGCCCCACCGCAGAGCATAGAATATTTCCCGGTTTTAATTGCAACGGAAAGCACAAGACTACTGACTCATCGTGAGAGACGGGATTGTTAAAATATTCTCCTCCGCGATTCCCCTCGAGATATCGTCTTTGCACTAGAGAGACGAGTTCAGAGCGCATCTTGACGGTCCTCCCATTTTTCACCCGCCACCAGTCCTCCTCGCCACACATCTCGGTGTCACCTCCTGATAGGCATCGCCACACCCTGCGTTCCCACCGGAAAGTTGCACATTCCGTTGAAAGCCATCGCACGGCGGCAACTCGACTTGGAGGCCGCAAACAGCAGCCGGTCTGCAGTCCGAATCCGATTGCCTGCTCCTTTGAGCAAGTCAAAATATCTAAGAGAAGTAACTGTGGAGGGGAAGATAGACGAATCGAGTGTCTTTATTCCGAGAGGCCTCGGAGCGTCTCCCCTCTCCGCTGGCCCGAAGAAAAGGCCCGCCGAGAGAACAATCGCTCTCTGACCGCGAGAATTAATTTACCCGCTGGCGTGAAAGGCAGTGGTGGCGATGGCGACTCTCTACCAACCTTCTTGTTCAGAATGTCGCAACAGTTTTAATTTAGAAGTTACTTCGTTATGTACTTACAGCAATGCCAGGCCGACGAAGGAGCTAATGGGGTAAAAATCCACCTGAGATGTCGTCCGCCCCGCCACCCGACTGACTCCCATTCACTCGCCCCTCTAAGGAGGCGCCGGCGACTACTCCACGTGGCGTTAAGTGACCAATTAACGGGACACGACGGCGAATGTCGGGGCTGGGGCGACGGCCGGGAAAGGTGTTTTGTGACACAAATGATGGGCTGGCTACTTTTTCCTCAATAGATTAACTCGAGCCGATCCACGTAAAGCAGGCCCGGAAGACTCATTTCCCCTGTCTCAGCCCGAGGAAGACCTCGTTCCTGCCTCGGCGTGGACGAGGAGGCGGGCGAGGTCATCCGTGAGGGCCCGTCTCCGCAAATAAATGACTTTTAGATCAACAGCGCACCTTCTAACCTTAAAGTTATACAACCCTCTAAGGAGTAGCCATACTCATTTGGCGATTTTCGTCTCACTGCCCGTAGAAAATGCGCTTTATACTCCTTTCCTTCATTGTTGGTTTCATGAGGTGGACTGCGTTGGGCTTTTCGCCGCCATGCTTCTTTCACCTACGTGGACACCAGTTTTGTCCGCTATTAAAGACTCCGATTGTCAAACAGTCGACTGGCCAATCCTGCGGGCCGAGGACGTCCCATTGGCGGAGGTGTTGCTCGCCTCGCAGGCAATTGGCCGCCCGCTTTGACCGCCCTCGGGATTCCCAGCGTCGATTCATGAACACACCACGGTGGCTTGAGCAATCAATCACATGCGCATAAAACTGTGAGTTTGGCGTTTTTTTTGCTGTCTCTTTATGCTTTTTCGTCTGCCCCCGCCGGCCCCGGCTCCCTTCTTCCGGGGTGGACGAGTGAAAGTCGCGAGCCTGTCCGCTCCGGGGGTCCAATGCTGCGCCGCTGGGCCGCTCCAGCGGAGGGGAGGAGGCGCGGCTGACCGGCCACCGCCACTGCTGCACAAGCCCTGGCGCACGGGGATGTCACGGAGCGGAGGGACGAGGCAGTCCTCCGAGGCGGGACGAAGCGTCCTTCCAGCTCTGCCCCGCGGGCTGGGGTGAGGGGGGCGAGGGGCGCGCAGATGCAGAAGCAAGCCATTTGGCCGTCCTCGTGGTCGTGGGGGGTCTAGAATGAGGAAAGCACTAAATTACCAACTCTTGTCCCAACTGCAAGAGTTACCCCTACTTCCGCCTGTAAAAGCTATTTGACAGCCGGTAAAAAGGCGCATTTTGTTTTGCCTCGGTGCTTGTAAGTTCTAAAATAGGCTCCAGGAGGCGATTCAGCCACCCCCTCGACTGGGCCGCCTCCTCCAACTGCCCGTCCTTGAGGGTTCCGCCGGGTTAGAGTGGTGCGGACTGTGAGGCGAGTTGCGAGTGACGGATGGAAGCGTCCGCTTCCCGTTGCCTCCTCTCCCCAGTGGTCCAATGGGCTCTCGTGTCTGCAGCTCCGTGGCCGAATGGAACAGATGGACGCAGTCGCCTTTACTACTGTCCCATTTTTCCGTCATTCTTCTTTAAGGAGCCTTCGTTCAAAGACACTGCCGACGACACTACAGATTGTGTGTACGAGGACAGGGAAAGTGGCTCCTGTCGGGGGCCATTTTGCCCGGGCAGGAGGGAAAACGTACGCCACGGAAGGCACAGTGGGCCGCGCTCAGGCCTGAAGCGCATCGTTTTTGTGAAAACCGTCTAGTTTCCGCCAAATTTTAATGGAGCCATTACAGACGTCCACAAGAGAAGGAGAGGCTTTTTTAACGGGTTTCGGTGCTAAGCCTCTCCGTAGTGCGCGGGTCCGTAGTGTGGGTCCCCCGACGCGTTACTTCAAATGGCGCTGATTGCACGGACTTGGGAGACACCGCCGCCACCCTCCTGAGCACCCCTCAGCGCATGGTGATTCTGCGACTGAAGGTATTCTCTACAACTCCTCCTTCTGCCACAACTTTCTCGCGCTTTCACTGCGAAATACCGCAGTCAGTGAGCCAATTGCCGCGGCTGCTGTGAGCACGCACAAGGAAAATAGGTTGCAGCTCCCGAGGTAGTCATTTGGACAAATTTACTCGTCTTACGCGCGGACACGGACTCTCTTCGCACCTCATTCCCCCCACCCCAAGAGCCGGAGATGGCGCTTATAAAAAAGTTTTAACTCTACTGTTCTGCTCTCCTCCATTGCAGATCGACGGCACTCGAAGCGTTCGTCACTCTGGTCATCTTCTGTCTCCTCGCCTTTCGAATTGCGATATGGTGGAGGTGGGAGGAGACCCAGGGGAAATCAGCCCTCGACGAGAGTGAAAGTTCACCCCAACAGCCGGAGGTGGAGGCGTCTCCGCCGTCCCTCACCTTCTGCAACGCCAACCCTCTGAGGTGAGTGAGCACCTCCACAAATTGCGAGATAAAAGGCGTACGAGTCGGGCTGGGGGGTGGGCGGGGGGCGAGGGCCGGAGGAGGGCGGAGAGGGAATGGAGGAGAAGAGACAGTCACGTCGGGCGAGGGAAAATTGTCTGCTTGACAAAGCTCTGGGGCTTTAACTTCAAGCCAAAATCCATCCCATTTTGTCGGATGCAAGAGATTTTTGAGGGAGAGATGTTTTCCCGCGCAAATCAGAAACGCCACCGAAATGCGAGGGTCTCAGGCCTGCTCAGTTGCCGCGGTGGACACCAGCCGACGAGCCGCGGCTCCGGAGAAGGCGAGCAGAGGCGTCGGGAGCACCGCCTGAGCGCGTCGCAGCTCTGTTGAGGGGGCATTTCTAGTGGGCGACAGACTCTCCCACGATTTGCACGATAGACAGGCTCTTTGAGGCGGAAGTGCTCCTCGGGCGCGGAACTGGTCCGAGCCGCGTCCAGCCCTGTGGGCAAAGCGGGGCTGTGGACGACGGGGCAGATCCAGCCGCGCCGTACACGAGGAAAGACAGTCCTCGTGGAGGAGGAGGAGGGAGGTTTTATTAACCGACGGTGGTTGTACCAAAGATCCTGCAGCCCAAGACGCGGCAATGTCCTTTTTTCTGACGAAATCGGAAGGAGATGGAGGGGGACACAAATGCCACCGAGCTCGGATGGAGGACCCAACGTCCAGCAAAGATTTCGAGGTTGTCGCCCACTAAATGGGTGAAACAATTTCTTCGGATCGTCCGAGGCCTCTTCATTTACCTCTCTCGCCGCACAACATCAGCGGGGTGGAGGAGAAGCGCCCGCGAACCGCAGTTTTATTCGCCCCCGAGGCTTAACAGATCGCCCGCATTAATGCCCGTTTCCGAGAGACGTCTGAAGGGCATAAAAGTGACACCGGGCGGCCGGTTGGGGGGCGGACGGTCTACCTGCTGCGCGGCAGTGGACATGACGAATTGTACCCGCAGGAGAGTCGGCTCCGCTCCCCACAATTCCCCCTCATCGCATCGCATAAAAGAGCACAGAGTCGAGGCGAGAAAGCGGCCGCCTCCCTTAAGGGCGACACGAGGGGCGAGGCAGCAGTTCGCCTGAAATGCCGCCGATTCCTTTGCCTTCCTCCATCTCTCACTCCACACCACAATCGTGTGCTTTTCGCATCACTTCGCACCATGTCATTCGCGTTCTGCGAGTGTCGCGTCACCCTCGGTGCGCTGACTTCTGGGAAAAGTGGCTCATATGTCCGGTTAAGGTGAGTGTGGAATAATTCGGTCTCTCGGTGGGGCACAATTTGCCTCCATTCACTCGTGCTGCTCGACGGGAGGGCGGACGATGCTACATGGCGGTGCGAGAGAAGTCACGGGCGTCACCACCGCAGGGCGTCGGGCTGCGTCGGCATCGCGACCGAATGCCAAGCAGGTTGAAACTGAGGGCTGCATTTGCTCTCCAACTGCAGAGCGACCGCCCTCTACTCCGCGGGGCTGTACGACAAGGTCTCCCAGGCCGTGCAGGACCCGCGCTTCAGCCTCGAGGACCTTGACCTGTCCGCCGAGCAGCTCCAGCAATACGGCCACAACCTCCCCAGCATGCTCAAACGGTAAGTCGAGGAGTCCCCGCTGTTGCCAAAACCGCCGAGTGAACAGTGGTGCTAGTGCTGTGATGTGATGTCGCAATTTTTCCCTAGATGCCGACTGAACAAAGCCGCATGCAGCGTCCGCGATTTTGAGTCGGTGAGAACGAGGCATGGAATGTGCTTCCAGCTACGAATTCCGGGACACAGTGAGTGATTACGATATTTCTCTATTACTCCTGACATTTCCTGGTCCCGCTGGCCTTCATTATTTATGAGGCGGAGGCGGGGGAGGCGTAGGAGGAGGAGGAGGAGGGGGAGGAGAAGGGGCATTATCGCCTATTAGGCATGCGCGAGGCCGGCGGGTCGGGCCCGAGCCATCGCTGCGTCCTCCAATCGCGGCTGTTCCCTCTCGAGAGCCATCGGGCAGGCGAGTCTCCGACGCAGACGCCCCAATTTGCCCCACTGGAAGTGGAATTCAGTCAGCGGGGAAGGTGTTCCTGCCTCAGAAGAAGCTCAGGTGAGGCCCCACCGAAGCCCACCGCCGCGAGACCCGCCCGCCGAGATGTGGATCTTCTCGCAGTTAGCCGAGCGCAGAACAGTCCCGACTTCGAGGGTCAATTTGTGGTCGCTCGTCCAGTTGACTGGTGGTAGGCGTTGAAGCGCAAACCCTTCGTAAACGGAGGACAGAGCAGGTGAAGAGTCAGGGAGAGGAGGCGGAGAAGCGCGTATCCGCGGCCTTTTTCTCCCCATCGTCCCACTACAAAGAACCGAGGAGGGTTAATTAACGAAGCGTTGACGCGTGAATAAGTTCGGATTGCTCGAGACAGGTCCACTCATCCTTTCTCGCCAACTTAATTAATTAATTAGAGGCGGAATATTTTAGTGAAAAAAAAACACGAGAAAGTCGGGCCCCTAGGCACATTAACTCAGCTCTCCCGACTGCGGACGGCGGCACGAGGGCGGCGCCCTGCGTCTCGGCCGCGTCGTGCGCGGGAGGATGGTGGAACTGCGGGTGACGAGGACTTGCTGACTCCTCCGCCAGCACCCAGGGCGACAGGGTGGCCCTCTGCGGTGCTCACGGACCTTCCATTGCAACTCTGCCCCAACAAGACCGGGGACTGAGGGCAACCTCGCTCCGACTCCCTGCGAGACGCGGCTGCGACTCTCCCCAGTTAAAATCTGGCAAAAGTGATGGGGGAGAGGTGGAGTTGGGGGCTGTTCTGGACCAAAATCCTTTCACAAATGTTACGAGGCAAATGCCCGGGGCTGAATTTAGAGCGGAGAGAAGAACTGAGGCGGCCCTGTCCGCGGAAGTGAGGATGTCCGCAAAGCAGCCTCTCTGAGGCACCGCCGGAGCGAACACTTGGAGGTCGGAGGGAGAAGGTCGCCTCGTCACGAGGCCACCTGACGCGGCCCTGGTTCCCTTCCCCCGAAATGACTGTTGAGCCGACCGCTAGACTTGTGCGCACCGAGCGCAGAAGAAGTACGAGACCCCGCAGACCCACCAGCACTTCTGACTTCTCGCTCGGGCGTAGAATGACGCGCTTCAGGCCTGTCTGCCTGTTCGAGGCATCCGAGGGTCTCCGGACCGACGCACAGCTTAGAGGAGTGGAGTTGGAAGGGGAAGGAGGGTGCGCATCCACGCAGCAGGGAGTTTAAAAAACCTCGCGCTTAAAAGGGGAAGCAGCGCGCCCGAGTGGAGGGTCGGAGAGAGAGGCGGTCGGTCACACTTCACTTTGAATTTCCCCACCTTCAGAGCAGACCCACCTCGAGGTGATACTGGACCCCGAGGAGAGCGAGTACGTCCTCCCCAACGACGGATTCACCGGATTCTCTGTCTTCTTCAATTACTCCGCCAACAGTCGAGGCGACTTCTTCATTGGCAGTGGATTTCACAACATGGTGCGCATTTCACCGGCGGTAGGTGGTGGGACGCCGAGGCGTGTTGCAGTCCTCTTCACTTTATGCCAAAGTAATGGCTTCTTTTTTCCCTTTCACCGTCTCAAGACTCTCCAAACCGGCCCGCCATGTGAGTTATTGCCCGCTCTGTCGTGCCCAAGTTCAACATTACGGGAGAAGGAGGTTGTCGCACGAGGCCATAACATTTATGATGACTTTATGCCTTCACGCCTTCCCACAGCCCCGCGTGGCCGTCTCCATTGGTCGTCTTCCACTTCGGCGGGAGCAATGAAGCATTGATTGAGGCGATGCCAGCCAGTGTGCGGGGCATAAATGATGCAGGCCATCGGCGGCGATAATTGGCCCGGCCGCAGGGGCTTTTGACCGCGCGAGAGGGGCACGCGCCCTCCCGCGGGCGCCGTACCCCCGCCGGGGGGCCACGCGCCGCTGGGGGCGCTGACACTCGTCCCGCGCAGTCCGGCACGAGTGGCTCCCCGCCCTCGCGTCATCTCGGTGCTCTCCCGTGCTGGGAAAGAAGTCCTTCTACCGCCTGTTAGAGCCCCGTCTTACGTCAAGGTGGCGTTAGATTAGAGCAAAATGCGCTCATCTGAGTGAATGATTTCCTCCGTGAATGGGGCGATGGGATTTCGCTAGAAAATAGGCCTGCTTAGGTGGATTTCCCAGTTCCACATTCGTCATCACCCGCGAATGGAGAAAAACGGTTTTAGCGGAAAAATCCTCCTCGAACGTAGCGCAGATCTGTCAGGGCCACCCGTAAAACACCTTTCTCTGACTCCGCATTTTCCAGAACGACTCAAACGACCGGGCAGTTGACGGGGAAGCCCTTCGGAGAGTTGCCACCTCAGCGGTGGCGATCGAGTGGGTGATTTGTGCCTTCGCAGGCGGCAGCAGTCCCTTTGAGAGTAGAAGCTAAAAGAGTCCACAGGACGGCGCGGGGTGAAATTTGCAGGGAAGCTGCAGGGTAGACGTGTTGGGAGCCGGCTGCGAGACGGAAGCCATAAACTGCTAAGAATCCCTCTTTTCAGACTGTCTGAGAAGTCGATATCCGCGCTCGCCTTCATTTTGCAGGTAGCAGGACGAGCTCGCAGCTGCGAGTGGACGCGATCACGCAGACAGTGAAGTCGGCCCTGTACCAGAGCCTCCTCCCTCACGACATCCTCGGCGCTTCCGCCGCGGAGACTGAAAGGGTAGGTCGCAAAACGTGCCTTTCCTACCCATTTCTGGCTGAAGGTTCTCCTTGGCGCGAATGAGTGGGCCTCCTGACGATGAATTACACCTGTTTTCCTCACTATGCTGTGAGAAGAGTTCCACAGATCGTCTCCTTCCCTCCGTCGTCCGGCCATGCACCTCAGACTGGGCAGTCGGCCTGGGGCCTGTCTAGTGGCAGAAGGATCGCCAGTCGGTAGTTCTGCCGGCGTCTTGCCTCCACAAACTGCGACTCAGCAGTCTTCCGGTCCCTTTTGACTGGAACAACGCGGCAGTTTCGCGCATACATTGCGTATGGCCTCATGCAGGACCTCTCCTCAGCCTTCTTCGTCCCAGCGTCCAGTGTGGTGCAGATGCCACGTTTCGATCATGCTGGATCCACAGGGGCCCAGGGGGGAGAGGGCCGGCGAGAGGCGCAACGGGGGCCCCAGCTCCACCACGGTGGGGACTAAAAGGTGCCCCCCCAGGACGTAGAAAATGCTCCCCAGTTGACCAGAAGCTTTGGGGAAGATTAACTGCCTGAAACGCATAGGGAGACTATCGAAAGGTCTAAAAGTCAAAGGAAAATTACCTGAGGCGGACGGGAGGCCCCGATTCGAGCAAAGCGTCGAAAAAATGCAGAGAGAGAGGCGAAGATTTGCGTTGGCCTTGGGCCCTAGAAGAGCAAAGGACGATCGAAGGCTTTCTTCTGCCGAGGACCAATCGCCCGACTTGCAACGTGTTGGAAGTTGGAGGCCAGTTGGAGAAGAGCGAGGGAAACGTTGCCCCTGTGAGCTGCTTTGACGACAAGGGAAATGAACAGCCTGCCTCAGGCGACAATGGCAGCGCGGCAGCGGGGCGTTTTTTGGCCACCAGACCATGCAGACGGAGACCACCGGCCCAGATTACACACGATATGCGGAGATGACTGCACAAAATAAAATTGGGCAGAAATCGTTCTTATCTCCTGCCATCGAGAAACCCGGCCGGAGGAGGCAGTCGTTCACTTTAATGAGGGCCAAGTGGGAAATCTGCCCAGCGCCAAGTTTTCAAGTCACTCGGGAGGCCAAACTGCCTTTTCGGGCGGCGAGGACGAGCTGCCTTGTGGAAGTGGGCGGAGGAGAGGACCGGTCGGCGGCGAGGCATCCAGTCAGTCTTCAACTTCTCTTCCAGAGGACGAGTCCGGCGACCAAAGTGCAGCGGACTGTGAGACGTGGGCGCGGAGGGCAGCCAGGGGAAGCGGAGCGTAGTTGTTTTCGGGGGTCGGAGGTCGAATGTCAGCGCGGAGTTGTGGAGAGAAATCAGCCCAACATGCGATTTCGCGGGGTTCGCTGGCTGCCTGGGTGGAGGCCACTTGGGAGCATAGGGGGCCGATTGAGTCCAGTCGTCCGGGCCCATTTAAAGACGAGTGGAGCGACGTAAAAGACTGCCTCGTGGCATGTGGGCCTCGGAACATCCGGACCGTGGATGAGTGCGTCGAGGCAGCTTTCAACTCGCGGGAGTCGGCGCTCCCCGTCGAAGCAGCTCAACCGGCCGCCTCTTCGGACTCGACTGCGTGCGCTGAAAGCGGGTCAAGCGCCAGAAGACACAAGGTCTGGAAGAAAGAGCCTCCCCCGAGCAGAATACTCGTGGCGGAGGAGGTCTTCAGAATGGTGCACTGATTTTAATCGGGGCGATGGGGAAGCGACTCCTCGTCTCTTCCGCCGCAGTGGCTGTGTTGTACCGCGATGTTCTGAGGGCCGAAGACGGCAGCATGGAGGAAGACTCCTAGGCACGTCCGGGTGTATGCGAAAATCGCCTATTGGGTCACCTTCCGCTCCGGTCACACTTTCTTTCACTGCTGGTCGTGTTCTGACTGTCAGCGCTGCCAGCCGGGCAGCCTCGTCCTCCGATGTGGAATCGACCAGAACCCGGACGGGCACAGGGCGGGTGTTTCTACGTTACGCAGATGTCCTCTTGAACTCGCCTCGAAAATACTTCTCCGCAGAACTGCTGATATCGTCATTGTGCGATTTTCGGGGCCTGCGTCCCGCAACACACATATCATCGCCGACTGCCAGAGCCGCGGCCGAGGACCGGCGGAGCAGGGGACGGCGTTTGCCGCCGGTGTGGAGCCAACTCCTCACCACCTTCAGCTATGCAATTCATCGGCCAGTGTCGTGGCGTTCCCGTTAACGTTGACCTCAAGCATACCGTCTGGATGGAGTTCCTACGCCATTTCAGAAGCGTTTAGCCTTCTTTTCACTCCCAAAAGGCCCCGCATTGCGGCCAGGCGTGCTGCAGCGCTTCACTTACCTGGCGACAGGAGAAGTGGATGCTGCGCTGCGCTGCGCTTCACTCCACATTCCTCTTCTTCTTCTTCTTCTTCTTCTTCTTCTTTATTCTTCGTGTGCGACCCTCGAGTGGACCGTGGCACCCACCGCAGGAGGTGAGGTGGCGCGGCGACTTCTGCGTCGTTTCAGCCCAAGCAGTGTCCGCCGCAATTCTCTCTCACGTCGGGGCACCTGGCCGGGGAGACTACAAGTGAATTACGATAGTCATGCGTGAATTTCCCTGCCTTTATCTCCGGCGCCTAAGCAACCAATCTTAGCAAGACCGGTTGTTCCTATTTGAGGAGGAGGGGGAGGAGGAATGAGGAGTTGCTGCCCCGATTGGGCCAGGGGCGGCCAGTAGGAAAGTGCGAGGCCGCAAAAGCGGGGAGACGCAAGGCGGTACAACGGGGCCGGCGAGGCTTTTACGCTAATTGGCGAGTAACACCTTCAGTGGTCCACTTTATGTAACCGCAGCAAAAGTTAAACTAGGTGAATACCTGTCAAGCAGGACAGATCTTGTCACAGAGCAGAAGCTGTTGTCTTAGCAGCTCGACAGACGGCTGAGTGTGCAGCCTCTCCGTCCACCTGTGGGGAAAACCGGGACGCGTCGTGTTTCCCGTGGTCACGGAGGTCGGCGACTGAGTGTCCCGCCTCGCCCCTTGACTTTCAGGAGGCGCTGAGCCGTTTGATTCAGCAACGAGCCTTCCTTCGCTCGATGAATCGCACCGCCTTTGAGGAGGTGGTCCAGTTGGCCTACGAGCTGACGAGCATTCGGGTGGCGGTGGGCTTCATCGGCGATCTCATGCGACAGGCGACGCACGCGTTAAAGGTGGAGACCGCCATAGTGCCGCACCAGAGCGGATGCGGCGCTGACATCCACCACACCGCCTCGCGACTCCTCGTCGATCTGCTGGAGACGCAGGAGCGCTGGTCTGTGTCTTCTTCCTCCTCCTCTTCCGCCTCCACCTCCGCCTCCATCTCCGCCTCGACCTTCCTCCTCTCCGGCCTCGCCATTGACGACGCTCCTCTGGCCAACATCTCCGCCAACACCGATGTCGAATTGCGCCTGGTCGAGTGCTTCTTCGCCGCCCAGAGCGCAGGCATGCGACTGCAATCGCGTCTGCGCGATCTCATTCGAAGCGTAAGTCGTCGCCCTTCTCCCTCGGAAGTAGGTTTAATCTTTACGCGCACAATCGTAGACAGTGAAGAGTCAGTTCTCCTCCCTAAGGAGCTTTCGCGGATGCCCGTCTGGCCAACTCCACTGTGAATGCGTTAGTCAAAGGCGGACGTCGCGTGCGCGGCATCCACCTTCACTCCGGTGCCGCGGTGACCTCCGCCGGGCGTGAGTGCGCGGTCGTTCCGCCGCTTCCTCCATCGCTCCAGGAACCATGCTTTCGTCTCAGTGGGCCCACTACCTTTTTGACCACTTCGAGTTCCTCCCTCCTTTCTTCGCCCGGGGAGAAGGCGTTTAGGCGAGTGGTGTGTTTTAAGGTCGCCGGTGAGCCCGTGCCCCTGTCCCTCGCCACTTAGTTCTCCTCGCCTTGCCTCCTTGAGTCCACATTAAACCAGCCCGACGCCTTCACCTCAGTCCCATCTCCTCCCGGCCGAGTTACGAGCGGTTTTGCAGGGGTCGGTAGAAAGTGGAGTACTTTCGCAAACACCCACTGCAATCACAGGGAAGGAAATATGTCTGGGTGATTTATTTCAACGCTACGCGGTTAGCCTCGTGCCAGTGCCTGTGCGGAACTGGCCACCGAGCAGGGGGAATTTCTTGCTCGCCCGAAATGTAGCGCGAACTGCGAGCTCGCCACGGTACACTAAAGTGGCCGGTCACTCCAACTGCCCTCCTTTGGGGGCGGCGGCGGGCGGGGCCAGCGGCTCCTGCGGAGAGCCCTCGGCGCGGGAGCGAAAGCGAAAGTCCGCGCCCTCCTTAATAACGGCGATGGATGAGCGAGTGCCCCGTGATTTATTATGAGCCTGCGCCGACTCCAACTGCAGTTTTTAACAGCAGCGTGGGGCTGGGGAGGAGAAAATGGAGATATATCAATGGGGAAAAAACATTTACGATTCACTGCACATTCAGTGCTGCTTCCGCCTACTTTCCTTCCTCCACTCCTACCTGTTGTACGTCCACTTGGCTGGGAAATTGTTCCCGGAGCAGACCGCCCCAGCACTGGCGTCCTCTCTTCCAAAAGGCTTTGGGCGGCGCTCTCGGAGGAAACGGGGCTTTGGTTGATTACCGACGCTTGCAAACCGATCCCCGAATTGCACCACGTGCACCCTGGGGCACGAGATCTCGGTGGGGGCTACTGCTTCGGCGTCGACGCGTAGCGGGAGGGCGTCCGCAGTCCACTGGTAGGCCTGTCTAACACAAACGAAGTCGTGACTGGGGGCTGACTGGTCCCTGAAAGAGAGAGAAGACATACGCTGCAGGCTGACGGCGGGACTTTAATTGTCGTCGGTCCTACGTGGCAGCGACCTTTGGGCGCTAACATCACCTTCGCGACGCGGTTCACGCCCGTCTTACCAGAGGCCGTCAACGCTTTGTCCCACAACTCGCGCGAGCGGGAGAGGAGGCCCGGTCGACCGCGCGCCGGGCTGGGGCGCACGGGAGCGCGATGCCTGCATTAAAATGACTCATCCACGCGTGGAGGCGTTTATGGGTGGTTGAGAGGGTAAGCTGAGTGCAAAAAGACGAAGCGACTTCAGCCTTGGCAAGACCAAAGCGACGACGGTGGTGGCGACAGCCCTGGTGAAAACAATCGTTTAGTGACATGACTTTTTGCAGCATTTTACTGCAAATAGGAGAACTTGGTGCGGTGATGATGGTATTTAGACGGCGAAATGGGGCTTTCGACTTTGAAACGCCCATCTGCCCGCGCTCTCCCTGCCTCGCCGCCTCGCCGCCTCACTGTCCCTCCCATTCTCTCTCGCACTCGCCGCCACCCGCCCCTCCCCAAAGGTGGCAAAAGCAGGCCCCTGGTGAGGCCGGTTTGCGATAGGGAATTTCACCACTCATGACAGAAATGCATTTCAGGCGACAAGCAGGCGCACTCAGTTCCGAGAGCAACACCTTTTTTGCGAAGTGGCACTAAGATCCCCAGCATTTTGCGGTAATTTGACAAGCGGATTTGCCCTTCCTGTGCACAGTTGGGCGACGCCGATTCCGCGCCTCCCCGCCATGACCGCTTTTCGTAGCCCGCTGCCCTCCACTTGCCCTGCAGCCCGTTCGGCCACCGGCCGGCCGGCCGGCGAGCCTCGAAATCCCTCCTGCGCGACCGCGCGAGCCTACAGCATCGGCTGCACCAGCCTGAACCGCCTTCTTCGTCAGGACGGGAACACTCACCTCACAAACCTACTTCCGTATCCATTAGAGTTGGGAGATACGCTTCAAACGGGGATGGTGATCGCAAAGTCGAGGACTAATAGACGGACGAGATTCAGTCCTTAGCCGGAATGGTCGATGCTGTTACAGCAGTGGCGATGTTGCGAAAGGACACCGCTCAGGATTAGGAAAATGTGGAGTCCTTAAAGCTGAAATATCGCAAATGCTGAAACCTGGGGATGTTGCGCGGACTCGTTTGCCCCGTCCCACCGGTGTTTTGGACACTCGAAGGACGTAAACAACAGTGCCAAGAGGCATCAGCCGGTTCGAGGAGGGCGAGGCTTCTGCCGACTCTACTTGAGAGGACGGTGAAAGTGTGCAACGGCGCCCCGAGCGGAGGTTGAGACAGGCTCTGGTGCTCCACGCACTCTCGGCCGAGGAAGATGCCCACACCGGAAAGGCAACTGAGTATTTGGTCTTTGCTGAGCGCGTGGAGTTGAGGGCTGTCTGTCCCTGGCCAGCACCAGCGCCCTCTCAGCTGGACTTGCCTGGTCCCGCTTGCCTCAGACGCCGACACGTGTTACCACGGACCCCAACGTTCCATTCGCACCTCCCCACAGCATCTGCCGAAAAGGGTTGGAGATGCCCCCTTTCCCTGTGGGCATTCATCGCCTCGTCTTTCGAGCGCGACTGCTGGCTCGTGGCTCGGCCGAGTCCGCGGTCCACGGGCAGGGCGACAAGCGCATTGCCGCGAGGGCTGGTGCGTTGGTGGTCCACTTGCCAACCGAGGCGGGCAACTGGAGCTCCAGGGAGGTGGCCAAGACGGCCTGGTTTTGGGCGGCAGCCTCGTTCTCCTCCTCCTCCTCCTCCTCCTCCTCCTCGTCAGCGCCCTTATCGGCGTCCCGTTTCGGGGACGAGTGGCAAAAGTGCCGTTGAACCATGTGGTCAGGCAAGAAATCCCCTCGAAGCCTCGAATAACAAAGTGTGCCGAGGCCACTTCAAAGGCCGCAGGGTCTCAAAGAGCAGCCGCTCGCCAGGGCAGCATCCTGGCCGTGGGCCAAAGAGCTCACTGCGCAGTTGACGCCCTCGCCTTCCAGAAGCGTTTGAACTCTCTGAGGTGAGTGGGAGCCGAGAGCAGTGCAGGCCAGGACACCGTCACCTTGGCGGTAGGAGAAGTCGAGAAGCCCAACCTGTCGCCCATGCGGAGGTGGTCGCTTCTACTCTTAAAGCTCCCAACTCTTGCGGATCGGCGGCAGGTACGCGGCGCACGAAGGATTGTATTCAGCAAAAAGCTGCGCACGTTCCATCGCAGTCTCACTAACACACGCAATAGACCGCAAAATTGCTCCAATAAGTTTCATCGTCAGGCTGAGTGAATGGCGTGTTAAGGCATGAATGCTCCGACCTTCTTTGCAACTCACCTTGCTTTAAGCATTGGAAGCGAAGATGGAGCAGGGCGATTGGCGAGAGGAGGTTGCGCCTTACGATTACGACTTCATCTTGCCACTTCAGGGGATTTCGTCTGCGTGACTGCGGCACACGCATTCACCGAGGCGCCTCCAAGGCCGGCACAGCGGCCCTGTAATCGCCGCAGATGCGGCGCAGAATGGAACCGGATGGATGCTCTTGCGCGGCGTCACAGTTTGCCCTCTTTTCATTAATCCCACAATATTCCGTCCATGCCACTGCCTGGTTCGGCAGGACATCGCAGGACCCGCATTTTGGCCTCGGCGGGGATGGAGGCCGACGATTCCGCTGGCTGAGCAGTCGGCTCCTTTCTGGTCTCTCCGCAGTTTAACACTCAAGTTGACTTCGGGCTACGTCAAAGCCCTTCTGCTGATATTATGGCTTCCTTTGGGCCTGATCTTCTCTTATTCTGTCCGCATCGTTTTGTTTCCGGTCAGCTACTGGAGATAAACTCGCCTCGAGGTTTCAGTGCGGACGCCCACGGCAGCGAGTACGTCGCCTTCTCGGCCACGGCGCCGACGCTCTCCAGCCGTAGGCTGTTCCAGCCGCTGTCGGCGGCCGAGCTGCTGGCCACGGGCAACGCTACGGTGTGTCGGCGGGTGCAGGGCGTGTACCGCGCGCGCACCGCCCAGCTGGGGGAGCGCGCCTCCGCCGTGGTGGCCCTCATCGACGTCTCAACGCCCGGCTGCACACGCTCACCTCGGAGAACCGCGAAACCCGCGCCCACTTCGCGCTCTCGCAGTCCGCCCGACACAAAGCGCCCTTCCTGGCCGCGAGGTGAGTGGTGCCGCCACGGCAACGGCGGAGTGAACCCGAACCGCCTCCGGTCCCACGGAGGGCGAAGGTGGGCCAACAGGCAACAAAGTTTGTCCTCATGGGGAACAGGCACGCGTTAGCTGTTGGCTACTGCACACAGAGTACGTAGAATTTTTTCCTAAGCGGTTCCTCCAATGCGCGAGATGTAGGTTTCGCGGCACAGCCAGATCCCGGGAACAAATGGGGTGTCGAAGTCAGAGAACGCTACTTAATGGTTTTCTTCCTTCGCAATAAATGCAAATAAACCTCGCTAATTCCACGGCGAGAGAGGTTTAAGTCCCAAGGGCGGCGTCAAAGTTAACAAACGTCCTGCCACGTCGGTTGGAGCAGAGGCTTCAAAATCCCCTCTCTTCTAGTCGTATGCTGGCCCGAGCTTCCACAGTGTCGTGACTCGTGGTGCCGCATGGCTTCTTATTTGCTGGCGGACGGATGTGAGGTTCCGTTGTCCATCGCCTTCCACAGCGCCTTCTTTGCACCAACCCCAGGTCCACAAACATCCGAGTTGCCCAACTGCGCCCACTCGCACTTCTCCCTGCGCCCCCCGCCCCCACCCCCACTCAGGTGGGGAGACGGGCGTGGTTATTGGGGTCCACGAGCCTCCCCACCGTCGTCCCTAGCGCGTAATCCACTTGCCTCTCGAATAAGTGATGAAATGGAACGACTTTTCCCTGGCGTTGGGTGTCGTTCCAAGCTTGGCGGAGCCGGCGTCCGTCACCGACTATTCGTGTGTCCTCTGGACGTTGTGTGCTGCCACGCACCTCCTTATGGGAAGAGTTGCTGCGTCACCGGGAAACTGTCTGGTTTTGGCAGGCATCCGTGCGGGGTTGCCAGGTCGCGGTGGAAGTTTGGGTGATTATGAAGGTGATGCCGGGAAATGGATGTTCTGAAAGAACAGAGATCTGGAACCAGAGCCATCCATTGTTTTTATAAGGCGATTGGCGAGTGCTTCCAACGTTGTGCCTACGTCAGAGCGGTTGTGTCTCCCCGTAACCCAAATGCGCGGTAGAAGTGACAGGTACCGAAGCGCCCCGGGAAGTTGGGGTTGCGTTCCTTGAATTGGCGGACAAAAGTGGTCCAAGAATAGGACACACTTCCCTATCCCGCAGGAAACACGAGCTTTAGGAGTTCGGGGGTTTCCGTTGCGGTGCGACGTAGAAGCGTAACTGGCTGCCTCGTTTCGTTGCGGTGAGCGGGGAGGCGCCCGCCTCGTCGTGGCCGCCTCCCACCTGAAGGAGCCACGCACGACGCGCCCACTGGAGCCCGTAGTCTGCCGTCGGGGAAGGCGACGGGGCAGTCGGGGGCGCAGATGGCCCTGCATCCCCTGGGCTGACCGGTGGACGTGGCGCGGAGCGACGTTTGTGTATGTCCGCCTTCAACCTGACAACCGCCGAGGACCGGCTTCCCACCGGTTCGAGACTGGGCTGCAGACCTGGGGAGAAAATTTTTCGTTTCCCGCGATTAGCTCACTCCAAAAATGGGACAGAAGAATCAAAAAGAAGTATTTGCAGAGGTGGACCTTATCGAATGCAACAAGCCGTTCAGCCCGACGATGTTAAACGAGAGGAGGAGCAGAAGGAGGAAGAGGAGGAGGAGGAGGAGGAGGCGAGTCTGTAATTATTTCATCACCCTCTTCCCGCAGCTATGACGAACTATGGTCTGAATGCCCAAATCTCAGCGATGACAGGCGCTTTTCGAGGCAAATGGGCAGCCCCGTTGAGGACTTTTTCTTTTCCTCCCTTCGACTCGCTCCCTCGGCCCGGGTGGGCCGTCGTGCTGGGGAGTGGAAGAGACCTTCGCCGAGGTAAATAAGAAATTATCGTCTGGGCGCTCTGCCCCCCTGCACCGAACCCGCGGAGACTGCCTAAAATTCCCCGTTTTAAGTGGACCATTTTGCCCGGAGGCGGACGTTATTTTCTGCGGCAGTGGGACGCAGCGCTGAGGATAGTGGGAAGCAGCCCCTCTCGACGCATCCCCACACATTTCTGTGGAGATTGGAGGGTGAAAGTTTGCCCGCATTTGGTGGTAGTCTCCCTCAAGGCTAATAGGACTGCGTCGAGGAGGCGACGAAGCATCGAGGAGTCGAGTTCTGGCCCAAACGCCGCCCGCGGGGCGGATGCGGCAGGGGCGCAGCTCGAGGCTCCAGGCGCCCCCGCAGTCCCCTCCAGCAGGCTTAAGGGGACCGGACCGACAGCCGGCCGCCGGGGCGGGGTGGGATTGAAATCGAAAGAGAGACCGGTGAAGGTCTTCTTTTTAGTCCCTTTTCGAGAGCGGTGAATTCTTTGCCCTTACCTTCCTACGCAAGACGTAAGCCGACGCTAATTAGAAGGCTGCCGCATCCCGTGTTTGCCCTGAATGTGTTTTGATGGGGAAAAGTAGTGCATGTAAGGCTTGCCTCCGCAGCAAAAGTTGTCCCGTAAAACTGTACATCATCTAGTTGCAGTCCTGGTAGAAACGGAATGGGAATTCGTCCGGAAGTAGGCTGTTTCCGACTCATTCCATTGTCGTACCTCGGAGGAGAACGAGGAGGAACTTGCCCCCACCTCTCACGACGGCTGAACTACTTTCTGCGGTGTGACTGCCTGCAAACCATCGTCGCGGAAGGAGGAATGCAGTTTGCCGCAAAAAGTAGAGACTTGAAATTGAGCGCTGTGAGGTGTTTTCTCTCTCCGTTTCAGGTACGTGACCGCGTCTATTTTGGTGAAAGAACAGGCGGAGTCGTCGTCGTGCGCGGCCCGGCATCTGCGTCCCGGCAACCGGCTTGGTGAGCGAGTCTTTTTAGCGGCGGCCATCGTCCGCCGGGCAGCGGTGACAGCGCGTCCCTGCGTCCGTCGGCGCGGTTGAGCGATCGGGGCGGGTGGGGAGCACGAAGGACCCAGTGGCGAGGGCCCGAAGGTGCTCTTATTTACGCGCGAAAAGTCATTCAATAGCCGGGATCACCGCTGAATACAAACACCATCGCTGCGATTCGCACACTTGTGCCAGAGTTTAGTGCAGTTACGGAGGCCCTGAGTCGTCATTCCCACTTTCATCGGAGGGACAGGGAGGCCAGTGGATAAAGGCGTGGGAGGCGGAGGCGGAGGCGGAGGCGGAGGCGGAGGAGGAGGAGGAGGAGGAGGAGAAGAAGAACGCCTTTATTAAGGTGCTCACGCGCGACAAATGGAGTGGGGTGTGAACACGCCGCCCACAACCTTGGCGACGAGTTGCACTGAGCGTCGAACGCCCAGGCTGAATGGGGGCAGAGTGTTGCATTCTCCTTTGCTAATTTTAGACCACCTGATCGGCATATTGTCGAGCAGCGTGAGTCTGTGGCTCACTCTCGTTCTGATGATTGAACTCCATCGGAGGAATTGTCGTGAGCAGAGCCGGCAGTCGCCGCGGCCGCGTGGTCTGCGCACGGGGATCTGCAACCCCGCCGACGCGGTGGGCGTTGTCGCGGCCGAGCCCACGAGAACAACGCCAGTCCCCTTCCCGAGGAGGTCTTCGGCCACGGCAACCTCGCGGCTCGGGGACTGGGCCGCCCAAACTCTTCCCAGTCGACGAAGCTGGTATGTCGTGTTGACGGCTTTTCCATGCACCACTTTTGCCGTTTCTCCCGTTCCCAGCCAGTCGACCGGGCCCGGCGAGGCGGTTAAGCGTTGGGAGGGCCGAGGGACGAGGCCCCGAAGCAGGCCTCAGTGCCCTCCAACTCGAAACCCCCGCAGCCCGAATGACTCACTTGTGGCGCTAATTTTTACGGCTTTCGCAGAACGCCACCAAAATTGAGTCCAGAGGCAGTGTTTTTGAGGCAGTCAGAGGGGTAGCAAAACGAGAAAGTAAAAAACACCAAATCATCCACCATTGACAACTTGATTCTGTCAAAGTGATAAGCTCGTGACAGGGTTAAAAAGTCGACGAAAGTGCTTCGCGTTACCTCTGTGGTCTAATTCTCACAAAACACTGAGCGCATGAAAGATGAGGAGGGGCAGGGTGATTTTAGCCTTTTGTGGCATTTCTCCCAGACGAAATTTGCCCCTCTCCACCCCCAACCGCCGATGAAAATGGTGTCACTTGGGCAGAGGTGAATCGGTGAAGAAATGCGTCGAAATGAAAGCCAAGTGCGCGGGCCCACAGAGCCTCGTGGAATCCCGCTGCGCCAAGTGTCTTGTCATGTGCGAAAGCAGTCGGCAGGTAGTTCGCCAAGGCGGCTCCACGAGAACTCAAACCGCCGGGTTGCGTGCCACGAAGGAAGCACGGTGGGGCAGCATTTCCCGCAGGAGAACCAGTCCCAATTCGTTCGGCGGTCGTCCTTTGTTGAGGGCCCGGCGTGAGGCTTCGGCCCACTGGGGATCCAGCGGCGGCCACTTTGCGTCCCCAGGGCGGACGTCGGGTCATCGGCAGCGACTGCGGTTGCTGAGGGCACCCTGGCCACGCCAGCTACTCCTGGTGCGTGTGTGCGAGGCGTTGCCTCATCCCTGGCCGCATTCCCCTGACGGTGGCAAACAGGCCGACAAGTTCAACACGTTAGTCCACTTCGGGGCCGATTCGTGGGGCCGTTTCGTCGGAGTTTCGCGGCAGTATGAGCTCATGCGAAGCGGACAATCAAATTGAAGTCCACGGGGACAGAGCGTGTGGTGATGGGCTTCGCCGAGGACTTCGATGTGCAGGAGACACCAGATGCGGGTGGACAGAGGCAGGAGGCCTTCGGAGGCGAGGTGGGAGTGGGGGGGCTGGCGATACGAAATCCCGCCTCTCCTCTTCCACTAACCAGACCGAGGATGACCCGTTGTTGGTGGGCGCGGAGAGGGGAGAAACGAGAAGAAACCGCGGGCCAGAGTGGAGGGGAGAAACGCCTTACGTGGGTGCGGCCCAGGGAGCGAAGTGGTCCCTCAGGAAACCTTTTGCTTGTGGACGAATTTCGTTAATGGCAGTGACGGTCTCAATCAGCCAAAACAATGCACGGAGTTGGCTGACCGCCCCCCGGGCAATTAGACTCCCACAAGAACAAAGCAGACACAAATAAAGGAAACCCGTGGGGGGTGGTGGGAACAATGCACGCCACCCAAGGCGTCCAGTTGTGCGCGTGTCCGCGAGACAAAGAGCCCTGTCATCCTCAGTCAAAGGGAGGAGGAACTTTGTGCGGAGTTAATCTTTCGTCTGCTCCTGCCAACGCTTTCGGACAGTCGCGTCAGGCCACTGGCGCCACCACACGCCGGTGGGGGCGGCGGCACGGAAGGCCGGAGCCAGCGCGGTGCGCGGCCAAGTCTCCTCCGGCCAATTTTGCGCTTTGCCTTGAAACAGACACCTACGAGGGATGAAACCCACAGCAGTGGACGGGCGTACCAGGGAAGGAGCCGGGGCTGGGCAGACGGCGCGGGGAGGAAGTGGAGAGACTGGCGCCAATTATTCTTCTGTGGTGCGTACTGGAAGATAACCTATGCTTCCTCATCCACAGACCCTCCGGAAATGTGGTTAACAATGCCGACAGCGATGGTGGAGATGCCAGGCCACCCACTTCGGCCCCCAGGGCTGTCGCCGACTGTCTTCTGCGCACAAGGGGCCCCGCCCAACTCGGCGAAGACGCTGTGCGGCCAAGTGGCGCTGCTCGAGTCCTCCACCTCCGCCCCACAGACCGTTATTTTGGACAGTCTTCAGAACAGATTTTGAGCTTCTCCTTTTTTACTTGCATATGGGCGGACACAGCGAACTCAAGAGTTCGCCTGCGTTTTAGCGTCCGGGGAAAGTCTTAAAACCGCTGTCCGAACCAGCGCCCAGCCCACACAGAGGGTACCAGTGTGTGTGCTGCCTGCACCCGGCACGCAGTGCGGGGCCTTGAACGCAGGGAGCCGCTTTACTTCCGCTTTCGACGACTCTTCGTGAAATGGCGGAGGAGAAGTTGCGTCAGTCAACGCCCACTGTCGCGCAGTCTCGTGTGCTTCGACCCGGTCTCACCAAGGCTCCGGTTCCGCCTTTCTGGACAACTGGCGTATGCGCTTGAATTGACCCCGCTGTGGCGGTTGACCGTCTCTTAGAGTCTTTCACGGCTTCCCCGCGTCAAAATGCATCTTCTTCTTCCCTCCGGCGTTCCGGCGGCAGACAGACGGGCGAGGGCGCGGTGTAGGGCGGCGAAGGGGTTGGTTTAGGACGCGGTTTAGTGTGACAGGACCGAAGTCACTCCGTTTGTCAATCTGGCGAAGTGAATGTCCCCATTTCCTTCCGCACTACACCTGGCCACTTCGCCGAACTCTCGCCTTTGTGAGAAGACCATGCACTCGCTGAGGTGGTCGGTCGGCCCGGAAAGGAGCTCGGCGGGCGAGAACGACGCAGAGGTCACGTCGTTTAGTACGGACAGGCAGCGGCGAGGGCGAGGGACCGTGTCGGGCTGGGGGGCAGTGCGAGCTTTCTCACCCTCATCGGCGGTCACCTGCGGAGTGCCGAAATCGTAGCCTCGGCGGAGGACCGGGGCGGGAGCATTGGGATGTGGCCGTGGCAGCAGATGTGAGCATTTCATCTCAGAAGCTGCATTTATGGCGAGAGTAGGTTTGAAAAGGACAGCCAATGCCATGACTACCAAGTAATTTATCATCTACACAAGTTTTTTTTGTAAGACGTGGTCAAAGAGTTCTTCTCTCAACATGAATTAATTATATCCGGCCTTAACTATCTCCTTCTCTCCTCTGCTCTCCTCTGCTCTCCTCTCCTCATTTCGTCCGCAAGCACTGCGGTCTCCTTTGATGTGGACGGGAATTGGGCCAGCGCCCATCGCCCGGGGTGGTAGGCATAAGCGCCGCGTCCGACACTGAACCGCCTGGTGACAAGGGAGTCGGCGGAAGGGAAACCGAGCGTGGGCGGGCCGGTCCGCCAGACGCCTGCGAGGGAGGGCGGAGGGTAAAGTGCCCCACCTGCTCCGCCAGAAGAGGCCACCAGTTGCCGGGAGAGCTGGTCAAGCGCCTACGCTTGTGCAGACGAGGGATTGCGATCCCTCGAGTGGAGAAGGCGACGAGCCCCGAGAAGCCGCGACTGACCGGTCGCCGCAAGGCGCGGACGTTACAACGGAGGAGGGCTTCGGGGGGGGCCGGGCCTCACGATGGGACAAATCGTAATTGCCTCCTGGTGTGAGTGTGTTTGTGCCGGGCCCCATGCGCGAGTTTGTGGGCACAAGGAGGCCAAGTGTCAACCGCAAACATGGGCGAGTTCGTGCCGGATGGGCATCAGTACACTCTGTTTTAGTCGGAAAGAGGGGCAGGCGACTATTTGAGATTGTCGGCTTCCTCCACGGTCACCAGCCAGGTTTTGTTCTGCTGGAGAAGGTAACGGCGTCGGGAGGATGGCCAAAACCCTCGCAATGCTGCTGCCCTTGTGTTGTGCAGCCCCGAGAGACTCCGTGCCCCATTTTGCCGCCTTCAGGCAGTTTAGAGGTGACTCGGAGAGGCAGGTTTTTTCAGCACAGTGGCCAGCAAGACGCTGAGGCCGTGCCGGGAAGGAGGAAACTTGCCGGATGGACCGTCAGTCGAGTTCGCTCGCCGCGAAGTCTGATTGGCTACCCGCCTGAATTCAGTAGAGGAAAATTAGTGGATGAGGCGGGCCGTTTGAAGAGCGCGGCTTCCGGGGCGCCCGCATAGTGGTGTCAATCACTCCACCTCAACTCCCGCATGACGCAAGCGCGGGGACTGCGGAGGCGACTGAGTCACGTGCCGCTCGTCGAGCAAGGCCGCAGGCGCGGGGGGCTCTGGGCTCCCCGATGCGCCGGGGCGAAGAGACGACGCAGTCGCCCCCGCGTCGCAAGGTGCGCGGGTGGAGCGTGGGTGGAAGTGGGAGCATCGGTTCAAATTATTGTGCGCAAAACTGGCACTCGGCTGAGAGTCTAGCAAGGGAAAATGCGTGCATGCGGTCGGCGTGGGGATCAGTCGTCCACCAAGCCAATCTGCAGGGGAGTCGATGCTGGCGAGTAAAAATGAAGCGAGAAAGGAGGAGGAGCCGCGAAGGAGAGGAGGAGGAGGAGGAGGAGAGGAGGAGGAGAAGGCACTGATGTGCGGAGAGTCGCGATCACTCTGTCAACTCTCTCAGTCCGCGACAAACATCGCAGCTCTTCGCGTCTTCCTTATGAGGGCACATTTGATCACCGAGTCGTTCAACGGGGTCGTGCCACCGACGTCACTTGGATGGGGCCACCAACTGAGGAATTCTCGTAGTCCGCGTGAACGGACGTCGGGCGGCCGGAGGAGGGTGCAGGAGGACCGGCGGTGAGACTCGGGTGAAAGGGAGGTGAAAGCTGGGCAACCGCGGCATTTGCTGGTGGTAGGCATGAAACCCAGGGAAAGGAGATGCGAGACACAGGCCTCGTAGGACGCGCCAACTATTGCGTTGAGCAGGAAAACACGGCCCTCCACCTCACCTCCCACTAGCCCGCGGAAGAGAATGTCCGACGAGTGGCCGTTCTTACCTTCTACACTTCTCGGCCTCTCCTTCGGCCCGCTTACTTCACGCCAACTGGCGTCACGTCACGTCAGAGCGATGTGGTCGCAGTCCTCACTCCACAATCCTTCGCGCAGGCCAAAACGTCTCTTGACACGCAGAAGACACAACAGGAGGAAGAAGCACCTGGCAAAACGCCACGCCGAGAGCACTCGAAATGCCACGAGGCCACCGAGACAGACGCTTCCAACCCGAGGACAACTCAACAGAAACAGTCAACAAAGTTGTTCTCGTAGACGGCTGAGAAGACCCGCCGCCCGCCTCTCGCCTCGGCTGGTGGCAAAGCGGCAGAACGTTAGGAAAGGCAAGTCAGTAGCCAAGTTTCGCCTCCATTTCGACACTGATCCTTGGTTTCCTCTTCTGGAGAAGGATTTGCCGAGGTCATGGCGCATGCTGTCTCAGAGCGAGCAATGGAAAGTTCTTTGAGGTGTCCAGCGCTGCGCCGAGGATGCGGCGTCGTTGACCCCTCGCGCACCCAACGCGTGTGTCGGCAGAACCTCGCGGCCGACGTGGTCAGTTGAGGGGAGCGGCGTGGCCCTGCGTTGAAGGTGCAACGCCGAAGGCGCTCACGCACATGGCGCAGGCGTGCAGTGCGGTGGGAGAGGCGCCCCGCGCCCGCACACCAGCCCTCTATCACCGAGACAACCAGCGAAACATCGTCACTCAGTTGAGTATTGAGGGCATTCGTGAGAGGCCGCAGCTCACACGGTGTGTCGGGGCAGAGGCCTGCGGGACCAGTCGTCAGCCACTCTCATGCCATGCACCGAGCGCCGTTGGGACGCCACCGCATTAAGGCAAAATGCGCACCATCCACCAAATTGTTCCAAGACCGTTGTCGGAGCGCATAGGATGCACCGATTCACGTGGGGGCGCGGTGATGAAGTGATATGACGGTAAATCCTGTGTATATGCCAGCGGATGTTGCCAGGAGGCGAGTGCGAAGCGTCGGGGAGCTGATCCTCCTCGCCGCGTTTTCCTCCCCGTCGATCGGCGCCGAGGCACCTCGCCGTCCACCGCAGCGCGAGGAAGCAACAGTGAGCCGGCGTCTCGCTGTTCCGGCGCCAAACACAAAGCCGCCAGGCCTTTCAAGCTCATTGGGCAGTTGGCGTTTGCACAGACTCTGACTGACGTGCCTGTTGGCGCCAATCGCGTCGGCGCGGGAGGAGAGTCAGCATTATATAATCCGCGCGTACGCATCACGGCGAAGCATTCTCTGCCAGAATGAGTATCCATTGCGTCAGGTAGGTCGCCGCTTCCCTCTCGTCCCTTCCACCTCCCGCGGGGGGGGGAGGGGGAACCTCGCGCTGACGGTCGCACAGCATGAGGCCTCTTCGTTTGTTTCAGCTGCTTCAGATCGCACCGCGAGCTGTCGTGCTACCTCCTCGCGCTCCTCGCAGTTATCGGGCTCCACCGCCTCTTCCTTCAGCTCCCGCCTGCCGACCTTCAGGTGCCAGAGAGCTCTTGGTAAGTCCTTTCGCCCTCCCACCGGCGTCCCTCAGTTTCTGCGAGGCGCGCTCTGCCGCTCCACGCGTTCGTCCCGATGGTCTTGGTGGAAGCCTCAGACTCCCAACTAACCTCGAGTTGGAATGCGTTCAGCTCCTTTGTCCATTTAAATTGAAAGTCAACCGCGGTTGCGGGAAACGATTGCCCTTTCGTGGGTTATTCCGAGCTGTCGCTGTTTAAAAACGCCACTACTCTCACTGGCTGCGATGGTCAGCATTAATCCTCCGATGCGAAAATGGCAGGAGAAGGTGGACCCCGCAATGCGAGACGACGAGCCCTCGGCCATCCACGTGATGCAAATTGTCCTGGGCCCGAAGGCGACGCGGTTTCAGACGGTCTTCTTGAAGAGTCTTTTCAAGCACCACTTCGTCGGGGGCGGAAGCGGCGCCGCACCGATTCACTTGCACCTCCTCACCGACAACGCGACACGCGTCATTCTCGAGGGTCTCCTCGGAAGTTGGCGGATCGACGACCTGCGCGCGTCCTTCTACCCCTCGGAGCCCATTCACGTGCGTTCGCCTCTTCTGCCCCGACTTAACCCCGAGCCGCGTAAATCCCCGCCCTTCACGTAGCAATAGGCCACTTAGACGGTTGACGCAGTTAATTTCCACAGTTTCCCCCCTCCTCAACAGCTTTCGCCACCTCCCGTGCATGTTAGAGTATGCCCAAGGCCCCCGGACCCCACGCGGAGAACAACTTCCGCCCAAATTGTAGTTGTTGTCGTCAGAGGGCATTGCGTTGCGGCCAGCGGGCGCAGGTGGCTCTCCACCTCGGCAACCGCCTCGGCCGCCGTGGGGAGGCGCGCATCCTCTCAACTTCCCCTGGTGTAACACTGTTCTTTCACTATTCAAGGCGAAAACCGGCTGGATGAAGAGTCTCCACTACGCCTCCGGCGTGGCAACCATGAAGATGTACGTGCCGGAGATTCTCGGATCGCGGGTGTCCAAGGTAGACGAGTGAGACTCTTGGACCCCCGCCCAGGGCGCTTGAGGGCAAATGGGCGGCCTGTGCTGCTCTTTCCCCCTCCTCATCCTCCTCCCCCTTCCGTGCAGGTCGTGCTGCTCGACGCGGACACCGTCCTTCTCACAGACATCAACCGGCTCTGGCACCATTTTGGCAACTTCACCAGACATCAGGTAAGGCAGCGACGGACAGCAATTCAGTGCCACTTCTGTCGAGTCAACCTCCCTTCTCTCTGCCGTCCCCCAGTTTCTGGGCATGGCGATGGAGCAGACACCCACGTACTTCAACTTCAGGAAGTTTCGCGGCCCGAGAGTGGTAAGACTTGAATTTTCTGACCCAAAGTGGCCGGGAGCAACGTTAGCCGCTCTGACACTGCCCAGACGCGCTGCAGCAGTGTCGCAGTCGGCGACGTCCGCCTTGGCGGCGTAACACTGCCCCGACAAAATGCGCCTACTTCGCACTCTGTTCAGGATTTCGGATACAATGCCGGCGTCATGCTGTGGTACGTGGAGCGGCTTCCGCAGGACAAGTGGGACGCCATGTGGCAACCGACCTTCGACCGAGTCCGCAAGGTCTCCCCGTACTTCTCGGCCGCCGAGCAGGTAGGTCCGGGCCGGGGCTGACGGCAAATCTCAACACCCCAAAGAGCGCCACACCGCACGACTGGGAGGGAGGGGGGGGCGGTTGGCTCTGCCCCTTCTTCGCTCTAAGGACTTGGCGTAATTCTCCGCCGCGTCTGAGTTGAGCTGAAAGCCCCACGCACGCAGTCGAGGTAGTCAGTGTCGAGTCTGAATTTTGGGCAGATTCGAGGGGTGACCAGCGTCTCACCAACTCATGCAGGGGCGGGCACGGGTTACCTGCCCGCCACGACTTCCCCTAATTCGAGAAGGCGACGGGCGCGGCGCCCAGTTCCGGGCGTCGCCGGTTACGACGGCGGTTGGCGTAGTCGAAAGTGGTCCCGAGGCCAACTTGACGCTGTCATCTCTTCTAGACACTCATTAATGCGGTGATCGTGGAGAACCCAGCCATAATCTACCCTCTGCCCTGCACGTGGAAATGTGCAGATGTACGAGATGGCGAACCCTAAAGCGTGCAAGTCAACTTGGAATACGCCGGAGGAGGAGAATCCTCCGCCGCCTCTTCTTTCTCCATGCGGATCGGAAAGAAAAACGGGAGAATGAATTCTTCGTGAACGGTTCTCAGTGGAATGGTGAGCGGAGGGGCCTGACGGACAAGTGCACTGCTGATGGCGAGAAATGCGGGCCTTCACTCCTCCTCTTCTTCCGTCCCTTCAGGCGACGTCATCAGTCGGTACATCGTCCTCCGAAGTCAGGTACCACATGCTGGACAGCTACAAATTTCGCCGAACGCCAACTCGAACACCCCAATTCGACATGAGAGAGGTGAGCCCTCGCGCACCGCGCAGGAGCGCCTCGGCCCGTCCCGTCGGCCGGGCACTCACGCTCTCGTCTCCCTTTCAGCCCATGGGCAAGTTGCACCCCGGCGGGCAGGAGGTGACGGCGGACGATCTGTGCCGCACCGGACTGGAGGCTTCCGCGACTGGTGCTGGAAGAAGAAGGCAGCTGACTTTCGACCTGCGGCAGCGCATTCACCCGCTCTACCTCGCTGAAGAATACAAAAAGGTGGCGGCCAATGCCACCGGCGTCACTCTGGCCATCGGGATCGACTTCGACCGGTTCGTCTCCGACGCCACTCGACGTCTTTTAGCCGCTCCACGGCTGTGCATTAACTCAGAAGTCGTAGGCAACCGAGGCTGCGTGCATTAGGTCGCAAACTCTGAAACGGCGTTTATCATAAAGGGAAGCCAAAAAACTCAATTTTCCACATTATTTTTGTATTCAAACGAAGTCATTTCCATCAGCCTCGACAAGTGTCTGCCGATGATCGGGCAGTCACATACACCCTGTCAAAAAACCTTTTTTATTCGAGTTAGTAAAGATTCAAAGTATTTTATCGTATATCAATTTGGTTAAAGTATTTCCTTCTCCTAAAAAAATATTTTGCACTCGGGTAAAAGGCAATGCTCGGTAGGCGAAAGTGTCGAAGCGGAGGTGGTGGAGGAGACGCGGTCAAATGCCATTTTGCAGAGAAGTTGTTTGATCTGTCGGCGCTGATTAAAGCTTCAGCGATGTCATACCGGCTTCTCCGCTGCTTGTTCTTTTCTGCACGAATTTCTCCTCTCGGACGCCACGAGTGACAGGGCACAAGGGACTCCGCCGGGGGGCGGTGATGGCGCCGTCTGGTTGCCCACAGGGAGGAGGGCAAAGTGGGCGAGCATCGCTGGGCCACTGCGCGCGGTGCTCCACCAAACCCGCTTTCTTTGGCGAATGTCCGGGGCGCGTATTCTCCCCGACCCGCTCGCTCGCTCAACCGTCTTCCGACGGAGATGCCACTTCCTCTTGAAGCGGTCGCTCGAGCGTCTGCAGCTGCGTCAGGTTCGCACGACAGGCGCACACCAGTCCAACTGCCTTTCCTCACCGTTTATCGCACGCAGCTGACGTTTTAACACAACCGTGGCTGCATGGCCAGTTCCTCACCAGTTTAGACCCGAGTTCCCGAAGTGCTTCGGGGTGTGTTTGTGTGGGATGGCATTCCACAGTCGTCGTCGTCGTGGCTAATTCTCCTCCACCCGCCCCCGTTAGCGAGATGGACCGGTGGTGGTCTGCCTCGAGTCCAGACGCTTTGACGAAAGAAAATGTTTGGGACCAACGTCGAGCACCTCCCCGTTAGGGGGACCATCTTCGCGTCTCGAGGCCTGTGGGGCTGCGCCATGAATCAACTTCGAACTCGTACATGAAAAGGAGACGCTAATCACCTTTTGTCCTCATCTCGTCGCGACCAAAAATAAACCAAAAAGGGGATGCAAGTAGGAGATTATCTTTATGAAATGAGCAACAAAGAAAAATGCCTTTACCATTGTGAGTAAAGGTGCAACGAGCGCAAGTTGTTTAGACAAAAACAAAAGGTCCGTTTCATAGTTCGAACTGATAACTGAAGGCGCAGTGGTTGCCCTGGCCGGATTTTGAAGTGCTCATGATTTGTGGAATCGCCGCATCTCGACGCATTCCGTCGGCACTGGACACCGAGCTCCGTCGTGTCCTGACGAGGAGGAGCGACCGCGTCGCCAGGTCACAAAGGCCTGCGGACGAAGGGGTTCGCTCTCGCCACCTCCCATCAATGCCAACGGCGCCCTGGGCTGGACGGAGGCGACGCCGGTCCGCCAAAAGTGGGGCCGCTTCACCGCAGACCGGCGCAGACACAACTGTCTGCCTCACTCGCTCACCCCCCCTCTCTCTCCCTTGCGTTCAGACTCGCCGAACTGGAGAAGGCGGCCCGCGAGTGGGACGACTTCATAAGCGTGGCGGTGCACGCGACCGACTACGAGGCCCATCAGCTCCTGACTGCCGTCGGGAAATCCCCAAGTCTGCGTCACCGCCGAAACATCTACTACCACATTGTTCATCGCCTGCCTGTAGGTCGCACACCTCTGTGGCGTTGAATCACTTTTTTGCCCTTTACGAACTGTTACAGTTTCGTGAATGTGTAAAATCGGAGGCTGCGTCGACTGGCAGGCAGACGCGATGGCGACAGGGCAGCGGCTCCTACCAACTGAGGCCCAAGCAGACTGAGAAGGAACGCGAGGAGGCTACTCGGCGGCAAGAGCATTGCGCCCCGCTGTCCGGTGGGTTTGGCGGCGGACACCTCAGCGAGACAACCGCTGAGATCCTCGTCTGCGGTCTGCCGCCTTCCGCCATCCCGCCTTTCCTGCCCGTCCGGGCGGAGATTGGCCAGAAGCGCCGCAGAGCGCGGAAGATGGGGATCAGGACAGAGATGGGAGAAGCGCGTAATGACGGTTTAGTTGGGAAGGAAAATACTTTTCCTTTGTGCCTTCCTTGACGACTTCTTAACAATTGTGTGTGTGTGTGTGTATGTGTGATGGCGGGTTCGGGAAGATTTCGCCGCTGTCGGCCGCACACAGAGGCTTCAGGCGTGTCTCTGGGCCGCTGAAGCCTCCTACGCACTCGCCTTTGCCGGCGAAGATAAAAATGACGGTTGTTGCCTGTTGCAGCTCTTCCCGGCGACCGTTGCCCTGCACAACACCGCGGTCACCTACGCGCCCACGTCCCGCGTTTTCCTGCCCTCCTACCTGGGGAAGAACCTCGTTTCAGCCAAAAGCCTCGTCTCCTCGCTCCCGGTACCTGCGTTTAATGTGTCTATTGACGGAGGTCGGCCAGAACGTCCTGCCCCTGTCCTCCCCGCTAATCACAGCAAAATAATTGCCTAAGGAAATCCCTTCATTTTAAGCCACCGACCACAGGAGATTCGTGACTCCCTTTTAAAGCTCTAATCGAAGGTCGTTCTGCCACCTTTCAGGCTCCGTCGTCGGACGACAGTGCGGTGGCCGTCTCACCTCGCCATTTCCGATGAACTGCCTCACAAACGGCGGCTCCGACGTCGTCTGCGCGCTCCCCTTTGACCTCATCTCCTCCCCCAAAGTAAGCACCTCTCACCGCCGTTTTCTCATGCCCAGCGCGGTCCGCCCCCAGCAGATTTGGGGGGTTGCTGAGTGGGCAGGCGACCGGACAAGTCAGTCCCGTCCGCAGGACGCGTGTCGCCTATGCCCACACAGAAATGCGGTTTCAACGAAACAAAGGGGATTCACAGGGACCGAGGACCGCGGGACGGGGGGGGGCTGCCGCCTCCGTCGGCAGGTTAGGGAAGAAAAAGCATCTCACCGAAGGGTGAGGAAGGGAAGCGGCTCTTGTTCGCCGCCAAAAGGCCATCCTCCGACGGCAGGCGGACGAGGGCAAAGCGACTTTCCGTGTTTGTTGTCGTTCTGCACCTCACGTGCCATTTAATGCCACCTCCTAGACGATTAAATTACGGCAACTGCAGGCCCTCGTCATACCGACGAAGGACGCGCTCCTGCCGAACGAGATCAGTGTGGCGACGGGCCAAGGTGTTCAGTTGATGGTGCTCCTCGCAAAACTCGTCCGACGGTGACCTCAGACCGAGGCGAGGCGCCCCCCTCTCCACCGCCTCTGCCTCGTTCCCCCTTGTACCATTTCTACCACCCTCCGCCGCCGGTTTCAGACTTCTGATGTAGTCCACTCGGAATCGAATACATTCCGCCTCGTTCGCCACCTCCTTCTCTTCTTCCTCGTCAGTTGACCGTCGGGGTTGTTGGACACTGCGGCGCATCCCGGCAGGCAATTTACGATGGAGGCTCTGCGGCGACTGTCCCAACCGTTGACGTCTGCCGCGCCTGACGGGCTCCGATGGCAGCTGGTGCACTCGAAGGCCGTAGTTTTGAGAGGCACTTTGTCGAGCTATTCACAAAAAATTCAACTCTCCTGGCGGGTGGCGACGATTTCGAAAGCTTGCCGGTGTATAGAGCAATCAAGAGGCCTTAACTCAACCGCGTATGATGCGGAGAACAGTTGAAGTGGGTCTACGCTTCGTCGGGCACGACGTCGAGGGCAACTGGGTCAGTTTGCACGGGCCCTCAAGGACTCGGAGCGCGCCTCCTTAAGCCTGCTGTCACACGGCACGTCGCTTTGGCTGGGGTGAACCCAGCATGTGCCGGCGGTGACGCAAAACCAAACGATCCCTGCTTGGCACTGCAGCAATATGAGCCTTCTTAATCTCTCAACCGCGTGACAGGGGCTCGACAGGCTCTGTTGTCAGTTGTGCGCCACGAGCGAGAGTCGGTGGACGTGGCGTGCAGTGGATGTTGGCGAACGGACACCCCGCTGCACTTGGCGGTCCTTGCGGCTTCGTCCTTGGACATGGCGTGTCTCGGCTCCAACCAATCCCAACTGGGCCGCCTCATCACAACGCCTTTCGCCCAAACACTCTTGCTCGCCTCCGCCTCCTCCTCCTCCTCCTCCTCCTCCTCCTCCTCCTCCTCCTCCTCCTCCTCCTCCTCCTCGTCGTCGTCCTTCCGAACTACACGGCCAGTGCAAATTTCGTCCCGCCTCACCGGTCCTGAGGCGCTTCCTGTCCGGCAACTTTTTATTCCCCCTTGAAGTGGGGCAGATGCGTCATGATTTCTTATCCTCATTGCGATTAGTTCGAATTTGAATATCCACCGCTAGTTACGGTGGGAAACACCGAAAAGCCGAGCTAATTCGTGCTCAGGCGACAAGGTGCGCAAACATCGACTTAAGTACACACTTGTAACTTCTAAACCGGCGACGGGGGCAGAAGAGCATACCAGGAAAGATGCCGGATGCCACTTTGAGAACTCGAAAAGGTGTGAACACCCTTCACATCGTCACTGCATGAGGTGGGTGATGTCGCCGCACACAGTGCGAATCTCGCAATCGAACTACGCACCTCCCGGAACTGCCGCCAAAATCACCGCCTCGTTAATCGACGACTTCGGCTCTTCCACGTCTGCAGAGAGCAATACACTATGGCATAATGGTGGAAATACCGGGTCCTCAGTCAGCAGTCACAGGAACTCGCATTGGGGGCAGAACTGAGCGTCTGATTAATCTCGAAACTCCACTAACTGCTGCGAGAAATGCTCTCACTCCTGTCTCCCCACAAAATGCCAGTAACTTTATAACGCCAGCACAGGGCCACCCGACTGAGAGTGCACGGGTGGGGCAGGAGACTCAGCAAGAATTCAATTAATGTGAGGCGCTCTGTAGTGTGCCAGCAATCCCACATAATCCAGCGCAAAATCATGCACAACGGGGGTGATGCGCAGAGTTTGATGGGGATAATTAAGATAAGCAGGCGAGGAGGTGCTGTATGCTGTGTGCTGTGTGCTGTGTGTCGTATCCTGTCAACGCAGCATATGCAGGGTGAAGCGAAAAGCCATCGGAATTTTTTCCATGTGCTCATTCACAGTCAGTTGGTGCGGAGGCACGGTCCAGCGAACACGTAAGCTTTGTTGCCGTGGTTTTTGAAGTTAAAAGTTTACGTTTCAGCAAGCAGGCGAGAGGTCATGTTCAACAATAGAAGAAGGACATTCACGTCATTGTATGCTCTTTCGGTTCAACTAAGGATTGAGGACGAAGGGAGCAGTGAAAGCCATTACCGACACTCGCGGCGATGTTCTAAAACTAAATACGCGTCATAGATGGCCTAAAAAGTTTAAACATGAAAATAGGAATCTGGCAAATGCTGAGAGAAAGGAACAGCATCAAAAATTTGTTGTTGTTGTTGTTGTTGATGCTGCTGCTGTTGTTGTTGTGGATGATGATTGTGAAGATCATACCCTGAGGGTGAGGATGGATTAAAATCTTCGTCAAACTATTAAGGAATTTTCACTAAAGATAGGCTGTTCGTGGTCGACAGGTCAGGGTTGTTTTTATCGCATAGAAAAGTTTTGAGGCAAGGCATTTAGGTTCCCCATCAATTGACTATGTTCCCATCGGATCAACGCGTACAATCGGCGTGAAGTCGTTCTGCTACTGCAGAACAATGCAATTGGAGATAAGAAGTGGCTCCCATAAAATAACTTTAGACAAAAAACTAGGGCTTTCTCTCAGAGAGACGCCTATTTCGACCCCTAAACGATCCCTAATTATGAAGGAGGTCTCTGCTTGTGTGTGGTGGGACTTTCAGGAAAAATACAGTATGCATTATCTGGCCCCAGTCACACCGTTAGAGCGCCAGCACGCTGGGAATTGCTCGGGCTATTTAAGGAAGAGTTATTGAAAAAATCGGTTTGTCCTAGTCTGCGAGAATAATAGAAGGTCTCGTTTTACAAGAATAACGCATGCAAAAACTAGAAAGCGTGACCTTGGACTTTTGTTGACCGTATACATCAGATCTTGCACCATCGGCTTACCACCTCTTCAGGTCACTAGAGCATGCCTTAAGAAGTAAGAACCTTAACACTGCTGAAGGAGTGAAAAAGCACTTGGAAAATTTCTTGATGCAAAATTGAAAGACATTTGCACAAATGGGGGCAAACCAGCGCTCACACACAGGCAAATGTCGATTGGATATAGTGGCAAATATTTTGTCGACTAAAATGCAGTCATTTTTAGTAAGTAGAGGACATTAAGAAAGTGGGATACTTATAGTCTATTAAATATGAAAGCCTACAAAATTGCGCTGTGCTTGGTCACTCGAAGCTAACCACACAGTCATGAGCGATCATTCACTGATCATGTGATAACCCGGCGTATATGTCGCCGATGCTTTAGCAAAACCGTCAACACATACACGACCTGTGTGACCTTGATGTCAAGGGCGTTTCGCATTCCCTTGTATAATTTTGACGTAAGAATTTGGCCTTCATTTCCTTTCGCCTGGAGACATGCTCTGGGCGCTAATTATCCTTTGCCCCTATTGGTACTTCAGCCTTCTTTGTTCTTAATTTAGTTTAAACATATTACTATGTGATTATGCCCTCTTCTCCTTGGTTATCCGCCTGACTGCCTGCTTCACACTATTTTCACGTTCTTCTATTTAATCTTAGTTTCACTATTGAGTTCAAAAGCATAAAAGATGCCTCACATGCGTCAGCGGCCAGTATGTCGCGTGGTAAAAGCGCTGTCTTGTACGGAATTCAGCTCTGGCCTTCTCTCACCTTGGTTGTGTGAACTTCGACAGGCTTCTATTTCTTCCTTTTGTGACTTGGTCAATCGACTTATTAAGAATCTGGGCGTTGCCCCAGAAATATATTCCTTTTTTCCTGATTCACCCCTAACCACCCTACTTGTTGAGTCAAAACAACGGCAAGATGTGTTTGAGCCTCTGGTATGTTAATATATTTTGCATTTTACTATTTCAACCCATTGAATCAACGCCACTTTTTCCAGTTCCAGATTTATTATCGGTTTGATTATCTTTGAGGAACCTTAGTTTTGCTTTTTGTCATAATTTATGGTTTTTGATAGCAACTGCAATTTGTATTTATTTCATTTGATCCGAACCTTAAATAACTCAGTGATTTTTCTGTTAACTACAAAAGCCCATGATCCCCACTTATTTGCTTTTATGTTGGGCTTACAGGTAGTAGTATGGATGGTAATAAGACATTCACATTTTTACACTTCCTTCACTAGAAAGTGAACAATGGTCCTGCCAGCGTGATATGCATTGATAATATGTGGCAGTGGGATCCGATCAGTGCGGTGTCCGCCTACCTGCGCTCTGGGAGCATCATAGACCAGATTTTCACCAGGCTGCCCTGTTCAGATGAGGGCTATACCCTTGTGGACTGGCGTCGGCTCAGGTACCCCATCTTTCCTACTTTTTTACTCTCATTTAGCAAGAGTAGGGACTTTCCCAGTCTGCAGATGATTTTGGCCACAAGCACCTCGGAAGCGGGAAGGCAATTGTTAGAAGACCTCTTTCTGTGCCAAAAACCGGCAGTATGTATAGAGAACCGATTTCCTTGTTTATTGTCTTGTTTTAGGAAGAAATGAAGGTGCTTCAAATGGCTCTCATTGATGTGGCATTAAATCTGAACTCACCGGACGTGGACAAACTGATGAAAAGTGCGGAACCTTTTCAGACAATCCCTAAGGCTGTTTTCAAGTTAGTTGCTCATCGTATACGTTCGCGTTTCTTATGATCTTAGAGTAATTTTTATTATTCCTAAAATTTAACACTCGAAAAGTCTTGATTTCATTTTCGATTGATTCTTCTCGATAATTAATGAGTTAAGTTCGGCGAAAAATAGACTCGACAAAATCCTCTTACGGAGCTTCAAAATATGAAAGGGGAGGTTGCAGAATGGGGGAACTGCCAAGATGAGGGAATAATTATTTTCACTTGCTGAGAGTTGGGAATTAGTTGCCTAAACTTATGCGCCTCAATGTCATCTTAATTCATGTTAACAAAGTGTATTGGCCGTTTGTCGAGGGCTTTCGCTACAATCTGATAGGAGGATCAGTTCCCTGCAGTCTGCTTCGTTATCCGACCCTCGTCGTATTGTTTGCAAAATGCCCACCTACTTTTCATGGTCAGGCGATCTTCCAGGTTACTTTAAATGCCCAGTTGTCGATTAAGGTTTCGATGATCAACCCAGCAATGACTTCGAAGAGATGACTTTGCAAAATAATTGTAAATGAACTGTCGGTTGTCTCGAGAAAAACTCTCAACTTAGAGCCCTGCTGAAACATTAACAGAACTTGCTCAACTCATCGGTGCTCTCGTTGCGCCTTCTAATGGCCGCTGCTTACTTATACGTCCGGTGCGGCGCTGGGCCGCCGCTGTTGCCGTTCCAAACGGCGTAGCTTGAGGGGGCTCTGGCCAAAACGGCATATAGGAGAAAACCAGAAGAAGGATGCTCTGACTCTTCGCTTCTCGCACTTCCTTATCATATGAGTCCCTCGCGGGCCTGAAAAAGTGCCATTTTGAACTGTCGTGAATGTGGCACGACTGAATTGTAGGTGGACGGTTAGCATCATCCTAGCATTTTCTGTGGCAAAACGCTCAGGGTCGAATTGAAGGGCGTCATCATTGTCGGCGTCTAGACTGATTTGGTGATCTTTGACTGAAAGGTTGCCATTTATGCGCTCCAAACGTATTTGCGCGAGACATGTTTAGCGTTTGAGTGCAACTACTGTTTGTCGGTGGCAGCCCCCTGTGCAACCTGAAACGCTACGACTACTTGCCGGTGGTGGAGTTGGGAGTTGCAGCTGCCGAGGCTACAGCGACTGCCTCGGAGGCGCCGAGGCCGAGCGCCACCGCCAATGTGGCCACCGTGGAGAGTCTCTTGCGACGCTACGAGAACGCGCTGATGCTTGCACATTGTGAAGATGCCGCAGCCGGCACTGCTCTGCTCACCGACGACGACGCGCTGCCAAACTGCCGACCCATCCTCCTCAACGCTCTCCGTGATGTCTCGTGAGTGGCCGCTTCCCCCTCCACTGGTCTTTGATTTCGCCTAGTGCATCTTCCGACACATCGTTTTCGGCTCATGTGCTCCCCCGGTCCCATTAGTTACCCCTACTGAAGCCTTGTTTCTTGTCGATTCGTGCCGGCCTTCCTCTTCGCATTTGTTTTTTTAGCTAGTTATTGTGCATTTCCCTTTCGTAGACCCTTTGGAATTCCCTTTCTTGCCTTTCATTGTGTGGTTTGTCTAGGGCCTCCTCTTTCCTTAATCTGCCTGGTGCCTCCACATCCTCTACTCCGTTTCCTCAAGTAATCGCTCCGCCTTTTACGGCCTTATTCCCTTCTCTCTCTCTCTCTCTCTCTCTCTCTCTCTCTCTCTCTCTCTCTCTCTCTCTCCCTCTTTCTCCTCGCCCTCTTTCCGTATCCACCATCCCCGCCCCGGCACCGTGCATTACAGGTTTTTGTGGCGGTTCTCCACCTGTCGTAAGTTCAACCCTCTGCCACCCTGGGACATCCGGCACGCGAAGTTGTGTGTCTTTTTTGTCGGGTCAGAAACATGTCACCCCTTATGAATCCGTAGTTTGAAGATTTGCCGGACGATGTCATTATCCCCAGGGTGATTGGCCGAATTTTTCATTTCTTCCATTTAACACTAGCTGACTGCTTGTATCATGGGCTGGTTGAGAGTGTAGTGCCGCGGCTACTTCCTTCCGCACTGTCCGATTGTGAGGAAGGCGCGGTTGCGACCGCATCCCTGCAACGTCACGTGACGTGATGTGAGGTTTGAGTAGGGAGGAGGCAAACAAGATTTATGTGGTGAAATGTGACGCCTGAGGCCTGGTCGCGGTCACCTTTCTCCTCTCCTCTTCGTCTTCGTTGACTGAGGTGGGTGAGCGTCGGGTCGGGTTGGGGGGAGGAGAAGGGGAAGGGAATCTCGGGTGTCCTGGGAAAATGGCGACTAATCGGGGAAGAAGGAGTCCGGGGCGGGATCGGGCAGGGAGGGAAGGAGAAGGAGAGGTGCCTTTTTGGCCACGGTGGTGGTAGGTGCTAGTCTGGACGGGAAGACGGACGTTGCAGACAGGCCGAAGCCATTAGCGGCGCGGAGGCGTCAATGGGAGGGTGCGTTAGTGAGTGAGTGAGCGAGCGAGTGACGTCTTTTCCTCTCCTCTGCAGTCGCCTCGCGGACCCAGACGAGATGTTGCTCGTGTTAATCCGGTTGATCTGGCTCCTACCTTCGCGTGGGTGCAACCCTGCGTCCAGTGCCAACGCCCGTCTCATCGAGGTTCTCGACGTGCGTCCCGTGCCCCGCACACTCACTCACTCTCCCGCCTCTCCCCCTCTTTCCAAAGCCTTTTTCCCTTTCAGGGCATCTTCCAAGCGGCCGCCTCCGCAGCCTCTTTTACCGGCTCCTCCCTTGGTGAGATCTTCCCTGTTCTCGTGTCTTTCTCTTCGACCCCACATTGTACATCACGATGAGGTTCTTTCTCCGCCAACTGTAGAGAAGTTCTTGAGGACCACGAACCCTGCCTCCATGGGACGGTGTTTGCTTTCTGCGGCGTACCGACGTCACTTGCTGCCCTCTTATCGGTGAGTTCCCCGCGCCCTCATCGATCGCATTGAGTTCCTTCTTGGAAGCTCATCTCTCGGGCCAACCCGGAAACATTTCCCAACGCTACTCAGCTCTTTATCCCGTGGGTGCGCGCCCAGGCGGCAGCCTAATTATGGACGTCAGTGATGGTTGAAGCAGCACGTCTCAAGGAAGGGCGTTCCTTTGACTTTCACTTTTGTCTGCTGGTCACATGTGCGCGGTTATCGTGTAGCGTGTGGCGTGTTATTTAGCCTTTCGCCCCCCCCCCTCCCCTCCCTTCTCCTCGTTGGTCGCGATGCAGAGGGCGGAATCAGGTGCCGAAAGTCGACTTTCCCCGCCCGCCCCTCCGTGCACCCCACTCACCTGCCCAGTTCGTGGCGTCGGGTGGGTGGCGCAGAGTTTGCCGCTTGCCACGACTCACGGGCGTGTCGACGGCTTCGTCGTTGAGGCTGAAAGCACGCCCCCAGCGTCTGTCAATCCGCTCGACACGCAGATGTGCACGGCATGCGCTGACTCGTCAGCACAAGTGGTTTCTCGCTTAAATCGGGAAAGTTCGCAGCACCTCGACATTCCGATGGTGCAGGAGTGTTAGTCAGCCTCAAGTGGCAGCCATACCACCGGTTGTCAACTTGTTTCTTTCACGGGGTGAACTCGAGAGACTGCGAGTAAAACTCAGATTGACGCAAATGCAGCGCCTCCTCCTCGCCAGCAGACAAGACGTCACGGTAGACGTCTGGTCTCATGCCGCGCTGGAGACGCGGTTGCCCCCTCTGCCCCTCCCCGTGCCCCGCTCACCCTTCGCACCCTCTCTGTTGCGCGGCCCCCAGGGAGAGCGTGCTGAACGTCGGCTTCCCGCAGTTGGCCTCGCCGGTGGTGCAGATGTTCAGAGACCTCGCGGCGGCGCATCACCAGCCCTCTGCCGCCGCGCCCGCCCTCCAGTCGCTGCAGCATCGGCCCGTTCCCACCGGGGCCGGTGCCGCTGCCGCCGCCACCGGCGGTGGCGATCCCACACTCCTCTCTAATGTCAGGTGAGTTTTCCCCTTGCCTTTGACTTCAAAAAAGGTCCACTTTTTTAGTGGTGCGTCTTCGCCCACATACCACTTGTTGTCTTGTGATGGCGAAGGGTTTTGAGAACCTCTAAACTGCGATCTTCTTCCACCAGAAGTCTGTGCACTTTCATTTTTTCCGTAAACATTAGGCGAAATGCTGAGTTCCAATTAGTGGGTTTTTTTGAAAGTTTTCATCTCCTGAAGCTTCACAAACCTCTCATGTGTTATTTTGATAAACTCACACTAGAGGATTATCTTGTCGCCTTGCTGGACATTTATCCCCTTATACTCACATAAAGAGAGGTGCTTTTTTTCTTTGTTGGGCAGCTGTACATATGATAGACTGATGGAAGGGGCTAGGCTTTAAATGTCGTGAAATTCGCTCCTTCTCCTCTATTCCCGGACTCGGTGCGTGTTAACTTCCTTAGTCGATCTCCTCCTGTGTCTGTCTGTGTGTGTGTGTGTGTGTGTATGCAAGAAGGGTACCGTCGAAGAGGCGACGTTCACAATGCGTTAGCTTCTAGTGATTTTCCCAAAAGTCGACCACATCGACCCTAGTGTCGAGTCAAGTCTGCTGAGGAAAATCTGTCGCTCTTTCCTCCACTTTATAGGATTGTCGGTGGGGAAGGTTAATTTCCACTAGGCTGGGAACTCACGGCCGTAAACCCTAAGATACCTTTCTACCCTTTCCCAGGAAGCAGTGAGGTGTATTAATATTGCGAACCAGAACCAGCGTTTGTGCATTTAATAAGGCATCAAAGTGAAGAGAGGATAATATCATTTCCACTGAAGGCCGTGCCCTGTGGCAACTATAATGCTATCCGAATCGGCCTCATCAACGTCTTGTAATAGACTCCTCTTGTACATGTATTAATGGTGTTATCCGAAAGATATTATGATCAGTAATGCGGAAATATATCAAAATACCTATGTTTTTTCTGGTTGATATGTTTCAAGGCTAGTGTAAGAGGACTTTATCCAAGGGGGGTGTCAAAACCCAACTTAAGCAGGTTGTTTTCCTTGCTACTGTACATTAATTAGTAGTATTTTTATTCAGCAAATTCATAGCCATGAGTGGTGTGGTAGTGGGTCGTCGGTCTCCGCCCCCTTTCGCCGCTCCTCTCGTGATCCTCGTGGTACATGGAAGCATCACGTGGACGTTGGCACGCGAGATCGTCTTCGCAGTCACCCGAAATGTTTCTCAACCCCTCGAAGTAAGTTTTCATTGTCTCGCAACAGTGGCTCCACTTTTCCTCATTTTATAGAATTTTTTGGGCTACTCCTAGCAGAAGTTGTGTTAAACTGCGACTGCTAACTCTCCATTGATTATATAGTCGTGAATTTAATCTTCTACGCAATGAGCACGGACACATCGTCGAATTTTTGTAATTTGCATCAGAGTAAGCATCTTACTACGGTGCCAAAATATCCCCACAAAATATGGAGCAAATCAGTCTGCACACACGATTTACCAGTGGGCAGAATAACCTCGAGGCTAAGTGGACAAGCATGGGCATGGGGTGTGTTGCCGCTGTCAAAGAGGCCTGTTCTTGGTGGGCTATAAAGTTCACCGGCACAACCTGTTTTAGTTATTGCTCTATTCCCTTATGAAACCACCGAAACCTAACAATCATGTTATCTCTTGCATCCATAAAACATGTATTTCGCCGCCCAAGCGCAGGCCCGAGCCACTTATGACGTCTTTTCTTGGGCCGTTGACGTTTAAAAGAAGCGGGGATTTTGGGTCGGGCATTTGGGGTATGAGGATATGTGCTGTGGCGGTATGGGGGACCAGTGCCTCGTTCTATCCCGCTTAATCCCTCTTTCAATTCCTTGATAAAATCCCCAACCGGGGCAAATTGTTTGGTGCACTACCCTCCAACTGGCCGAAGGTGATCGTGTCGTGGCTCCTATATTAGCGGTTTGTAGCGCTTCCTCTTGCCCATCTGGTCCGTGTCGACTCATCTGTTATTCCTCATGCTATTGCCTTTTTGACGTCACAAATTCCTGCTCTGTGGCCTTTCCGTTCTGTGCTCTCTTCTTCCCGCCCATCTCCGGTCCGTGCCTTGCTCTCGCCAAGTCGCGCTGGACACGCACCTCCGCCGTCGTCAATGCTGTACGCCAAAGAGGCGTGGCGACGGGGTTGAGGCGGCAAGACGAAGAACCGCCTGCGCGATCGGCCTTGCATGCACCGTTGGTATCTCCGCTCAAAGAGGCAACCGGCATTTCTAACTTCTCTCTCCCCTCGGCAGAGTGGACTGGGCAGTCTTACCATTTCGGTGTTTGGCTTAGTCGACACACGGACACAGCGCCGAGTCATGGGTGCACACTGGCTCTAAATCCACGTATTAAAACCATGAAAATAAGTCTTGGGGCTCCGTGATGGAACGCCTTCGTCGTCAGAGTCTATGCGGCGGAGGGGGAGAGAAATTAACCTCCCCCCTTCATTCTTTCGGATGACTGCACTTCCATAAAAGTGTACTCGTCCGAAGTGGCAGTTATTTGCCTCTCCTGTAAAGTGCGGAGATAGGAAGTACTGTCGGCCGCTGAAGTGGCGCACGTAATGACCAGGATGGGCGGAGGAGTGCCGTCCTCCCTTGTTCTGACTCCTTACTTTATTCTTTTCTATCTTCGACTTAAGGTTGTGAAATTTTGCGATTTTTCACTTCCCTATTTTGGCTTTTTATCTTCCTTTAGGTACTCATAGTTTGCAACTTCCTGTTGAGAGGACGAGATGTATTTCAGCAGTGCCTCCTTTGAACTTGCTCCTCACATGGACTCATCCTCCGCCTTGTATCCTCTCCTTTCGGGTTTTCTCCCCACTGGAAGTGCTTTGTCTAACGCACATGTCTTTTTTAATTGGCCTGCCTCCCCTTTTCTTATTCCCCCGGCTCTATTGGACACGCTCAAGCAATGGCAGAAGCACCCGCTGCCTTTCGTCGCTACTGAAATTCATTTAAGTAGAGTAAATTTCGCCCTTTCCTACATTGATTCTGCTTTAACAGGCGACTAATTCTCCATTGTATTACTCGTCATTATGCTAAAGAAGGTTTTCTTACCAGCTTGGGACAGTCAAGACACTGATTAAATCAAGTGGGCAAATTTATGCTTTGTTCCGTTAACTTAAAACCAAGCGTCTCGACGGTAATTGCCTGGCTCTCTCGTGTCCGCCTCTCTGCCTCGGGCATCGGACGCGGGATTGCACTTCAAGGGTGTCACTCGGCCCCGGTGCATTCCTCTGCCATGATAAGAGTGGGAGCGGTGAGCGCGGTAAACCATTCCTTTAGTTCTCCTTTAGGATTCCTCCATAATTAAGTTGTTTTTGATGTTCTCAAGTCAACCATGGAGAGTCAAATCTCCTAATGCCGCCATGGGAGGAAGCCACTCATCTTTTCAGCGCGGTGTTTAACTCCCAACTACTACCATTCCTCTGTAATTCATCACAAATTGCGCTTGATCTGCTTACCTCTGCCATGCCAATCCGCTCAGGGAGGAGGTGTCCATCGTGACTTCTCCCTCCGTGCACACGTCGAGCTGTCGGCACAATTCTCCTCGCCCCCGATACTCGTCGGCCAAACTTGATGGCCATCTCTAGTTTTCGTAGGCACCTCGTTGTCTGCCACTTTCTTCCCGCGTTTCTTTCCTCCTTCGTACATTCACGCCGACAAGGGTTTGTCTCCAGTGACTCCGTCTACCTCCACCAGATTCACCCTCGACGTACTTTTTGGTGGCATTCATAGTCGACAGGCGAAAGTGGAGCAAATTGGGCAGTTGGTTACCAGCGCAGAAAAGAAGTGACGCCACTGATCTTCGGAAGTTACTACATCGAACTTCCCGGAAGCGCGGTTGTGGAGGATATTCAACCTCCCATCGCGGCCTGTTGGCGGCGGGGTTCTGCACTTCCGACTAATTCGCGACAAACCGGCTCAACGCCGGTGACCTCGCCTCGGCGCGAAATACCGCGAACGAGGAGAGGGCGTTTCGGGCCCTGCGGCCACGAGGCCTGTGTGCACTTTAGAGTGCCAGCGGCAGTGCGACACACTTGTATTTGCGTGCCGTTGCAGAGAGCGCAGCGCTCAGCGGGCAAGTTGACCCGAGTCGCGCCTTTACCCGGCGGTGCTGAGCTCAGGCCGGCACAGGCGTCCTCCGCCCGTCCACCGGACCTCCGAGAACGTCCGCGGCTCCCGCCTAAGTGCGGCAGAAATGAGGTCGACCCGCTCCTCCGATCACCAACCTCTTTTTTTCTAATCGCACGTGTCTCGTTTCAGTGCCCCTGTGGCGATTACACATGCCTGGCTGTCACTCAATGCCCTGACCTCTGCGTGACCTCGCAATTTACGGCCCCCACTAGTTTGTGTTAGACAACTGGGTGTCCTGACTCGCGCATGCCTCGTTTATACGCAGTTTGTTCGTGACTGTGGCGGTACGACGAGGCGATCGCCCTCCACTTTTGAAATACCCTCTTCGCGTTGTTCGGCATGGAGTTTGGGCCAAGCTTAAGTCGAGGGATGCGAGGAGAAGCGGACGAGGGGCGGTTGAGCAGTCGCCGCAGAGGACTCTGGCGGGGCGTCAGCCACCGGGTCGGGCACACACTCCCGCACGCCCGGTTAAGGCTCTTCTTGCGGCGATGGAGCGTCCCAGCCGGTGGCGGCCACGGGGCGGTGGGGGGAGGGTCGGGCTTGCTCAAAGGTGCCGCGCGGGGGAAGGGACGGTCGGTTTTCGGGTTGGCCAAGGCCATGCGTCTTACAAGCCCAATGCGGAGGTTTCGGAAGCGAGGCCGGCGGTGCCCCCACCCCCCGCGGAACAGCCTCCCGCGCATCCATCGTGATTGACCGCGGGACGAAGAGGAGGAGGGCCGTGGCGGTCGCTGGGCCGCACATATTTGGCTTCAGGGGAGGATGTGGTGCCGCGCTCATGGCATTAGCCTAAAAGCGTCGGAGACTCCCTCAAGTCCCGGCAGGTCCCCAGGAGGGTTTCATGCCAGAATGAGGACGTCTCCACAAAATTTCGTAGTTAGCGGTCCTTAATCTTGGTTGCCAACTGCTCTGCTTGCTCTTGAACGGCTTCTCTAGACTCGAGGCCTCTTCCTCCGCCGATCCGTGGGGCGTCACAGTCCCCCCCCCCCGAGGTGGCCAGTTGAAGGATTCGGCCGAAGGGGGACCGGGCGACCGGGGACGGGGAGAGCGTGCACAGCTCGGGGCGGATTTATTAGGCCCGGCGGGCAGACCGTCCTCTCGTCCTCTTCCCCGTTGATCGTGTCGACCCCCCACGTCCGGACTGGCTTAGTGCAATCAGGAAGCTCTGCTCACCGGAGGGTGCGTGGGGCGTCCTAATTGCTTAGCGTTTGCAGGTCGCAGAACCGCTGCGTTTCGCTCGAGCACACAAAGCCATTCGCCTCAAACTCCAAACCGACGATCGGCGTGACGAGTGACGGTCTTTTGGCGGAAGTTTCCTTCTCCCAAAACAAATTGCAGCTGTTTTTACACCCGGTTTTAGCATGTCGTTTATCGCTGCCCTTGCCTTTTCCCTTCAGTGGGCGGCCAAAGTGCCACTCATTCGACGGGTCTGCCGCTGCCGTCCGAGCCCCGGTGATTAGGTCTTCCGGCGGGGTCATCGTTGTCAATGGGCGCAACAGCCTCAGGTCACCCAACGGCTAACTGTGCTCCTCCCCGAACTCAACACGGGTCCCTCGGGGGCCAGTAGGCCAGAAAAACTCACGACCGCGGCGCGGAAGAGTCAACAGGTCCTACACATGGTCTCAGATCGGGCGAAAAGTCCTTGGTTGGCAGAGGAGAAGTGCGGTTGGGCACAGCTCTTCGCCCTTCGTACGGACGCAAGTGTGAGTACACCTGAAAGGCTCCCTGAGGCATTTTAAGTCAGAGCGCAGGGCTGAAACAACTTGGGGGATCTGCAGGCCATGGGTGAAGGGCGCGGCCCTCGAAGTTACGTCAGTCGGCTGGCGACGCGGTCCAGAAACGCGTCCTGGCAGCGCGACAACCAGCACCGAGGAATGCGTTGTGACACCAGTCCGGCGACCAGTCGGAAAGTATTTTAGGGAAGAACTTGAAGATTTCACGTGTCTCGGGGGAGGCAGTTGCCCGACCAGTAGACTGACACCCGATTTGGAATGAAGTCGACGAATCGCCCAGCTTCAGTTGGCTGAACACCGGCGCGGAGCCCCGTCGAATAGGAGGGACTCGCCCACCGCAGTGGTGCCGAAAGCTGCAGAGTATTTGGGAGTCGTGAAGAGCAATTTTCTCGAGATCCACTCGAGTCTACACCAGCATTCGACGCGCGGCAGGAACCGCCTCAACGGAAGCCATAAGGGCGACAGGGAGAGAGAAGGAGACTCAGACTTTTCACCCAATTTCACAGACCAAAGAGATATTTCTTTAAAAAACACCCAACCAAAGGAGAGCACTGAAAGATTGAGTAAGTGGGAAAGGTAGTCGAAAGAGCTTGGCCTCTCTCCGGCGTCCATACGACGTCGTCGAGAAGTTGTACGTTGGTCCCAACACCATTAAGGCGAGGCGGCGGCACTGTCAGGCGGCGACCTGGTGGGCGGCGGTAGAAGAGTAAAAAGTGGGCCAAAAGGCGAGTAGGCGGGACCGGAGGAGACGAGACGGGGTGGACGGACGGACGGACGGACGAGGAGGAGGAGGAGCGGGCTAGAAGACGTGGACCAGCGCAGATGTCGAGCCGTCGCGCCAAGTCTTGAAGTCCTCGCCGAGGGAGTGCGCGCAGAGGGGACACTCGTTGAAGTGTACCAGCCACCGGTCCATGCAGTCTCGGCAAAAGACGTGCTGTGATGGGAGGGAAAACATCAAGTGGGCAGCACCGATGGCGCTGGACAGCCTCAAGGCCGGGTTGCCTCAACTTCATTGCTCCGCCACGACCAAGAGCTGTCTTTTCCGACCCACGACCCGCGTGTAGACGGTCTCGCACAAAGAACAGGCTTCGGCCGAGTGGCCAGTAAATTTTAACACAGCGGCTGGCACGACTCGAGCTGAAGAGAGGCTCAGCAGCCGCTCTGCGACCCCGGGCGAGACGAGGAACGTCCCGGTCGGACCGTTCCCGGATTCCTCCCATCGGTAAGCGCTGAAATCTCCCCTTCCTTTTGTTGTCACATTTTAAAGAAGCGATAATTTTCATCGCACTGCCGCTATGCGCCCACGAAAAGGCGCTGGATTATTCACTGAGGCAGGCTGAGAACGCGGGTCTGCGCTCGGCCACCATCTCCACGACTCCTGCCAATGCCTCCGAAGCGGGCTCCGCTAATGCCGCGCTCGCGCCATCGGGCCCAAGAACGAGTGTTCGATTGGCTTTGGCGAGTAGGAAAAACGTCTCTGGTGGCGGCCGTCAATGAGTTCATCGGGGAGGAGGCATGAGCTCACAGCCACGGAAGGTGGATTCACTTCCGTCCGTTTTTGCGGCGTGAGTGGCGCGGGGAGGTTGAGAGGAGGAGGAGCAAAGAAGGTGGTCTCTTCCAAGACGATGGCGATGAACCACAAAAAGCGGAGCAGACAAAGACGAGCTGCCGGCGGAGTGGAGGCCGCGATCATAGCTGTCGAAGGGGCTCAGAATGCCCTTCACTCGGTCCACGGCGGGCGAAGGAAAGTGAGAACCGCCGCCCACTCGCCCCACCTCTGCCCTCGAGTCTGCTGCCGTCGCCGGCGTCGCCCTGGTCCCCTCCGGACGCGGGTCGTCTGCTCGTTCACTGAGGCACCGCCGAGGAGGGGGGTGGGGGCGGTGTCAGGGCAGACGGGGACAGATTCCGGTCGAGCAGGGAGCCGCTGTCATGAGTTAACAGGCGAGAGAAGAGCGTTGGTGCAAACTGACCGCGCAGCGAACGGGGCAGGGGCGACGTCGGCATCGCCGCCTCCCCACTCCCACGGCGCAGCTGCGTTTGACGAGCCGGCGACTGCCCGCGACCGTCGTGTGCACGGCGCTGCCATGCGGCACAAGACGACGGTCTTACAATCTGCGCAAACAATGGACCAACTCTACGACGAAAGCGTCTGTCTACGACGCAACAGCGTCATCCACTGACAAGCCTGCGGCGGTTGCTGCCACCGGCTGCCGCACCGCCTCGCAAACGCGTCGGTGCAGGCTGCGGCAGCAGGCAGAAGTCGTCACGGGTGCCTCCGCTTCTCACCGTCTCCGCGTGTGTGCGTGCAGCCGCGGGGCTGACGGCTCCTGTCTCCCGCCTCCGCGCTCTGGCAGTGCGTGCGCCGCCGAGACCGCCGGAGGCACCAGCTCGGTCCACTCCTCCCCGCCGACGGGGTTTCTTCGCCGCGAGGAGACACCGGTCCCCCTTTTTTTTCCTTTCCGAGGAGGCGAATCAGATTTCGCGTTGGGAGTGGGAAAAAAATCGGACTTCGCTTCCTCCGCTTTAAGGTTTTAGATGAATAAAGGTTGGTGGCGCAATTTGCAATTCCAATTTTCGCGACCTCTTCCTTCCCCCCTTCGCAGGCCCGACGGGAGGACGAGGCAATTAAGCCGCCGGATTCCAGCGTGGACTCCTCACGGCCTCTCCTCGCACTCGCCGACGCCATGCCGACCCTGAGTCTGTTCGGCAGGCAAACTGGGCTGAGCCGTTTGTGTGTGTGTGGCGTCTTCGGGGCGATGCTCCACGTCTGCCTGCTACTACGCGGGCTTCAGCGATCCCCTCGTCCTCGTCGAAGAGCGACTCCGGCGTGGCATTCGCCAGCCCCACGTCTGCTCTGGCTCCGATTGCCAGCGTTAGTCTCGCACAATGTCTCCAAACGCCGCCCAAGCCGGAAGACCTTGGCCCGAGTGTTTACATGATCTCACAAACTGACAGCCGGGCGCGACAAAAGCGGCACGGGGCTCAGATTGCAGAATCGCAGTGCAACAGTGGAGAGGACCAGTCGAATGCTTTCCTGGGCGAGGCGACGCCCTCGCGAGGCGTTTGCATGAGGAGGTGGGAGGGAGGAGGGAGGAGAGGAGACAGCGAGGCTGGAAGGGCGTCCGACAGGCGTTGCCTGTCCAGCGGGAGTGGACTGGCGCACCTCGCGGGGCAGGTCGGGGCGGTGGTGAGCGCCTACCCGACCTACACGCTCGGAGTGTGGGCGAAACGAAGCCTGCAAGCAGGCGATAGCGCGAAACCGCTCTCCTCGTATGCGAGTCTCCAGCCCCTGTGAGCGGAGATTTGGACGCTCGGTCCTACTCCAGCAATCCCATCAGTGAGGAGAAGGCGGCACCGATGGAGGAACGCCTGCCGCCTGCCGCGGAGCGCGGAAGTGGGCGCGGCAGGAGGGGGGACTGTGAGAGTTGGTCGGTAGGAAGGGGCAGTGCAAACGAAAGCAACCCGTCCACTCGGCGCGTTCCCCCCTTCAGTGGACAGCAGATCCCCGGTGTCCTGCCGGAGCGCCCAGGTCGTCAGAGCATGAAGGAGGAGGGCGCGCCAGGCGACTGTGAGGCTTTACTTGACAGAAACCCCGCCCTCCGCCTCCACCCCCCCCCTCTCTCTCTCCCCACCGGAGAATACGAAGCCACCCTCAAGTGTCGAGCTCAAGTGGCACCTGAGGGGCAAAAAAGCAATGACCGGTGGCACCAACTCACGTTGCAGCCGAGGATGGCGACGTCGCTGCTGCGCTGGTCGAGGCAGAGCGCGCACAGCCCCTCGTCATCCGCCGAGCGCACCACGTTGGTCTGGTAGGGCTGCAAGGCAAAGGGGAAAGGGAGGCCAATGGGGACGCCGCCACCGTTTATGAAAGGGGTTACATGCGCAGCCAAGAACGTGCCAGGGAGAAGGCGTGCGAGCTGAAGAGGGGCCACACGGAGGAGACGAGGACGCCCAGAGCAACGAGCTGAAGGAGAGGAACCAGTGCATCCCATTTCAATTGCCACTCGAGGAGTATTCAAGACATAACGTAAAAAAGCACTGTTTAGGGGATTTTGAGGGTTTACAGGTTTCTGAACGCTCGGAAAGCGGGCGAAAGAGCAAGTCAAAGTAACCACTAAAAATTCACACGTCGATGATGCGAGGAAGGGGACGAGCATGAAGTTTTTTTCAACTGAATGTCGGTTTAACCATAGGAAATTCTGTTAGCCGGTCCGTCCACTGGACGGAGGAGCCTCAACCGCGTCGGCGGCCAGTCATCGACGGGCGACACACCGCGGCTCCTCACTGGGGACCCCAGTCGTCTGCGTCTGCCCAGGCGTCGCGTGTGAAGAGACGGCCAACCGGTTGGGAAGGTGAAGCGCTAAGCGGGCAGTGGAGCCGGTGAATGTCGGATGAGGGCGACGACGACGAGGCCTCGTGCCCCGCCTCGGGAGGATATCTCATTTGGAAATAACACCCTTCTTCGATGTCAACGCAGGTCTTCCACAACAGTCAGAAGGACAGCGGGGTTTTCGTGCCTCGGACAGGCTCTGTGTGGCATCGAAAGCCTCGCCTCTATGGCGACTGTCAGCAGGAGTGACCTTCGGTTTGAATAGTCACAACTTCTGGTAAAGTCGTCTCTCTCACCTCCGTCTAAGCGGATTAACTCCGTCGCGTGTGGAGCAAATGAAGGAGACAAGGCACAGTCGGTCCAGTGAGGGCTAACCTTGAGGAGTGCGTAGAGGAGGCAGAAGAAGATCCGGAAGCCGAGGGAGTGAGCGATGCTGCCGGTGAGGTGTCGAATCCACGTTACTGCGGGAGGGATGTTGCGGTAGACCTGCGAGACGACCTCCGTCCACACGAGAATGGCACTCTGGGAAGAGGAAGGAGGAAATGGAAGTGGAGAACGACAGACAGACAGCGAGGCAGACGCGTTGTGCGTCCAGTGCCGATCCGCCTCTGGGCGCAGGGGAACCCCAATTTGGCGAGAAGAATAGCCTGAGGAGGCACAAATGACGACGGGGGGAGGAGGGGGGCGTGGAGACTGCTCTCCGGGTCGCTGCTCTCCTACTTTCACATGAATTTCTGGGGCAATTAAGAAGAGTGCACGAGAAAGTGGGGAGGTCCTCGGCAGCTAATTAGCCTTTAAAAAAGGCGCAGCACAGCCAAGGTGTCATGCGTGAGAGCTGCAACGAGTCGGCCGCTCGGCGTGGGGGGGACTGGTTTTCCCGGCTCGACTCAGACACCAGCAGGGGCGCCAGGCTCGGGTGACGCCGAGCCGAGTAGGCGTCGGGTCGCGGAAATGGGCTGGTCGGGAGGGCTTCTTGCAGGTGACAAAAGTAGGCCACCCAGAGGGGCAAATGTGGGAAAAGTAGCCACGGCTGACAGTACTGGGGTCCGCTTTTCACTGCTCAGGCACACGAAATTAATAAAATTCGGAGATTTTAATTTGGGAGAAATTAGTGGACTTGGCAAACGCCGCTCTGACTGGGGTTTAATTGTCTCGCCTCGACTCATCCCAGCATGTGCGCCGGCGGAACGAGGTGCCGAAGGCGCACACGGCGAGGAGGCGCTCACAACCGCCGGTGCAGCGGGGTGCAACGCCCTGCGACTGGAAGCACACAGCAACCGCGGGAGACGAGGGAGGCACCGGTGGAGGTCTCCCCAGTCGGCAGTCACCACACACGGCCCAACTGGGGATGTAAATGGCGATGGAAAAAAGCCGAGTGCCCAAGGCCTCCAGAGCATTCGGGCGTCTGCCGAGTGGCTCACGTGGTGGTGCCTGGTTTGCGCACCAGGAGGTCATAAACCCGAGGGCAACCGAACACAGGAAGGGAACTTACACGGGTTGAAAGACGAAAAAGACGCGGAGTGAGAAAGACGATGACGGATTTGATGAAGATGGTGAATATCCTGAGGCTGAAGTCCACCACTAGCATCGCCCACAGGAGGGAGACCCAGTCGTCGCTGGGAATGGTGTTCGGCAGACAGAACAACCCTGAATGGACAAGGCAGTAAAACCAAGTTGAGGGGCTGAGGCAGGCAATGCGTGCAATTGACCGATTCACCCAGTGGGGGGCTACGACTTTCAGGCCTGCTACCGTGGCCGGATGAGAAGCGGACGGGAGGCAGGGAGGGAAGCAACAAGGCCACGACGGTGGCTTTACCCGGCCATGTGGGTTAAATTTAATGGCTTTCCAGGAAGGAGGATAGCCAGACGTCCACATGAAACGCGTTTTCTATGTGTATCATGTAATATAGGTTTAAGTTGAGTAAACTTTTGGAGCGCATCACTGCGATGCGTTTTGGCGGCAAAAGAGGGCTCAGGTAAATTGGACTGCCAACAGATTCCACAAGGACCGTTTTAAAGTGGCGTCTGCAGTGTCACCGAGAGGTGAGCTTTCGACCGACTCGCTCACGCGTGCCGAAGCTTCACATATCCGGTAGTTATTTTCCTTACCCTTTCAAGCAAAATACCCCAGGAGGGTTAGCAACACGTTCCACTGACCCGCCCAGCTAATCGCGGTGATCCGAGGTGCACCTGAGCACACAGAACACTTTACCCAACAGACCACGAGCAGACGCAACGTGGCAAACAAACGCCGAAGAGTCTCTGTTCCCATCAGATTACTCGATGGGGATGAGGATTTTCCTGCTTTAAAAACAAGTAACCTCGCTGCAGCTTGTCCAGTGACACTCAACTGGACAAAAGCATGCATTGCATTAAGCGATTGAGGTGGAAGAAGCGCCAGACCACACAAACACACGAGGAGGGCATAAAAAGATCAAATTTTTCTGCGAAGAGTACAATCACTGCGGCATTCACGTCGCAACTCGCACACTCATCGGGTTCCCATCTAAAAACACACCGTGGAATCCCTAAAAGTTGCATTTAGTCCACCATGAATGCGGTTTCCCTACCACACACACGTACTCAGTCCACACCCACCTATTGAGAGGAAAGCAAACAAGGTTGAATATTTACCACCTCAGGAGAACGCGCGGTATTAGAGAAAATATTTTAACCTACCAGTAATCATATTGTCAACAGAGCCTATAAACATAATTAATTAAGTATAGTAAACATATTTCCGATTTGTCAATGCTATACCAAACAGGTGGTAAACAAAGGTCAGGACTGTTGGTGACAGGAATGGCAATAACAGCTTGGAAATAAAAAAAAGGCGTACCCGAAGTAGATGCCGCTACTTCTGAGGAGCCAGGTGTAATGAATTAGGCCAACTGAGGAGCAAACTATGATTGACGCCAGCAAAACGTAGGGAGTCGGCTCAAACTAAGAAGGGATCGATTATATGAAATGAAAAACAGTAACATACACCATGAACGGCACAAACTAGCCGAGTATTAAGGTAGTAGGAACTGACAAAGAGTGAGACCAACACCCAGAGGCCTATTAACAAAAAAATATGAAGGTAAAAAGGTAACTTGCCTTTGGAATGCACTACTGCCTCCTTAAATAGAAAGAGAAGGAGGAAAGGAATGATAATCCAGAGAGATTTGAGGCTCCAAAAGATTGTATCACCGGGGTTAATTTTATCCTCTTCATGGTTTTGGCAGTGGTGGACGTGATTATGGCACTTGGACTGATGCGTATGGTGCGAATGGCCGTGGTTGCGGGGAGGTTTCGCATCACCAGAAATTATTTGAATCATATCATCTTAAAAATTGAGTATCAAGAAGTGAAAAGGAATAAAGAAAGAGCTTACCCAATGAGTCCAGCTCCGAAAATTTACCTTGATGGTCAGACATAAGAAGTTCTTAGCTGAAAATACCTAAAACATTGTCAACGCAATTCTCTTTAAATCAAAAATTGTATTACAAGGATCTACCAACAATTAGGCTGTAGAGAAAAAGTATCAATGGCACTAGTGTTTTATTCTTTGACAATAAAACATGAGGGAAAAAGTGTGGATGTGCTTAAAATCATACGTAGAGATAAAATACCAATTTAAAGCTTTTAATGACATGCAATCAATTCACAACCCGCGTTGTTGTATATAAAGCTAACAAAGTTTAGCAACAAAAAACTCTGTTCGAACGTTGGTCTAAAAGTACGTGTCCCTACTATTCCAACGTCTGAAAGCCAAAATTTCGTGGTTTCAAAGCGCCAAATGCACAAGAAATGATACACACCAAATAACACAGCGCTCTCTGACCTTACAACCGTAGCGTAACACGTTGTCATAACAACCTGAATTACTGAACTATGAGCACTAAGCGTAACTCGATAATTTTGTAAATATCACAAATAAAAGTCAATATTTTTGAGTTATTTAAATTGTCGTGTTGATCTAGCATTGAACGTTGATAGATTGCTCTCATGAACACTCCAGTCCAGATTAGATTTACCTGAACCTCACTTCATTTCGGAGTAATAAATGTCGGTCCTAAATCAATAATACATGGGAAATATTATACACTTCCTAAGTTATCTATGTACGTTGTTGTATGTAATCTCCTGTTTAATGTTTATTAATAACACGGCATCTGTTTTTTCTCTCAATATTCACATTCCTTTCCGGCGCCATTAACACGTACCTCAAGTTTTTCCCTTCTATACAAGGGCCTCTGTAATTATGCTCGAATACTAGAAATACTTGTCACTGTGTTTTTTTTGTTAAAACACAGGTCCCTGAAATATAAATATTATAAATGGTTTTCCCGTCGTTAAGGGAATTTCGTAACATGCCCGGGGTACCCGCCCTTATTGCCTGTACAACTCTTACATTCTATCAACGAAATAATCCTTTTTAAAATGAGGACATACCAACAGACTGGTTTTTTGCCTTTGAATTCTTTTATTCTACTTTACTATATTTAGCTAGCATTAGAAAAGATTGTTGAAGTCACCTTCACACTAACTTTCAGTACTTCTGGTCCTGATCATCTCCTTTTCAATTCACTGCCTTCACAACATATCGGAAAACCCATCTTCAGCACTGTCATAATGCCCCACCGCTGCAAGTTTTGATTGAAACTGTCACCTCCTGTCACACAACCATCCATCCATTCAAACACGGTAGATGTTGTGCTCGTGTCCTTTTTATGCACCATTTCCCAATTTGCTTTGATACTCTCTGCCTTTAACAACCCGTAAAGCTCCTTTACGAGTAACTTGTCTCGTAAATACCCCCGATAATGCACTAATAAGTATGAGAGTAAATTTCAGTGGTCAAAATTTCATGTGAGTAATTAAATTCTATAGGTACGGGCGTCCCAAAATTCTGCACGTCTTAGTGACATCTCATGCCCGCGTAGAGACCGATGGAAATTGAATGGATCCGCCACCAGTGCCACAGTGCAGCAGTGGGGTCGAAGACGACGAAAGTTTCACGGATCTCGTGGGGTCTTATCACCGCATCACTCGGCTCTCCTTCTTGAGTGAGAGTTTGTTGGCGACAATAAGAGCGTTTGCGCTGTGTGAAGCTCAACTCGTGGATACGGTCGAAAAATTTGAAGGTCTGGCTGTTTTTATCAGCTAATTTCTGTGAGAAGCTAGTCATAAATGTGTTCGATTGTAATAGGCTGTGAGTGTGGTGAGAACGCCTGTGGGCCGTGTGAAAGCGCGATGATGGACAGATCTGTTTGTTATTGCGCCTCCTTCTGCTAATTGTCGCCTGTTACAACTAACCACCTCATCGTAGCTCACCTTCCTTTTAAAGAAATTTGTTTTCTCCTCGGCCTCTATCAATTCGACTATGCCGAGGTGATGCGATGGCTCCTTTGTCTTTATCGCATGCTGTAACCTCTGGAATTCCTTTTTCCACCTCATGTCACGAGTTTGACTCATGACACCGCTCTACCCCGGATATGAAACGTCTTGTCGTCGTAAACCTCCATTCTCACAGCGTTCTCCGACTGTCAGAGCGCAAATATACCGCTTGGTGAAGGCGGACGACGCACGAGAATGCTGCCCTCGCCTGCCATCAGCGCGCGGACTCTCCTCTTAAAAGCGCACCTTCGTTCGGTGCACCCAAAAGCCTGTCGTGAAGGGCGCCACATCTCGGAGGGGACCTTCGCTGCCCGAGTGCGCCTCCTCGCTTGTCGCGGGGGGCCACAGGCGATGCGCTCATTCCTTCACTCGGGGACTTTGCCGTCAGTGGAGATTCCGCCCTCTCGGCAGGGAAAAGTGCATCCGTGAGTGGATGGAGTCGAGGCGGAGGAGGCGCCCACTTGTTTCTCCCCGTTCGCTGACTCTTCAGAGCCCGAGTGAGGCGAGATTAACAATCGCGGAGCTGTTAAAAGCTCCGCTGGCATCAGCGCGGCATCGCTTTGTGCCCCTTGCGAGCCGCGTTATCAACCTGCCGCGCCTTCCCTTCTCCCTCCCAAAATGTGACGTGAGCCTCAGGACTAATTGGTTTCTCCCTGCTTGCAAACTCATCACCTCTGCGAGTCAAATTCCCTTTCTCCTGGCACTCCTCAAGCCTTTCACTCCAATTCTCCGCTTCCATATCGGTTTTTTTTTTCATTTACATTTGCACAATTCGAAAACGCACTCGCATTGAGTGCTGACAATTGCGTCTGTCATGGCACACTCTGTCAATCGCATTGACACGTGACGTTTGATTGAACTCCTGTCAAATTAGACTGCAAATTTACGGAGACACTGACAAGCTCGCCGGTCGTCAGCGCTCAGAAAACCGCTGGGGCTCCGCCCGCGTGGCGCCTGCCTCGTCCTACCCCGCCGCGGTTTTGGACGCCGGCGGGACAATGGAAGGCGCCTCGGCTTGCCGAGTCGTGAGTAAATGTGGCCTTTTCGACCTCCGATGCCTCAGACCACCTCGATTCTCCTCTCAACCTTGAAGAGCGTCGCCCCATGTTTGTTTCATCCTCCTCCTGACCCCCGGGACCTCAAATGGAGTAAAGGAGGGGTGCTTGAGAACGACTCTCCTTCCTTCCGACGGATCCGCTTGTCAGCCCTTTGAGCTGGCCACCATCACGACGGTCAGTTGGCCAGCGCCGCCTCGACGCAGTTGGGCAATTTCACTTGACTCTCGGCCGCCTTCCACTTCGAGAACTCTTGGAAAACACTTGTTGCGATGGTCAGAGAAGAGGCACTCATCAGTGGAGGGAAAGAAACATTTAAAAGCATGCGCCGAGGAGGGCGCTTCCAAGGGAACTCCGCCCTCCTCCGTTAGTCGGACATGTCGGCGGTGGAACCACCGCCTCGTCATGGGGACTGGGACTCTTCCTCGCATCTCCGCCAATTGGAGCCTGTCGTTGTCCCCCGCAGTCCTCGGCGTGGCCGCCGGATCCACACTATTGCGGATAAGCTTCTCCCTCAAAGGTTTCGATAAAGCACCCCCGCCCCGCCCCCCCCCTCGCCACCCTCGCCTCCCCCTGCCCGGGTTTATTGATTCACCTGCTGTTTATTATTCTATTTGGCCCCCACTGAGGTCACTTAGCGGCCTCGTCTGCCGCTCTCCGCCCCCCCCCCCCCGCCGCCCGCCTCTCCCGTCCCCTCTCCGGCGCCCCATTCTAATTGGGTCAGTCGGCGGCGACGGCGGCATTCGTCCACGTCGGGGCTGCCGGCCCGCCTCGGCTGGCCGTTTCACGGGGGTCTGGCGTGTCCGAAGGCTGGGAATTTGAGGGAGGTCAGGGGCGAAACGGGCTTCATCGTCTGTTTTGATTCTCTCGTTTTAACAAGTGGACTCGACTGTAATCAGCGGTTATCACTCGCTCACCGTGAGACGTTTGCTTTAATCCGTACGCTTCTCGAGAGTTCGCCCGACGTCCTCTGTGCTCACTCGCAGCCGCATCGGCCCCCAGTGGACGTGGAGGTCCTCAGCGGCGCCCGCGTCGGCCGTCTGCCCCGCGGGGCGGCGGGGCTTTCGGCCAGGCCGAAGGAACGACTGCGCGCCCGCCGGAGACGCGGTGCGCGGGCCGCCTTCTGGCAGCGGCAATGCCCGCAGACGGTATAAGCACTGCTCCATTTCGCCTACTCCCGCCTCTATGGAGGCCTGCCGACGTCCGGCAGAGGCGCCACGTAAAACACAACTGCCGCTGGCGTTTGAGTAGCAAGAATTGTCACTGTCCGTGAGAGACGTCAAAGCGAAAAGTTTCTGTCGCGGTGGCGTGAGGAGGAGGATGCGTTCCAGAGTGCAGAAGGCATGGGCGCCTTGTGGCCCCGTGCAGCTTCCGTTCGGCACCAGCGCCTGGCGGTCCTCATTCAGCGGCCCGCATTCGAACCCGTCGAGCGACCAGTAAAAACGGTCCACACGGAAGCCACGTGGTGGACGGAAGGGCGGTGGAAAGCCGCCACCCTCGTCGTCTGACCACAGCGCTCGTGAGGCTCGAATGCGTCCCGCAGGCTGTTCGTCGCGACCCGACACCGCAGGGACCGACAATATCCGCCCCCGGCGGAAGGTGACTGTCGAGCGCCACAGCCTCAAGCCCGCGAGCTCCTCCCGCCGCTTCCCACTGCGGCCGCTCACGGGGCGCCGGTGGAGAACCGGCCGGGGCCCCTCCTGCGGGGCCTCCGGGGCGGCAGCGCTGTCGCCGCTTCGATTCCCGCGCAGGAGCCAGCACCCGCTCCACCGCGTGCTCGGGTGGCGGTGTTGTCGTGTTTCGCGCTTAGGCCAACTTGTCATGAGTTTCGACCCGGAGGTTACGTGCCGAAAACATACACGACACTGTTTAATTAGAGAAAAAAAGGATTTGCAATAGGCCTTGCTTCGGGCCCTTCCACTCTGCCATGATGTTGATTTAAGCGTGTGGTGTGAAGAAACAACACGTCTGCGGTGGAAGAGGTGCGGCCTTCGGCCAAAGACGGCCACTTCCCAGTTCACCAAATGGCTTGTTGCAGGCGAGGAAGCTCTCGCGCCCCAGGAAGGTGCCACGAGCGGTGAACAAACGTGTACAAGGATTGTCCGGCCTGGCAGGAGAGAACGGGAGGCTTCTTCCTCAGCGGACGAGTGGGGATGAGGCGGAGGAACGGTGAAAAGAGAGGCGCAAGTAGAATAAAACTGGAAAGGTGAAGAGGTAGGTGGGTTAATTGTAGACAGACCGGACTTCATCGTGATAAGTCGACTAGAGCAGAGCCAGTTATCTGACGCCAAGGGGGAGAAGAAAAGGCACAAAGCGAGGACTCGATTTCCTCTTTCTCTTCACCGAATGTCGCTGGGAGATGGATAAATTTTCCAATGAAAAACTCGGCTGTAGCCTCGCAGTAACCCTGTAGCCTTTAAAGAGCCTCGATGTTCCCTTAAAGAGTAAAACATGCTTATCTGTAGGAGTTCGGCGTTGAAGGGGTGGGACAGAAAGGCCTAAAATGTCTGCAGAATCGAATTTGGCCAGCTACAGACAGTAGTTCTGTATTGCCACTGTGTGAAAGTATCTCCGTCTAAAAACGTCGTCTTTGGAATATGCAGCAGTATGTTAAATATAAGTTTATCAAAACCGAATCTTATTATGCAGATAAAACTTCCCCTTAACGGTGCAATTGAAAGCACCAAGTCCTCCAATCACATTCGTCCGTTGCACACTAAGGCCCCTTTCATTCCATGTTCTGATTGGCGGACAGACCAGCGCTCCGAAGCGAGCCAATGAGCGTTCGCGCGCAGCTCTGATGCACAGAAATAGTGTGCACAGTAGGGTGCCATTATAGACCTGCCTCCACCCATTCTAACATAACACAAAATGGCCTCCACAAACTACGCCAGCCCCCATCACTGCAGCATGTACTACAACTACCAGCCCAGTGGGATACTCGGACATTCCGCCGCGAACGACTACTGCGATGATGCGGCCTCCGCCGCCGCCGCCTCCGCCTCCGCGGGTGGCTCTCAGTTTTACCACAGTTACTTCGCAGCCCTTAATGCCTCCCCGTCACCGGCAGCGCCGCAGCCGCTCCAAATGCTGACGGGCTGGCAACACGTCTGCCAGTGGACGCAGAAAGCGGGCTGTGCGCGGAGGATCTGCGGACTGAGGTTCTGCACCATCGATGAGATGGTGAGCCATTTGACGCTGGATCACGTCGGTGGCCCGGCGATGGTGGACCACACCTGCTACTGGCTCAACTGCTCGCGCCAGCTGAAGTCCTTCAAGGCCAAGTACAAGCTGGTCAACCACATTCGGGTGCACACCGGCGAGAAGCCCTTCAAGTGCCCCTTTCCCGAATGTCACAAGGTGTTCGCGAGGGCGGAGAACCTGAAGATCCACAAGAGGACGCATACTGGTAAGTGATTGCAGCACGCACAACAGGCCCCGTTTGCTGAGTCGAGGGGTGTCAGTGCGTAGCGGCAGCGCAGGCGCGGAGGGCGGCGGCGAGGCGCAGTTCCGCGTGCCCCTCCGCGTGCCCCCCCCCCCTCCTCTCCCCTGAAGCCCTACGCGTCCGCGGCGGAGGTGCGGGGGGAACAAGGGGACAGCCAGAACGAGTCTCACTTTCCCCATCCCCATGTCCGCAGTGGCAGATGGCCACTTAGTCGCAGCAATCGGGTTGCTTCAGTGTGGAAGGGAGCCCGCGAGGCGTGGGAGCGTCGATAAGCCTCTTTGTGGGTTTTCTTATCTTCCACTTTATGCGTTAACACTCCAATGTGAACGGAACGCCGGGCTCAGGTGGCTGCTTCTCCTTTGCGTCTCCTGTGGAGGCGCCTTTCGCCCCCGACTTCGGCAGTCGTCACTTTGCCTTGCGCCGCTTTGCCGGTCACCCCGAGCCCTTCGTCCTCGCGGCGCCCACCGCCCCCTGCGACCGCCTTCATTGGTGCCCGGTGGACGGGGAGTGCGTGCTCGAGCAGAGGGCGCAGGGGGAGGATCGCGGAGGTAGTGTAAATGGCGATTTGTTCGCGCTTTCTTCGCCCCGACACCTCGTCAGGGCGTCGTATTTGCCAGCCGCCAACGGAACGCGCTCGTATGCGCCGTGACGGTCGCATGGAGGGGACGGCAGACATTGAAAGATGGGGGGAATTCGAGTTCCATTGTCCGTGATTCGCCCACTTCGCTGGCCGCACTGCCGGTGGGGCCGAGTGCGGAGAAAATGTGGGCAGCGAATGAAGGGACCTTCTACGGGGTTTCCCCCTTTTCCTCCTCCTCCTTCTTCAATAGCGCAGGATTGTTTTCTGCGGTCAACTCGGCGCGACGCTGGTGCGCACGAAATGCCTTGAGAGAAGGAGCTCGGCGAATTTCGGCATAGAATGACAGGACCTCGTTGCACTCGCGGTGAACTTGAACTCGACACGCGTCCTCCGCGGCTTCGGCGCGGATTTTCGCTCACTTGCGCTTCAGCCCGGTGCAGACTCGCTGGCCTCCACCGACACCGCGCGCGCAGCCACCACCCGCCGCGGGGCGCCACGGGGCGAGGGGCGGGCTGCACGGACGACGCCCACGCCCGCCGATCTCTCCTCGTCCGGCTGGAACCGGCGTCGAGCGGTGGGAGCAGAGCAACCGCGGTGCGCCTCCACCGTGTGGGCATCCTAAGGTCTCCATCGGGTGGAGGCTGCGTCCCCTCGGCGCCATTGTCACCCCACCTGCCCGCTGTCGGGGCGTTCGGTGGTGGTGCGAAGTCTGCCCCTCCGAGCCTCTCCAACCCCGCCCCTCCCGCCACAGCCTCGATGGCGTGGTGCTCTGCCCCAGTGTTCTCGAGTCGACTGCTCCGCTCGGAATCCGCGCGGGGGGTCCGCGATTTGGCCAGCCCACTTGCTCTGTCGGAGCCCCTCCACCGCGTTCCCACCTCCTCGTTCCCGCCCTCTCGCTTTCGGCTTCACCGGGGCCTTTTCCACTCGACGAATAACACGAAATGGACTACGTCTCATTTTCACAGCAGACTTAAGTGACCACGTCTTTGTTGCTGCTGTTGTTTCCAATGGTGTTGATGTTGATGTCGCCGCACCTCCCCCGGCTGGAGACAAGCCGCGCAGCGACCCTCGCTTGATGGGGACGGGGGGATCACGGCCTTTCCCGAGGCGTGAGCAGCACAAACTCAGGTTTAATTGGGCTGCTCCAGCCCTCCCCCGGGCAGATGGCGGGCCAGATTTCCTTCCCCTCGGGCGAGGAGGTGCTGCGGGGTGGGGGGGCGCGGGACGGGGACGGGCGCTCCGCCACTCGCCACCAACCGGAGGGACGCCGCGGGCCAGGTGGCCTTGCACAAACACACAACCGGCCGGTGGCTAGTGCTAATCCAATTTGCCTTTGCCTCCAATTGCCCAAACCCGACACCAGGTGACGCGACGCGACGCGACCACTCAGCGACCGAGGGGGCGACCGGCTTGCGCAACGCCTCCCGCCTCCCCCCCGTCCAACCCTCCCGCCCCCCGGGCCCTCCGGACCTCCTCACGGTCCCTCGTGTGGCCGAAGGCCCACGTTTTTTTCACCTTCCATCAGAGGAGAACAATCCTCGTTTTCGAGGCCCTTTTCCGACAATTCCGAGTGATTCCGTGAGAGTCATTGGCGGCCCCCTCGCGGAGGAAAGCGGTCGCCCATCGCGCGACCTCTGTTCGCCAGTGCCCAGCGTTGCTGCTGTTCCGCGCGGAGGAACGCAGTTTCCAGCGCTCGGACCAGCCCACTTCCGAGAGAGTGGTCTGCGGGCCGAGGCTGCTGCTCGCCCTGAAGAAATTCACGCAATTGGGTCGGATGTTGTTCCGTGGATGCCGCTGGGCGACATTTTCCCTGGCTGCCCCGCACCCACACCGAGTGTCAGGAGGAGGAGGAGGCGGCGACGGCGGCACGTAATTTCCTCGAGTTCCGCGTGTGAAGGCCACATCTGCCAAGATGGACGTGTGGACGGCGGGGAGACGACGTCGTGTGTGGCCCGAGGCCTGTCGCCCGCCCCTCCGCCTCCTCCTCCCCGCACCACCTTTTGGACCGTCTGGGGAAAAACCGCGCCACTGCCTCTCGGGGCGTCCATTCACTCTGCAAACTGAACGAGGAGTTTCTCCTCGCCCCGGCCGCATTCCTCTCGTCGTCGTGCTGCAGGGGAGTTATGTCCGCTCGTCCCCAAAAAGAAGGCCTCCGGCCAGGTCACTCTGCTGCTCTCGGCGCGGACGAGAGACAACGGGGTTTGGACGGGGAGGAGGCGTCTTCCACCGCCCCTTTGACCCTTCAAGTTGAGCAGTTCTCTTCGTCTGTCACACCATTTCGCGGCGGGGAGTCACCCGAAAATGCTGAGTCGTGAGCCGCTGCGACAAAACTGGCGTCGGTCATTCAGTCGGTCGGCGTGACGGTCACTCCTTCGCCAGCGCAGAGTCGAGTCCGGTTCACCGATTTCTTCTCGTGGAGACCCTCCTCACGAGGGCTCGCACCGCCCGCCTACGGTGGCCCTCCTGCTTCGGTGCTGCCGCGATGCTCTCGGAGCAGCCGCGTGGGCCGGTGAGACGAGCCGACACGGGGATCCTCGTCCGCAGCCAGTCCGGGCCCGTCCGGGGCGGCGTGTGTCTCATTCCCCACTGGCTGGTTCATAATTGCTGCCACCGAGCACCTCTGCGCCCCTGCCGACTTCGGAGCTTGTTTCCTGCGCCCGATCTCCCAGCGGCCGAATCTAGTGCATCCACGACACCCTTCGAAATGCTCTACCCCCGAGGACGGCATGTACTTGGAGCTCTCTGCGCCCAGTTGAGTCGGACAGCCGCGCTGGCCTGCGCATGGCGACAGCAGAGGAACGGGGGGAGGTTGAGGGGGAGGGGAAGGGCGGCGGAAAGTCCCTCGTGAAGAAGGAGAAGGCGGGGCATTCAGACGTTTCCCGATGCCGAGGCTTGTTCCTCCCTTCCGTCAGCCCCGCGACTGTGAGAAGGCGAAAGTTCACGTCAGACGAGGAGATGAAAATAGACAGAAGGCGCGCGAGGGAGAGAGAGAGAGGGAAATGTGGGGATGGACAGGCCACCTGACAGCTGCACGTAAATCGCTCGCGGAGTCGCGTGTGCACACGCGGGAACTGACGCCTGTCCGTCTTCGTCCACCGCCTCCTCCCGGGGCGTTTCGCGCCACCTTCGCCGAGGGCTCGCTGTGGCCACTCCTTTGGGCTCAATTCCGTCACCACCACGTGATTCTTCAACTCCGTTGACTGATGGGTTGCGCGTTTGCCCCCCAATTCGGTTTTATTAACACAATTATCGCCTGCGTCACATATATGTGACGGATGAGTTTTCCTAGGTGGTCCGACAAATCACACATATTATTGGTAAATATTTGAATGACCTCCACACGTTGACGTCTCATAACAGAAGAAGTATTGCTTCGGAGGGCTTTTTGTGTGTGTTACGAGGGCTTCGACCTTCTACAACAAGCACTACGTCACTTCAACTAGTGGAGAAACCGCTCACGCTCTGCTTCCCCCTTTTATACTTTGCATAGGTGAAAAGCCTTTCCTCTGCGAGTTCGCTGGCTGCACTCGTCGATTCGCCAATAGCTCGGACCGCAAAAAGCACATGCACGCGCACTGGAAGGAGAAACCTTACAGCTGCCGCGTTCAGGGATGCGCCAAGAGCTACTCCCATCCTAGCTCTCTGCGGAAACACATGCGGATTCATTCCGTCGACACGTCTCCTCCCCTCACCGCCACCACCGCCGACATTGCTGACGTCCCTTCCGGAAGACATCAACAACAGACGTTGAAAAGCAGTTCGTTCTGGTTCCACTACAACAACTATTCCACTGAGTGTGGAACTCCCGCCTACCCTCCGACCGAAACCTACGTTTCCGACATTGAGAGGTATGGAAGACTTCAAGAAGTAGGGGGAGGAGACAGACAGCATCACAACGTTTCGCACACTCCTTCAGCCTGTCCTGCGATCTCACAAGTCCCCCAATGTATTCTGCGTGACGCGGTGGGAGGTCAGGAAAACGACCCTTATATAGCTCTCGGGGGCATGGCTGTTTCCGCGGAGGGTAGGTCGTTAAGGGAAGAAGCAAGTCAGTGCTACACTTCGTGGGAAGGATTTTGTGCGAAACGAAGGGAAAGCGAATTCTACTAAACTGGAGGTGATGTATGCGTGAGTGTGTGCGTGAGAACCCCATGTACAGTGGTCGTCTCTGCCTGGAATATTTACTTCTACTTATTTGATTTCAGTAAGACATTTTATTGCAAATAAATAGCGTAAATCGTGGAAGGGCCGGGCTTGTTGGAGGTGGCTTCTACCCTACTCTACTTTGACCGCCAGACCAGTTCTTCAGTCTTCAGTCTCCCTTTCCGTTAAAATATTAACGTTTTAGCGATCGGTCACGAAGGAAGGGAGGAAAGGTAGCCCCGCAAAATAACCGCCGAAAAAATACGCGGGCAAATGTAGCTGAATAGGCGTGTTTTGTCAGACAGTAAATAACACGCAGCAGAGAGCAGTATGCAGGTCATTATTTTGTCACATGCCTGTTGCTTTGAAGATGGAGACTTGTAGAGCACATGTCACCACCAAAGGGAGTGTCTCGTGTCTCGCCGTCCTCACCATGCCAATGAAGTAGTCGAGAGCCACTTGACAAGTGATACGCGAACAGGCCTTGCTCTTTTTATTTTTCAACAGAAACTCACATTGAAACCCAGTGGATTCATCACACTGGGGCCTGCAGTAGGACTCTCAGGAATAAGCATGTTGGTTAAGTGCACACGGTACGTCAAAAGAACGGCGGCTGAGGAGGGCGCGCTGCGCCCTTGCCGTCGCTGTCGTCCACCATGTGAGGAGAGTTGCATTCTCCTCGCTTGGTGCCACGACCTCTTGCGCATTAGGGGACGCGAGGCTACATCCCAGTTTGTTGAGACTAGAAGTCGGCGCTCATCTCGAGGCAAACGCTCAGTGTCCCAGCCGCCATTGGAGGCGACGTGAGGCGGTGGAGACACGCAAAATCCCCCAAGCCGGACACTCGAGGGCCCAGATGGCTCACACGAGGCCCAAGGCGCCGCTCCGAATACCATGTCTCGCTAGTAAAAGCCCTCCGCACACCCGGCGGACATTGGGACGGGGCAGCGGGCAGTCCTAATGGTCCGAGGACGCGGCTTATTCTGGCTGCGTTGCTCGAGCCGGAGTCAGAGGGAGGACGATGCTGCACAGGCAGTGCAGCACGCGGCAGTTCGTGTCTTCTGTGTCCTCCCAGCACGGTCGACACGCATGTCGAGGGGTCAGTCCACCCTCGGTCGGTCAGGCCACCGAGGGTCAGCGGTGGTGTGAAAGCAGCCGCTGCAGCATCAACAGAGTCGGGAACGTGCGGCGGTGGTGCAGTGCCTGCTAGAAAAGAGCATTTTCGCAAGGTGAAGACCTCTCCGGGTGCATTGAGGTGACGGGATGGTACGGGACGGGACAATCGGGTGGGCAAGAAGGGGGCAGTCGCGTGGCGTGTGTGCGCGAGAGACGAGGTTTTGTCCTCCTCTTGCGTTCTCAGCACCGGCCCCCGCCAGTCGGGCGTCTCGGCCCGACTGGTGGGGCGAGAAAGGCTCCTCCTGCCTTCCACTCCGACGGTCGTGGGCCGCGTGTGTTGCACTCACCCACGCCTTTTCAAAGTGCCAAAAGGAAAAGAAAGAACACTGGCGAGGCGGTCCACTTGAAGCGATCCAAGTTGCTGCTGCTGATGCTGCCGCCGCCGCCGTCGCCGCCGCCCCGCATAACCGCATAGCCACAACAGGTCACCTAAACTTAAGACTTGGTGAAGTCATGTGATGCGGAGACACACACCCAGTCATGTGTGTGTGTGTGTGTGTGTGTGCACAGCTGTGCCAACAGCTGATGCTGGTGCGTGTGTGCGCGCGTGCGTGGGTCAGTGAAGACGATCGTTGAGGCGCCTGACTGCCGCCGCCACGGAGAGTGAGACGAGCGAGGCGAGATCGCCTGAAGTGGTGCCTCCGCCCCGAACACCTCTGACGACGGCGTCCGCCTCGTGGTCGAGCGTGGCCTGAGTCCCGGCCGCCTCCTCCTCCTCCTCCTCCTCCTCCTCCGATCGGAGTTGGTGTGAGCGTAGCAGATAAAGATTATCAGAATGAGGCGCTGGTGTTTAACAAACACGCTGTCATGAGCGCCGTGTCCACTCGGCTCGTGTTCCAACTCCCTTTCGACGCCGCAGTTGACGTGGAGGTAAGAGGGAGCGGAGGGCGGAGCTGGCCATAAGCCAGGAATCAATCAAGCTCGGCCATGTCGTCGCTTGTCCCACTGTGGCGTGTTACGCAACGGCGCAGACTTGGGGCGGAGCCACCGGCACCGGTGAATCCGGTCTGAGCTGTGCGGTCAACCGGCCGGGGGTGCGTCCGGGACGCCGAGTGCCAACCCGAACGGAAGCGAGAGAGCAGAACAGTCGGACGCATTTGCATGCCCGCCGGCCACACTCCCCGTCTTCCTTGGGAATCCGCCGTGGCAGACGAGTGAGGCGGACGGCGTGACGGTGTCCCGCAGCGACTCCAAAAACAAATCTTTCCATCAAACCACCCTGGCTTTTGCGAATACAAATTACTGCCTCTGCGAGAAAACAACGGTAATTTTTCGCTCATCTTCGTGTTTTCAAAAGGAGCTCGGGGCGAACACGAAGAGGCGCCTTGTTTTCCGCTCTTCGTAGGCCGCTTTTAACGTGTGGACGGGGCGTTGGGCGGACAAGTGGCCAGGGCAAAGTTCGTGGTCTGAAAAAAGAGGTCCGTCACATCAGCCCAGCGCTTTTAGGCTTTTGCGCCCTCGGCATCGGTGCTTTCATGGGATCTGGACAAGTTCCCTCCGATGGCCCGGCGTGGTCCTGTCCCTCCACCCCGCCGCTCCGCCGCCCCGCCGCTCCAGCCCCAACCAGCCCGCCATTCTCCGCTCCCCGCCTCGCTTCCTACGCAAACACGACCGCCTACACGCGCCCGTCCACCAAATCTCTCGCTTTGCGCGCCCAACTTGTATGTGTGTGCGTGCGTGTGTGCGTGCGTGTGTGCGTGCGAGCTGCTGTGCCTCCGCTGCCAACGTCGCCTGCTTCGGTGGCCTGTGACGTGAGCGAATGCGGGCGCGCGCGCGCGCGTGCGCAGCCACCACCTCGGCGGACGCGCGCACCAATCAGACGCGGCCGTGGCGGTGGCACGTGCGGCGAGATTTGGCTGGGTGCCCAAAGTCGAAACAACAACAACAACAACAATGCAGCGCAACACCTCACTGCGGCCGTTGCATCACACACGAGAAGCGGCGAGGCCGATGAAAAGCAGACTAATTTGGGAGTCGGTTCACGAGACGTTGGCATGTCCAGAATGGGTCAAATGTGTCCACAGCCACCGCGGCGAGTTGCGCATTTTATTGCGAGAGACCACACGGCGGCGAAGAACCGAAGAGCGCTGCTCCCCACGTGACTGTGGCAGCAACGCGTCGACCCGGAGCCTGGCGCGGCGCGGCGCCTCGACTCCGGCCGCCTGGACACGCATGTAAGCGGGCCACGCGGTCTAACAGCGGACAGCGGACAGCGGGTCGGAGAGTGAGGGGTCTGCGAGGCAGAGATTCATTTAGTCGGACGGTAGGTCGAAAAGAGGTCTGCTGGCCATCGGCCATGCTTCTAACGTGGCCTGGTTCTGCAACCTCGAGATTCAGACACCTGAGCACAGAGGCAGTGGCGCGAGTGGTGAACCCGCTGTGCGCTCGGTGCCGTGCGTAGTGCGAAAGGACGCTCTCCCCCGCCTCCCCACCCGCCCAGTTGTACCTATCCCGCTGAAGGGGGGTTTAAACGCCGAGGCGACTCGTCCGAAACAGTCGTGTGGACCCCGAGTGGAAAATCACTTTTGAAAGGGCGCGAAAATGAAGTCGGCCAGCCACGACGAACTCCGTGGAATTCCCTCGACGCGCTAATTAAAGCCACGCGGATACAAATGGGGATGCTCACTAATGTAAACTTTTAAGTGGTTGCGCTCCACGCGCCACTCAGCTGTTTTGTGTGATTTCCGGTGCAAACACACTTTGGCCCGCGGAACCATAAAAAGTGTTTGCCAAGTTGTTCACTGCCGATGTCGAAACGCCGTAGTTGGCAGTTCGTGGAGACCACCAACGGGGCCACCGATTTCAACTGTGTCGTGAGCCGGCAGGAGGGAAGAGCTTCGAGAGCGAAGTCCGAGGCGTAGCCGTCGCGACGCCGGGAGCAGGGCGGGACGACCGGGCGACGAATGCTCCGCAGTCGCGGAGACTCCAGTCTTGGCTGTTTGGCCACACATCGACACGCGGACCGGGGAAGAGAACGAGATCGCCCCCCTTTGTGTCTATTTTGAAGGGGAGCACGCAGGGGTTGTGCTTTTCCTCCGGTTTTTGCCCTTTTTTCCGCCAACTAAACGCCCACTCCCATTTCCCACGAGGCTGTTTCGATAATCCAAGCGGGGAGACATCACATCTCCTCCCCGCTAGCATTGCACCTGGCCCTCGGAACCACCGGGGGCAGGTGGACTGGAGGTTTTCCACCACAGCTCCTCGGAACGCCCAGCACAAGCAGACTGGCCGGCCTCATTCGCATTTCGGCACCCCACGCGGAGGGGGAACCGCGGGAACGAGGAGGATGAGCACCGCCGCTGCGAGAGCTGACCCCCGAACCACGAAGCAATGCCTGGCCGAGCGTGTGGGCGCCCCTCAGCGCAAACCACCGCGCCCCAGACGGAGATCGAAGTCGACTAAAGTCGCGGCTGGTTGGGCAACTCTACTCCTGCAGCCTCGTGGTGAGTACACAAATCAACAGCGGGGCAGAACGCCACACCGCAAACCGAGGCCCGCGACCGCATCTGAAACAGGCCACCAAGTCCGCCGGTGGACCTGCGTCACGTAAGCGTCCGCGAATGCAGTTGTACACACTCGCGGTTCCCTCCCCTCGTGGTCGAAAGATCACCCGCCAGACACCAAAGGACAAGAGACTAAAGTTTGACATTTTTTTTTAATCCAGGTAAAGAACAAATCAAGCGCGGTAAAAGGAAGTTATCTGGACCGAAGTCGAGAGATTGGATAGAAAAGAACAAGAGCCAGAGAAGTCCACATCACCAATAATTAAGGAAAAGTGGTGTCAGCTGAGAAGCTTCAGTGGACAATGTACAAATGAAACATCAGCAAACAGACCAAAATTCATTAACCTACAGGTCTCGCGACTTGTCAGTCGTAAAATATTATAAAACTGTGCTCGTAGGAAAGAAAACGATAAGACAGGATATTGAACAAGGTATGTACACAGCAGCCACCCACTTCAAGGTCAAGATCGGGACCTCATGGTGAAAGCCGCGGAAAAAATAAAGGAGTATCTGGACTGAAGTTAACGAGAATTATTGACTACAACTTGGGGGCGATGAAGGTATTTGTGGGGAATCGGACGATTTAGCAGTTTGGCGACAGGGTGATATTCATCTAAAGATACTTCCTTGGTGCCCTTGTCTTCACACGCAGGAACAAGAGTTGGCGGCAGAGCCGCGGGTGAGGGATTCAAAACAAACTCCCCAGTGAATGAGCTAATGTTCTGTTTGAGGACGCCGGAATCTGTCGTGTTCAAACCATACGGAAAAGATCTCAAGTTTGAGACTGGATCCGGAAGCTTGTAGTAAAGGGTCTGCCCATGAGGCAAGTAGGTGAACGAGTCACAGAGGGGAGCCGGCTTTTCGATCAGCTGCGGAGGCGTGTTTCCCGGAGGACCCTCGATTTGTTCGATTGCCATCACCAGATGCTCCAAACGTGCAGCTGAACCCGCGGTACCGTCGTGAGGTGAAGCAGACGATACTGAAGGTAGACGAGTCACCGACGGCGGTGAGCATCCAAAGTTACCGTCATAGCAGTCAGAAGACCTCCCCGATGCATTCCCATCATCTAAATCAAGAAGTGCCCCTTCGGCGTCTGGTTTAACCATTTTCAGAGATTCAAGAGTTTTTCCTATTAGTGGAATGATTATTGTAGAGCATGCAACCTACCTTCCTCTTCAGTTCGACGCTTCCTCGCAAAGCCAGTTGCGACCTCCTCAGTGATATCCGACAGGACAGACGATGGAGGTAAAGCAGGCGGACGCCGATAAAGCGCCAATTCTTGTTCAAGGGAAGTGACTCTTGCGACAAGACTGTTTATAAGTTTCGCAGTTTGTTGCAAAATCGAAGCCTAGCGATGTCAAAGGCGCAAATGGAAAATACCTTGCTTAGTTTCTCACCATCTTGCGTAGGTGGCAAAAGAATTCTGAGGTTTTCAAATCCAGCATTAATGCTCTGCATTCTACGCCGTTCATTACAATTGGCAATTTCCCGTCTAACACGTTTTTCATTTTCGACTTGTCCAGACTTAGAGATATCGGGGATATTATTTCTATAAAATGGCAGAAAATCGGCGGACATGTGGGCAAAAATATGTAGTTACAAGATGCATATAAAAACGGAAAGATGCGCATGGCTCGGAGCACACCAGCTCAGAAGACGGTCACATGCAACATGGCGTCCCATGTGCGTCAACTTACCGACGATGCTTCATGCTCGAATCTTCGGAATATTCAGAAAAAGTGCGTCTTCTGTCTACTAATTCTATCTTATGAGACATGAACAGGTTTCAAAAGCGAACACGAAAAACGATGACAACTCGCCAAGAGCGCTGAGGGATGCAGAAAACAAAACGGCGTCTGGCGCACGACAAATCACATAATCGACCGTTCTTAATAACGCACCGAATATGCCAATGGAAAACCTTGAAAATTCTAAGTTAACAGGCAAAATAAACAAAATTTACCCCAACTAAATGAAAATATATATGTAAAAAAAGAGTTTAATAAATGGAACCCCCTGAATTATCAGAAAATGTCTTGTTTATATCGCGCGAGCCTGAATATTTCACGTTGTCAGGGCAATAAAATGGCGGATACATTTAGGTGGAGGTCAATAAAACAATTAGGTATTAAATCAACATTCACTTCTCTCCATGTCTCTCAATCTCACTTTATTTACTGATTATTTTTATATATAAGACAGCATAATATTAGGATTTTATTTGAGGTTCGGGAAACCCCAACACAGCGAATCCGTGAATTACCAGACTTAATAAATTGAAAACGGCAATGTTTTCTTAAGACGGACGATGCATTGCCCTTGTTTTAACTTGGGTATAAATGGGACATAATCTGATTCCTACCTTTTCTTTTTCAAATACGGTTACGAAAATAATGTATTACGACCATTCATAGTTGTATTATAGTGTACGAAGCTGAGACTTCCGGAATTCCCCACATTTACGCACCCTTCGTGTGTCTGGGGCGTAGCCAATCGAAGACCAAGGACCATTCAGCGTAATCTCGGGAGGCATAGATTCCTTTTAATAGGCTTAATACGTTGCATCCCTGCTAGTAAATCGAGGAATTCAGCACCACGAGTCATCGATGATGAGGCAGGTGCTCCTCAACATCCTTAGTGTCCATGGTGAACTTTAAATTACCTTGACAAAATTAGATATATAAATGGCCGAATAAACACTAAAAACATTTTTTTGGAAATTTGCAGCTTATCAACAACACTTCGAAAAAGTGTCAACCCGAACCTTCTAAGACCATATTGCCTATGATATTGAACAAGATACACGGATACGTCCACAAGGTATCAGTGAAATATTTGGAATTTTCGACCAAATCACTTATAGAAAGCAAGAAATATCGTTGCCAGTGTGAAACCTGATGTCTGTCATTCTGCCCGTACGAACGATTGGAAATGCTTATTAACATTTAATTTTGCTGTTCAGGTTGTAGTTTTCCAAAAATATGACTTGTTTTTGGCTTATGGAATTACTAGGATACTAAACTATTTGCGCTTCAGTAAGCTAACAAAATTGTACTGATTCACCAACAGGCGTATACAGTTGTCTCGACAGTTAGTTATTCGACCTTAATAAAACGCGAAGACATTTTTGGAAATTGAACCTTTAAGAAGAATTCCTGTAGTGGCTGCTTGAAGGTATTCATACATGTCCCCGAGCGTGAGTAACGAAAGATATTCACTTCTATAAATGTCTATTACCTGCCCCTGTTTGTTGATTACCAGTATCACATTTTTTGGTTACAAAAAAATAAGTCTTAACCAATACTCTAAGCCCCATCTCCATAATAAAACCGATGGATGAGGCGTTCCCTTATTCCCATGTATTGTAAAGAGTGATTTTTGTAAATTTGTTACGATTCGTATTATGTTCGTGATTGGAGAACGATTATGTTAAAAAAACCTCTTGAATGCCTGCATTTGGGGGAATATAGCACCAGGAATTCGCAATATCTTTATAATACATAGTACAAATGCAAGCCTGTTAATAAACCAAATAACCCTCTTGAAGTAGGTGGTCCGTAATTATATGTAAATTCGCTTCACATTCTGAGAAAGAAATATGTGCGAAGGGTTATGCTTCCGTGTGACGTGAAGTCAAATTATGTGCGAAAATATTCGTAAGTGTTACGATATTATTGCCGCTCATGTTGAAAAAATCGTATTAGGGGACAGGCAGTTAAACGCACGTTTGGACGATGTAATGTAGCATTATTCAGAAATACGAGAGCTTTAGTTACTTTTGACACTGCTCGTCATATATTAAAGCAAAGCGCCGATATATACTCTTTCTTTATGACTCACATATTAGCCAATGAATGAACACTTAAAACTATAAATGCCTACATATACAAATACCAAATATGTCAAGTTATTTTTAGATGCGTGGTATTTTGTCACTTGTAAAAAATACCATACAAATGAGAGATACTATGAGACATCAATTACTTGAAACGCTTGTTAGAATGTCTCATTTACGCTCTTAGTTTGGCCTCAATATAAATCCCTTGGTTCGTTTCTGTCGGCCGTCATTGCCTTTTCACTTAATTATTACACAAATGTTTAACGAAACCAAATAGGTATCTCTATCACTTTGCAATGACCCGTTTTAATATACACACCCCTGTTTTATTGTTCCTTACAACTCTGATGTTTTAACAGTTGAAACTGTTCTGATTTATTTGAAGTGCTTATCAAAACAAATTTTAATATAGGCTATGAGGCTTAAAGATAAAAATCGTCCCAAAAGCCCCTTATCCGGTTTTGCATGCTTTGTCCAAGTGGTACAAGATAAACATCGCTCCCTTCACCCAAATGAAAACATCATCTTCAGCGAATTTGCCAAACGGTGTGCGGAACGATGGCGGGTAGGCTTTATTAGTATACGTACCTACATATAATACCCTGAATTTATCGTCACCTATGTCAAATTACATTATACGACCTGCTAAGGAGCTACCGTCCGATAAAAGAGCTCCTTTTGAGGAGATGTCCCGGCTGGATGCGAAACGTTATAACAGGGAGATGGGAGAGTACGTGCAACAGCAGCAACAACAGCAGCAACAACAACAACAACAAATGCCATTCCAGCCTAGGATAGGCATACAGCAACAACCTCAAACAGGTGCACAACAATCGGGCTTAGAGCAGCATCCGCTCCACCAAATGCGAGGGGTCAAGAGGAGGCGTGTGAAGGATCCTTCAATGCCCAAACGCTCCCTTTCTGCCTTTTTTTTCTTCTGTGACCATTATCGTCCAAAAATCCGTAGTTCTCATCCCGAGTGGCGGGTTAGCGAAATTGCCAAAGAACTTGGACGCCTGTGGGATGAATGCACGGATAAGGCGCCTTATGAATTGCAAGCGCAGAATGATAAATTGCGTTATGAGGAAGTGAGTTATCGCAATATGATTAGCAGTGAAATAAGTAATCGTAGATTATCACGTTTATTTTCTTATTCGACTAAATAGGAGATGAGGCGATACAAGGAGGGTACCTTTGTGGTGGCACCAAAGAGGCTACGCGACGTTTCAGCTCTCTCGGGAAGCAATGTTCTAGAGAGCGGCCCCTGCGGTGATAGCGGCAGCGGTGGCCATGTCACCAACACCAATGTTTCCAGCTGTTTCGAGATCGAAGGCAGTCGTGAGGTCGATGAGATGGATGGAAAAGTTGGGGAAGATGAAATCGATGATGAGGAAGAGGATGATGTCGTTGATTACGAAGAGGAAGAGGTAGATGATGAAGGTGGAGAACGAGGAGAAGCCAACGAGGCAGAGGAGGAAGATGTGGATGAAGGAGCGGGTAATCAAGTGATTTCCCAGTGAATGGCCCTGTCGAACGCCTCCCACAGGCGCCAACCTAGTTCCTTATTGGTATTCCTCTAAGAAAAATAGAAATTGTGTCGCAAAGAAAATTGGGTCGCTATTTTTTCAAGGTAGGCTGATAAAAATCTCCTACATACCTCTCAACAAGGGCTCTTAAGGTCTGCATTGCTGCCTCTTGTTGAAAGGTAAAAACTCAAGGATTTTTCTAATTTACACACAAGACTCAGTTTTTAGGCGTAAAATTCCCTCAAAACATGAAAAGAAAATCATATGTCAATTGCGATAGAGTGTGAAATCACTTTTGGGGCTTTTTAGACAGAGAAGCACAACGTTTGTTGTGTATTTTGGTGCCTCTAGACGGCGATAGAGTCCTGATTGTGAGGCCAGTTTACCCACGGAAAGCACTTTACTTTGTCAAAGAATGTCCAAAGACGGTCATAGCCCCCGAGGAGAGGCGTCAACAATATGGAATTGTCAAGACAACCGAATTGTTCAGGGTGGCCGAGTTTGGGACTAATAGTCCGGGTGTTTTGTGTTGTCTTGTCACTTTCGGATATCTGAGGTTACTGCCTTCCAGGAAGTGCGCAACTTCCTGATGTTTTAACATTCGCTAGTGAGAAGTTAAATTGAGAGTAGGCGACTCCTTTGCTGAGGGTATAAAAAAGGGTAGAGAAAGCAGCCAATGGCGGAAACCGTTGGGCCTTTGGGTGGTGTTAAAGACGAGGCACCACTGCTCTTCATCGCCTTCGTCAACTTTTTGCCTTAGTCTTTTGCGGTCACCGTCTTCGGCGGTGGTTGGGTCACTTGAAAAACCAGGTGGTTAACACGACTCGACTACGGAATCATCAAGTGTGACAGCTTTTCGCTCTTTCCCAACCCACGGTCCCCAGAATTCGAGATTAGTTCAGAAAATATATAGGAGAGACTGCTTGAAACCGGCCGAGATCAGAGGTGAGCGAAACTTCTTGTGATTCTTCTTCCAATCTTGTGGAGACGCTGTATTCCCCTAACAAAGAGTGCGAGAATGAGTTATGAAAGCTGCCTGCACCGTTTCATCTATCATTTCATATCATCAGGCTGTTTCGACACCGTAAGGGTTTACAAATATGACATCGGCGAATTTTAGCCTGGTGAGATCAGACCGTAGGGGAAGAGACAGCAGGGAGGAGGGCAGAGCTCTCATCTGCTTCGCCCCGCTCTTCCTTGCTCACTCCATCTGATGATCGTGCTGCGGAGGTTATTTTGTTTACAGACCTCGAGATTCATGAATGGGAGGTTGCCTATAAACATTGAGTGGGGCTACTCACCACTTTAGAAGCGCCACAAAGAAAAAGTTTAACCTTTCTGATGTGGGTGCCACTGCAGGTTGGCTTTTCGTCGTTCAAGGGGAAACGAAGGATTACAAAGTAGTGGATTTCCCTTTCAGACGGGAAAGTGGAGGACAAAGAAGGCGAAGAGGAGAACGCGGGCATCGAGAGAGTGGGGGACAACGGGACTCGCCTAACCTTAAAGGATGAACCGGAGGCGGACGAGGGGGTAGCACGGACAGCCACAAGCCCGACGTCAACAGAAGGGCAAAATTGCAACCGGCAACGTGAAGGCCCAAACACCTTCTCCGTCGCCGCCGTCGGCAGCGGCGCCCGTGGGGACAATCACGAAAGAAGTGGAGTGGTGAGTGCAAGAGGTCATGGCGGAGCTGCTTCGGCAGTGGAGGAAGGAGGTGGCTGATTAGTTTTTTTCTCCTGCACCTCTCCCCTCCGGTACGATTATGTGCAATGTACACATTTATTGTCCAACTCTTCATTAAATCCAACTTTTTATAGTTGTCCGGAACGAAAAGGAAAAAATCACTTCTTCACCTGATTGGATTCATTTGTGGAATGTTTGAAAAAGCACGACGTCAAAGCATACACATACAGAGAGAAAAAAAAAGAAGGCGGAATGGAGATGGCGAAACACAGAGGAAGAGGGCACAAAAAGAAATACGACAGAGAGGGGAAAATTGGGGAAGGCGGGCGTACAAAACCGGGTGTTAGTGGCAGTCTTGAGGGGGGCTGGTTGTCTCCACCTCCGCCACCTCACTCTGTTCGCTAGCTTTTAAGGCGGCGGCGGGGGCGGCGTCTGCGGGACCTGAAGGAGGGGTGGAGGAGAGGGGGATCTCTTGGTCTTCCTGACTGTGATTGACCCCTTCTTGCGGTTGCTCCTGCCGTCCTGGGTTCCCCTCCTGAATCTCCTCTTTCCACCGGTTGAAATTTACGTTCAACACCACAAGGCCACCGTTTACGAGACCAGCCACGATGAACCTAGAGACGACGTGTATATGGTGGAAAGAGGTTTAATCAAAGTGTAGGGGACAATCCATTGTAGATCAGTGAGCTCATCTGCATACTCCTCGTGGCCTATGGAGGGGCTTCTGTTGCGAGTAATCAGATGAGTAATCTGGCTGGATTAGGAGGGGTGAATAAAAGTGGGATCGGTTTAGCTCGGACTTTATCGCCAGAGGCTGGCGAATGATGTTGGGAGGCAGAAAAGGAGGTGGAAGAGACGTGCAACTCACCGCTGATCGGGACTAAGATCGAGAGCAGTGATTGCGGCTTTGCAACGGGGGAGGCAGTGAAGAAGACGCAGGGAGTGGAGGTGGAGGATGGAGACCAGGCCGTCAACATCAGCAACCAAGAGGAAATTTGCGCACTTCGTTACCGCCAATGCGCTGATGGCGTAGACCTCCCCCTCCGTTCCGCCTGACTTCGCCAGCTGAGACCGTTGCGGCGACACCACCGACGGAGAGGGGTTAGAGGAGGGGAAGAGGAGGAGGAAGGCGACGGGACGGTTGGAGCTCTGCTCCTCACCTCACCGTTAGCATTCTGAATCTACAACCAAACACATTCGTACAAAAATCGAGGCGGTAGCGCAATCATGATAAAGAAACCCAAAGAGACGTTGAGGAATTGTCTGTCCGGGGACTACGACGCAACAACAGACGAGGTCAAAAAGTCAAGACAGAAGGGCTATAGCACGCTTTGGAGGCTGTCACTACCTTATGCAGTAGAGTTGAAAGGAGGGGGAGGACAAGATCTGTGTAAACGACAGAAGGAACTGTCTGTGGCCTGTTAACTTGCCCAAAGGTATGTGGCCAAGACAATAGCATTTGAGGACGTTTAGTGCATAAATTTGTACCTTGTTGTATAACAATAACAAGGGAAAAAAGTGGACGGAGAGAAAAAGAGTAAACATGGTGGGCGGGGGGGAGGGAGCAGGTCTACCTGTCGGTAGAAGTCAGTGACGGCGACAAGGCGGGTGTTGATGGTGAAGACGGCGAGTTTGGCGGCACCGAGCTGGAAGACCACATAGCCGTGCCGCGTCACCACGAGACGTACCGGGGGCTCGGCAAAAGCGGTCCCACCGAAGACGGTGCAGGGCCGCAGGCGATCCGTCGCCGTCTGCGGCACCTCAAAGCGACGCAGCAGCTCGCCCTGTGTGGTGTGCAACAGGCAGGCGCCTCCTGCAAAGGCACAAATAGAAGCTGAGCCACCGATCAGACGCCGTTGAGGATTTAAGGGGAGAGGAGACAAAAGCTCTCCCCACGAAGTTTTCACGCCATGGAGGGATTTTTCACCCTCCCCCTCCCCAACTACACTCTTCAAAGGGGTGTCGTGGTGCTCCCGACTTCTAAGAAAACGACGACTGGAGAGAGAGGAAGGTAGGGACTTTTTAAAGCCAAGTCGTATACTGCTTAAACCAGTGTCACGGATTTTAGTAGTGAAGGTTGAATTAAACAACTCAGTCCACGTCGAATACGATGAGGTAAACTCAGTTAAATTCATTCACCAGATATATGGTTCGGCGGTTTTGCCCAGCAAGCTCACTTCACACACGGTTTGTATGCCGAGGGAGCACGCAGAATGGGGAGGCAAGAATTCTCCGGATTATAACATGCAAAGACAGGAAATGCCTCGCCTTCTCTTTTTACCAACACTTTATAATTAATGCAAGGTTGCTCTGAGCCTTCACCTATCATAGAGAATTTCCCCAAAGCAGAAACACGAAAAAGAGAGGAAAGGCGTGGTCCTGGCAGCGCTGGTGCAACGCGGTCGGGGAGAGAAAGGGTCCGTCGCCCACACATGCACGATTATAATAAGATGGCTGTATGAGGCAACCGAGTCCCGGCGTCACGCGGCAAAATTGCGGGAGTCAACTTATTAAAGCTAGTCCAAAGTGGTAAATAATTTCCCTCTTTTTGGTTATTCTTCACGAAATGACTATTTCCTGGTGGGGCATGAAATAGTCGTAGAATATCTCAATCACGACACAGTCGAAATACCGCTAAAGTGCAGGTAAAGTAACTTTTGGCCCGTTTGAAAACATGGCGTTCATTTCTTACCGTTTTCAACTTCGGGTCCGCTCCTTCACGATCTGTAACTCCATTCACATTAGACAATTGACGAAAATAATGGGGGAATGAGTGTTAAACGCAAGGACTAACGAGACGTGGGGGTTTGCAAGTGGAAACGGGGGACGGGGTTATGAGGAGCCTCGTGGTCCAAAATAAGCATAAATGATGTTAGACCAGCTTCAGCATTGTGCAACATCCAAGGGGTTACATCGAAGAGGAAGCGTGGAATGCGGGCGGAATGAGAGGTGAACTTGCCTGAGGAGCCACTGAACACTAGACCGAGCTCAGCCGATACTGAGATGCATTGCAGCGGATTCTGGTGGCCAACGAGGGTTACCTGCGGCGTCGGCGCTGCTCCGGCTAAAGAGCAAAAGGCATTGAGAGTTGGTACCATTCAGCGAGAAGAGCGGGCAAAATATTAAATGCAGACAATTTAGGGAGAGGAAAGTGGACCGCAGGGAAACAAATGAGGGGAGACAGATCGACGGTAGGAAAAGGACACGAATACTGAAAAAAAAACCGGGGTGTAAATAGCCTGTCAGTAGGAAAACAAGGAAAAGTGACTTACCGAGGTCGGGGAAGAGAGAAAGGGTTTTTGTATTAAGGATCCAGAGGCAAACAAGGCCGTCACGGCCTCCAGAGGCCAGATAACAATGGCCGGAGATGTTGAACTCGGAGCGGCCCAGGCATGTGACCACGTCTTGGTGGCCACACACGCTTTGTACACAACGGCCTGAAAGTCATTGCGAGGCAATGGTCAGGTCAAGTGGGCATTTGAAGGCATATTTTCGGCCTAAAATTAGTCCCGAGGACAATTTGTGGGAATATCGGCCAAACCAAATGCCATCAGGAACACATGGCAAAAGAAGTCGCAGTTCCACCGAGCTGATCTCTTTTGGACATTCGACTGAACTAATTTCCTACTCAGCGACAAGGTCGACGAAGGGCATTTGACATAGATTAGCCGCAAAACATTTTCCAGTCTCTAGCATGAAGTGAAAAGCTGACATTCTTCGTAGCATATTTCGCAAGCACGACTGATGCAAGGCTCGAGGAATCTGCGACGGAGGTGAAAGGTGGCCGTAGGATCCGAAGTCTTGACTCAAAGGAGCTTATTTCATATCCATAAGCGCGTTTATGTGGACAGTGCACAAAGGCGGTGGAAACAACGGGTCGAAAGGGGAGGAGACTACGTGTCAGACCGCTATGCAAGCACGCCCAGTTCCGCTTATGACAAACAGGTTTTCAGTTCCAGGACATTCCTGGAACTGTTTGCGGACCCGGAGTTAGGGAGAAGGAGGTGCATCGCGTACCGGAGTCGATGGAGAAGATGCGGAATGAGTAGTCGAAGTAGCCACAGGCGACAATGGCGCGACCGTCGGAGGTCACCACAAAATTATTTGAAGTAAGGTAGATTGAAGGATCAACGTTTTCGCCCAGGTAACGGCGGTTGCTTGAAGCGTTCGGTGCTGCATAAAAGGACAATCCGATCAGAGTTAAGACTCAAAAAAGTAATCTCTTAAGTAATTTCGTGAAATCACATTAGAAAAAAAGAATTTGGCTCTCCTGAAAAACACTGGTCAGTAGTTGCATTCTATGCTGGTCATATTCCAGCACTTGGACAATTCCTCCTGCCCAGTTCAGGAAGTCAAGAGGTGAACCCGTATGATTTGTCTCTTTGCCGAGTAAGCCAACATTCAGCCAGAAAAGCAACACAAAGCGCCCGGCAGATCGCTTCATAATGCGTTGTAATATCGGTGGGGATATGAGGAGCAAACACCCCTTTGAGAAAACACTGACCAAAAACAGTTTAACTAAGCGTGAGTAACCGCTCAAGGCGAGGTGGAAAAAGCAGGAAATGCCCATCCTCCGGTAGTGCCGGAATAGCGCGGTTGGCATAAAACAAGACAGTATTTGTTTCAGCAGACAAGGAAAGTGTACAAAGGCTTGTCAGAAAAGCGCTCTACCTGCCAGCGGATTAGCGTATCCGCCTGCCGTAAGGGAAATAATGCAACTCAAAACTCTAGAAATATTCAAGTGAGAAGCATTACATGTGGCTGGCGAAATATGAGTTCGTCCACTTAGAGATTAACAAACTTATTGGCTGTTCTAAAGGACAGATTGAGGAGAAATAAACGAGAAATTACCGAGAGGCGTGGGGTCAAGCGTGAGGATCGGGGGGACCTGGGCGCCTGGTGGACTGACGGGCAGACTGGCGGAGGTGGGGAAGTTGGAGGGGGGCAGCGCGGGCGGCAGTGGTCCGTGCGACCGCGAGGGGGTTTCGTCGGACTCCTTCGCGTCTGCAGCGAGGGGGGCGGCTTTGGAGGCTAGAGGTGGGGAGCGTTAGGGAGTGACGACACCTCTCCAAAACAAATACAAACACAACAAACTGTCAGTCATAATAAACGGAAATAAGACTATAAAACGGACAAAGTGGAAGGTGTGTGCGTGTGTGAGAGAGAGAGAAAATACTTACTCTCACTGCGAACTATAACTTTAACACATAAGATTCAATCTAAGTTCCTCCACATTCACATCAAATAATGAGGGCGGGTAAAGAAAAATCCTGGATGCGTTGTTGCGTTTGTCTCAAGTTCAGAAGTAAAGGCTGCTGAAAGCTCGGTTATGTAAAAATATTTGCTCCTTGCTAAAACCACGATTGTTCACAAAGGCACTGAAATGCACCACCGACATGGTAAACAAAAAAATTGGCGAGCAAAAACGGATTCTCTCAAGGTGTTTGACATTCGCGGGCAAAGTACTTCTGTACACTCAGACTTGATGAACGGCAATTCTTAATATTTACTGACAGAAGGAGGATAACTCGATAGAGAAATACCTGGGAGTCGTGTGAGGCTTTCTCGCGATCGGCGAGATGGGATAGGGAGGATGTGCTGAGGCGAGCCACACAACGGACGACCGGGTTTTAGGAGAAACCACAAGGCAGGACAGAACTAAGTGGCCCGATCCAAAATCAACACGGTCAACACTGGCGGGGCCAGAACAAGTGGAAGTTGGGCGTGTAAACGCCACGGAGATGGCTGCTGTGTGTTTAAGCTTAAACCGATGCAAGTCGGAATGAAAAGGGTCGATGGCAGTGAAGACAACCAACTGAGTCGCCCTGGACTCTTCGCAAAAAAAGGCACTGGGACAAAAGTAACCGCGGTGACTCCTTTGCAGCACACTGCATATACGAATCACGAAAAATCCACCACATAAAAAGGCATTTCTGAATTTGGCTCGGGTTAGCATGTGAAAGGATGGTGGCGAAGATGGAAATTCCAAAACGTAGGCGGGAAGCTGTAGTCTAACTGTCGATTTGTTAACATGCCACATAAAAGTGCAAATTAGATATTGTTAAGGTGAACCGCGGGGTGCCGTGACGACCTGAGGCCAGAAACCTGAACCTTCTGATACTGACTCTTGTCCACAACAAAATATGGCGGTGGGATGCTCATTCATCCCATAGGAAAGGCGTGGGAGTTTCATGAATGGAGACCCTTTGGGTAGCTATTAAAGACTTCCATGCTAACCGTGTAGCCAGTACTTCGAGCACTCAAAACTCCGCCATTTCTCCATCTCAGTGGAGCTTTAGGATAAATATTAAGCCAAGACACCTTCCGTATAACGAAAGCAAATACTTTTACGTTGACCTTCCGAACACATAAACGAGCCCTCGAGTCTCGATAACGAAAAATGTTAAGAGACGAAGAATAAAATGGTAAACATACCACCAGAATCTACGGCAATGATCGCAGCAGCCGCAGCCTTACTCCACTTGTTAACAGTGAAGATGCAGCTGGCGGAGATGGCAATTAGGGAGATGTCGCCACCTTGGGAGGAGGAGACAAACGAGAGGCTGAGGAGAGGTGCCTGCGATGCCGGACGCAGACGGGCAGCGACCTCTTGGAGGGGCAGGGCGAAGAGGCGGGGACAGGCGGCGAGCGCGGAGCCCCCGCGGTGGGTGCGGTTCAGTCAGAAGCTGGCTCGGAGTCTGTCCGAAGCACGCGATCTGCCCCTCCAATGCCTCTCTCAACACCGGGTCCGTCACCTGTGGAGAGAATAGGCAATGCCAGAAGTTATGCATCCTCATTCTCACCCTTCGTACGCATCTTCCATATTGCAGCACGGAGTCAGTGGAAATTTATGTAACCCACTCTTTTTCGGCCCCACAATCGCTCCGTAGACAGCAGGGAAAATCTTTCCCAGACTCGTAGCACGGAGGCTCGAGTAAAACCACACAAACCCTAAATTTGCCCGCGACGATAGCCGCAGCGACCAAACCGCGCACACTGCGACACTATTTCCGAAAAACCCAGCTGAGTGAGTGTCATTACGGGGATTTTGTGAGAAGAGATGACGAAGGCTTTGATATTTATTGCTCTGCAAAAGAACTATCGTCGTTCGCTAAAAGGGAAGCCAGGATGTCAAGAACTCCCTGAAAGTTGATTTTACAAGTGGAATTCGGTCGACGCTGGGGGCTATGACGCGCGCATACACTTCGACTGAAAACGCTTGAACATGCCAAAAAAGTCTTTTAGTGGAAAAAAAGAGGAGTAAATGCAACAAGTCCTTAAAGGACTGTAGAAAGGTCATTTTAAATGGCATTTTCAAGTGCCTTCTTTGCCCGATTCCAGGCATCATGCAATTTCGGTAAGGAATTGACGGGGTGGCTTTGACTGGGGCCAAATTTGTGCGGCTTGGAACAGTTTTCTGTACGGAAACACCAATTTTTGTCTCGGCCGAAAAACAAAACTGGAGATCGTCAAAAAGATGAGACAGTGGTGTCCTTTCGAAAGCCACGAATAAGCGCGCTGAGGCCGGGCAGGGGCGGTGGTGTTAATGAGAGAAAAAAGGCTATTAAATAGGGCCTAGTGCGGCGAGGGGAGCAAAAAGTTATCAACGAGGTTTTCCGTGCAAATGAGGCACAGGCAGGAAAAAAGGGTAGTTGAGAGCTCAAAACAGAATGGCATCTCAGGCGGTGGGCTCGTTATATTGCAAAATAGAACTAAAAGCAAGAAAAACCACCGAAAATGGCACCAATGACAAGCGCGTGTTTGTTTTTTTATTGTTTCATCGAGTCATTTAAGTCATTTAATTTTTGTTCTGCTCTCAGTGAATTTTAACTGGAGGCAGGGAAAAATGTGGTAGGGCAAAAATGGAATACCAAAAGCTTAAGCAATAGTTTGGTTAATCAAACACACTAAACAGTGTTCGATTTCATTGGCGCAAAAAAACGAATTAGAATTTAAAAAACGGTTGAAATGCGAGAGACGCACTCGGTGACTGATGCACTGGGAGACATGCGCAAGGGAGGCGGGTGGAAGAGAGAGAGGGAGAGCCGGACGGACTAATGCCACCTAGCGAGGCGCCGTCCAGTGACTAAGTGACATTTTCCCCTCCTAACAGGGCAGCGACACGGTGTCCACAGGCCGCGCGGCGACCCCCGCTCCTCACAAACGAGGGGCCGCGGAGGAGGGCGGGGTTGTCGCCCTGCTAACCAAGGCTTGAGGCTCAAGACTCAGCAAGGCAACGGCAAATATCTCGTGTACATTAGAGGTGTTTTTTTTTTTAAATAAAGCCTTAATTCTTTTCAGCGGATTTAAAGGATGGGCAACCTGTGCCCTAAAAAAACCACTCGAAATGCGGCACTCGCATAAACGTTGAAAAGAAGGCACATCTGAAGGGAAATGAGCTGTCTTTGTACGTTCCACTAAACATGTTTATTGAAAGATTAAAAAGGGACAAAGAATTTACATTTGAAGTGGATTTCGTAGGGGTTATGGTATTCTTCGGTGAAAACCGCATGTGTGGACTTTTCGGGAAGGAGAAGGTACTGGTTAATTTCAAGAGGGACGCAAAACAAGAAAAACAGACAGCCTTTCATTAGTTATGGGTAGGCAAGAGGTGAAAAAGAAGAACTTTCCAAAAGAATATTGGAGTAAGGAGTTAGGGGAAAATATTATAGTGGGGACAAGTGACAAAGGAGCAAATGAGGCAACAAAGACCAAACAAACAAACACACACACACAGAGAGAGAGAGAGAGAGGGCACAGGTCGTTCAAATTTGGATTAAAAAATTATAATTTGCAGTGTTCCTCTAAAAAGACTCCATCAGCTAGTAACAGGATGCCACATCCCACTCCCATGTTACATCTAACCCAGCTGCTGCCCAAGCGAGCCATTCAGCCGCTCTCTTTGTAGTTGATAAATTCCACCATCCGAAATTTGAATTAAAGGCAAGAGTTGGAAACAGAGAATGGCTCTAGGCGGAGCATTAAGGGAGAGAGGATAAAAAACAATTTGCTTTGAAAATGTAAGGTAATGTCAACAAGAGAGTGTTTCGAGGAAAGTGAGGTTTGAGATCGACCCTGACATGGAGAGTAGCACCCTAGGAATGAGGGCAGAGAAGCAGCTCACCTTGTTCCAATTGACGCTGCCCTCGTAGGTGAGGTAGTGGAACACGTTCGTGGCCTTGACAGCCTCGGGGCCGCGTTGTTTGTAGCCAAAGATGAGGTCGATCCAGTGGTGCAGTTGACATGACACCAGTTCTGATTCCAGCGCCTAAAAATATATAAGTAAAAAATAGTCGTCTACGGCGGGGAACAAAGGAGGAAATCGTAAACGTCCACTGTCGTTTTTTTATGCCGTGTCGCATGAAGCGCCAAAACTAAGTGGTCATGCGTAAGGAGAAAAAATCACAATATACAATTTGCCATTAAAATATCCATACTTTCAGCTCTCTGAAAAGGGATCTCAAAAGGTGGCCAGTAATGCCCCGAAAAATGGGGCAGTAATAAAGGCGGTGCATTTCACACCACGGTAAGCTGGGGATAACTATTGCCAACAAGCAGTGGGAGGCATTAACATCGGAGAACTTAACTATTCCGACTTCGACAAGTCCTTAAAAGAGGGAAGTTTTGAGTGCAGTGCACAAACGCCAAAGGTAGAGGATAGGAAGGGCAAATGAGAGGTAGTAAATAAAAATGGACATTCACTTGGGACAGGGAATTTTCGCCGAACTGCCGACACATCACAATGGCCCAACTAATAGACGATAGTGGATTTTCGGTGTGACAGAAGAATGGTTGAAAGAAACCGGGCTTTTAGCTTGGCACGAAGGGAGACATGATGGCAATCGAGGAGAGAGAGAGAAAGAAGTAGGAACTTTGAAAGGATTACTAATCTACTTTTTGATAAAAAAGTAGGAATATTTCGTATTTAGAGCAGGCAGAGGTATTTGACGTGACAGGAAGTTGGTAGACGAAGCTGCAATTTAGACGCCGAGAGCGCCCTAAGGCTAAAATGTAGTACGCTGACCGTCAGCATCAAGAACCCGTCCAATTATTCAAGAAAGAAAAAACAGTGGAATGATAACGAAATTGAAAACAGTTGAGATGGAAGGCCCCGGAGGCTAGCGACTCCGTTGGTTGAGGTTGCAGATGCCACGGAGATCAAAACATAATACTGGGAGAAAGTGAAACAAGTTTGTGTGTTTAGAGAACGGAACTCAGAGCAGCCCGAAGCGTCTTGTCTGTCATTTCACACACGATGCTTTCTATGAATCCCCCTCTGTTCAAAACGAAGCCTTCGACAAACCCTAAAACCTCAAAATTATACCCTGACAAAGGTAAAAACTTCAGGAATTGAGACAAACTTCCATGCCAAATCACATTAACACAATGGTGTCAAAAGTAATGAGAAAAAAGCGAGCTATTACCGAAAAGGCCTTAGAGTATACGCTCGTCCAGTCAAAACGAACCTGTCGGTGAATGCGGACGAATTCCTCGGGACTGGAAGCCCACGGAGGGAGGACGACGTCGCCAAGTTTAGTGCCATCCTCGAGAATACCGAGGTCGTAGTCGTTTGTGTTCTCGAACATCTCCGGCAAGTAGAAGAACTCGGGAATGAGTTCCTTCACATTGGTGCTGCTCTGCAGACATCCGAGCCACGTCTTCTCCACCGAGTAAAACATCCGGTTGGGGTGGTCAAACTTGCCACCCTATTCGCCGTCAGCGAAAAAGAAGAAGTGTACGATCGAAAATAATGTTTTGGGTGCCTCCATTTGCTTCTCCACACACTCCCAATTTCACGGGCTCCATAAGTGGCGTCCACCTTAAATACTGCCATGAGGGTAGAATACGAATACACAGACGTACGAAGGACAAGTTTAAGGATGTGCTAACTCGTCCTCGAACCTTCTGAGTTCATTTCGACCAGCACCATCTTGTGATCATCTAAGGTTAAAATTTCATCACCGACTCATTTCAATTTGCGTGGAGCATGAGTGGCGAGAGGCATCAACGGGGGAGGAGGACAAGTGGCTATCGAGCCGTACCTGCATGTTCAAGAAAAGAGTGGTGAAGGGCTCCAGCCTAATAAGGTAGTTGAGGACGAACGCAGCCGTCGAATAGTGTGTGCCGTAATGGAACGCCGGCTGAGTGGGGTCGTCCCACTCCTCATACCGTTCATCGAAGAAGGCCTTCCGTGCCGGACAGAGGGCACCCATGGGTTTTGAGAGGTCGCGATAGTTCGCCGGTTCGTTAAGATCCAAGTGACGATCGGTGTAGTTGGCGAGGACCCAGGGGAAGATGGGGTACTGGTTTAGGTCATTGAAGCTACGTCCGGCCAACGTGTTGAGGCACATAAGGTAGTCGAAGTTGGACATCTCGCGCCGATGCCAGCGCTGTCTGGCCTGCGAGAGGGAGAAATGTTGTCGTCCGGGAGTCAGGCTGGCTCGGTGCGATTGCGCGATCCCGTAGCGAACTCCTATGCCCACTGGCGGAAGGGCGTAGACCACCTGACGCACAGTTGCCTCGTCCGGTAGAGCGAACATCACCGAGGCTGCGAGTTCAGAAAACGACATGAACCTCAGACCTTCCTCATTTAATATGCCTTTTAACAAGTGGTAACGAGGCCAGTGCAGCAAATCGCAGAGCAAATTAGTTTAAAGCACTAAAATGTGAACAGAAATAGATCATAACGACGAGGTCTCTTCTTCACTCAATTAACAGTTATTCTTAGAATTGCGGTTTTAAACACGATGATTGAAAAAAAATAATAATTATACAGGGTCTGAATGCACTTTCGTTTGTAAGTACAGCCGCGATGGGTGTTTTGGCAATTCCAGGCTCACAAGCTTTAAGGAAGAGGGTGGTGTGAAGGGTGTCTACATCTCATACTCTGACGACAAGCCCCACTTTACACATTCAGAGGACAGTTGTTGTACTGGGTAGAACGATAAAATCTCATTTCTGGAAAAGTAAACACCAACAGGTAAAAAGATGTGGCGGGGAATGGTTCTACAATAGGTCGCAATTGTTTCCGATGGGTAAGTTAGCGTCTCCACCACTCTTCAACAACTTAACCATTGGAACACGAGCAGCAAGGAAAGTAGACTATCGCTGTGTGTGGGGCATATTTTAAGCGTGCAAGGAACAGGGTAAGCAAAGTCCCCCTATTGTGCATTCAAATAGAAGTAATTTTTTGTCCAATTGGCTATCTCTTTCCAAAATGCGGTCAATAACAGGTCGTAGTGCTCAAATCCTAGCTAACACGGATGTCCCTAGGGAGATACAACACGAGGAACACGGTCGGAATACGCTTGTAAAGTGGCACCTGAATACCACAAATGGAAATTAACTACGACCTGCCGTGAAGGTATTAAGTTTATGGAAGATTGCAGCATTCATAGTAATCACTTTTAGACCGGAGTGAAAAAAGCAATCCTCAAACTGGGAGGGAGGAGAATAATTTTATGCATCTCCTGGCCACTTCAAGGAAGACAAGCAAACGATGTGAGACAATACTGAAGCTCCAGGACAATGTGCTGTATAGCGAAAAACTATGATAAAAATTCTTGAGAAGAAATGTCGACCAGGAAGTTGAGACACATATCAAGTGCTGACAAGAGGCAAGCTACCAAGTATTAATGTGGGTAGAGTGGAAAATGGACTTACAACGTGTAGTGAGGAATACCTCCAGTGCGACGTTGCGCAGCAGATGTCGCCTGGTGAAGACAGCACGGATCTCGTGGAACGACCACTTCGAGTAGAGATTCCCGGTGTAGGCGAGAACCTTCAATTAGCAGGAATAAGCGTTGAAACAAACCGAGCACTCTAAGCGGTCTTTTGCAGGTGCCCCAAACCCATGTCGCTGTTGTAGCGGGGGAAATGGTAAAGTCCCACTGCGGATGGGCTGAGTTACCTATACGCTACCACATTCAAAGTGACTCGGTACAGAAGTAAATTGCGCCTTAAGGAGAAAGGCGGCAAAGTGCAAAAGCGCTGATCAGATAAAATTGTCCTGTTGAACCAGTTACGAGATGTGAAACAGAAAGGGAAGTTAAAACCCACCCAAGAAACCACGCATTGACTTAAAGCCCTGATGGCAGCTACAAAAAGTTCTAAGACATTTGAATTTTGCAGGTGAATATGGGAGCGTAAATCTGGATCTCTCAAAGACGTTGGCGTTAAGATTCACTGAACAAGTGAAGAATTATGGAAGTGAGAAGGACGAACAACTGGGGTGCCTTTTGAAGAAAGGGGCGTCGAAATGCAACAAACAAGGAACCTTGAGGAAATCTACAACTCGCGCCTCCATAGTTTTCTCTGATCCAAAATTGGCGGATTATGTAGTAATATCCGAAGAAGAAAACAGCTCACAACTAGAAACTACTTTAAGTTGTACAAAAAGCTTTGCATTTCAAGAAGTTTTATAAGTACATTCCATACTTCGATGGAAATGGTGATTCAGTGGAAATTTTCTGCATCAATATGAATTTGAAGTTTCAAAAAAATGGTTTTGTTTATGGATCAGAAATGGACAATGAGTGAAAAACGCACATTTACAGAAACACGACTAGAAAAAATAGGTTTGAAGAAAATTAAGAGGGCAAGTTAAGGTCGGAGTGCAAGTGACCATTACGTAGAGGAATTTTCTCTGAGCATTGTTTAAGTATGCCAATATGACATAGTGGTTTCTTTAAATTTTAAACGACTGATGTAAGGGCCGAAAATTAAGATTTCAACGAAGGCGACCATTGGCAGTTAGGTCTCGGAGGTGGGAAAGTGATGTGGTGAGGGACGAAGGTTAGCCTCGCCTTGCCGACAATTAACGAATTCCCTGTGTTTCAGCTCCACGACGTTCGAGCACAGAAAAGTAGACCAAAATGCACGTCAACACCAAGTAAGAAAGGCATGAATGAGTAAAATAAAGTGCTATGAAACTCCCGATCTCCGATGCCCAGGGAAAGAGCCATGAGTTAAAAGTTTCGGTAAAGCCCACGCGTAAACGGGTGAAAAGATTTGTGAAGTTATGTTCGAAATCCAATTTTGAAAGGATTTGACTAGTTGGACAATTTTTAATACACAAGAGTTTTAATAGCGGAAAATTATTTTTTTCCCCACCCCCCTAATGTTCCATGAATACTCCCTATATGGACAGCGACCTTTATAATTAAACTGTCTGTCAGCAAAGGGAACGTCGGTGATGAATAAACGTGGTGAATTGGGGAGAAAGAATATTTCAAGAAGACGCAAATTAGGAAAATGGTGAGTAAAGCTTGATGAAGGCAGCCTACGACGTCTAACCACAGTGCATCCTTTAATGGATATTTCAAGACAGCAAGTATAGAAACGGAGGCAACAGAGAGCCAAAATCGACAGACGAAACTAAAGTCAGAAAGATAGTAAATTCCCTCAAGTACGGGTACAGAGAAGAAGGAGATGGAACTGACCTGTGGGTCGATTTTCTGGTTTCTCTCGTGACTGGGATCAGTCTCGAAGGTGAAATAGGTGTTGGTGACGGTGAGTGTACCCTGCACGGCGACGCCTGGGGCTATAAGCTGGCAGGGTGTGTAGACGACCGCAGGATCTACAGCCCAAGGGAGAGCGCAGTGATTAGGTTAAACTTGGAAAACCATTTCCTTACAATCAGTATGGGTCTTCTCACCATTAATCGCATTCCACCCTGAAAAACCGGGTAAATAGAAAAGGTTCAGGGAGCAAAAGCAGACTTCTTCACCAATGCCATTCCACGTGTTTTGTATTGTTATGTCGTCGTGGCAGATAACACATTGCGATAGGGCCTTTGTGGCGGAAGGAAATGGTGGAAGTCATTTCATGTAAAGTGTCACGCCATTGATCGGCACACCTGAGGCATTTCAGTTTAAACCAGAAGGACAACCACGAATGTGCAGGAATAAGAGAGCACAATCGACTCAACGGGATGATGACCCCGAGTGGCATGGGCCGCAGTGGGAGCGCCTAATAGTCCTCCATGTTTGGGGTGCATGAGGACAAATGCAGAGCAATGAGTTCGCGTGGTTGTCAATATTCCTCACAGTGCGGTTGCGACCCCTTAATCAGCAGCAGATGCCACGCGTTTTGTCAGAAGTGGGAGTAAGGGTGGCACGTATAAACACGAATTTGGCCTGATCTTAAGCCAAAAGTCAAGTTATTTTCAGCTGGGATTTCTTAGGGAAAAACTGAAGCATAAACTTGTTTAGTATGACAAATATACCTATAAGCAAGGGTAAATTATTTCAAGATGAACTAATAAAAACGGTAAAAAAATAAAGCACGGACCTTCGAAGAGTGCGACAAGAAAGCTTTCGTAATTACGAGTGGCAAGTAAAGACTGTTTAATTTGAAAGTGAACGAATCATGTACATTCGCGATCAAGTAGAAAAAAACACTAACATAGGAAGAAGCAAGAAACTCACTATTGGCATCCGGTTCCAATTGTCCAAATGTCAGGACATCCTGATGCATGGACACCAGACCGGGGACCAGACCTGGTTCAGTAAGTGCGAACGAGGAGCCAGTCGCGGAAAAAGGAGGCGGCGACTGCATGGAGTCCACGCTGGCCTTCCGCGCGGCCCCCTCTTCCACCGGCACCTCTTCAGACTGTTGTTGCTGCTCGCACTGGGGATGGAGGTTCAGGGCGGTCGAGTCGATGGCCAAAGCCGGTGGTGGCGTGGCCAGCGGCACCGGTGGACGAGTTGGCGGAGAGTGCAGCACTGCTTCGGGGTGACTCGAGCCAAAGGGGTTGATGACTAAACGACGTCGTCGTCTGCTATCATCTTCCCAGGTATCCAAACGGTAGAAAACGCGTTTGCGTGGACTAAGAGGGAAAAGAATTAAGAAAATTTTGCCTTAATTTGAGACAAGAAAAAACGAATCAAGGTAAACAAAGGCTGCATATGAACCAGTCTATCAAACACCATAAGCTCGAATATTTCACGGTCCCGAAGTAGCTGTACCTTCTTGTACTTTTATGCCATAAAATACTAAGGAAGGGGCATACGAAACATCCCAAGTCGGTCACCATGTACACAAAATTGTACATTTATTGCATAAGCGTTGAGAACCGACAATCCTTGGTAAAAAAGGCCAAATTGTCATTCTTCATGACAAATATTAACTATTCCAAAGACGCTGCCAAACAAATAGGTAATACAAATGCGTGATTTACCGGAACAATTTAGGACAGTTTATTTGGAGAGAGAGGAAAGTCTGATTTTTTAGGAAGGAATAGCAGTGATAAAGGCCTCCTCAGGTGGAAATGGAAAGGAAACAATCAAACAGGCTGACACTTATGAGACTTGGCTTGCAGAAGGTAGGGCCAACGGTGTTCATGCAAACCGATGGGTAAATTATGCAAGAACACCGCCCGCACCAACTGCGCAAATATACGCCACATAGAGGAGAAGTGTGGAGAGGTGGATTTCGGTTTCAATTACAAAAGAGCCCTCTAGAGTAGCGGAATAGGTGCATCCATTAAAAAAAGAAACCGGGTTTCAGCATAAAGCGGATGAAATCTCGCGAAATAAAGTATGGCATGTAAAGTGACGAAAGCGTATCACTAGCGGATTTTACCAAAGTCGCTGCCGAAAAACGTGAAGGACGCGAGAAAAAGACCGTTCAACGGTGAAGGCTGAACAAATAATTACGAGATCAGAGAGGACATCAAAAAGACCAGCAAATGAGAGGGAAATTGGTAAGCCTACCACTTTGTGCGCTCCAGGAAAAGTCGAGTCTGGCGAAGAGTGGACGATGAGGGGGAGGTGTCATCACCCCGATTTGTAGCCGTCAAAGACGGGGGCGGAGGTCGTGTCTGTTGAAGACACTGAAAGAAATTTCGAGTGAGCGCGAGGCAGTGTGCAGCTATTAGACCGTCTCTTGCCCCGTCTGCCTCCAGTCTCCGCGTCTGGCGGCTGTCAAACTCGGCTACACGCCTTCGTTGGCGCTGCAACGCCGTCGCCTTAAAAGCCGTTTGGCGGTGCACCTCAAGACTGCGCAGACGCGCCAAAATAAAATCAGCCTCATGAGCCACGCTGATGAAATGTTCGCGTGAGGCCTTGGCCAGTAGGCGACACTCGTTCACTAACTCGATGAAGGCGAGGCCTGCGTGTTTCTGCAGCGAGTTCTGCCACTCCTGTCATGGAAGGAATGAAAGGAGATTGGAAACTGAGAAGTTGGACCAAGTTAAGCGGTAGCTAGCAAGCAAGCATTCGCAAAAAGTCATATTTCGTGCATTAGGAGCCTCAACACACCCCAAGTGCTGGGAACACGGTCTGATCAGGTGCATGACACGGGGTTTTGGCACACCATCCAAGTTGTTTGCGTAAATAGCTGAGCACAAGGAATTGAGCTAACATGAAACTCGCGCGACATTCTACAATACTGAAGCAAAACACCAAAGAGGGGGACTTCGGACTGAAGCAAACACGAAAGAGACACTTTTTCCATAACTACGACTTGAACTTATACAAGGGTGCAACACCCAACATGGGCTGCCATTCTGGATCCATTTCAAAATACCCGATTAAAAGGGACAATCGCATCCCAAGCAGTCGCTTTGTGTGTCAAAATCATTATAATTGAAAAAAATGCATTAGGAAAAGCCTTAGAATAGGTAGTAGACGAGTATTTTGGAGATTTTCAGTTAATATACCGTTTCTTTGGGAGTGAAAAGTGAATAAGGACCCATCGGAAATAGAAAATACAGGCTTCCGTGAGAGAAACCTGGATTAAAGCACCTACTATGATTCTTATACTTGAACCAAACAAAATCACGGTTATTTCGTCAGTCTGATAACATATATGAGACAAACTTACTAAAATTATTATAAGATCACGAAGATGGGCGTACGCTCGAGTAGGTAGTCTCGGAGACTTAACTAATCTCTCCAAAAACAAATTTGAGTACTTAAATTAATTTGAGGTGTGTCATGAGGTTAAGATATTCCATAAAATAGGCACACAATGAAACGTACTACACGAAATTGAAACCACGAATTACTGGAGCTTTGATTACGTTTTTGAGCGCAACATTTGGAGGGGGTTAAAATCAAATCGTACCTGGGAGCAGAGTAACATAACAATTTCAACAGCCAACGAAGAGTTTCGGAGGGCAGAAAGGCCACCGGTAAAAAGGATGTCCTGTCCATGCGAACCGACGAGCGTCTTGGCAAGAAAGGCCTCGAAATCAAAGAAAATTTCCTTCAGCAATGGCACCGAGGAGCCCAGAGATCTTTCCAACAATTCTGTCAGATCAGCAGGAGCTGTGGCGGTGGAAGGCGATTGAGGGGTTTGGCACGGCGTCGGCAGGGACTTATTCCCATTGGCCCGGAGGGTGTCATGAGGCAGATCAGATCCACTACCGATGACGCCGCAAACAGATGGTTTGTCAGTTTCCAAGGGGGTAGACAAAGAGGCATTGGGCACTGACTGAGGCACCGTTGATATCATCTGTTCACCAGAAATTTTATTGCCACCCTCCGCGTCTTCATCGGCTGAACCCAAAAATATCGCGAAGAAGGTGTTGATAAAAAAAGGTACCGATGCATTCACACCCAGTTTTTAAAGTTGAATTTAAAAAAAAAAACAGAAACACTAGTGTTGTGGTAAAGAACAGATATTCCGATTAAGTTTGGAGCTTTCACATCGGGAAAGAAGAATGTAAGCAAGCTGATTCATAACCCGAATTGCATAGTTAGCATTGGTATAGGTGGAAACGACTGTTTTAACCAATTTCAAGGGTTATTTAGACCACCCAACACCCCAATCTGTAATAAACAAGACGTATATGAACTAGGAAAAAAAGTACTACGATGCAACCAAGGCAAGGAAAGAATTTTACTGCAACTCCAAGACAAACAATCCCCAAAGAAAAAACCGACTCAGTCCGAAATAACGTGATGTACGACGATTATTTCGAAAAATAGTTTATGAAAACCTGTTTGGGGGCGAGTGGGGTCGGAAACTATGTCGCACTCCCCGAACCGTACAGAACGGAGAGAGGAATTTTGCCGACGTCGGGAGTCAGTTACACAAACTTGTGGACATATTTTAGCAAAAACAGTGTTTTACACATTCAAGAATCGTCTCCTGCCTATAACAGAGGTTTCAAGCAAGAAAAAAGGTTTTCAATGCCAGATGAGTAAAAAAAAACATAAAAAGATTGAAAAAGAGAGAATGGTAATAGGAAACCCATCATACCATTTTCCTCCAAACTTTCAAGATTTCCTCGAGCGCCTTGCTGAGCCGCAGATTCAGCAAAAGGCTTGCTGGGCTCTGAGCCCTCGCCTGGTTCTCCGGTGTTCATCTGCCCACTGTCAGGTTGGTTCAAAGAATGTCTGGCTTCAATGTTCTGTTCTCCAAATTGTTGCGAAGTATTTCCTTCCACAACTGTGGTAAAAAAGAATCCGGTTAACACTCGGAAAGGTAAGTTCGAAGCTTGAGTGTTGCCTTGGCAAATATCGAAAAGACGACTCAAATCGTTGTAATGAGTGATGCAAAGGCAAGATGGGTGAAAATTGCAGAATAAGAGTGAAATCGGTTGAAATCGCTCAGAAAAATTAAAGAAAACGACGATTAAATGAATTTACCGACTTACTTTCCGGAAATCCATCAAAAGAAATGTGTTTTTCAGGTAATTTGCATTTTAAGTATGCATGCTGTAAGGAATCCAGGGCAGTGCAACAAAGTGCCCTAAAATGTGACCGCTTTCGTCGCCCGTCCGACGGCCAAAATCGTCAATATCTGACGTTAATTAGCGAATCATTCAGAGAACCTCGGGATTCCACAAATGGACGCTTATTTTATAAATCCTTATATAAAAACGGTCCATCAGAAGGAAGAATCGTTTCAAAAGAGCAGCAAGCCGAGGGATTTAAAGACGATAGACGTGCAAATCGTATTAAAAGTTGAGAGTGGAGGTGCGATAACTTTGCACACAGCTAACCTGCATCAGTTGTTGCGATAGGATGGGCAGAGGCGGAGGAGCCCAGACGCCAAGCGGCGGGCGACACTGGGACAGGGGGGTGTGGCGATGCTTCCTCCTCGTGTTGACACAGGTTCAAGAGGGCAACGGGGTCAAGGAAGTCGCGGTACTTGGAGACCATCAGCACCGAAAGGAAGTATATCACCGCCAGAGCGACGAACTGCACCTGCTTTGTCCCCTCCTGCGGGAGAGAATTAAAGGCGACTCGTGCATCTATCTATATCAAGAGCATTACATGGTAATTCTTTTAGGTTTCACCGCCGCTCTGACCTCGCTGGTATAAATGACATTGCGTAGACGGTTGATGTCCACGTTTTGCAAGAGTGACTCCATGTTCATCAGAGGGTGAACGACCGTGGTGTCGAATAGTCCGCCCTGAAGCGAAAATATAAAATTAATGGCAGTAATTAAAGTTGGTAACGCACTCCCTTGCATAATTAAAGCACTGACTTTAGAAACATTTACTCAGGAAGACACTAAAGAGACTTGATAATGTAGATTTAATAAATTAATTCAAGTATTGGTGCAATCAAAAAATAACCGACAGCAACTGAGGCAGCAAAATAAATTAATGCATGGGATATGATTAGACATTTCCTGCAGGTGTAGCATAAATAAAGGAAGCATCAGAAAATGTGGTGGTTTAAGAGAGTTTCAAAAAGCAATTCTTCAAAAGAACTAGTCACAGAATGCATCGGTTTGGTCGAGTTCCTAAAAGGAACGCGCACATTGATAAAAAAACCAAGTAAAGACGACACCTCCCCAATCAAGAGAAAATATCATGCACGAATATGCAGAAGAAGGAGATCAACAAACCATAAAGCCTGACGCATAGTTTGCCATAGAAGGACGCAGTCCAAGTACAAGACGTTGAAGACTGGCAGGTAGGTGCCGTACTCGCTCCAAAAAGGTGACACACTCTGCATTAGGAGGAGGAGGAGAAGAGTTGGCTTCATTTGAAGCGCCAGGATTGGCGAGACATTGGATTATTTCCAACTTCGTTCTCAATATCTCGTAGAAATGGAAGGCGGAGAGAGAATGGTATAGGTGACACTATTTTCATCTGCTGCTGATGCGGGAGTGTCAGCCAAATCAGCAGAGGTGAGAGACAAAGATGATTGCGATTGCGGTGGTAGCTTCCTGGACGGCGATGGAGTAATCGGTGGCTTTGTGGGAACAGGGAAGTGGTGATGTGGCGCTGGATAGGTGTACAATTGGGACAACACCCCACTTGAGGGGAGCAAGTCGTGAAGACGAGCTTCGAGGCAGTTCCGAACCGCACAGAGGCAGGCTGAAATGAAATGCAAGCGGGGCTACTACCCATCACATTTTAATAGCCATCTTTTTAAAAAGATACGAAAAATACGTATTCTCACTCGGGGTAGAACTTTTCGAAAGGAAACTATTCAGAGATGGAAAAAGGCCATGTTGAGAGGGTTTAAATACCCCTAAAAATTATTTAGTCTACATTTGAAATTAAGGTAAAGAAAAGTAATACCTGAAGATAAAGGCAAATGAAATATTGCAATTCTTGTTCTTTCTAAAGACCTTTATTTTTCATAAACTTCATTTCACAAGACTGGAAGGCTTCTAATAAAATAGACTTAACGCTCTAAACAACGGGATGATGTAGTGCAGATAGATTCGTTCTAACTCCTTGTTAGTGGTCAAACAAATCGAAAAGTAAAGCTTAGGCGGGCAAAAGTTATCTCCTTAACGATGTATTAGATGAGAATATTTATTTCCACTCCATGAGGGGAAAAAGGAATATGAAAGTTGAACGGTAGCAAATAAGGTAGGGATGTTGGATGAAGATTAGAAAAGAGGTGGCTCCTGGGGTAAAAAAGATCCGAAAAGTCCAAAAAAACAAAAGTCTTTTCTTGTAAAAGAATGGTTTGGGGACTTGAAATTTTACTGCAGATAATTTACTAACTCCGCTGAAATATAAAATTGTAAGATTATTTGACCCACTTCGTAAAAGGGGATGAAGTGACGTTGGATTAAAAACAGAAGTGCACCGAGAAATGGTGTTTTGACTGTTTCAAACAAATAGAAGAATCCTGCGACCGTAAACTTGAATTAACACTCTGCACGAAAAGCATTGCTTGCAAATGTTCCGAGAGGAAAATTTGTTACACGGCGGTTTCGTCGATAAAAGAATGATAGGGTCCCGGCCACCTCCCTCTCGACTCGGTAAAAGAAGGGCGAGGATGGATGGACCCAAAGGCATTTCAACTAACGGTAAGAAGGACAAAAACACCAAGACATTGCGAGAACTCTCACATAGAGCAAAGGAGAGGGGGAACGCGAGGGGGGTGGGGGGTCGAATATCTCATGCGGCACACTTTAATCGCTGGTGTACGGCGGTTCATGCACATCGGCATAAGTCCTACATGTCGGTTTGTGGACTTGGGAAACACAAATTTTAAAATAAAACGACGGGTAGACTATGGAGTGAAAGATGTTGGGGTTTTTTGTAGAAAACCAGATGAGAATAGACATTTCTCGGTGTAGGGACAAAATTCTGCATATTTTGTCTATATTGCTCCCATCTTCTGAAGTTGATTCTTGGGCAAAACCGGTGGTCAGTAGCTTCGATTATTTAAAAAGTGCAAGAAAGATGAAAAACCGACCTGGAGGTGAAGCAGTACAAGCACAACCATGCACTGAAAGTTTAGGAGAGGAAGCTGTTGATAAAAGAACCAAGGCAAATTTTCGGATGTTGGAAAGATTAAGACTACCCAGTCGCCCCGTTTACCTACTGTAAAGCACACACACAAGTAGATTGCAATATTAGTAAATAACAATAGCATAAAAAAGCAAATGGGAGGACGCTCACGAAAGGGAAACCCCGGTGCCTAAGAAATGAGGCGAGAGTAGAAAACGCACCCAGTCGAAGGCACTGGCGGATAATGCCACCCGGGTTCATGCCAGTCTCCTTCTCCAGAGCACTGAGGTTGATGGCGGGCATGAAAACTACCACATCCGCGATGTTTGCGACACGCAAAAGGAAGCCAAACGCTGTTTCCAGTGTCAGACCACTCGAGGGCTCCTGCACCCCCAGTTCCATCTGCGGAAAGATGGAGAATAAAGTATTACTTCAGACAAACTTGACGAACCCGACTCAACTCCATCAGGCTGGTGAACAGAAACATTTATAAACTCTCAGTCGTCAAAATATCTGCATTCTCTAGTATTAGGTTTTAAGTTAAGCGACAACGGTAGCGGCGTGGACGAAAGTCAAAGAAGGAAGTTCCTAATCTCATTTGACAAATTATTCCTCTACGTACGTAAAGTAAGTTTCCAAGTAGAACCGCTCCCACCGCACAAAACACGACTGTGCTGGTGCGTTCGAGTGACACCAAAACGAGGGTTTGCATGAACATGTCAATTGAGGACACACCGCCGGTCATGTGGCCATAAAGTAGGAGCAGACCTTCTTGTTTTTTAGTTAAAAGGTCTTTCTACAAAAATAAGTGCTTTTTTAGCAAACCGCACTCCTATTTAGCCAAAAGCTCAACTCCGAGACGGTGGTTTAAAATAACCGAGCGCATGGTTTCCTCAAAACTCAGCCGAAATACCGGTGGTGAGGACCCACCACCAAGGTCATTTATGCAGACGAAATATCAGTCCGGAAAAAAAAATCTAGAATCTGTACCGACCGATTTTTTGTTGTCTATTAGAATAAAAGTTTGCCAAGATTAAATTACGCGGTAAAGCAAGAATACAAGGTTAAAAGTATCCATTTTACCATGATGAGTAGGTGACAGAAGCGCAGGAGTCTAAGACTAAGCAGACCCTCCCTTTCCCCCTCGCGGAGTTTGAAAACCCGAAATTGGTACTTTACTAAGTAGCCTTTTAATGCAAAGGTGGAAACGAGAAGAGAGGGAGAGGGAGGCAAATCCTCACTAAGTGTAGTTTTGTGTGCTTAACACTAGACAGAATTTGTTTGCTTCCGGTAAAGGCAAACAAGCACATTTTAATTCGATGACACGAGGGTACAAGTATGTGACAAGCGTATTTAGCCGTTTGCCTTTGGAATTTGGCTCCGTTAATAAGGGCCAAAATCGATGCCTCGGAAAAATTTATTATTATCAAATAAAGTAGATGAGGCGAAGAACGGGGTGGGATGTTAATGCAAAAGTTGGTTCAGAGACGCTTCCGTTGATAAAGATCATTCGGTACTTTTAGTACGAAAGTTCTAAGCAAAAATCGAGTTCCTTTTACAGTAATAATTTTAAGTAGCCGCAGCAGTACAGCGACCTTTAAACTAAACGGCCAAGGAAGGGGGCACAAACATGGAAGACATCTACTCACGGTAGGAGATGTGGTGGCTGCAAGAAGAGGCAAAAGGCCGCCACAAGAGGTGACAAGACTGTCAGAGAGCTGAGAGATAAGGTGGATGAGATTGACGGCGTAAACTTGGTTGGCGGGATCGTTGATGAAGGCTAAGAGATTGGCCACCGCTAAATCCTCGTTCTCTTTCTCCGACTCGTTGTCCGTCTCGGTCGCTACTTTCTCCTTCGTTGCTCCCTCTTTCGGATTCGCGGTCGCCACAGCACTGGACGGTGAAGAAAAACAAGATGTCAAAGGTAATCATTATAAGGAGTCTCAAACCAAGACGGAAAAGACATTAAACAGAGCAGCAGCGGGGGGGTGGGTGGGAGAAGGATATGGAGAGATACGACAAAATGGCAGTGATTGGCATACTTGAATTCGTCCTCGACGGATCGCAGCACACTATCGAGGAGGACCTGATGGAGGTAGGACCAAGCAAATGGAGGCAGTCGAAAGGCTTGAGCATTCTTATTTTCAATTGTCTGGCTGGACCGCTGCGTAGCCGTGGCTAAAAGAAGTGGAAGCACAAATAAATGAAGGGTTTCAGAAAGGAAACATCAACTCACGTCCCAATTATCAACCGGAATTTGTATACAAATTTTGTTGAATGTTATTTCCCCTGCCGTTTTGTAAGGACAAAAAGCTCACAATACTGGAAAAATGTTTCATGACAGGGAATCAAAAATGAACTGTTTTCAGAAATTTATTCCCTCCCTCCCCCCCACCGCCTCAACCTGAAGTGGGGGGAAGGAATTCTGAGACATTTATTTGCCCACCAGACTGCATAGAGTCAGCGGTTCATTCAAAAGCCGTTCAAAGAAGGAAATATTTGAAGATTCTGTGTCACTAGCAAACTCCTCTAAAATGGGGCTTTGGTTACATTAATCATTCGCGTATGATTTGTCTTAGTAATGAGTAAATGAACAAAACCACAAACAGTAGGCGCCATTGAATAAAGTCAGGTAACTCACCACGAAATGACAATCTAAAAAAGCTGAGGACTCGAGTCTATGGTATTCGTTGGAGCGAAGCGAATGAATGACGTACTAGATTTTATTTCGCCGCCTCCATCTTCGCCCCTCTTCGTATCCGGAGTAGCATCTGCCGAGGGGATTGGATCGGATTCCTCATTGTCCCTCCTCTTCCCCTTCTCGTCAGTTCGATCAATTTCCACAACTAGCTGATCCAACAGGTCATCAATCAGTTTTCGCACGGTTATGTCGGTCAGATCAACCTCCTCCACTGGGGCATCGAACGTTTCCTCATCGTCTTTGGAAGGTGCTGACACATCATTTGACGACCCAGCCATATCTGGCGGCGGCGGCGGCGGTGGGGGCAGGGGGAGTTGGGGGTCGGAGTCAGTCAAGGATTGCGATCGTGCGTCTTTGCGACTTTTAGCCAAGCGAGTCTAGGAAGGTTGGGCAAAATAGCCGGAGAAAATCTATTCAGTGGGGAATTGCAAAGAATAAAGAAGTATGGTAGCACATGTCACAGAAGAACGGCAAAGTTTACTTTAAAAAAAACCTCCCGAATTACAAGAGATTTTACGAAATTTTACTCTCTAATGCCAGTTGAATGCAGTGGGAAATTGTGAACCAAAACCGCTGAGAATGACAAGACGGCAATGCGGACCGGCTGCGATCAACATCAACGCCATAAGGAGTTTATGGGTAGAGAGCGTCTGACACAACAAGGCTACTTCCCAGATCAGAGGCGACGCAGCGAATGAAAAGAATTACGAATGGGAAAATGTCAATTACGCCTTCTAGTAGTGCTGAGATCAACGGCATATTTCGCACCACACTTTCGGGGAGGCCTCAATTTCCATGGAAAGGAGTTGAGTAAGTGAAGGAGGACACACTGCGATGAGTGGCTGCAATAAGAATTTGGAAGCATAACAGAAACATCCCGTGCGAAGGCCTGATTTGTATCGAAACAAAAAAAATCTACCCCCATATTCCCCTTAGTTATATGCGTTCTTCTTTAAATTTCCTCTGCGTTAACTGCATTCTGATATGTTCTGCAATTGTAGCTCACAGTCATCTTCAACTCCAAACTGAAACCTCATTAAAACTACAACACAGGGGCAGTAGACTCCACCATAAGGAACTAAATAGACTATACACGCGCATAACCAGCTGCTGCTCCTCTAACCCCTTGCCTTAGGCTTCATCATAATCAAACAAACATAAAGAAGTTTTAGGACGACTGCTTGAAGAATGATTTCCATCATTTACTTTTTAGTTCCGCCTTACGGCATTAATGTTGAGCCAGCCTAGGCCAAAAAAGATGGGGACGGAGGAAAAGACCAAAGCCCTGTTGAGAATCTTGGGACGGTGACATCTGAGGAGAGTGCCCACTCGTTTGCCTTCAACCTTTCCCGAAAAGAAACGACCGGACAAACGCGCAGACACCACGTTTTGTAGCGGCGTTTCCACCAGAAAATGCTGATCCCATAAACGTTCGGAAAGAAGAGGTTTTGAAAAGTGGTCAAATACAACCGCTTATTGTCATTTTTGTCTTTTAATTTTAATTGGAAACATTGATAAAACCAAGTATGTGTGAATTGAGAGGGCATATAATAACCGTTCATCTCTTGTTCCACAAAGAAGATAGTCTCGGAAAAAGGCAGCGAGAAGCAAGTTCGTTGCCAGCTTCCAAATACACACTCAACTCCTCTGTGTTCGTCTGTCTTTACCAAACATTGGAAGGTGATTTTAAAAAGTGCTGTAATGAAACAGTCAACCTTAATTTGTCACGGCAACCAATTTATCCCGAAAAAGACAATCCAGCGGATACCTCGGAAGCAAGTTCACATGGTCACGACTGCTCTGTGTCCGACCGCCTCCACCAATTGTTCGAAGCTGATTTTAAAAGTTGTTGTAGTAAAATGGTCAACATTACTATGTCAGGGTAGCCAATTTACCTCAAAAAAGGCAATCCAAGGGCATAACGATTAATTCTGGCTTCTCACATTTCCACAAAAAACCTATCAGTGGACATTTTGGAAAAAAAAGGCCAAGAGAAGGGGATTCTCACACGAATTTCTTCCAACGACCCAAAAACACATATGGAGATGAAAGACATGGTTAGAAAGAGATAGGCTTCCTTGCCCCACCTTTCGAACAGTGATGAGGTATTTGAAGTAAAAAATAAACAAAATACTCCTTTCGCACTTTTATCACGTGGGGTGAAAAATATAAGGGCCAAAAAATTGTGACAAAGAAGGTTAAGGGCACCTGTTGGCTGGCACGACGAAATTGCTCGAAAGAGATGCGTGAGTGGAGGATGGCCAAGGTGTCGATCCACACACGCCATCCGCCAAACTCGGCGCGGAGGGCGTAGAAGAGGAGGCAACGCAGTATCTCCATCACCGTGGCCGTCGCGTAGCTGTTTTGTCGGTTCTGTGGGAACAGTGACGCCAATCCAATCACCCAGTCCTGCCACACAGACATTTGCAGAACCGCTCTAAAAACAACCATGGAGGGACATAAAGTAGGAGTAGTTATACAAGACGAAAGTAGGTGGACTCGGAAAGATGAGCAACAGCTTGGCGAATTGAACGAATGTTCTTCCCTACTCAATTACGAGTTTCGATTTTCCTTGATGTTCAACATAAGCGGAAAAGATCAGAGAAGCAGCATTCTTCTGTTCTTATGCAAGATTAAGACGCCAGAAGATGTACAGGATGAAAAAGTTTACCGGAGAGAAGGCCGAGGAGTCGTAAGGGAGATGCGACTGAGCCGAAGGAAATCCATTAGCCGTGTCTGATTGACCTCTTACTGAGGCATAAATTATAGCCGAGTAGATTTAAGGCAGCGGGAATGTATACATGCCTCCCGCCTGCATCTCAGTGGAATTTTACAGCCAGGCAAAACGATGTATGGGAAATGTGAGGATGCAGACGGATGTGTGCTGTCGAAACATGCATGTCGGCAATAAACGCGCTTCCTCAATAGTGCCACTTACAAGTCGCAGGCCTCCCACATAAAAGAGAAGTCCAAGCCGTTTGGCATCAGTTTTAGGAAACAAAAATGGGTGATACACACTCCCACTTTTGTATATTTTGCACACTGAAATAAATCCAGGGGATATCTCAGTGCTATTCCATGTTTGACAAAGCATGCAAATCTTGAGAGTGTAAGTCGTTTAAGAACCGGAGGAAAGTAGAATCCTCATCTACATCTACACAAGTCATGATCTGGAGGTGGCGGTTATTCCGACGGAAGCGTAGGCGGTTTGACAGACAAGTTAGGCATCAATTGCGTTGATCAGGACGTAGGGTCTTTAACTAACGTGAGTAAACTACACTGTCTAGGACACAGGTTGGATGAAACAGTTCACACCTTCCTTGTCAATGTAGCCCTCAAGTCAAGTAAGCGATATGTTGAATGTGTGTCGTTTATGATGAAAAGGAGTTAAGAGGGCAGGTAAATTAATGTCCTCAAATTTAAATGAACGAAATTTTTTGAACTTAAAGTAGTAAAAAAAGCCTAAGGAAAATGAATAATTATGTCGAAATATTATATTTCCGAGCTCAAATAGTAAGCAAAAAGAATGGGTATCTTAAGATCACCATCCTTGGGCCAAATCTTGAAGGGCAAAGGGGGACTTTTACGCATAAAAGCAGTGGTTCGTGTGAGAGTGTCTAACCGTGCACAGAACACGCCAACGTCTAAATTGAAATAGTGAGATATTTAGGGAACAAAAGTGTTCTTCACTTTGGAAGATAGTTACTCTTTTAGAAAAAGTCCATGCCAGTTAGAACTTCAATTCGTCCATAGCTACATCTCAAAGAATTGACTTGTTTGTTGTGGATGGAGAGCATAAATTTAACACCATTCATGAAAAGGAATGTGGGAGGTTGCTTGAATTAAGTGCACACTTGAACATCGATGCCGGGTTCGCCTAATTACTGGTGAGAAAGACGGTTAAACACCCGGTTATGGGGAAAAAAGAGGGAGAAGCGTAACAGTTTTTAACACCTATGAAACCATGCTGCGAAACAGGCGAAACAATGAGGTGTGGGAGATTGGAAGAAATGACGGTGAGAGACTAAATACAAGGGAAGGCGGTTAATGCTCTGAGATGCACATAAATTGTCTCGACTGCATCAATCCAACACCCCCCGAGAAACATGTTTGCTAACACGCAGCCGCAATGATTGACGGCCTAGTTGCGAGCACGCCTGAACCCGTCGCCAACCACTTGGCGTCGGTTTAACGCGTTGGAAAGCAGCGAATATTTCATTTTGCCGTAACAACTTGAACGTTATCAAACATTTCATCAAAAAACATTGTTAATGAAGCGCAAACAAAAGCCTGCCATGGGCATACCTTCGATTGACGTCCGAGTTGAGACAAAGGGAGAGAAGGTGCTCCAAGAAGACCTGCCGAACATTCATTAGTTCAGGAGTGCGTTTCGAGTGAATGATTAACAGGGCGATGGTCTTCAGCAGGGCTAAAGGAGGGGCAAAATGGAGAAATTTGAGAAGTCTGTGACTTACAAGGCTAAATTAGAACAGTTGAGATCCTAAGATTTTGTGCCTTAATATTGCGTTGAAGCGACTTTTCCTACTGTCCGTGAGAGGCAACTCGGCAAATGCTCCCCTCTCACAGTGACTGCAGACCGAGCATAGGGCAGCCATGTCACGCAATGCAGAAAATTTCGTGGAAGCCCCAAATACCAAGTATTCCTGGGATTTTGTTATTCCGTTGTCAACAAAACAATATGTTTTTGCCTTGACGACTGATCAATGTGGTTAGTTTAGTTGGGAGATTCACAGATAGCGGTGCGGATACTTGAGGTGAAAAAATTGTTCCCACAAATTCCTTCATGAGAGGAGAGGCTGACCACGCAGTAATCGTAATACTATACCCTAGGCAGACTAAAGTTGCGTCAAAAGCGAAAAGAGGGTGACTTACGCGGATTCTCAATTCTGTGCAGTTGGTTGGGCGTGGGAATCATTTTGTCACTCAATTGCAGTGAAACATCCTCTGTCAAAAGCTAGAATATTAGAGAAAAAGAAGGAAGGGGGATGAGGTAGTCCACAATTTGATGCAAAGCTTCAACGCCTTGATCGTTGCTTTGTGGGCACGAAGGCGAATTGAATTCAAGCAAAAAAGAGCTCAGACTCTTAGGGATGAGTTGGCAATGCATACGGAGGATCTTGATGAAAAAGCGAAATGCATCAACGGCCTTTCGTCTTCTTTCACGCAAAATGGTTACATCGATGCAACTTCTAAATGAATACGTAAGTGGTGAAAAACAGCACGACTGTAGAAGAGCCAAATACAACTCGAGGTCGAATATTCACCAAGTGATAAAATAAGAAGTAGCTGTCTCCCGTAGAAAACTTTTTTTAAAAATACTTCTATATAAAGATTATTAAGTATTCGACTAGGTTAAAGTGGAGCGATAATATTTCATGCCAACACCACGAAACGCGATCCTTCAAACAGGACGAACGATTAACAACAAGCCAAGATATAGACAACTCAAATTTTGGCTTTCTTTTGAGTGAAATTGGAGGATTCCAAAAAGCAAAGTCTCTAATTAGAATCATCCAATTTCATAAATCAAATCACGGTAAGCTTTTTTGTCAGAGTTGTGTCTTCAAATAGAAAAAGAGACTTAAACATGGACAGGGAAAGGTTAAGTTGTTTTTTGCTAAATTTCGGAGATCACGGATTAAGAGAGGTTCAATTTGGCAAATCACAGGACAATTGTTTGAAAATCCTTAAAACTGATATTTGGGGCCAAAAAGTAAGTGAATACAGGGAAGATTATATGGGAAGGAAGTTGGGCTAACCAACATGATAAAAAACCAATCAAAAAGTCCGTCACTTGGTCCACCTTCTCCATGAGTGTTCAAATGAAACAAAACAAATGATGCCTTCATTTCGTCGTGACAAACTCCCTCTTCTTTCCACCACCGCCGCCAACTGCTAACAAATAATGCTCCGGTGGTGGCGCTAACCATCAATGAAATGCTCGGTTGTTAGTTAAAAAATATGGTAAAATGAAATTCATTCGAAGGAGGATCCACCCCCAGATCTAGACATCCAAAAGATAAACGAACAAATAAGGCTTCGAAAGCGTAAAACGAACCTCGAAGAAGACATTGTAAGCCCGCATGGTGAAAATTGGCGCCACTGCAGTGAAGCGGTCACAAAGAAGGCTAAAGACGCTGTGTTGAACCACCGATTCCTTTTTCCTCCTGCATTAAAACAGAACACAGTCTGATGTACAGCAAGCATGCGTAATGGAATGGCGTGAGGGACAGGAGGCCCGCATATTGCTACGCGGGGTACACTGATCGAGATGTCAGGCGTAAACGATGTCTTTGTTCAACTCCTGCCTCGACTAAGTTATAATAATAAGAAATTTTAAACGAAGTTAAGAGTTACAAAGGTAGGGTAACGCCTGATATATAACGGGGTTTGAGGGGAGTATTTTTAGCATTACTATCCGGTAATAAAAAGTGAATTCCAATTTTTATCCGGGGTGGCTGATACGAAAAAAGAATCGGTGAACGGGTGTATCCGTGTCGAACGCAGAGCCTAGAAACGAGCTGTGCTTCCATTGGTGCAAAATCAGCCAGACTATGGCATAAAAAGTCTAAGTGCTTCAAAGGGCGCAAGATATGGTTGAACAGAGACAAACCAACAAAGACGTCAGCGAAAAGAATTCGTAAATACTGTACTGAGGGAAATGAGTTAGTCCACCCTGAGACAGTTTATCGCTCCAGTTGGACAATGAATACACGGTTTTACAACTTGTGCTTTTTGCGAAAGCAACGATCTCAAACTCGGAAGAAAGTAATAGAGGTTGACGAAAAAGAGATGACATAGGGAGGAGAGCTTCACAAGCACCGATGTTTGCCATCTTGAGACGCTACTGTAAAGTCATGAATGCATTATTGCTCAAGTTATTATTTCTTTTTATTTAGCATTATACGGGCTAGGCTTGCGAAGTCAAAGGAGTGAGTATTTGCGTGAAAGAAGATGCCTGCTTCTCCAAATATACGTAATATCATTCACTGCACTCAGGTATGAAGTCTTTTAAAAAGATGAGTGTTTAACGAAGGGGTGTGAAGTGTTTTACTGAGGCGAGGGGAAGACCAAAAAGTTCGCGGGTGAGTACTGGAGCCAACTGCTCTATGGAGATCGACCAAGCACCCTTTTTGCATTAACATAATTTCTCGTCCTACAAAGGGGGGAGTAGAGACAAACTAAAGATGCTGTGTAAAAGAAAAAACCACGATCTCGTCTCGTCAACTTTTTAACCTCCCTTTCCTCGAAGACAATGTTAAGATCTGAATCTTTAGCCTAGGCATCACTTAAGTGGCAGCAGCCTTGAGGTGAAAGGAAACACATTCACAAGTCACAATCTGGGCGCTTTGCATTCACTAAATGCGCGAGTAGATCGAGAGAGGCGGCGATATTATAAGCACAGTGGTTGTGCTGCAAGTTGCCGCGTGGCACAAGAGAGGAATCCACGATGACCTTGAGGAGAGAGTAGCGAGGTTGTGAAAGAAAACACATTTGAGCAGTGACACAGCGGCACGAGTGCCTCCGAACTCCAGCCAGTTGGTAGTAGTGGCAATAGAAACCCTTAAAAATTGTATTGCGAGTGCGTCTGACCTGGCACAGCGTTCCTCACGTGCACCGAGAGTGTCTGGCGAGGGGCCAGCCGTCGGCTACCTTTTTATGCATGCAGTCCAGCCGCTGTGGCAATGAGGATATTTTAAGGCCATTGTCGTCGCCAGGCCGACAGAGAACCTGATCCACAAGCATATCTCCAAAATAAAACAATCTTGCGTTCGGCTACTTTGATTGCACAAAGCTAAAAATTTGCGCCGACATCACTTGAGTTTCATTTACACTAATAAATACTTGCTACCAAAACCTACCGATTTTTTTTTCCAATCCCAGTGGAGTGAGCAAGGAAAAACAATTTTAGAACTACCTTAAAATATCGTCTTGTGAAAAATTGACTCAAATAACTTGGCTTAAAAATGATGCGTAAAAACTTTCCCCTTCTGAACTACCTCCTTCTTTTTAAGATGGTCACATAAGGCCAGAAGAATTTTTACCAAGAGTCCTACACCTTTCTGTCTAAGAGAAACACCTTTATATTACTTTGAACTCTTCATTAAATTCGCATTTCGAATTCAAGGTTTTGACTAGCGAGAGTCCTTGATTGCCAAGGCACGAGACTACAGAGACAGGCGGATCTACTTCCGTTAATTGCTCTAATTCGCATTAAAGGAGTAATTATTGTTGAAAGTCAGTACCTTCGTGTTGAAATGTCAAGACTGATTGGACTTAACGCATTCGATACCACTTACGCTTGTCGGGACCGAACTACTTGCTACTTATAAGCCGAAAAGGATAGATGACATTCTCCTAACCGTGTGAAGGCGAAGTAACGTAAACATCTTATCAATTCAAACGCAGCTCGAAATAAATTCATTCAGGCAAGAGTGCTTCTTTGAGCCGACCCTCTTTGTGAGGGCCTTTGTCAAGGCATGAGGTAATTTTATATAATCTCCGTCTCGATTCGGTACCAGTGCAGACTTATTCTGCTCAGCATACACTCGTCTTACCGAAGGAGACGTCAGAAGACCCGTGCCAAACTGGTCAGTTTCAGTGATTAAACAAGAAACCTCATTTTTTGGTGTTTTCAAGCCGATTAGAATGAGGTAAGAAATAAATTTGTTTCGAGCCATGAGGTGATCGGAATCCTGAGTCTACCCTGGAGTGAAAATATATCCGCCAATCCTTATTTTGCTCGATAAGATGAAAATTATGCTTTTGAACAAAGGTATGTCGTGCAAATATGCTGTGCCACGATTCTTCTAAATAATCAGTAATGATGTGTTAGGAGAATTAAGGCAAGATTTCAAGACGACTTTCCATTGAAAAAAAAAACAGAATAATGATCCTCCGTCTTCAAAAAAATTATTCCCCTCTCTCATCCATCCACAAGGGGTCGAAGAAAAAAGATGAAAAAAAGTAGATTTTCAAACAGGACTTCTCTGATGCGACAACAAACACGCCAATCATAGGGCGACGGGGGTTGTTTGGAAATAAAGTTAAATGTAGACAAATTTGAAAGTTATTATGGTAACTTTTTTAAAGACCCATTTTTGGATGAGAATACACATTACCCACTCTTATCTACATCAACGAGCAAAGGGGGCTGTATTAGCGGTGGGCGATTGACGTCAACGATAAAAGGTCATGCGTGGGTACTTTTCTATGGGATGAGATGATTCCCCAAGAAGGGCGGAATCCACATACAAGAGGCAGACTAGAGTAGCATTTTTGTTATCACTGCACATTATTTTGTCGATTTCAGAAGAAAAAATGCTAATTGAAAGGAAATAGAGTGGGGAAAACCACTCACTTGGCCTTGCTGTACTTGAGGAAAAATCCAAGCAATTTAAGGGCATAGAGACGCGAATCCTCGTCAGGAAGAGCGAGGAGTTGGAAGACGCACTGGATGCCGTCTTGGCAGTCAAACCAGGGCACCATCACCGCCGGATTTTGTGACATCAGGACTAAGGTGAAGTAGAGCACATCCCTCAAGTTATCCGGCTGCAGAGGGAAAAAAATACAATGGGTGAACAAGGCACTTCGATGGATATTTTATGAGCTTTTGCAACTGATAATGAAGGACCACAACATGAAATAAAAGACATCGGGACCCCGCCATAAGGCCTTTGATGTAGCCCGTGGCACAATGGCTTAAAACTTAAATGGATGATTTATATAGATTAGAACTGCCGACTGAGTATAAAATGACATCGGTTGAGGACTACCTTATTTCATAACAGGAATATAAATCTAAAAGCGTTGAGCCAAATTTTGTGGTAGAAGCGAGTAATCAAAGGAATGAAAGAGGCTTAATGAGAAGAAGCTTTTCCTCATCTTTCATATTATCGCCTAGTAAAAACTTCACGTAGGATGAAAATTTCTCGAATTAAGCAGTGTAGACTTCACACGGCAAGGTTTACATATGGTCATAAAGTCCAGTGTGATTTTAGTGAGGCACATCTGTTCTACTTCCTCAAAGCAACTTTACGATGGTGTGGATATAACGAACAGGTTGGCGGATACGTTAAGTGCGATGCGGAGTAAAACAAATTCCGAAATTGTAAAATTTAGGTTCAAAACACCATCTTAGCGGTTAACTTATGGTGGTAGAGTGAAAAGAAGACGCCCTACCCGCCTTCAGCTGTGAATAACAAAATCCGAAGGTAAAAGGTAGCGCGAAGGACAGTTTAAAGACAAGGTGACAAAAAAGCCGTTTAAACTGGAACATGAAGGAGTGTTCACCAAGGAAAAATATATAAACTAAAAGCCCACAAATATGAATTTCGCATGGTTGTAGAGTGTACGCCCCAAATTTCGCATGTCCGGCCGTAATGTCAATGGAGGAGCGGTCGCTAAGCGACGGTAGGGCAAATGTAAACAAGAGGAAGAAAAGGCCAGGAGGGGGGAGTTTCATTACCTCCCTGACGGTTGAGAGAAAGTCGAATAGACTGTCCATCTCTTCGCCGTTGGAGGAGGCTTGATCGCCGTGGGGACCAAACTGATATTGGTGTAGAATCAGCGGCTTAATGAAGAGAAGGATGTTGGAGCGAATTTGAGCGAGGTAATTCAGCGGCAGTTTTTCAGCTGAAAGTATGAAAAAATCGAAAAATCCACATCGAGAAGCCTAAATACAAGTTAAAAAAGCAGTCATTGGAACACTTTGCTGGAAAAAAAATAGTTTCAATGGTAGGAAAAAAAGCGCCAGAACTGATAATGACTCTTTCTTAGAATAAAAGAAGGCTGAGTAGTATGGTCCAAGTATTCCATTGTCTATTCCTCGTCCAATTCTTAAAGAATTGGCATCAAAACATTTAAACCATGCTTTTTAGGAAATTAAAGAAGCGGAAAGTCTTGTTGTCTTCAAAGTACTCTCGGTGTATGCGGTGTGGGGCCAACTTAGACAGCTTCAATCAAGGTGCGGTGGAAAAGTATAATATGTATATACATAGATGCCAGAGACTTCCCTCAAGTAAGCATCAAGACGTGGAACTCATGTTTGCAAATATGTATTAATACTTGAAAACCCAAAACATAGTCTAATCGGTCGAACACTCAGGTGCCCAGCGTCAGAGCAATTGCCTTTTTCAACATTCACAACGGGTGTCCGAGGGCTGTTATCTCCTATGAAAATTCAACTAACACCAGGAAAGGTTGACTTGGGAGTCTTGGGACAATGCACAAACAAAAGCGCCGTCGGTGGCTACTTTCACAAGTGCATATCCCAAAAGTCGGTAATAGTGAGTATGTCATTTTCAAAACTACTTATGCATTGTTAATCCCGATGTCCACTAAAATTAACAGCGAGCGACTTGTGAACAGCAGTTGTCAAGGGACCAACTAACCTGGGGAGGACTCGGGGATGTGTTCAGTGGGCGGTACAATCCAGAAGTAATACTTGATGGCATGCAGTGCGGAAGCGACAATCGACTTCCCCGACTGACCCAGCAAATCCGCGCGAAACTCATCCGCTAAGAAACTATAGAGCCGATCTTGAACCTTAAAGCCAAAAACGAAAAAGGAGACACTTTCTGTTACACAGTCCAATTCTAATGTTCGAACAGAGTATGGCTCACAAGTTGGGCCAGATAATGGTTTAGGAATAAATTGTCGGCAAAAGAGAGGGCTCCTCTAAGCCCGACTGTGCAACAGTCTGTGAATGGAGGAAATGGTTAAAGACCTCAGTAACAAAAGGGAAAAAATGCCTGCCTTGAGAGTGGTAATGAATAACGAGGAAGAGCGTTTGCCGTGAACACAAGAGTAAATTGTGGCCAGGGGCGATGAGACCTTAAATTCCAACTGTATCTACAAACACCCTCTGGCAACAACTGGTGACGCCTTCTTTGTACAGCTGAGAGATGAATAAACTGGAAAGGGAGGATGCCACTCCAAAGTGGCGCTACAGACTTACGACGAGCTTTCAATGTAGAAATGATCCCTGTGGTGACATTCGGCTTCTAATTTTTATTTGAATTTAGTTAAAAATCTGCACATTGACAAATGTTTAACTATGAATTGCCAATTATCCAAAACTCTCAATTAATGGCCGAGGCAGAAGACACACTCAACAATTGGCTGACTTGGGAAACTGGACGTAGATTCCCGCCCTTCAAAGAGAACCGATAAGGAAATACGAGGCCACTCAAGGTGAAACCAACTACTTTAGCTTTAAGGGTGTAGGTGATGAATGGCTGAATGCAAAATATATGGCTACTTTAACAATGGAAAGTTACATATTAAAAGATGCGGAATTAGATATCATAAAAGCGTAAAAATGGTCCACTAGACAAGCAAATGAATTGAAGAGTAACTAAAAAAGAAATAAACAAATTAAGAATGGGTGGATAAATAGATGGGCTTAAAAAACCTGAATGGAGAGATTGGCGGACGAAAGTAATTCGTGTGAAGGAATCAAATACAGATCAACAGGCTCATAGTAGAAAGTTGAAGGAATAAAAAGTAGGATGCTTGAGTAAACTCAGAACAGAGATGTGAACTAGAAGAAACGCTTGAATGACGTATGGCTGAAGCCTATAAATCTACTTTTACCCAAATGGATCAGGTCAGAAAGGGAAAGTTGAGCCAAAGACTAAGAGTCTACCAAATTGGATATACCATAAACAAACCAAATGAGAACGGAAAACAATGACCAAGTAGACATCAGCACCTGAATCGTAGTAAAAGAAAGAACACGGTTTACCTTGGCAGGCGATCTCAACCATAAGCCATGAGCGAATAGCAATTTGTCAAAGAGTTGTCTGAAGAGCGTGAGGAGAGTAGACGCAGCAGCAGATGTCGAATGTGGCGGAGCAGCCAGAAGCTCACGAGTGAGATACCGGGCAGCCTCTATCAAGCCACTGAGAAGCGATTCAGTAAGGTGAGAAGGAGATGCTTGCCAGAGGGCACGCGAAAACACCACCAAACCGTTAGTGCGAGCCAGCTGGCTCCGTAACGTATAAGAGGTACGCGCCAAGTCGAAGAGGATATTGAAGAGCAGAGCGCTAAATGGTGGCGGAGAAGGGCAATAGAAAAGGTTCAGTTAATAATTTGGGTCTCTGTATTATAACTGTAAAAATCCTTACCTTGATTTCCTCACCAATAATATAGTGAGATAATTCGCAAAAGTACAGTCAACTTAAATGTCACTACACTGGAGTTTTATAGAAACGAAAATCTGATAAGCGAAATAAAAGGAGTTTTTATTCGACTATATTGATAATTTGACGATGGGCATCAAATATATTCTTAAGATGGACGTTAAAAAAGAGGCATGGTAGAGAAAATCCCTTCATTTTTTAAAGTATCAGTGTTCATTCGAAATATGTTTATGTACTCAGGACAGCACTAATATAGTCATGAATGTATCTTACAATATAGAAGGAACGAGGAGCCTCTCATTCTAGTAAAAGCCAAAAAAAAATTTATCGACCTCCTTTGACTTATTTCAATGATTAACAATTGCACCAAAACGCATTTCCATTGGCTAATAAAAAAGAAACCAATAAAATAAAAGCAAATATTTATCGCCCCGAAATTTAGAATTTATGCCTCATGCAAAGTTGTGTGATCTAAAGTAAGCGCCTTAACAGATAATTCGAGCTATGTGGGGATAATTAGCCCAACTTTCCTCCTTTCCCTCAAATGTGGTCAACAGTTAACTAAATGTTGGAATCAAACACATGAATGGGTGAATCGGATAAGTGCCTTTCTTATCTCCTTAGATTATGCAGTAATTAATGCAGAAAACGGGTATTTTGAGTGGGGATGTCCAAATGATTGGAGACTGAATTGGATAAACCAACAAATCGTATTCGACAATGATATTAGCAAAAAGGATAAGACGACCACATAGTGCAAGGAAAAGATAATAGATACAACTGTAATACAAAATATGGGAGCTAATCCAGCAAATATTCAGGATATAACATTATGCTTCAGAGGTGACAGAGATTTGCGATGACTCGACAAGATTTTGTCATTAGGCCACAACGAAAAAGAATAAGTTAGCAAAAAAAATTAGGTGGATTGAAAGGTAGTGTATGAAGTATACGAATGGGCCGACGATAAAAACGGTTGGTCCAAAGAAGTCATCAACGTCGAAGTAAAGTTACAGCTAAGTAGAGGAAAGTCTCTCAGTGAAAGTACGAAATGAACAATATGATCAAAGGGATTTATAATGACTGCAGTTTGCTCATAAAAAAGGCTACTATATAAAATAATTTGTGGAGGTCGAGCGCCAAGACCAGTTAGTGAATACCATCAATTATGGCCACGGAAGTAATAAAGTATAAAATGTGCAAGACAAGTAAACAAAAATGCATAAAAACTTTACTCAAGGTCTAGAGACAATTCTTCCTAAAAGGAACTAATGAGATCGGCATAAAACCTAGAGTCAATCCAATGCATGCTCCGTGAGAAAGTCTTTTGAGCCATCTTCCTAATAGCATCAAACAAAACAAAATACTCACAATAATTGATATTCTCTTAATAAAACATCCAATATACTTAAAATTAATTTTCAATTAATAATGTGATGATTTCATTTAAACCGATAAAAAGTAACTTACCGCAAAAAAATATCAATAAGACGAATAGAAACCAAGCAACTTACGCCACAGGGAAATGGTTCCACATTTTCTAGGGGCTCGCAAGAATTTACTACTTTTCTCCCTCATGAAATCCAACTGCTCCAAGAGAAGGTAGAGCAGCTGAATTCCTCCTAGACTTTGTATGGCGGATTGAAGAGAGTTTGTTCGAACAGGTCGCACTTCCTATTGAAGATAAACGGATAAGAGAACGGCAGATGTATGAGGTGTCATTTAGACAACTCGTCTAAAGCCTAAGTCATGAACGACGATTTTTACTGTCAATTAAAAGGTATATGAAGCACAGATTAAGATAAACTTAGGCATATCAACTACATTCAAACTGTAGTATAAGGGGAAGGATGTAGCTAATCCCCAACAGGGCAAGACTGTGCTAAGTACAAAGAAACAAATCTATTTAAAGCTTTTAAAACCAACTTAATTTCAAAAACGCATCATCAAAATATGTACACAAAAAACACAAGTGACTCCACCTATCGAATAGCTTCTAAATACAAATCAAAAATTTTCAGTTAAGTAACCTTACTCCTTGCATAAGTCCATGGGGTGGATGAAGAAATACGATATTAGGTTTGGGCGATTGGTCAAGGCAAAGATTGTGGTCGCACGCCGAGGGGTGATAGGCGAACATGATTGAAGCTGAAAGTTTGCTATCAATCAAAGCCTTGCGTTCTGTATCCGACAGCACCCCCTTCATCTCAGATTCAAATCTTAATTGGCCCTGAAAATATGAAAAAAAAACGTATACTTTAGAGCAAATTCAAATCTACCATCCGTAACCTTTTCCGAGGGAAGATACCTTGTAGTTTGGGCCCAGAACATATAAAGCGAAAATTTGCTGAGGTGACAAAGCTTCAGTGAATCCGGTGATAGAAGTCATGCGTCCAGAAAAGAAGTTCGCTTCCCTTTGATCAAAAGGGCCACCAATAACGCATTTTTCGAACGGATCTGATGAAACAATTGGCCAGGACATTTCTACGTTGGAAATTATTTTCCCGTCCACATAACACCTGAGTTCAGATTTTGTCCACCGATTGTATACAAATGCAATGGTTAACATATACCACTACAAACAATATGTATTGCATATAAATTACTCTGCAAGGATGGAATTCTGTTGGAACACAGTGTTGTAATCCTTTGCCATTGGCCCTGATTGAGGTTATTATAAGCAAGGTGCCCAGAAAGTAGGCAGTATAGCCCAATCCTTTGTCGGTTTGAAAACTAAAAATACAATACGAAGTGACAAAAAACGGACCTAAATAGGTAACACGGTTTCACTTCGTTGATGTTACATAGTGACGGATTGATATAAATCCATGATTGAAAAGTCCAGCCATTTTGATATGGAAATTTAAAAATAGGAGGAATTATTAGTGCCTACAAAGTGAATATTGTAATATGGGGCTACGCTTCTTGCGTTTCCGGGAAATACAAAGAAAGACAAATTGTTTGGAAAACTAGAAGCCATTTTCAGTTGGTGCAGCAGTTCATAGGAGTACGGCCGCTATTGGTATGCATAAGGAAAATATTAAATGTTACCCAGGTCATATTTGGAGTAATAAGATAATCAAAAATCAAGCGTAAACTCCTCGAGGAAACGGTAAATGAAAGAAGACCAGATAAAATAAGGAGATATTTTGAGGCTGATAGTTCATCGGCTTTTTCGAGTGCGGTCAGAATGCCAGCGACAACAGAGGACTCATCTACATCAACGAGGGCAGTCGGTGAGAGTCTCAATAAAACCAAAGCTTTCTCAACTTGTGGTTCCTTAAGGAAATCAAGATCCAATACCAGAAACGTACAGGAGCGCTGCCATTCGACAAAAATGACTTCAGTAAATCTGATAGAGTAGAAGATGAAAGACTAGACCAAATAAATTGAAAGCCATGCTTCCAAACCTCTTCTCTTCAGAAGATGCAGGAACGCATTTCTTAACTGGGTTCTCGATGTATTCGGAACTGTTTTCTGAGCTCATAGTACTACTTTTGCGTTGTTCGGAATCAGTAAAACCCGCTCCAACTATTGTCTTTTGATCCATGGTGGGTGATACTTTTGTCAAACTATCAAGCCTGTTTATTTACTGACGCCAAAACGAAGAGCGTGAATCAACAAGCGTCAAACCCAGTTAGAAGAGACCGCTAACAATAACCCAATCAAAAGCCAGAAAACTTATTTGATTTACTTAAATCACCTACGGAGATTATCTTAGACTTCTTGCTCTCATTCCTGAGTGTTCTCCGACGAATTTTCAGGTGGTTAGAGTTATCCTTTAGTGTCCTGCGTTTTCAAATGGGAAATTTTGCAAATAATTGCTTACGAATTTAACTACGCGCAATTTCTAAGTATGAAAGGGACATTCCTCGTTGATTTTGTAAAATAATTTGCATCTACTGCGTTTCAACATCGGAAATTGTGTTAAATGTGCATACGTATTTTAGTCTTTTAGAAAGGAAGATTAACATTCCGCTCATAGACCACTAGGACAGGAAAACAAATATAATTTGTAAGCATTGGGAGGTACCGGCGTCTTTTATTCCCCAAACACTTTATGATTCCAATTTGTGTTCCGCTGTCTCAACTAACTCTGCATTTTCTGCGCTTCATTCCATATTAAGGCATTTTAACCATACACGGGTTTTCCAAATCCCCGCGATTGTCTCAACAAGTCCTAATGCTTATCTTATCATGCACCATTATTTAGTTAAGGAACCCAAATACCTTATTTACCGTTTGCTAATGACTTGACCACCACGTTTTTTTACATTTTTTATTTGTGGCGTCATTTTACCTTTATAAAACTCTCTAATTTGTTTTAAGCATCTCTAACCCAGGGCAATTCGCATTGCGGTGTCGTTGAAGGGTGTCCGCTCTCCCGTAATTGATGTCTCTACAAGAAGAACGGGCTGCTGATGCAAGCGCCACAGCTGCAACGGAAGATGAAGAACTCGGTGGTCCGATTCCAATTCAGAAACTTGAGGTTGGTTTTCTATTTTTCTGTTTAGTTCGCAAGGATTGCATGGCATAACCCTTAGATCTCCCATGTATTTTGTCGCATTTTCTGCAGTTTTTTTACCATTTTTTCTTGTAGGGTTCTGGAATTTCGGCCGCTGATGTGAAAAAGCTCCAGGATGCAGGGTTTCACTCCGTTGAAAGCGTACAGTTCGTTCCCAAGAAGGCTTTGCTGAATATTAAAGGTATCAGTGAAATGAAAGCAGATAAAATATTGGTATGTATTGTGAACACCTTTATAGCTTGATTTCGTAGGACGCAGCTAAAAAGTTGGTACCGTTTGGTTTCACCACAGCCACTGAGTTTCATCAAAAGCGTTCCGAAATCATTCAACTCACCACTGGCTCTAAAGAGTTGGACAAACTGCTACAGGGCGGCATTGAGACTGGCTCAATTACCGAACTCTTTGGGGAATTTCGCACGGGCAAAACACAAATTTGTCACACTCTCGCAGTTACTTGTCAGGTGCGTCTAGGTTTGTGTGTGCCTGGTTGGGTCATAGCCTACAATAAGGCCAGTTACCACTGTATATATGCCAATTTTTCTGCCTTATTATGTACTTTTTTTCTGGTACTATTTGGGCCCTTAGAAATAGTCCACTTTCGTAAATTAAGATATAGTTTTATCTTGTGCAGAATCATAGATCTATTCCTTTTCCCTCACAGTTACCAGTTGATATGGGTGGCGGAGAAGGCAAGTGTCTTTACATCGACACGGAAGGTACTTTTCGGCCAGAACGCCTTCTTGCCGTTGCTGAACGATTCGGATTATCGGGAAGTGACGTCCTTGATAACGTTGCTTATGCTCGTGCATACAACACTGACCATCAAATGGAACTGCTTGTCAACGCTGCTGCTATGATGAGTGAATCTAGGTAAAAAAATCATTTTACTTATGTTTTATTAAATAGCATTTATTTATCTGAAACGCTATTCGTTTTTTTTCGCAGATATGCCCTCCTAGTCGTTGATAGCGCGACCGCCCTATATCGGACGGATTATTCCGGTCGTGGCGAGCTATCGGCACGTCAGATGCACTTAGCCCGTTTCCTTCGAACACTTTTGCGTTTGGCAGATGAATTCGGTGTTGCCGTAGTCATTACAAATCAGGTTGTTGCCCAGGTTGACGGAGCAGCGATGTTTTCAGTCGACCCGAAGAAGCCGATTGGCGGTAATATTATGGGTCACGCGTCGACTACCAGGTGGGTGATTTTATTTGTCATTTGCCCTTATTTAACTCCTCTGATGAAATGATCTGCTCTCTTTTAAGGTTGTATCTTCGAAAGGGAAGGGGTGAAACACGGGTATGCAAAATCTACGATAGTCCCTGTCTGCCGGAAGCGGAGGCTATGTACGCCATTCTGCCTGATGGCATTGGTGATGCTAAAGACTGAGATCATGTGTCAGTTTTTTAGATCCTTATTTTGCTGTTATTTTGCAATCTACGAACATTTGTTACAATTAAGCGTATCATGTTCTCTGTATTTTACATCATAAAATCATTTTCGTCTCCGTTCACGTGTGAGCCACCGGTTTGAAGACACCCCTTTTTGGAGTACTTCGCCTTCGTTGGGTCGCTTTGACCTAGCACTCGGATGTTATAATGGGATGGTGTTTTCATTATCTTGCCAACCTTTTTTATCGTTGGGCGCTACCTATTTCCCATTGATGGTTGTCTTATCCACCTATATTGGTTAGTGTAAGTTCGTGTTATTGCATCTCAACTCAGTACTCAACTGTACTTAATACATAGGTAATTTTGCTGTTTACCGGCAATTTAACAGGATTCTTTCAGTAGATTGATGTCGCATCGTATACTTCCTTACTGGGAATGTTGTCTCCTAACTGCCATATTAGTCGGTAGGTTTACACGAGCGTCTCCATCTTGTGATGGTTGGTTGCCAGTTTTGGTTCCCCAATCATCTTTGTTAAAAGACCGGTTGAGGCAGCTTTGTGTAGAGTCTGTCCCTTCTCTGCTATACCCAGAATATTCAGAATACAATTTCAACGAATGTCCGTTTAGTTCTGTCAAATATGGTTCAAAATTCTACAACTTTAACATCGACTCTACTACATTTTCCGTTTAAGACTTAAAATATTTCCGATTCCAACCCGCACATGGTATTAACGCAGTCGTTTTCTACTCTTTCGTTTAGGGCGGTCGTAAAATTACTCACTGAAATGCGCACATCCCACATCCGTTTCTCAGTTTGGTGATGATTTTGTACTTGAATTACTTCCAAAAGTGTATGCAAGTTTTGGAGTTTTTGATGATCCCTGGCTTTATTGTGGCCAGAACAAACGCATGTTTTGCTTTTGTCCTACAACCGTATTGACTGAATGTTCTCGTAGGCTATTGCCTGTCAGCTTCCACCTGATTTTGTAGATACTTTTTGCGAGTAATCGCTGTCCTATTGTCTTGCTCAAGTCGAGTCTGAATGCGAAAGCAGCTATTTAGCTCCGCAATAGTAAAAAAAATAGACATGATGAGATCTGTTGGTGAGTTGAGGCTTGGAAATTTGCCATAAAGGATGGAGGTTTCATGGTTTTTCTTATCCATTTGAGACCTCAAGTTCCTTTGTTTCGGTTTGTCTTCGTCCTTTTTGACGCGTTGCAGTCAATAGCTTTCATCAGTCCCTTGCTCAATCTTCAGCAACTTGTAGGTGACGTTACAATTCCGAGCGGAGAGGGTGTCCAAAGTGTCCGCACACGTGTGAAACGAGTAAGTGGAGGAGATAGCCTAGAGCCGGGTTGCCTCTTCACCTTTGCTGCCAACATCTTCTGCCCCGTCCGGGATTTGTACTGTTCGTAGGGGCGCCGTTGAGGCAGGTTGGCGTTCGTTGGCGCGTAAATGGGATACTTTGCATTGGGATGGAAAAAGGGAGTGATTTGACGATCTATTCGTGCTCATGCCCGGCCGGAAGATTTGAGGCCAGGCGTCTGCTTTATCTCACCCATACCTCGAGGTTTTCTCTTCTAGGCACGAGTACTAAGTCTACCGCCTTGGTATTCCGCAGTTGCTATTTTGGGTTCCGTTGACAAGAGGGCTAGTGCAAGCGAAAATCCCACTTCTCGACACATTCCGTCGTTGATCTATGCACCTGAGGCTTGGATAACTGTTTGCCAGCGCTCTCTGTAGGTCTTAGCGCACCGTTTGGTCAGTTGGGATTTGATGGCCAGGCCAGCGGTGAGTTGAGGTGGTTTCGTCAGTGCTCCAGGCATCCTCTTATGGCTTGCATATCCGTTTGGGCGTATATCCCCTAATTCCACTGAAATTAGCTCGGTTTCCGCATTAAACGCATGTGGCTTAGTTTTAATAAGGCTGGCTGTTTAATGCTTGAAATACGGACCTTTCCCACATGCCTGAATCAGGGTAGACCTTCGGGACGCCGTGTCGAGCTGTTCACCCGTCATGGTGGAGGTTGCTGCGGTTCCAAGTGCTCCATGAGAGGCGTTAACTTGGCTAGATGTGATTTGCACAATTTGTTCGCCCACAGAGGTTCGCATTACACATTGAGGCACAAAAGGCCGCGCAGGAGGAACCAGGTCTGGGTAACCGTGGCGCAGAAAGGTGGGCTGGACGTGGTCCGTCGAGCCATTTGGGGAGGGTTTTGGGAATGCGACTTGGAGTCGACCTGTGGGGTTGGGGCGCTGTGCTGGGTGGACTGTCCCAGCGGATGCCCTCGGCAAGGAGACCAGCGTCGGTGTACGCCGACGACTCGAGTGCCCCACGCCGCTCGGCCACGAGGCCTCGGTGTCTTCGTCCAGACGTAAATGGGAATGGCGGCCACTGGGCGACGGGCAAGCAGACTGGTGAATTATCTCGGGCTTCTAATGCCTCTACTAAAACGAAGGTGGTTTATCAAGAAAGGAGCAAGTTGGGCAGCGGATCTGGAGGGCCACGAGGTCATGTCTGGTTGTTTTTGTCGATAAAAAAATGTCAGCCCATTGTGACAGTGTTATGAAATCGCAAGGGGCACACCGGAGCCCCTTCTCCCTCCTCTGCGACATGTCTCGCTGGCAGCGACCCTCGTTTCCTCTTAAATGCTCTGGCGATGCTTTCTGCCGGCCTCTTTGAGACGCTCAATTTGGCCACACGAAAGCCTCACTTGTCTGCCCGCTCGACGCGGTATTCGAGCCCAGTCGGGCGTGCGGAGGCGAAGCCAACTGGCAAAAGCAGGCTTCGTGGGGGCGGGGAATTTGCTTCTGCTCGCTGCGAAGCAAAGTCATTAGTGCAACGACCCAAACTCCATCTTCCTTAGACATAACCGGCGCTTTAGCCTGAATGTTAACTAATTGGGAGCCGACAGGAAATGAACTGGCATCTCAGGCATCCCATTTTGAGCGCTTGCCCGAGAGCGAGGCCTCGTTGCCAAAGTACTCTTCGCCGTACTTTGCGCCAAGCATTGCGTGATGTATGCCTGAACCAGATCTATGTTCCCCTTTCATCAGCAGGCGTACTAATCGTGTGCCTGTCGCAAATACTTTCCCAAGTCCAAAAAAACCCTTTTTTTTCGTTATCTCATTACATTGTTTAACAGCACCCCTCCCTAACACCAGACATTGGTACATTTGCAAGTACTTTGCACTGTTCAAATATTTAACGCAAAAGATTCAGTGACTTTCCTGAAAAGCTTTGCGTGGGTGTACGATTTATTCCCGTTTGTCGGTGATCACTACTCTGTAAAATTCAAATGTTACCTCTTCGTCTCTCTGTGCGCGTACACCCATTCTTAGCGCAAATTTCTCTCTCCACTCGCCATTACGGCTGAAAGTAGTGGCGGTCCGCAAAGTGGCTAAGCTCGACCAGTTTGCGGCCAATGCGAATTGCGCCTGTGTTCGACCGGACCCATCGATTGGTGACTCATGACTGTCTGTTATCCGATCGATTTGTGAGTGCGTCATCACCCGAGCTTCGGCAAGTAATGGCGTCGGGCGCAATGATGCCGAGCGGAGTGAGCCCAACCGCAGAGAATGCAAGTGACATTTCAGTCGTGAGCAATGGATGCAATCATCTGAACAGTTACATCGACGCAGGGTTTAATTACTGCCTCATTAGCTTGAAAAGTCTTCATGCAACGCGGATTAGTCATTCAGTCTCTTCTCCCGCCCAGCAGGAGAATCGCCACTTTGGCATAAGAATAATTTCCTCTCTTGGATGCGATTTCATCCAGAGTGAGCAGCACAAAGCAAAATTTCGATTATTTAGGAAGAAATTATTCCATCATCCCTTTTGTTTTCGACACTCATATTCACCTTTATACGCCTCGGCAAACAACGCATCGCGCACTAACCAGTTGCCTTTGTCTGTCTCTAAATCAGAAAAATTTTCCCCTTTTTTATCGCCAATGACTATCACTCCAGGCAGTTTTACTGACGCACCTCTTATGCCTGACAGTTGTGAAGAGAAAGGGGTGATGTAGTGCAATGTGTAAGTCTAACGGTTACATCTGCCTTCTTTTTTCCCCACTTTTCCCACATCTGGATTCCCTAGCCACGTGGTGGCCTTCTCAGTTTGCTTCCGAGCCAAAGACTCAGCCGAGCACTTGGCTCCGCTAAAGGTGGGGAAATAGTTGAAAACAGGGAAATCCTCCTCTCACAGCAAGGGCGGTTTGTCCCGTCATTGCTTCGGTGATTTTGATAAAGTTGGCGTCCTAACAGTGGGATGATTTTTGTTTGACTCTCAGCTTCCAGTTGCTACGGTGAGGGCTCCGACTAGCCTGTCTTTCCTCTTCCGTTGATCGCAATTACGTAAATCACCACTGCAACGTGTGAAAATGAAAAGTTCACCGAACGTGTGTCTCAAATTACACGGTTAAAAATGTTTACTTTACATAACTTAACGGTTTTCCCAAGTCACTTCCTTTTAAGAGCCCTTGTAAATGTGGGAGAATGGAGTCCCTGTACTCGCGCCAACGTCTTTACGACTCGGAGTGTGTGCAAAGTGCCGAAAATGTGTGAAAATATTCGGTCTGTCGTATTAGGGTGTATTCTGAAAAGACAAAAGTGGGACGCACGCTTTTGGGCTGCATCTCTAACCGGGTTTATGAGTGACAAGGAGTTGACACTTAAGTTCGAAGCGAAAAATACCCGTTTTACTCGAAAAGGGGTAAATGGCTCTAATCAGGCTGGGGTTGGGATGACTTCTTCACGCGTCTGGCAACGAACACCCTTCCCACTCTGCGTTGGCCGTGGCCACGGGGCCAGACATGCCGATCTCTCGTTTTGGAGCCACCGCCGGAGCGGCCGGTGGGGATCGCAAGAGTTTTTACGAGGCAACGATGAAAGACAGTCGATCCCACACCGGAGCGGCCGGAGTGATTGCATGACTCGGGAGTGAAAAGCATTAAGTGTTACCATGGCGCCTCATAAGGAGGAGGGGAAAGGAAGGAGTGAATTCCCGAGTCCATGGGTAGTTGGGAGATTCGCATTCTTCTTGTAAGTGGTACCGTTGGTTAGGCAGAGATGGCTGACCGTTGGTGGGGGAAGAGGCACGACTGGGCGTTTTGCATAGCGCCAGGTGTAGTTGCGTATCCCTCGGGGCTCGAATGGACACGTGGAAAGAGACGGGAGCCCAAATAACCCCGAGGCATCATTCATTTGTGCTTTTTACCATTCAAAGAAAGTTGTGGACGAAAGGTCCGCTTTCCACCGACCCTCCCATGGACTCAACAGAGTAGTGCACCGAGGCGGGACGAGCGGCGGCCGACCGGCGCCTCGGCGGGCTCTCCCAGACTTCGCCAAATTTGTAGGCCACTTCAAGTTGGCATAAAGCAACGACGCGGAGCGGTGTCGATCATGTGGCCCCCCAGGCGAAGGCATTCAGCGCCACTTCCACGTAGCCAACTCTTCACAAGGCGGTGCTGAATCACTTTCGCCGAGTTTTTTTTTTCTTTTTCACTGACGGCACTCAGTGGAATGTGCAAACTTGACGGATGGAACACGGTGAATGCGCGTGGAAGCGTTATTACTCCTTCACTGAAGGCCGAGGCGGCGGCGGGGGGGGGTTGCCGGGGGAGCGTTGTTTTTCTCTCCGGGAAATGCCGGTCAACCGTAAAACTTCTTCTTCCAGTTAAACGGAATTTTGGGGGACAAGATCCCCAGGGCAAAACCACATTAGACTGTCTAGATTTATCTCAACACTAAACGAAGACTTCATTGCAGCGGAGAGTAATTCCTGCGCCTCCGAGCGGCGAGGCAGAATAACTTTCCCTTGACGAGTAGAAAAAGACGGTATTTCGGACGGCGTGCCAGTCATCTCAGCCGAGGCTCCGGGTGCATGCAAATCCTGTTGCCAATGGTTGCATAAACGCACCGCCCAATTCGCCCTCGTGGCCGGGGAGAGTGGCGAGTCTGGCTGCAGCGCGAGGACGTCGCGACGAGGACCGTGGGCGTGGTCGGGACGCCCTGCGGGGGGGGGGGGGAAGAATGCCCCCCTTCGGCCCGGCCAGTAGACAGCTTCTCTGCGACGTCAGTCAGTGTGCTCCGGCTATTCTGGCCGAGTCTGTTTCGGGCTAACGAATTAAGCCCTGGTGGCGGCCACCACGGAATCGGGGTGCAGCCCTCCAATGAGGCTTTCTATTAACAGCGGGGAAGTGTGAGGCCTTCCTTATCTGCACCTTCTCTTTTTTCTTAGTTTCGCCCCTTGGCGGATGTCAGCATCCCCGCGAGTGGGACTGCGCCATCCGCGGAGGCAGCAGCGCCCGCGCCGGGACCGACGGCGAGGGGCGATACCAACGAGATGAGGTGCGGAGGCGGCTGCCGCGCCGGTTTTTGTGCACTGAGAAGCTCCTCCGCTGACGAAACACAGGCATTTCGGCGGTGCTTTTTTTTCTGGCCTTCCCAACATCAATCACTCCTCGAGGGGCGTGGGCGATGTCTCAAACCCGGGACACACGGCCCATGGCGGGAGAGGGAGAGAAAGGGCGAGAGAGAAGGAAAACTGGGCGAAGGAAACGCATTTTAGACGGCTCACAGGCTGCCTCTTCACAGAAGAGTGCAACTGCGCTGGGCTTCGCGTACAAGGCGTTTCAGTGGCGCAGTCCCATTAATTATTCAAACGGTAGAGGAAGGGTGAACTGGTCTACGCCCTCGGGACCGGACGTACTCTTGTGCCCCATAACACGTTCCCTTTCATGCTGGGTTCCCTCGCGATTCTGCGCAATGGCCCACCCCCCTCCGCCCCCCCGCACGAGGCCGGCAAGGCAGCTGCGATTGCGGAGCGACGCGGCTGGACAGACACACGCAACCGCAACCGAGGTGAAGGGATTCGCGGAGAACCGAGACGAATCTCTGCGAAAACACCAGACGTTCGTGAGGTGGCCCGGTTGGGCTGTCACTCGCCCACTCAAGAAGCCACCGAAGCTTAACCTGCGGGCGGAGAGCGACTCGAGACAGGCCCATTCAAAGGCCACCTTCATTTGCATTCCACAGCCCGCCTGCGACACGCGACCGATGTCTCAGACCTTGTCAGGAGTCTTCGGCGTCTGCTGCCAGGCGGTGGATGATCGGCTCGCTGGGGAGGAGGTTTTCCTGCCGGCGGCGGAGAGGATGGACGCCCAACCCTGCGCCGGGGCGAGGCCAAGGATCGAAAAATGTATGAGGACTCTGTTGAGTAGAATAAAAATAATACAAGGCTTCATCGGAGCAGTAACTATACTGGCGGATACTAGTATGGAAATCTCCTCCCTCCTTTGTTTACAGCTCCCCCGAGTGAATACTGAAAGTGAATTAAACCTTTTTGAGGACATTTTTTGTTTAAACGGTTTTGATTTAAAACGTTGTTTGTGGAGAAGGGGAGAGGCGCCAGGCCCCTCAACAGCAGCAGGTGAGGGAGACTCCGGTGCCGGGAGGCAGCTCCTCCCCCCCGGCGCCTCGGAGGCGAGGGAGCACAGATGAGGGCGCCGAGGGCGCACAGAGCAGCGCGGTGGGCAAAGACGAGGCGACTTTGAGGAACTGGCGCGCGGGAAGAGATTCACCTCGAGCGCCTGTGGGTCGTAGTCTTCCACTCCCCCTAAAACGGCTTCACAGCCTTCATCGTTGCCATTAGCACCACCACGAGGACGACTGAGGTGGCTTTCGAGAATTTGCTACTTTAACTTTGTGGAGGCTTCAGCCAATGTGGCAGTAGTTTGAAGAGAAAGTTCCACTGGCCGCTTCCGATGGCGGCCGCCTCGGTGCCGCTGGCAACTCGGCTTTTTTCGACACCCGCGCTCCGGTCGGCCGAAACACGAGCAGCCCCAGCGGACGAAGGGGATGTGACGAATCGCATTTTGCGGCATTTGCAGAGGCGACCCTGTCCCAGCGTCTTCATGGCGGGAGGGAGGATCCTCCTTCCCCCCAGTGTGGTGCTCCTTTCCATCGATGAGGTCCGTCGTCGTCAGTGCTTTAGCGACGGCTTTACGCCCCAGCACTTCGTCCAAATGAAGCTGAGGTTCGACTGGACTCCGTCTACTGACACCTACTTCGGGCGAGGCGTTGGGGAGAACGAAATGCAGGAGGAGGCGGTGGGTTGAGGCGCATAATTTTTTATTCTCTGCTAACAGCCACCGAAGGTGCATTTAGTTCTGGGCACAAGTATTTCCCTCTTTTCGTCGCCGAGGAAAACTCTTGTTAGTCGTCTCGAGGATGCTGAAGGAGTGGAAATACGCCATTCCCGCTTGCTCCTTCCTCCCCAGGGGAAGGGGATGCGGAGGAGGCAGAGGACGCTCTCAGCACTCGGCAGTCCATCCCAGCGTCGACCGCCCACGAAATTAACAGTCCAGACACTTCGGACGTCGCTTTTTCGAGGGGCGGTCTTCGCTGTGGACACCAAAGTCGTCTGGCCTAAATGGGGCGCCTCTTCTATTTGACCGTGTCAAAAGCCAACAGGAGGCCACTCGTGACAAATTTCATGCGTGTCTCCATGTTGGAGCCCTTCAACGCGAGGCAGTCGAGGCCCTACCAGACCGCGAGGTCGCCGTCCTGCCCGACGAAGAGAAACCGCCGAGGGGGCGGGAAGCCTCGCGTCGCGATGGCAGGACGCCTGCTGCCCCCTTCTCTGCCCACTCGCCAAAACTCCTCCTCTTTGGGGTCCGATTGCCTTCAGTTGACCCCGAGTCTCGGCTCCGACCTCACAGAGGCTGCAGGCAATTCGTCTTCCGTTTGAATGGAAATAATAAATTTTGGCTCAACTCGTAGGGGAGTCCTTTAACAACTGGGAGATGCTGAGACTGCGTGGGAATTCTGCGAATGAAGGCGCCTCGAAGCCACAGAAGGTGTCGACTAACCGCCGGGATCTGCAGCCATGGGGCGTTTGCAAGAAAAAGGATTAATAAAAACAGAAAATCATGAGCCTTTCTAGCTTAATTTAATACTTTATTCTGCTTTGTAATTAGCGCTGCCGGAGAATCGGAGGCCTCCTGACTCCCCTGGAGGTTGGGCCGCGCCGTTGGCCCCGCAACAACAGCACACACCAAGGGGAACCGCTGCCACAAAGGCCCTTTTTTGGACTGCCAACCTGAGGCAGCATTGAGGAACTGTCAGGAGACCAAGTGGGTGAGGCAAACGGTAGGGACGAGGCAACCTGGCCGAAGTGTGTCGGCCACCGACTCACCCAGAGTGGCAGGCAAAAGTCGCTGCAACTGCGGCGTCGTCAACTGCGCGCCCAGTCGCATGCAGCGAATGCGCCTTCGTCCTACAGCGGACGCCGAGCTCGCGCGGGTGTGGATGGCCGCCTTCCTGTGGCCGCTCTTGGTGACCGGCTTTGTGCACGAAGTGGCGGGGACCGGCGTTTCGTCCTCGAGTGCGAGCTTTCGCGGGAGGAGGGGATTTTGCCGGGGCGAGAGACGCGGACAGGCGAAGGGGTCGTCGGTGCGCGGCCGAGCCTCGACGGGCGCCTGGACGACGAGCCGCGGGACCGTGGCTCGCCGAGGCCGTGGAGCGCAGCGACAGCAGAGCATGCTGACAACCCTTTGACATAAATGCTTTGACAGGCGACCCGGAATCCGGACACGTTCAGTCTGTCAGCCACCTCTCCGCCCACCGATCGATTTTCTGCCATCCGCCTTGTCATCTCACTTGGTTAACCATGAGAGTCCAGAGCCTGTTGCCTGCACGTCCTCGGCACCCGGCAGAGGTGTCTTTTTACATTTCCCATCGGTTCCCACCGACTTAACTTTTTCCCCCACCTCTGCACCTCCCCGGAGGCACACTGGGGGGAGGTGGGGGGGAGCGAAAGCGATACATTTTTGTGAGACTGCGAGCCGACCTTCTAGTGCCTCCCTCCAAGCGATTACAAGTGCTCGAGGCTCCGTGTCAGACCGAATTTCGAGTAAAATGGGGATTTTACTCGAAAAGGGGTAGATGGCTCTAATCAGGCTGGGGTTGGGATGACTTCCATTCCTCTGTCTCCTTCTCCCGTAACAGGAATTTGACCCGCGTGCCCCGTCTTTTTGCCTTTCTCGAAGGCTCGGCCAGATTCCCCCTGCGACAAGTGTGAAAGGCGACATTTCCCATTCCGACTTTTCGCTGGAGATTCATCGCCTGGGCAGGTCTAAACGCCGGAAGCAATTACGCGGCTGGCAAAGAAGGCGGCAGAATAGCTGGGCCGGTTGTTATGTGGGCGCGGAGGAAGACATGGCTCCTGGAATCTTCTGCGAGAACGCGCCCGAGTGAGATCGCCGGTCTAACGGCCAGGCGCGTTGAGGAGCGGCCGCCCCTCGAGGTGATGTACAGCGAAGGAAGGTCCTCGTCGCTCGCCGTGTGCGTCTCTCATCCACCGTCTTTTCTCAACGTGGCAGACTTTCAAGGCGAATCATGAGGGTTTTTGGAAGACTATCTTTCATATGCGTCATAAAGCGCGGCTGCCCTTCAAACTGTCAACAAGGAGGAGTGGATTTTGATCTGTGATACTCCGCCTAGTACATCTGATGCCTCGGAAGATGTCGTCTGAGTTTGGCATTTCGTCCGTTGAACAAGATAAGTGGGAGTAAGGGAAGGAGGATCTTTCCTCTCTCTCTCTCTCTCTCCACCCTCATCAAAAAACAAGCGTTTATAAGGGGAGAGTGCGGAGGCCACTCAGTTCTATCAACACGGACCGAAGGGCCGATTTTAAAACGCATTCGCAAAAGAGGTTGCGTCTGCAGCTCACACTTCATGTCTGTCACATTTACAATTGCACCATTAAAGGTCGTCACAGCGTAGAGATTTATTCGGTAGCGGGGTTTAGGCGTGCATGTAGGGAAACTGCTTCTTTTTTGCCATTTTGTCGTTTTCCGCATTCATTTGTAAGCGGTCGGTGAATACGACCTTTTTACCCTCGTTGAGTTTGACTTTCGGTCCTTATTAATAGGAAAGGTTATTGCGCAGCCTGAGACCATTACATTAGACAGGTGACCTTTAGATGGAGATAAGCCACTTGTGTCCGTGGCCCTCTTCTTAGTGCTGCATACCACGGCCCCAGCGGGGACGCTGGCGTGCGCGCGTTGATGCCGGGGTGGCAACCAATGAGGGTTCATCATCGCCTCGCGATCGATACACCTCCGCCCGCACCGGTTACCACTGTCAAGTGTGACAAACACATAAATGCACAAAAAATGTGACATTGGCAATTGTTTTGCTGTTTATTTGAATTTTCGCGCATAGTTGCGTGTGTGTGTGCGTGCTTGCGTGCGTGCGCGTTCTCCGGCTCCCTTCACTTTATAAATAATCGATAACTGTGCGAACAGGAGGGTGACTCACCCCCAATCGCGTTCAACACCCCTCTTAATACGGCAAATCGAATGGAATGGACATTTCCAGACGGCTTTTTGACAGAAGCATGACATTCTTAGCAATCATTAGGAGTATAAGTAGGCTCGTATCTGGCTTTCATCCTGATTTTCTGTAGGACCACGTGTCGCTTCGCAATTCCTGTGTCATAATTTGAGCTGATAGAGCCTTACGGTCTGCATAATATGTCTGAACAATGGTTACATTCGACCAGTTAAGGGGTTGGGGCGTTAAGTAACAACTACTCGGACGAATGTCTGTTGTTCTACTTCTTTATTTCATTATCTTATTCATTGACGGCATGCATGCGATGCGACGCGAAGGAAAAAACGAAGCTGAGGGACGAAAGGTAGAAAGTTGTTCACTTCAATGGTGTTAGAGTTGAATATTTATTAATAGAAGCATAATATATTCACGTTAAAATATTATGGCACCGCCTTTGACCACTATTAAGAATCAGTTTTAGCTACTCATTATTAATTTGCGAGGTAGTCAGTTTCTAAGCGCGTGTTAAAATGCAAATACCGCAGTCTTCACAAATGGAGCTCTGTAGTAAGAAAGGTATGTAGTGCGATCAGGAACCAGGGGAAAGCGATGTCCACATATAGTAGGTTTTACGTTAGCCTCTCCGTTTACCGACCTATAACTGAGTATCGCACGAAGAAGCAAATGTTGTCGCATTACCGCCTTGAGCAATAAGAAGTCAGGGGGAATACAAATCACCCACTGATCGGATGACAAATACTCTAACCAGTGACGATGTGCATACACGAATGCAGGCATGTATGCAAGATACGCAGACCCATAATGGGTCTACGAACAACCAGAAACGTTACGTCTGTACATGATAATGAGACATGGCCTGAACGTTGATTGGTGAAGGAGGGAGCCACTAAGAATCATGTAGCTCTGCGTGCGTCGACAGTGAGCCTATCAGGGCGAGCTTAATCGGTATTGGAGACGACTGTGATTGGCTCATGTGACAATTTAGTTCGTGTTTCGCGGGTCTGTTGAATCCTTTCGCTGGCAAGTCTTTTGGGTTTTAACTGACCTCTATTTTGTTAGTGGTTTCCCGGACTTTTTTCCCACGATATACGCCTCGTAATATACACAACCTGTATACACACGGAGAAAGGGACGTATTTGCGAATTAGGGTGGTTCAAGTATAAGGCGAACACACAGCATGTCAAACGCAACGGTTGGTACGAAAAGAAACGTTGATGGACCAAAGTGGGTATGTGACTACTTCCTATTTTAATGCGTTGTCCCATGTACAAATATTTATAAATTGTGTTCCGGCTACTTATATTCCAGACCAATGTTTGTACGATTTGCGAAATGGGGTGGCAAACAGAAATAGTTGGCAATGATTAATGATGTAGAGGTGGGACTAATATGTGGAAGTCTACTCTTGGGTTTTTTTAGGACAATTCTTTGTGTAAAGTCCAATTTATTGGGAGATTTTGAGCTAACCATGGTCCCGACTACTTTGGTGACTTGGAGACAGTCACATTACTATTTTTATCAGAAAAAGTGTAAGACCAGGTAATTCTGATCAAAAGCTCTGAGAATGGGAGGTTAAGATGTTTTGCTTTTATTTTATACTCCTTGCATTATTAAGGATGAAATCATGCCTTCCTGTGGTGGGTAGCCTTTTGACATTCGAGATTGCTTAATGTCTTTTTCCCTTTATCCTCGTCGATGAACGCATTTTCGAGTTATTATTATCAAGATTTCTGTTCTTTTCTCGCGTTTGTTCTTTCCGACCTATCATAAGTCGTCTATATGAAGTTGAAAACGTATTTCGTGTTAAGACTTGTAATGCGAGCTATTTTCTTCAAGTGTTTCTAAGACTTTGGGTTCTGCTTTACGCAGGCTATTTGCTAGGAATGGCTATCATGGGTTTGTCCAAGTGTGTTTGCTATTTTCACCTTATCAAAGGAACAGACCTGGCAATAATCTTCGAATTCGACTGGTCTCTACTATACCTCGCTACTGGCCACTCATCATTTTCGGGGTTTATTCAGGACGTTGTTTCTTTTGGCATTTTGATAAGTGTTATTACTTTTGTTGGTGGCATTTCACAAATAAGGTGCTCTGGATGAAGTCACGTCCATAAGTTAGAAAAGACACCAAAACAGAGTGTTTTTGTTTCAGAAATCCTAAACACCCAACATCATGTGGAAATAGCTCGGACAACTTCTGTAAATTGTGTGTATTTACGAAAGCCACCTCTCCCGTTCAATAAACTCATATGCATTGGAATGTGGATTCCAAGTGTGATTTAGTGTCTACCATTTAACCAAGCTGGAGAGGCAGCAGTACAGCGCTAGTTCGTTGGAATTACACGGGTTTATCTCATTTAAGTCAGTTCTCCCACTTTTTAAGTTAAGTGTAGGCCCCAACCTCACGTAGTTTTTCCCTGAGGTCATCCTTCTTTTCCACATGTACTCTGAAAAATCCAAATGAACATGCACTTTCGTTAACCCATGCAGACCTGCTGCCTATTTCAAACAGCAACCTATAGGGCTGGCATGCGAACAAGAACCCAGAGAGTTTCTAGGCGAGGTATGTTATACGTGGCTGAGAATCTGAAATTACTATGAAAAAGCATAAGTATCTGAAGGGAAAGGAGTACTCAGGAACAAATATATCCTTAACAAATGCACGCCCCTGTCCTTAGTAGTGGCTATGGCTAACTGGCTCTGGGGTTGTAAATTGTTCCCACAATAGAGGCCATGGTAATGCTTATCTAGTCGTGAAATTGAAAGTGTGTTCATACCGATTCTTGCATTACGTGTATAATCGACTTTCCGTCAAAGTTGATCGTTTTGATTACGTCGGGTGGTATGAGGCATTGGCTACGAGAAGGGATTCACCCCATGAATGCATTGTTTTCCACGGAACAACCATTCGAGGATCCGAAGTGACCCAGGAAGTACACGGGACTCAGAACTTTGATCCAATGTTCTGCTGAAATTCTCTCCAAGTTGTTTAGAGTCTGTTATATCGCACTAATCTGCCATCTCTATGTCGTATTCATTTGGCTGCGCGATTTAAAGGTCACTTCAGAAAAAACATCGTTATGACCCCAGGACAAACGCTGCGCCCTCCAAATTACTACTTTCAACACCGTCTTGTCGTAGGAGGGGAAAATGAAATTTGTCTGGCGACCATCGTTAGTCTCCCACTTGTGTGAAAGTATTTAATGCTGGTGGGTCTATGTTAATACAGTTGCAAAACTACAATCACAGTAAGCATCTACTATGACCCCGATAATATGCCTTTTGTTTTCAACATCTACGGCCCCGTGAACCCACAACTTAATTACACGTTACATTGTTTACGGGGTGTTGTGTCAGTACGTGGTAGTTATTCCGTCAATCGTCTCATAATCTGTTAGAGGACAACATAAGAGATAGATGAGACGTTGCTATAATCAGCAATTACCCGTTCGTCTACCAACCTGTGCTGGCTATTTTCAGTCAAAATTGTCCGCAGTTTGATTTAACTTGCGAGGGCATAGCCCCACTCGCCCTCATGCCTCCTGTTAGGCAGTAATGTCGCATTACGGAGTCACATCTTCCATGACAAGTGTTTTTTAAGACGATCAGGTTGTAGGAAACTTTTACTACTTACCTACTTCCCTGCCACCTTGACATTCTGGTGACCATCACCTTGATTATTTTGCTTCCTGACGCCTGGTAGGGCCATATGCATGCCGAGATAGCTGGAATAACACGATCACTTTAACACCTGCCTTGACCTCACCTCCAGACCGTTGTCCATTCTTGATTAACATCAACGAAATCTGCGCCCCTCTTTGGCCGGATAATTTTTCGTCGGTTGTTAAGTATTCGAATAAGGTTATGAAATTGGTTAGTAAGCCATTCTGGGCCTTACCTTAAGCGATTTATTTTTTATACATTTCGATATGACAAATGCACTTGAAACCTCCAGCCTTGCGACCTATCTAACCTACCTATAGAACTAAGAGGGTGGATTACGGCCTCTCAGACGACGTCACTCAAAGGCGACTTTATCGTCGAGTTGTGACGCGGCATCACAAGACCCAAAGTATAGCCGCAATTCCAAATATCCAGTTAGACGAGCCTAATTGTGTCGGTAAAATTCTCGAAAGGGTGGGCATTAGCCAAATTCCAATTTGTTGGAGTTACATGAAGGGCCTCTTAAGAATGGCGGATGCGGGTCAACTGTCAGGCTTCATTGTCAACTAATTGAGACCGAGGCTTGCGACTGTCACCACGTTTAAATGTCTTCGGCACACAATGCTTCTGTTGGTGATAATTTCTGCCTCTTCCTCTGGGACATAAATTAAGCATCCACACCGTACACAAGCCGGAGTATTGTCAGTTCTGAAGGCATCGAGTCGAACGACTGCTGACTGGCGCAAGCAGAGCAAAGCGGTCACTCAGCCCTAAGATGCTAACCGACTGTCGTGGATTGAGTTAACTGAAGTGCTGTACTCGAAACAACTTCTAGTCTAAGAAGGCATTGTGAAAATGCACTGAGCCCAGTAAAAGTTGCGCGAAATGTGACTTCTGCTTGGAATGTTGTAAGTTATGGTCCTTCAAACGCCAATGTGCATGCGTTTGTTACGATCGATGTGTTTTAGAGTACGATAGAAGGTGGTATTCAGGCTGATATTCCATCCTACCACCCTACGCTCCATCCTACCACCCTACGCTCCACAGCAACGTCTTCAGCTTTTAGCTTAGTCTGTGTGTCCCCAGATTTACGGCGATATTGCAAAATTACGCCTTACTGTGGACAGTTGTTAGTGATAAGCCTGTCCATTTGAGAATGTCCTCAAATGAACTCAATACGGTGACTTCTAAAGCTGCTGCCTTTGTTCATGTGTGCATTTGTGTGCCTTGCGATAATACCGCCCTCGCTGTTGTTCCTGTTGGCTTTGAGTCAAGGTCAGATCGTGTACAAACTTGTCTTTTCTGTGTTTTGTGTCTAGTCCGTCGTCATCCGTGGTGGTAAGCGCATCTAAAATAGCATCTCCATCAACGACTCGCGATAAATTGTCGCCATATGTTTTATTTGACAGACGTCATACTATTAGATTATTTTGTCATGGCATGAAATTGCCTCTAATCGAGGTTTTTTTCATGGACACAAAGATGTTGGCGGCCACTCAGTTCCCTCTTGACCAGACTATTTGCAGAGACGACAATTCTTTCGTCCTCCTAAGGCAGGAAGAGGACGAAGTGCAGTCATTGTGTAGCCTACCCACTACCAATTTGATGAATGACATGCTGGCGTTAGCGGCATAGTAGTCGAATTGTGGAAGGCGTTCTCCTATCCTGAAGGCCAGAGGAAGGTCGTTTACAACTTCGTCCACCGGGGCTAATCAGTTATTTCTTTGAATGCAAACAGCAATGAAGGGGGACAACGGGAGAAGTTTGCACAAAAAACTACTGTGGTGGTGATTAAGCATAAGCATTTATGACGCGCTCCCATTGTTCAGTGGGGGCTGTACTTTACAAGATCCCTAATACATTTACGAACCTAGCCGTTATGCTAAGTCTGCACTTCAAGATAGGGGGCAGGCGAGCTTGGAGTGCGAAAGATAGGCTTGGGTTTCGTTGATAGGCACTTTTAGGGTTTCTAGGAAGCCGTCAAACCATTGCGAACATCACCATCAAATTAATGTGATTAATGTGTGAATTAGCCAACACTGCAGAACCGGGGCGTGAAAGCCCCAAGATTAGTTGCCTTACTACCAGTAGTTGAGTTCTCCACTCTCAATTCCGGTCACTACTTCCTGTGGCCTGTTTGCGTGTGTGTATGTGTGTGTTTGTGGGTATGTGTATGTACGTGATAGGAAAACCGTATTCATGATGGAGCTAGACATAACTTGTAGAGATCTCAGTCCGTGTTAGTTGGGACTTGGATGCCACAACAATTGTACTTCTCACACAAAATTTGATTTTTCTGTCGTTGTCACGATGTTGTATGCCCTCATTTGTTTGCGTGGTCTGGCGCTCCTTCATCCGCAATCGCTTAACGCGATGCATGTCCATCTAAATGTCACTGAACGGGCTGCAGCGAAGCTAATTGTTTTTAGGGCAGGGAAAATGTTCGTCCCCATCGAGTAATTGGACTCTTCGGCGTTTGTTTGCCAGGTTGCGTCTCCTCGTGGTCTGTTGGGTAAAGTGTTCTGTGTGCCCAGGTGCACCTCGGATCACCGCGATTAGCTGGGCGGTTCAGTGGAACGTGTTGCTTGCCTGTTTGTCTGCTAACTTGTCAAGTTACCTGGGGTATTTTGGGAGACAAGCTTGAAAGGGTAAGGAAAATAACTACCGGATATGTGAAGCTTCGGGGACTGTGGTCCGGCCTGCGTGAGCGAGTCAGTCGAAAGCTCACCTCTCGGTGACACTTTATGATCAGATCATCCGTTGATTAAAATTCTCTTCTCGTTGCCGTAAGTCCGGAACTGCTTGAGCAACGGCTAATTCTCGTTCACATTGTAAGAATTAACTTACTTAAACGGTACAACTTTATGTAAAGTAGCCACTCTTCTTTCTCCTTTTTCAGTACGAAACGACCCTCCCTGTTGTCTTGGCAATAGTCCTTTCCGTCATCCTTGTCATTCTCATCATCGTTCGAATAGTCCAATGTTACCAAGAGCGAAAGTCGAAAAAGCTTTCTGAGGTCAGTCCTCTCACCTACCCCCTTTCTTTACGCCAGGAGTACAGTTACTTTATTCGCTGTAATAAATCTTGGCATGTGTTGAGGGCCTATGGAAATGAAGGAGTCGACGAAGACTTGAAATGACTGGTTTAAGCAGATGGTAGTCATCTGTCACGTCGGTTAGACCGGTGAAGCAGCAGCATAAGCGGAGAGCTGCGTGTGTCGGGCTACTGCTTGGTGAATAGCGTGACGGTGTGTGAGACCCCTAAATAGCTCGGCCATCTACCTAATTGGACGAAATTCTGTCGGCTAAGCGTGTGGTCAATTTTGAATACTTCTGATGATGACCACTCCGATAACTTGGATTTAGTCCTCTTTCCGTTCGACCAATTGCTTGTAGTTTCAATCTGGCAAGTCAGACGCCTTTGCTCTGTCACTTGAAGTTGTTGTTACCAGACTCTAAGATTAGCATTCACCATAAAGACGTAGAATTTAGGGATGTGAACGAGTTGACACAATAAACAGAATACGCGACAATGGATGTCTGCTGAGATTCAAGATTCGGCCTTAGAGCTAGTGGAGAATTCCCTGGAATAGGCAAATTAAGTATTTCCGTTAAACAACTGCGATTCATACCACGGGTCCTTGTTCTCACAGATGAATTTGATTGCTGTTGTTGTTGGGACTGTAGGGAGAAAAGACGAAGAATCGGTCAGGACAGGCGAGTGAGGCAGAAGGGGAGGCAGAGCTGCCGAAGTCTGTGTCGAAAAAAAGGAACAAGTTCATGAAGCTGGGCGTACACAAGGAGACCGCTGCTGCCGACTCTGCTCTCATCGTTCCAGCTAATGAAAACGGCTCTCTTCTTCAGAGTGGCATCCGGGCCCATCCAACGCGTAAGTCGTCTTGTATTGCCCTCCTCCGAGTCTTCCTCCTGTTAGCCAACTCCTACTAAATAGAGCTAGGTTTATCCGTCACCATCCTCTATTATTATCAAACTCGACTCTTCACCATCTGCCTTTTTTGGAATATTTGCATTAACGTCACTTACCAGTCCCCTCGATCTTGCATCCTCCCATACACATCTGCTTATATTGTCTATTCTTCATTTCTTCTTACCTTCTGTATCTCCATCTTTTGGCTAGTTCCTCTGTGAATCCATCGATCTTTTATCTACTTCCAACTCTCCTCCCTTCCTCTTTTCCACGGTTGATTTTTTTCCCTCGCCATTCTTTTCTTTTGCTTTTAGATTTATGCATTTCCTGGGATTTTGCGGAGCGATTAGTTTTACTTCTCCATTGTTTTCTGCCCTCCCCTTTATACATTTCCTGGAGAATGTGATGAATTTCTTCGATATGCTGAGACACTCCTCTCCAAGTAGCCAACATTGAAGTAGTAGTAGTAGAGTTTCATTCATCAATTCATGCACTCATGCCTCTAAGGGTAGCTGTGGAGCACTCATGCTAAAGTGAGTTTCTGGTCGCTCGTGTCTGCAACACCTCATCAACTGTTTATACTCAATCACTGGGAATTGGGCGGTATTGGAAATGGCTAAACAACATCCCTCTTGTTGCTTCTTAGGTAGATGGGATAGAGATGGTAGGACAAGCACCCCGTGTGTCAAACTGAAAGGTTTTGGTTTCCTGACAGTTTACTTCCTCTAACTGAAGTAGGCCAGTCTACCCATTCGACGGGGGGGGGGGGGCGTGAGAAAGGCGTGTCTACAAGTCTGCTTCGCCTGCGTATGCACACTAATGCTAGAGTCGAAGACAGCAGTAACCAAATTGACGAGGAGAGGGCGTCATGACACTCCCATGCCTGCCAAATCCCCGAAGGTCAAAAAGTTTGTCCCACCGTAAAGAGGCAAGGGGATAAAAGGCCACACATTAACAGCCTCTTTTAGTAGGTAGGTTAGTCATTTAGGCTTCTCTGTTGATTTGTCTCACCAATTTACTTCGTTTGACAACATTGAGTATTTAGGTTTTGGCTCATGTATCTATTGGACATTCACATGAATACCCATAATATTGCGGACTCGCTTTTTTTTACAAAATCTCGCGTTTCAGTGCATGGAGGAGGAAGCCAGAACATTCTCTAGGGTTCTAGTCACATGAAAAACACTAGAGATAATGAAGATGTTTGCCAAACAGCCCCTTCCTTCATCATAAATAAAGAAAGCGCCCTTAGAAGACCAACTATTTCACAGGTTGTCGAAGCGGGATGTAAGGGTATTTGCGCGCCCCCCTCGTGAATACGGGAAAAGGACTGGAATCCCCTTACCGTCCCAGTAACTGCTCCGTCATGTCAAATTGAACTGACAGGGCTATTAACTAGTTGAACCGGGGGAAACGTTGAAATGTGCTAACAGAATGCTGGTATGGGCGGGGAATGAACGTTTCATGGAGCAGTGATTGCAGGTGAGACCATTTTCTCATTTCGGCACGCAAACCATTGGCCTCGTTTCCTTTTTTCTCTCGCTCTTGCGCCAACCAACTCTCGTATTTCGCATCTAAAGCCACACATACTCAGTCTTCCTTTTGTACGCAGTTATGCATTGCACTGCTTTCATTCGAGCTCGTATTCCAGTCGTTTTGGTAACTCATCAATGTGTTCTGAAGCAGGCGTGTTTAACTTTGAAATATGGGAAGAAGGCGATCTGATACGTCGGGTATATTCTCTTTTACGACCTCGAGTGCCCATATTCCTCCCTGTCACGAGGCGAATTGCGCTGCGTTGCGGAGCCTAGGGGCAAGGGGATTATGAGCTGCTAAATGCAAAATTCTGGTTTCGGTTGAGCGAGAGAAAACGCCCATCTGAAAGTGTGAGCGACGTGCCCCGGTCAAGGACGCCGGGTGCTGTGCGATTGTGTCTAATCTGGTGGAAAAATAGCCCCAGCGACCGACGGTCATGTTTACTGTCAATAAAACTCTGTTTTACTGGCGATCATGTTTGTTTCACTCTACCGGTCTCTAATTACCTGGTGCGTTTGGAATTTGGGTTTGGCTCATACCACTCATTCTTACCACCCGACAGTGTATGTGTGAATCACGGGTTCCCATGATTCTCACTGTACTTGCTCGCCGCCTACCGTAGTGCTTGAGTTACATGTGAGAAGGAAAATTGTTCAAAGGAGGCGACGTGAGCACCTGATGTGTGGTTTATCGCCTCACAATTGGACGCGCCTAATGGTAGACAAAACTCCCCAAAAGAGCGATCAAACGGTGTCCACAGAAGTGGTCCTCTTAACCTCAGATTCTCCTCCGTCCGATACGAGCGCGTCACGAGCAGGGTGGGAATACTCGCCGGCGACTGAATCAACATTGCCTCGGGAGGAGTTGCAGTTAACGTGCTACCACCTCTTCCGACTCCAAACGCCACAACTACTATATTTGGAAGGTTGTTAATCTTAATTGTTTTTGGTTGTGTATGGGCATTGCTTTTTCATAAGTGGTCAAGCCCTCCCCAATCCTCCCTCATTTCGGTTGTCGCCTTGTCATTTAGACAGTCCACACGCGTTTCTCCGAGGCACTTGGAATTCGGGCTGGAGCATTCACTGCGCCATGGTGTAGCACAGCCCCTTACGCTTAAATATTCAGAGAAGAAACACGATGCATGGGCTGGGAGGCGGCCACTTAGAGGAAGGATAAAATGGCCTCTCTCCGATGCCCCGTTGACGTATGCAGCAAAAATTTCGGGCTATAAACCTTCACGGCCCCGCAGTGCTGGGGATGGGTAAATGTAGGATGTCCTTCAGGTTAGCCACACCACTTAAGCCAAAACCCCGGTTTGCACACAGTGCGAGGAATCTCACGGAGAAACAAGCTATGGATTGATGTGTGACTTGGTGACTGAGGTGGTCTGCAGCAGTCAGGTTCTCACTGTGACTCATAAAAAGTACCATTAAACTTCCACAATTGCGCTGCAGAACTCCTTTTATTGCCAAGAGGGAAGGAGGGGATTGCACAGTTCACCTCTCGTTCACTCGAACACTCTTGAGACCGTCATATGCCGCCTCCTCTGGCAAATGGTTCGAGGCTCATTCCCGTAGTTATCTTGTCATCTGCAGCAGAACTGTTCCAGGCTGTTGAGAAGACGCCTAACGGTTAAGCTGTGGATCAGACTGCAATAAGGCTTTCCTTAATGTCTTCCCCAGAAGTCACTCGGGTGAGGAGGCTCGTTGGCAGACTTTTATCGGTATTTCTTGCCGATGTTTTTAGGGAAGGCGGAGAACAAGTCATGGTACGACTCCAAAGTTATCCCCTACATAGACGACGGGGGCGCCTCGCTGGACAACCTCTACCTGCCCGAGAACGCGATTCAGGAAGTTGCGTGATGAGAAACCCACTTCCCAATCTCACTCTGTAAATAAACAAACTCCTGATGCTTTCAATCCCGTCTGAGAGAGTCTATTTATTCCCCATAATTCGCATCCCACTAAACGTCAACTCACCTCCCGCTGCTACTCGTGCACATTGTTGTTCGACCCGCCTCCCTCCCACTTCTCACATGCCCTGCACCCAAACTAGATGGCAAATCCCCTATTCTGCATATTTTCCTGCCCTGCCCCTGCCCCTCTCCCCTCCATCCTCTTCCTTCCCCGCCCCGGATTTATTAACAGCGTCTGATTTGAGAAGACGAGCCTTGGGATAATTCTGACAAAATAAATGGGTCTTGGGAGGCGACTGCACTGACTCGCCTTTGGCTTGCGAGGCTCTGTGGGATTATGGAGCGCCTCACAAACTCGGTTGCCATGTCGCGGAGACGGGAGCCTGGTTGCCCTTCAGAGTGCTCACCTGCGGCTCGAGGAGAAACATTTCCAGGTTGTAATTGGAATTTTGTCTTTTTTATCTATCATGAGCGCGTCGTTTGCCGTGTGACTGACGTGTTCGAAATAGAGAAGCCAATTGGCCGCAGCGAAGAGGGAGGGATGCGGGGCCTTTGTCAACGTGCCGGCTGGAAAGCGGCCCTCACTCTGTCCGAAATGGAAGACCAGCGCTCCTTCTGAACTTGGGGCAAGAAAACTACTTGACTCGCCCAGCCTGCAGTGTGGTAACGTTTGGGAGAGAAGCTATTCACCCTTAGAAACAGTGAGTCGGTATTTGTGCAGCCCCCGAAATCCCTCTTGGTTTTGGTCAATTAGGCTTAGCCATCTTTCCACCAACAAAGGCGTTTTCACCCAATTAAGACTCCTCTCTCCCAACCGACGACGTCCTTGTCACGGGCGTGTCCCCTCCTTGTGGGCGGTCGTTTGGAACGCGCGCCTACGTCGACTTAAAAACGAGGCTTATGCGATTGTCAGGCTTTTCTCCCTCCTCCTCGCCCACTGCCCACAGCCTGTCCGCGAGGGGCGCCGGTCTGTGGGGCGGATAAGCACTGAGGCGTGTGGCCGTTTAATAATTGTTGAGGTTAAACCGGCCGCGCCAAGACTTTTCTTTGCAAGACTTTGCGTCTTAGTTCATTAGTCGCGGCCTCTGCCCCCTCCCCCAAACACCTCGGGGGGGGGGGGCAGAGGGCGGCTACTCCGGCTCCCTGCCCCTGCCGGAAAAGGGCTCGGCGGGTGCTGTGCGGACGATGCCAGGAGGGTCCATTCTGTGCCGAAGAATCTCCTGCCTGTGGCAGAGTTTATCAACTTTGTCTATGCTCCTTGTGGGTTACGATTATCTCCAAGGGAAGAAGACCCGGTTGCCTTTGGTATTCTCTGCGCAAAAGTAAGAAGCGCCTTAGTGCCGCGGCCTTTTAAATTGTCTAGGAGATGTCGGACCATTCGCCTCCTTAAAACGTGGATAGCTGTCTGCGCAGTCGCTCTAGACTATTCAACATCGGTCCTGTTCAACGTCTCACGGACACACGCCTCCAGGGCCACTTCAACGCGGCAGTGACGGTATCTGACGAGGAGGCGGTGAGGCTAGTCAGTTCCCGACTCGTCGCAATTGATAGGAGAGGCGTCTGTTCCAGCTGTCCTAAATGCTTTTGAACGGGGGGGGGAGGGGGACGAGACGGGACGCGACGGGACGGGACTCAAGACTCACCTGTCCCATTCGTCCGTTTGCCCGTCCGCCCGCCCTCAGCCGTGCAGCTTTTTCGCCCTTCCTCCCGCCTCCAATCTCTGGAAGCAATCAGCAGGACGCCTGACATGTGGGCGCAGCTGCACCTGTCGCCATGTCACCGGACGCACATTTCCCCTCGCCCCGCCCCCGCCTCCGCTCCCGCTCCCGCCCCCGCCCCCTTATTTGTCTCCTCGTCTGCTGCTTTTTTGCCGTTGGGGAGGCGTGAGGAGGAGGGGTGGCCGCGCACTGATTGGCGCACTCGGAGCGCGGTGATCGGGCGAGTCAAACGTCACAAGGGCCAGTCAATGGCGTTGTCGGCCGCGGCGTTTCACACCAATTCGTCGCTGGCCCTGGGGCTGCCTCCATTGCCAGTCCTGCGACACGCATAACGCGCCGATCCACCTCAAAGTAGCCGATGAAGACGGCGTGGAAAGGGGACGGCGCAGGAACGCTGGGCGTAGCCAACTCGACCTGCCCGCCTCTGACCGAATTAGAAGTCGCGCTCAAAGGCGCCATACAAATTTCCCCTACTTCCCGCCCAAATTCGGTTTACTTCGCTTGTGGCTCGCCAGGCTATGGCCTTTCTTCTGGGAAATGAGACTTCCTTTCATAGCGCGCCGCAGTCCTATTGGCTGGTGCCCTGGAAACGCGTTATTTAATCACTTGCAGCATCGTCCCTGACAGATGAGACTCCGCGGACGCACCAGTCAGCCCGTCGGCCGACTCGCTGGCTGAAACTGGCAGGTGGAGCCGATCGAGTGGCCGCCCTTCGAGCGGAGCGTCCAGGTCCTCCGCCCACACGGACTGGAAGCCTCTTGTCGCGCGCATTCTGCTGCTGCGCCGCAACGTCCGCACTTGACGACCCGTCGACTTGGCGAGAGGGCGGGCGGTTGGGTGGCCTACAGGATTTGCCCGTTCGGCGCGTCTCCTCACTTTGGCTGCGGTTTGCACCGCCCTCGCCTCCGTGGGACGCGGAGTGCCTCCCTCACCATCGCCTGTTCCCACGGGACCGCCTTCGTGGGTCGCAGTGCCTTGTCGCTGCTTTTTCACTCTTACTCACTTTCTCACTCTCCTTCGCTCCTTTTTCCTATTTTCTCTTTCCTCTGCGCTGAGAAGATCCCGGAAATACAAAAAAAACAAGAAAAAGAACAGGAAAATGCGTGATTAGACGAGCAGTTCTGGCTCTCATTTGCATACGTGAGCGGAGGGCAAAGGAGAGGCGATTAGGATAATCGCAATCACTCTTTCTCTCTCTCTCTCGCACGCACGCACACACTGCCGCACCAGCGCTCGCTGTCTCCAGGAGGAATTCTTCGCAGTAGCATAAATTAGGCGAAATGAGTCTCGCAGTGTCAACGCGCCCTGACAGGCGAGCAGCTGGCGCCACCGACTTTCTCGGCGCTGCCCCCATTCCCCCACACCGACGCCCCCGTGCTCGGACGAGTCGAGTACGTCGCCACGGCGGGCGAATTGGCCAGGGCGATTAGCCCCAAATGCCAGAAGCCGCCGCCCTAACGGACGGGGTGGCGGCAGTGGCAGTGGTGGTGGCGGTGGCGGTGGAGCGGAGGAATTCGCTTGGCGTTGGGACACTCAGTGAATTGCAAATGTTGGGAAAGGGCAACATCCATGCCAGCCGGCCAGCTTGGAGCATATTTCACCGCGTCGTGTGGGAGTTCGCGCTCTCCTGCGACGTCCTTCCCGCCCAAATGCGGATGTACTTGGCCACATTTTGTCCCAAGTGGTCGTTTGTGCGGGTGAACGAAGAATCGTCGGATGCCGCTGCTTCCGCACGTGGCCGGTGTTGATGCGCCATCGCGGAGTTGTCCAAGCTTGTCTCGCCCGAAAGACGCGCCGAAAGGTGACTCGACAGGACCGCCTTTGTTCCCTCAGAGGGCGAACTATCAGCCAACAGGTGAGACGGCGATCTGCCCTGCTGGTCGTCGAAGGCAGGTTTTATCATGGGCGGATGATCGCGAGGAATGCAGTTCGGACAGAAAATCGCCTAATTTTTGCGTGTTGAAAAGCCTCCGCGTCCCCTAATGGGACCGAGCGTAAAAGCGCCTGTCGCCGGCGCGTGTAACGACTTCTCCCGTGGCCGTGGCATTAAAAGGCTTCCCAAATGGCGCCTCGAGTGGTGGAGTTAGCCGAGCCGACCCCGAGGTCCGTCCGACAGCCCGGCAAAAGCCGCCTCTCCCAGCGCTACCGGCCGAAGAGAAACGATTCCTCAGCGCCCACCGCTTTAAACTGGCCAAGTGCTCCGCAGACCCGCAAAGCCCTCAGCTCGCAGTTCCCCCGCTTCCCGTCCACGCGCGGGCGGTCATTTCGGCCGAAGGAGAGGTGGTAGGCCGGGAGACCCGAGCCGCTCCAGCGGGAAAGGGGCGTTTTGGCAGACTAAGCGCTCCTTCGCCCTTCTCACCTAATGCGATTGTGTTAAAACCTCGTGGCGTTAAGCTGAGACTGAGTCGGTGGGTGGGCGAGCGAGCGAGCCGTCGAGGGAGGTGGTCTGACAGCTGGCAATCAGCAGGATTGGGGCGCCGTCAACTGTCATTGCTTGAAGGCAGGCTGCATTCATTTGGGAGGCCAGTGGCCGAGGCGAGCTGTCTCCGCTCGACGCCGTTCTCGCCAGAGGGGAGCGTGAGAGGACAGGGCGGAGGGGCAGAGGATTCGTCCGGGCCTCCCGACGCCCCAGCGGAGACCTGCTCGCCCGACACAACCTCCCCATCCTTCCTGCCGTCCTCCCGCCCAATTGACTTCCGACGGGTGAGGTTTGTCAGTCCACCCCTGCCAGAGTTGTGGTTTTGGCCAGACAAGAAGTCCTCCCCAGGGGGAATTCTCCTCATCCTCGTCAACTTGCGCTCCCCTCCAACTCCCTGGGGGAATGAGAAATGGTGGCAGGAGGAAGCTCCTGCACCGGAAGTGGCTCCGCACTGGCACGGGAACCGCCAACACGTCGAGGAACTCGTCCTGCTGTTCTTCACAACTTTCACGATTTTTGTAGACTTCCTACTGGCGATAAACACAAAAACTTCTAAACGCATGTGAATCACATGGAAGAGTGGAGTTAAGGGCGCCCACGAGCCCCCCTGCGTCGCATTCGCAGTGCCGACGTCTCACCGTCCCACGCTCAGCTGTTTGTGGAGTTGCACCGTCTTACCCGACGTTCTCCGTGCGCCCCTGGCAGGACGAGTGGGACAGCCCTTACCGCACTCACGGTGGTGTTCAGCCGGAGTCCCCGGCGTGTCCGGCCGAGGCTTGTCGCCTTCTGGCCGCCCCACGAGGCCTCGGCCCACGTCCCTGGCAGGGAATTCGCCTCTCCGCGGCTGGAGAAGCAGCCGCACGCCTGTACGGGGAATGGAGGAGGAAGGAGTGCGCGGTGGCTGGCCTGCCGAACTTTGCCTCAAGGCTTCCGGTCACATACGCTGTGTTGAGCTCCTCGTCTGTGAGGAAGTGGCCTGGGCCTTCGACAGAGCACATTTTCACGCAAACCGCCTCAGCCCCGGGTCGTGAGGAAAACTCGCGGCCTCTGACTGTCGCGATGGCGGTGGTGGCGCTTGCGACGGAGGCGGTCGGCGAGGGGCTCACGAGGAGACCGGACAGTTCCGCTGGTCGTTCGGACACTCGGCCCCGTTGGACCCACTGAGTCGCAGCTCGGCGGCTACGGCGGGCGGGTGCCGCCTCGTTGCGTGCTGTCGGGACGTTCGTGTGATGCCTGCGGGGCTTGGTAAAGCCGACGCATGACCGAACAGCCCAACGGCCGCAGGGTGCCCCTTTCCACGCCGGACCAGAGACGGCGTCGGCGTCCTCGTGGTCTCCACCGTCATTTCTCCTCACGAGCCGAGAAGACCTCGCGCAGACGCCTTCGACGTCACCTGGCGGCGGCAGCCAGCTGAGGCCACTTGGTGTGGGGTGAGGCGGGCCGAGGCGAGGACGAAGGACTTACGGGGCAGAACTCGAGAACACCCGCACCGACTGTGATGAGGTGTTTGTCTTTGTTAAGGCAAATAATTCTTAATGCACTTCTTAAAAAGCAGTCGGAAAAGTTCTCCTCTCCTCTCCCTCCTCCTCCTCTTCCTCCGACTTATTTATTCCGAGAGACAACAAGTCGTTGGAGTCTGCACGGCGAAATTGGCCTTATCATCGGTACTTCGTCCTCTCTTCTTGGGGAGCGCCTTCCGAACGAAGTCTGTCGCTCCCCTCCCCTTCCGCTTCGCCGCTCCATTTCCTCTCCCCTCTCCTCCAAGTTACCTCCGCTTGGCAACGAGGTTTGACGCAGACGCGGACGCGGAGGATGTCGTTCGTGGCCGCGAGCACACGAGCCGCCCACCGCCGACGATGTCAGCTGCTCCGCGGATGAGCGCAGGGAGCCCGGGCGGAGTGGCAGCCTGCGGGGCGTCCAAGGCGGTGGGAGGCGGCATGGGCACCACCTGGCCGGTCTCCGCTCTGCCAGATCCACGCGGACAGTCACTGGACGGACGTGGAGGGGACGGGGCGAATCCTGCCATGCGGCGGCCAATGCCCTTTGCGACGCGGACGAGGCGCAAACAACCCGCCACTTTTATTTTTGTCTTAACCGCCGCTTCACCCAGGCACCAACTTCAGTCTGGTGAGAAAAAAAGTGTTAAGGAGAGGAGAGGAGAAGAGACAACTACTGGCCCCGCGCAAAGAGGCTTGGGAAAAAAAGAGGGACTGCCGCTGCGAGGCCCCTCGGCGCAGGGGCACGGCACAGGCGCAAAATCTCCGTGCCCGCCACCGCGGCGTGTGGGCTGCGCTTCACTTACGCTGGCCGGAAGTCATTTCACGTGGTCTGTGACAGGCCCTTCGTTCGACGTCGAGTCGCGCCCTCTCAACGGCGACGTGGGGATTCGCGAACCGTCGTTGCCCGCCGCCTCTCCGTTGGCTTTCCATCGCCACACGAGAATCTTCCTCCTTCGGGCTTTTCGGCACGAGGAGGGCCCATGCAGCCCGTCGGCCGCCGGTCGGAAAGGCGGAGGAAGGCGGAGCAGCGAGGCTGGCTGTTGGCCGGGGGAGGAGAGGAGGAGGAAAAGGGCGCTGGTCCGCGAAGCGGCGGGGGGGCCTCGAGGGCCCCGGCTCCCCTCGAATCCCCTGTCCGTGGCCAGTGTTAAGTGGCCGCCAAAGCGATGTAAATCTCATGCCAATGCGAACTCGCATCGCTTTCATCTACCGCCCAAGGCTTGACGAGTCAGGGAGGATTGGTTTCCCTCCGGCGGTGGTCGTGGCGACGAGCGAAGACGATTTTGCCGTCGCCAACGCCGTTGTGCGCCACTTTCGCACCCGCGGTTAACAGCGTCAGCGCGTCTTTGCGAGCGTGGAGGTTGGGTTGAGCTACCGGGCGGTTGCGAAACATGTTTGAACACGAACGGGGACTCACTGTAGGAGGAGGAGGAGGAGGAGGAGAAGAGGCATTGGCCACCTGCCTGTCACGGAGTCTGCATCCCCTCCCCTCCCCTCCACCTCCCTTCCATTCCGCCGGTGATGTCGGTGGTGGCTGATGCCCTGCCGGCCATGGCGATCCTGACGCAAATAAACATGGGAGCAGCGGGTTGTCAACGGAATAGCCAGCCAACCGGGGCTGCACCTCCGCCGACTCGCGAGCAGCATTTCCACCCCGCTTCCCGAGTTAAAAATCCGCGTTTGGCGCCGAATATCTCCTCTCTCCCCGTACAGCGCGAGCTCCGACCTAATGAGCGGCGGGAGAGTGGACGCGACTGTGTGGCTCACTTCTCGTCCCTGTGGCAACCTGCCGTCGCCGTCTTCGGCGTGCGAAATGACAACTGCGAAGTGACCCGAACACCCGCAGTTAAAAAGATAGCAACAGTTTCATTCCGCACTCATCGTGCGAAGGCATCGGTCGAAAGCAGCTTCGAAAGGGGGAAAAGACCAGATTATCATTTCGGGTTGTTGGACAGAAAGGGAGGGGGGAGGGAGCTGAGGAGGGCGCGGAGGAGGGCGCGGAGGAGGGCGCGGAGGAGGGCGGGGCATGCGAACGGGCGAGGAGTGCGTAACGGCCTCGGAGGTGCTTCCGCCCAAATTTCTCTCAGTGTGCACAAAAGGTGAGCGCAGTAGGCGCCTCTCGGCCGTCCATTTGCCACTCGACGGCGTGACGAGACACAAGGCGTTAGAAATACCCTCTTTGGTGGGAGTAATTCATGCGGAGTCCGGTGAAACTGCGCCGCCATGCTTCTCGCCCCTCCTCCACTCTGCCGAGTCGTGATTCGGCGAAGGTTGGCGTGTCAGCGGAGGACGCTGCTCGAGAGGCCGGCGGCAGTTTTGCATTCAGAGGTGACGAAATGGTCTGCGGACAGACCCCAAAAGGCCGCTTATCGTCTCTCTCCAACACCCACTTAAACGCATCACAGTCCGGTTAAGTTTGATCTGTTCCAGCCTTCCCCGCAGACGTGTGTGGACAGGTCCGAGGGAAGTCCCGTCGGCGGCAGCTGACATCGTAGAGAAGCTAAGTTCGATGCAAAGAGGACTAAGGTGAAAGGGTTCCCAGGAGAGAATCACCTGCGTGGCAGCCCTTGTTTTTCACTTGTTTGTGCTTTTGTGTGTACGTGTTTAGTTTGCTAATGGCGCTAAACGAAACAGTTTGTCGTTTACATTAGGCGGCGGAACAAACGCTTCCGCAAGTGAATGGGGCGGAGCGTGCAGAGGAAGCCATTCGCCCACCGTCGCCACGAAATATGCGCCCCCGTTTATCTCGTTAGGATAGTCACAGTACACGGCAGTCGCGGGGGTGGACTTCTGGTTGAAACCAGCTCCCCTCACAACTTCTCCTCAAATCCATCAGCACATACTACTGTAAAATTAATCAGTAGCTTAACAGAGTGGAGTCAAAAAGGCAACAAAAATTCTTTCCTGCAAGCAATGATTTAAGACCAGTTTGGCTAACTATGCGTCGGTGTCTCGCTGGAAATCAGGCAACGGATAGAGGAACGAAGCTGGAGGAAGTGTTACAAGGCGAATGGCCAAAGTAAATATGGTTTCGACGGCGGGGCTTGAAAAAAGGGAAAGTAGAGATATTTTCAGCCATTTGACTGCAAAGAACCGAAGATACCCTGGTTGCTCGTTACTTCTTAGGATATGTAGAGCATTGTGTGGAGGAAGATTTTTGCTTTCAAAAACAGAGGCGGTTAGCTCGCATTCCGTCGACTGATTATCCATGGTCGATTCGAGGTTGGCGTTAAGGGGAGTCGCTAAACTCCCGAGGTAAACGGATGAGTCGTGCGGCAAAGGCCTACCTCGAGGCATTCAACGAGGCATTCAGGGTTGAGATTTGGACTTCAAAGAAACTTTCCCGCTTATTGGACGGCCAATTATGTTAATAGAGACTTTCCACTGTTTGAAAAAGTTGTAAGTCTGAAAATGCCAACAAATGGAATCTCAGTTCGCGCCCGACTTAATTTACAAGCCCTCGACTGGGGTTCTCACTAGCGTGACCAGATCCCTCCCCCAAGGAAGTGACAGCCCCAGTGTTTAGTTGCACCATTCAGCCTAATAAAAGGTAGGGGAAAATGTCATTGCTATTTGGATAAGGTGGTAAGCCCGCAAGTTTATCGGATAAAGTAACGTCGCATTTGGAGGTCAATGGCGAAAACAGCGATGAAGGCACTTTGACAAACTAAGGGAGCTAATTGACCACAGATTTTGCTTACGAGAACTGTGAACACATAGGAGCGACAGGCACAGGGGGCAAAGGGCTGGGGTCAAATTCCTTTAACGGGTTAAGACTTGTACCGAAAGAAGCAAACGAAATTGTGAGAACGACATTCCCATCACCAGTCTCAGTTTAAATGCGGCTCTAGCTCGATTTGGCTATGGTCACTCGTTTATATTTTTGGCTTGTCTTACGATTCGAGACTTATTACTAGAAATGCACTGTCATGACGTTTAAACTTGAATTGTTTTCACAGCGTGAATTAATTATATAGACAATTTTTCGATGTAAACGGAATCTCAATTGTCCCTATCAGAACACGCTCACAATACGATTTTGGATCCGTGCCAGAGATATTTATTTTTTACACAGAGTTGTAAAAGCATAGTGAAGAGAAAAGCGAAATTAGTTGTGTCCTGTATGAGTATGATTCATTCGTCGGCACAAATGGGTCGCTTGATTCTAAAATGAAAAGATTCACATTTCATAATGTGACTCAGAAAAGTTTTATTGGATGGACTTTTCTACCGGACACTCCTGATAAAGTAAAATAAGGCTTCCATTTTGTAGTTCCACCATATGAAAAATGATAAGACTTCTTTACCTCGGTTAATAAAAGGTTTCGTAGACCGATTAAGACAGCGATACAAACAAAGACATTGGCACACTACTTTTTCATTTGTCAAGGGTGAAGGCTATTACGAATTCGGCGTTACAGAGGAGAGGTGAGAAATTTTGCAATATAGCGTGCTAAGTCTATGAAACGCAAATACCCTAAACTTTGAACATTAAACTTGACAAAGTTTTTGCATTTACATTAACAGTAATTGTGAGTTCCTTTTTAGGAGGCAGCGCGTTTTTGCGTAACACCCAGTAATTTTGCTCCGTTGTAGGTCTGGCGGCGGTTTCGAACTCTCGGGGTTGCCTGATTTCGCGGCTGTTAGCGTGTACATAGACTGTTTCATTCTCCCGATGGTTGATCCCGATGTAATAATATACGAAATCCCCGAGGCTTATGTTCCTAACACAAAATTAGACCCCATAATAGTCCGCGGAACCGGCGATATTACGATGTAAGCATAGTTTCGCTTTATTATTGCAGTTTTGGTATGAATAACGTATTCAGCAATGAATTCCCCCCAAAGTTGCAAGGCAAAGTGGCTCCGGAAGAGTTTCAGGAAACCATCTCGAAGGTCAACCACCAACTCCGGCGTTCCATGTCTATTAATCTAAGGTGGCTTTTGTGCGGCTTTATTTGTTGCTGTTGTACACTCGGTTGTTCCATGTGGCCGGCGATCTGCGTGAATCGCAAGGTAAAAAGAAATATTGAAAAAATACTGGAAACCGAAAATGCACGCCTTTACTACCAACTTGGACTTTGTTGGAGCTTAGCCAAGCAAGGATCCTCTGAACCCGTGGTTTTATTAGAATACGTAAGTCTGTTTAACTCTGGGTCCTGAAATTTCGGTTGAATCAATTTAACCCGTCCAACCTTTATTCATTCGAAATTTTTATTGTTTAAGGATGCAACAATTTTTACAGTTTAAGCTGACTTAGTACTAATAAAGCTTAACACATTCCTTTTGGACTTGCTACCCGTTTCATGCTGGTCGAAAGTGTTCCCCAGGACATGTGACCTCTTCGCACTTCTACGCTTTCGCAAATGCTCGCACTCGTGTAACTCTGGCTAGTTGCACAGTCAGCCATTAATCTAGTGTCAACTCGAGTCGTTGTCCGCTCATGTACTTTCTTCTTTTCTACGTAGGTGCTCCGACTCGACTTCCTCCCAAAATGTTCAGTCTACTATCCGGATTAAGGAGTGCGAACTTAGCACTTCTTGGCAGCCTTGTACAAAGTTATGTTATCCTAATTACCCTCTCCTCTTGTCTTTCGCTGCCCCTCCAGTTTCGCCCCTTTCTTCCTCTTCTAGTGTTATTACTGTTGTTATTTGATGTCACATTCTGCCCAACTGCCCGAGAGGCCATTCTGGGACTAAAGACATTGTGCTCCCGCCGAAGTAGTCCTTTGCTTACCATGTGTTTGTGCCTGCCCGCCTGGGTTCCATGACGTAACAAGCGGGGAAGTGCCGACGTTCCTATTCAAAGTGGGAGAGAAGATATTTGCCTTTTTTGTGTAAATTTTTATGTGTAGTTGTACTCAAGGAGAAAGCGCAGACAGGTGTCTAATTTTTCGGCGATGTCCCAGAATTCCTTGCGGATATCCAAATCTCGTGGTGAGCGACTCATCTGAGACTATTCCAATCCGCTGAAACAATTTCCCCGTGTCAGTAAGTATGTCGGACGTTTCTTAATCAATTTAGATAGTAGTCCCCTTAGAAAGGAGCATTGGCCACTTTTAAATTGTACTATACGCCGACTATTAGCCACTTAATGAGAGATTGAGTTATCGTGTGCGGTGCGAGGACCTGTACCTGCATTCCTTTTTTTGTTCTCTTGGCGTACCAATTCAAACTATGCTCTTCACACACCCACCTTTACTGACATTATTCTTCTCCATAAGAGTCGGTGGAGGGTCAACTAAAGCTGCTAACCAGCACCGACACTGGTGATGTACCCGATCACAAATGCATATTCCTGTGCCTCAGCGAGGTGTTTTCCTTCAAACTCGCCCGTGATCTGAATTTCGTGTCACTTCTTTACCCCCTTATGCATTTGCCGAGTCAGCAGGAATGTTTTTTAATTGTGCCAGAGAAAAAAAACACTGTGCACACGTTCTATTTTGGCCTTATGAATGTTAAAAAAACTGTCACTTGCTTTTTTCACCACCTATTAAGGTCGACGTGTCGAATCCACATGGGAGTGGTGAGGTGTGGAGGCCCGCAAAGCAATAATAATGTAACCATATTCTGAGACGAGCTTAATGTATCCATTGTGCAACTGCTGTCTCGTGTGTGCTTACACGCATCCCCTGCCGTGTTGCCTTAAGTTCAACATTCGGGGCGTCGCCGCCAGCCTCCACAGCCTCTGAAGCGTTGTACTACCGCTATTTTTACACCACTGCGGTGTGTGACACCGGCGAAGGGATACGCTCGTGTGATTCACTCGTAGTCATTACGTCTGTGCGTGTTTGGTTCATCGGGATGTCGGCGAAATCCCGTCAGAACTTGCCGAGGCGGCAATGCCAGCGTGGAGACACCGTCTCGTGCAGTCAGCCTTGATGTTGTGGCTGCTCCATGCGCCTCCGCCTCCTCCCCACTCGGTTCTTGTCACGAGGCGAAGGTTAGGCTTCTGCGCTGAGTCTCTTTCTGCAGCTACTGGCGAACCACTGTTTTGGCACGGCTAAAGGTAACCTCATCACTCGTTATTCATGGACGCCCTTTGTCTACGGAGTCCCTCACCAGAACACGTAATTCAGAACAGCCTCCTTCTCGCATCTGGCCATCCGAGGGGTCAAACCGTTGTTCCCACAGTGCTGCTTCCCCCCTCTCAACGTCAAGTGTCTCTACGTCGTCTTGAAGAGGCCGGGAAACGCCTGGAGGCGTCCAGACAGAACTGTTAAACAGACTGCTATAGTAGCGATGTGGAAATCCAAATTTGGGCAAGTTGATGAGGCTGCGTCATTAGGCGATGTGGAAAGCAAAGTATGTTTTAAAGGCATTCACAGGTCGTCCTCTAGTTCCGATAACGTTAGGCTTTTTTCACAATAAACAACTTCGTTGATGAATTGGTGTGAAGGTTGTGCGCATCTCTTAGTTTCAAAATGACCACGACACAAACGGAGAAAGGCGAGGGCCAAAGGACCGGCGATAGCGCCTAAGACATTCACCAAACTCGGGCGGTTAACCGGTGAACGGCACCTCGCAAACACGGTTGTGTGCGGTCTTTTGAGGCACCGCTCATTCCACCGGCAAAAAATGGGCGATTTTTAATTGGTTTGTGTATTATCCGAGCGGTTTTTGATTTCAGACTAGGCTTTACCGACCTCCCTCACTTCCAACGCTTTTCCCACGAAATCCTAACAAAAATTCACGACTCAACCAAAATGCGGCCTCCAGTGAGAGTGTCGCTCCGGCTCGGGCTCGCTCGTGAGTCCTCTTGTCCACGCGAGGGCGTTGCCGCCCGCCCAGCAGGGTCCTCTCGCCTCCCCGCGAGGCCCTCGTCCCCAGGCTCCGCAGCCCGTGGTGCCAATTTCCCCTTGCCAAGCGGAGGAGACGCGCCCGCTTGGAGGGGACGAGCCGCACTGGGGGCGCCCTTGCGGCAGCCGAGCTCTCCGCGCCTCCCCCCGGACCTGTGCGTCTCCTCCGGGCCGTGAATGCGCCCCTCCCCTGTCAATCGCCCCGCCTTAATACAACCGAGCATTTTGGGCGGGAAGAGTTGGTAGAAAGCACATCATTCTAAATGAAAATCAACTATGTTTCACGACATGTGTGGCAAACAATCGGAATTTCGCCGTGTGAGGCCGCCTCCGCGCTAGTCGTGTTGTCGCCTTGCAATCTTTGCATTTTCCAGCGCCAAGGCGTGCGCGATTCCCCCTTTGAGCTGCCATTATAACGGCCTTGAATGATCACAAGACTCACTCGAGGTGTGATTTTCCGCTTGTCGATTCCCCCAAAGCAGCCGTAGGTCTGCACGAGTCCGCTCGTTTTGCCTCCGGTGTCCGGTGTCCTCCCGCTTCCCACGCTGCTTCGCGACCGGCTCCTCTGTCAGTGGGGCTCGGTGGAACTTCGCATTGGTCGCCTCCGAGGCCACATTTAATTCCGCCTTTTGGTAATACAAAAACTACCTTCTGACGCTTCTGATGAACCACCAAAAGGCGCATTAAGTAGAAGAAAATTGTCCTCTCTTATCTTTTCTGCGACGTCGGCGAACTGGGAGAGGCGTCAATTCCCAATCTGACCGAACTATGTTCGGCATGGAAGTTCACTTATTTTTTCGTCAAAACGCGGTAGGCGAGCGGCACACAGTCGAGGGAAGCAAACGGGACTCGGAGGGTGTCCCATCCTCGTCCGGTTGGGTGGACACCTCGAGGCAGTCCCACGACGTGGCTGCGTGCTCGGCGTTCACGACGAGGACAAATTTTTAGGCAGAAAAGTCCAGTTCTCCCTTGAGCCTCGCCTCTTAAGTCTACTTCTCCGTGACACGTTCGTACTGCTCGCTTTACAACTGACCGCGTGCCTTCATCAGTCTCCGCCCATCATTTCCGCTCGGCGATGCGCCCCCTCGGTCAGGAATGGCATGGCAGAGCGTCCGCCTGCCTTGTAAGCCGCCTTTTTCCACACTAACAGATCGCCTTTGGATGTCAGGCCCGACAAGGCTCTAGGGAATGTTCAATTGGTTAAATAAAAAAGGTTTATTCTCAACCACCACCATGAAGCATATAGGCTGTGGGCCGCGGCGTTAGGCTGGTGGGCGTGCGTTCAGCCAAACAAGCGGCACGGTGGGGGCATTTAATTGCCTCCCAGGGGCACTGCTCGGCATTTGATCCCACCTGCCCACGTGACGGATGGACAGGCGAGGTGTGCGCAGCGAGCTTCGCCGACGTTATGACAGCCGCGTTCACTTCAGGCTCGACTGTCCGGGAAGGTGAGTGGTCGGGCGAGGATCACTTCGAGTCGCCTCTTCGCGTACTCATTTTGACGTCAAGTGGATGGAGGAGTGAGGCATTCTATTCTCAATTCAACTGTTGAATAAATTGTTGAGGAAACACAAATTTGAAAGTTAAGTACATGGAATTTGACGGATTGGCAGTTATCGTGCGGAAATGGGTTACTTATCAATATACCCATTTTTTGCTGACACGCAGAATGTTCAGTTGCCGATTGAGCTAGGGTTAGAAGCTAAATAACAAACGAAAATACTAGAGTGTGAGTACTCTTTGGGTCGTTCTGAGCAAAGGAGGCATCATTTAGGGTGTAATGAGCCAAGTCAAAATGGATGGGGCATTAGCATTGGTGTAAAGGAGGGGGTGAGAGGCTGTAGACGCTCCAGTGCGCAGGGCACGACAGAAGGGGAGAGGCGTCGGACACTGGGGAACTGGCGTACACTGATCCACACTCCACTTTTATGATAAAACGTCTGATATGCGGTGACTTGCTAAGCATAACCCATTTCTGCCCAGGGTGCTGCCAACTGCAGAAACGTTACGAAAATTTTCCTCTCATATGATAATAATCTGTAAATATTGCGGTCGAATACATAAGAGAATGTCAATAAATACGAGCAGAGTGCAAAACCCTGAATATTTCGAACAATTTAAGAACAAACAGAGATAATCTCAACGGTGGGGGACGTCAATAAAATGCCAAGGATATCTAGGCAAAACTACAGTAATTGCCCCTGTCAAACCCGCTTATAAGTTGAGATAGGGAGAATATGAAGCACACTCGAAAGATAACGAAAACGTCAATAATAAGGTTTATACCGTATACGCAGAAAAAGAAACACTGCAATTTCCGGGAGCATTCAGGGTAGCGCTCAGTATTCTTTAAGTTTTTTACATTTTGAAGAAGGAACCCGAGGGCTTCTGGTTTGCTAGTGAATAATACTCTTGATATAACTGTAGAGCATACAGCTAGGAAATTTAAGCTAAGACAGTCACATTCTTACGATTAAACCGCGGTTGATAATTATAAAAATTATAAGAATATATTATTTGCATACAAAATCTACAGAATAAATTAAATCGAACAAAATATTTAACGATTTTTGATGATTGACATTCAAGGTTACATTCTGATTGGCGAGCACATTTGATTTGTCTCTACACGAGGTTGAAGCGTGCGACTGTGTTCTCATTGGCGTAGCGCGGTCGAGTCCCGTGTGCACCGCCGCGTTTTATTTTTTCATATATAGTAAAGTTAATGGATCCTAAAGTAAGACCATCTTTTTCATTTTATACCCAGCTAAAACACTTATTTTCACTCCTACTTAGCGAATCACCCTCTCGAACCGCTGCAGAGGTAAACTCTCTTGTTTTCTGATGAAACAGCTTATGAATATTACTAGAGAAGTTACTCATCATGTGAGGAAACTGGATTTTATAAAGCTGGGAGCTGACGTGCATATGTTTGAACAAATCTCTACCGAAATTATTGATGCAATTGTGGCTTCTCTTAGTATTTATCATGTATGCGTGTAATAGTTCCCAATTTCTATGTTAGAACCTACACAAATCTTGTAATAACAATCAAAACTTGAATATGTTGAAGGATATTTCAGCCCTTCAATGCGTAAGTTAATGAGATGTAGATTCCATCTTTAGGCTCTTTTGAATGAACATTTCTTTAAGGCTCTCAAAGAAGTCAACCCTTCTTCCCAGTTCTTTGTAATGCGTAAGCGTCTATTATTCATTTGCACTTTCGTCAGTTCTTATTAAACTTGAACAGATGGCGTCCTCAGCTGAGCAAATTGATCTGCGTTTGGAGTTTCAAGCCTGGAAATTTCTTGCCCAGTGAGTTCACGTACTCACTATATAGCTGTCAGGATTCTTGGTTCATTTCACATTCAGATAAAGGAAGGCTTTCTTGACGATTTGTATAATCCAAAAGATTCATCTTTGTCGGACGAATTCATGCTCGGTTTGCTGCTTTCAGTCAAACGTCTCTTTGCCGAGTGCATAGTTGATACTGGGGTATTTTGTTTATCTTTTGCTGATCTTTTCTTTTTCAAGAAATCGCCACCACCAGCAAACGAAGAACCACTTTGGCGCAGTAAACTGAAACTCATCGCCTTTTTATGTCGCCTTGTGGTGGGATGTGTGCAACAATTTAAATCGGTATTATTCTCAACCACCCAAAAATGTCAGCATCGAAGGGTGGTTGATTTTCTCTCTTGGACTGTTGAGTAAGTTTTCATCAGATGAATTTTGTCATTTCAATTTTCTTTGATCTTAGGGTGCAGCATGCTGGTGGATTATTCGGTAGTGGTGAAGGATTGGAGAAGAACTTTTTAAAAGAAGTCTCTACGTCTGTATTTGTTGCTGCAGAGATGGCATTTTCTTGTATGAGTCAGATTGAGCCTGAACAGGGTCTCAGCGTCTCGGCTGCTGCGGATGCAATTGTTCTTGCCAGTAATTCGACACTTTTTTGTCTTAACTTTATAGTTTGCATATACAACATTGTATTGTATTCGAATTCCAATGCTTGCATTCACTGAAGTCGTTTGTAGACTATTTTTATGTTATCAGTTGAACTATTCCAAGTTCTCTGCAGTCAATTTATTAGGGATCATGCCTTGTAGCCGCTGATACAGTTAAATGGGATAACCCGATTTGGTATCGCAATTTATCGTTGCACTTGTTCTTCTGCTCATGTAGCTCCCTTTCCATAGCCGTTTGTGAGTTGAATAGGATTAGGTTATGCAGGTTGCCCAACGCTTCGCGTTTATGAACCGTCTCTTCGTTGGGTCTGTGCATATCCCTCTCCCTCCAATTTCGAAAGCAGGGAAACTGGTTTCCCTTTATCAAGTCGTTTGTCTAACTGAAACACCTCACTAGGTGATTTGCTTCTGTTGGTGTCAATTTACTCTTTAAAGATTTGACTGTCGTTTCAACCTCAGTGTGGATCACCAACGAGAACCATGCTCATAAACTCAATATAACGTTGCCAATTCCAAACATCTCATTCCCTCCCCTGACTTCCTTTTTTTCAGAATAGTCAACTCTTATGATTTAATTTATCCAAGCTCAATGTTTTGTGGCTGTAGACTTGGCGCCCCTCGTCAACTGTCGAATTTTTGCAAAAATTTTGGTTAATCTCTCCAAGCGTAAAGGTTTGTGCCTCTTTTAACCTAACCATCTCCATTGTTTTATTTTCTGTCTATTTCGGCGTTTTTGTTGTGATAATTTAGATCCGCGAGGTTTTGCTGCCTGGATCTCTGACAAATTTAACTCGTATGCTGTGTTCTTCACCAACTTGGAACTTGCTTTTGCCTCGTGGAAACCCTACGAGTCTACTCCCAGTCCTTCCGATTTCCATATTCCACGTTTTTTGAATCTTGAAATCGGTTTGTTTCAACAACTTTTGTGTGTGTTTCAAGACGTGACTGTCCTACACTTATGCTTTCCTTTGTTTCAGATCAAAAACGAATTTCCTCTGCAGTGGAGCAATTTATCACGGAGATCACAATCGAGATTTGTAAATCAGTACGGCATCTGCCAAATGAGGTCTTCTCCTACCTGGCAAGTTTTTTTTAGCATACCTTCCCATTTCTGGAATAGTTGAGGGCAAATAGATATTCCCCTTTATTTGCTTAATCTTGGATTAATAAGGAGGTAGCGGGTCTCGCACTTCTTTATCATCACCTAGCTAATACTTTTTTTTACGTAAATATTAAAAGACGAATCACTTTGGTTTAGTCTTCATAAGCCCTGAATTGCTTCATCGTTGGGGGGAGGGAGTTTAGAATAGTATCATGCGTTACTTATGCCTTTTTACAAAGGAATCTGCACTTCTGGAAGCAACACTTCATGCCTCTCCCGTAGTCTCAATCGTTGCTCAAGATATATGGTGTTTCGTCGTCAGGTGAGTTCAAACCCTTTTCTTGCCAACTTATGAACGGCGGTCAACATTTGTGCTTATAATTCGTTAGTAGCATATTTTTAGTAAAATAAATTGACAGTAAGCTAAAAGTTCAATTCATCAGTTGTAATAAAGCGATGAGGTTTAATTCAGCACCAAGTAGGTAAACGAGATGCTTGCACCAAAGATGCGCAACTGCCGCACAGAAACGCGTGTCTAATATGGAATTAGGTCGGCGTTTTTTTGACGGACATCTTGAAGTGTGCTGAGGATAGCTCAATAGTGACTACCCTAAATCCCCAAATCCCGATTTCTTGTTTTTTAAAAAAAGCAAGCAGTACCCACGGTTTCACGGCTTTCTTAACAATGTCTTCAAAATTGTGGGGGCAGGTCGCAACGTTTCTGCTTTTAGATAAGAACTTATAAATGCATCTTAGCATTGAGACCCCCTTAATTTTGCGTCAGATGAAACGAACTTCAGATAAAATAACTAAGGTTTCGACACAATCTGCCCTTTCGCGGAGTGAAGAGGCCTTAATAAATTTCCTTGCTGAAGACATTCACAACGCCGAGTGAAATAGGCGCCTGGATAATCCGCCTGAGGACTTAATAAGCCTTTGACACGTTTGAAAATGCCCATTCAAATGTCCCGGATTTTTCTTTGCCTTATGCCCTGCTTAACACCAATGTCAAATTACACCTGCTTTTCCGTTTCAACACTTTGAAATTATTAAAGGAAACCCTACCAACCTCCCTCCACATTTGCAATGGTGACATGAGGGAAGGAGTGGGATTTTTGCTAAATACCATCATTGTTGATGTCGCCTTTCCCCCTTCCCTGGTCGTCCCCTCGCAAATCCACTGCGTAGTCGGGGCCTCTTTAATCGCCATGCTTCCTTCACAGAGTTCTCGGCTTCAGAGGAGATACGCCTTAGCTAGAATTTTCACGGTGACTAATGAAGCAATGGGCCATTTTTCTTTCCTCATGGCAAATTGACCCTTTTACTTCGCATGCACCGAGGCTTTTTTGGGTCTGCTGAAGCGCTTTAACAAGTCTAACTGAGAGTCACTCTTTTTTCCCACTTTTACAGCACAAAATCTGTGTCATGTTGGAATTTGTGTGCATGTAGTATTCGTGTGTGGAGAGGCGGTCGACATTTGCTGTCGCTCCAATCCGCCCGACCAACACTCCACTTCTGGCATTCCCACTCAGTAAATTGGCTGATTTCGCTTTGGCGACTGGGAAACTTGCTTAAACCCCAACGACGAGTATTCTTGTCTTTCTGTGGTATTAAGGGGCTACAGTGGCCCAGTCATTCTACTCAATTCGAGAACACTCCGCTTTCGGAGTCTTTAAACTTCTTCATTAACCGGCCCGAGCACATTTAAGGGGGTAACGTCTCAAATGTCTAACCGAAACTGCGCGGTATTACGTAGTTTTTAACTTTTAAATCTTTTTTCTCGTACTCTAGGGAGCCTGATGCTGCTCATATTTCTGTCAAACTAATCTTAAAGAGGAAATTCGAAGAAAATCTTCGTATTCCGTTGACAATTAACATTAATTTGACTCCCCTCGTTTATTTGGTTTGTTTTACTGTTTATCGAGGAGATTTTTATTTTAAGCCTCTCTTTTTAAAACTGCCCTCTACCCTGGACTGGCCACGGGCATTTTGTCGGTTGGCCTCTCTGGCCTGTGACACTCCCTGCCGGTGTGCATGAAGCCTTCGAGGCTCTCCCTTTCTCTCCGCTCTTGCTACCCGACCGCAGGTATCCCGCGGTTCTCCACGCCCCCTTCTTCACAACTCATCGTTCTCCCGCATTTTCGCAAACTTTATACGATGAGGATTTGATATTCTGTCGGTCTTTGCAACAGTATTTGCCCGATTTACTGCTGAGTGCTTTAGAATAGGCGCTCATTTTTTGAGAACGAGTTTTCAGATGACAAATTAACGTTAAAGGGTTTGATGGGAAGTATTTTTGGGTATTTGACGCGGCAGATATGGCAGCCCCGAGCTCTGTTGGCAATACGTGACGTTGCTGGGCAACGCGATCTTGTGCCTGGCCGAACGCTGCGCCGCCGCCGGCGCCGGCGCCGCCGCTCCTCCGCCGCTCGAGCAGATGTCTCGTCTCGGCGGCCTCCTCTCGCGTTTCCTCGTTTTCCTTACAGCTCGTCAGCAGGTGAGAAACTCTCCTTTCTCCCACCGCGTTGCCACTCCTGCTGGCCCGCCCACCTCATAACCCCCCCACTTGCCTTTTCTGCGTCTTGTCCTCCGTGTGTCTTCTAGTTCTTCCTCTTCCGCCAATATCAAATTCCTTTTTGCATGCTCCATACCCACTATTTCGCAGTGTGTTGAGGTAATCTCGAGCAAACTGTTGCTTTTTGCCCAAATCACCTTGTGTGTTGCGCACTGTCGGCCAATGCCCACTCTCCGGGGGGGGGAGGAGGAGCGAGGGGGTGAATCGTGTTGGGCAGTAATTCACATTCGCATAATGGCCGTTCCGTTTATTTGTGTGTGTCTCCGCCGTCCCAGTCGATGTCTGCGGAACCGTCTTTGGCCCCGCGTAGAATTGGGCGGCCGCCAGTCCCACTCGAAGCTAAGATGGCAGGCCACTTGCCCCCTTTCTCCCTCCCCATTAACGCTTCTGCGATCCCACTGCTTCACCATGGAAACTTGTGTAAAGCGATTGACTTTCACTGGGGACAGCAGCCCTCTCTGCCTCCGCTCGTCCCGGTCGAGGGCCATTTCGGCGTACTTTCCACTGTTTTTCGGGGGCACTCGTCACGTGGGCGCCACAGGCACGATTAGTTGGACACATGCTCTTGGCCAAGCTTGTGTCACTCGGTGGGGAGGGGGGGGGGACTGTGCGGCCGCCTGAAATGTCATCTTTGACGTTTCTCTTTACTAACAGGCTAATGACGTCGTTTATCGTGCAATTCACATTTTTGCATCGTTTAGCCTTTTGAGAATGACGCGTGGCTGCGGGATTTGACCGCGGGATGCCACTGGCTACGCCTGTTCTGCCTCGCTCCCCACTGTAACCCTCGTCCTCGGCGACGCGGTTTCAACACTTCCAGTCGCACCCTTCTCTGCCGTCTCGGATCCCCCACATACGCCGAGTGAAATCCCGGCGGCACCCACCACCAACTGAGGAGAGGTTGGGGGCTGGGGGGGAAAGGGGAGGGGACGGGACGGGAGATGCCTCCTCCCGGACACCCTTGGCGGCAGCAAGCACAGCTTGTTTGTAAGGGATGTCCCTTTCACTGAAAATGGAGCCGACATTTCTTATTCATCTCGACATTCCACAGAGAATGCTAGCAGTTCTCTGCCTGATGCTGCGGTTGGGCGCACGATAAATCGCCAGGGAAATCACCAACTTTTGCACACGTCTTTTTTTGGCCACTTTAGAAAACAGTCGAAATAAAAAAGTGTTGTTTCTCTTTCCCGCCGGTTGTTAGCCTAGCCTTTTGACGTCTGTTACATTCTACATTTTTTTTGGAGTTCACCTCTTAGCCCTTGTGTGTCAGCCTTCTCGGATGGTGACAAAATCGCTGCTTGTGCTCACCGTAAAATCCGACTGAACCGGCCCGCAGACCCCTCTTACGCCTCTGCAGCCTTCCACCCCGTTTCACCATCACCAGGCAGCACACTTTTTGTCTTCCCGGTGCCAACTAAGAAGTGGAGGTTGTGTGTTCACGCGTTCTTGCGAGGCCTCCTTGTCCGCAATGCCACCTCACCGCTCGGAGGGGGAATATGCGTCCTCGGGGGCCTTTCGCTCCCGCCCGACGCCTGTCTCCGGCAACTCCGCAGCCACGCCTCGGTGCGCTCCACGGAGTAGGCAGAATCTGAGCTTGTTTTTACTAAACTTAGTCTTATTGCGGGCTATTCCTTGCCACTGGCTGTGCATTTCTCCTCCTCGTCCTCCTCCTCCATGCCAAACGCTTCGCTTGCACCGCTTTTCGCTTATTACTCTGAAAGTCTTTATTCGGGATAGCATTTTGGAGTTTATAGTCTCCGCTAGCAGCAAATGGCGCCTCTTTGGCGCAGTTTGGCCATTTGGGAGGAAGGAGAGGCGAGGAAGTGGAGACTTTTTTTGTGATGGCTAAGAATGAAGGCCTCAGTTGGAGCTTGTTGCGCAGGGACGAGCGCGTGTGCCCGGCGGTCAGACGTCGGCCGATTCCCACTTCCTGCGAAACTGATCCTGCTTTGGGTCTTTTTCTGATAGAAATGTCTATTCTCCTCTCTCCTCGCCCTTCTTCTCCTCCTCCTCAACGTATGCGGCGCATTTTTCGGTGGGGCGCAGTGTTTTGAGGGGGCGGACGAGCGCGGGCCATTGGCTCGATCCACTTGAATTACAAAAGGCAAATTAGTCGGTGGCATGGGAAGCGAGTGAAATGCGCTACAACAGGCTCAGGCTCATTCGCATTCATTCCACAGAAATTGTGACTTTTTCGACTGATCTTACACCTCTTTTCGGCTGATTTTCGGTCCGCTTAGTGGAAATGAACTCTGCCTTACCCGAAGGCGGTAGTTACGAAACGCGATTACGAGTCGAGACAGATAAAATGACAACCTGAAACAACGACTGTAATTACTGGGACTGGGGCCACGTGGAGAAGAAACAAATCGAGTGAAACAGTTGCCGAGCGGCTCCCTGTTTTTCTGTCAACAAGACCGACGACGCAGTTTTTCCCCTCCCCCACCTTCGACGTGGGGATCGCGATTTCGGGGCTCTCCAAACTGCGTTTCACTGCTCCACGCCGCGGTGTTGCGTCAACTCAAAAGGCTGGCCGGGGGCCAGTCTCCTGCCGCGTCCCGACGGAGCCCTGCGTCGTCGCATGGTTGGCCTGTTGCGAGAGTCGAAATATCACTCGTGCACCCGCAGCTGCCATTCTAAGACGGAATATCCGCCGGGGAGGCTTTCGGAAGCTGTTAAGTTATTCGGTCGCCCGTCCGGTTACAGGTGGGCTTTGGCGCCAACTCGCTTTTCCCCCCTCAGTGGGGTAGTAGGGCGCATCAGAGTCGCCACCCCACCTCCTCGTCTCCCCTTTCAAGTGCTCCATCCACTCGGTACTCTCGAAATCACTGCTTCTTTTTTATTTTCTCTCACCCCACTTAATAGCGCGAATTCCTCACCGCCTTCCCCCTCTTCGACAGTCTGAGTGGCGGGGTGACGGAGAAATCCCTGCTGTGGCGTTTTCTACTCCTTGGACAAGGCGCCTCCCAGCTTCACCCATCCATCCGCCCTCTGCTGGAGCGACAAATCCTCGACCGAGCCGATTCACCTCCTGCGCACTCGCTCCGCGCCCCCGCCCCCGCCCGCCTCCGCCTCTCTCGCATTCGAATGGCTCCTCGACGCGGTAATTTCCCCCATAGCACCTCGTCCTTTTCCTCCTGCTCTGACGGGTGGGCAGTGCTCCATTCTGGCAGGAAACATCGAGCGTCTGCATATGTTAAGACCACTGAGGGCACGAGGGCTGTGTTGCCACCGAGTGCATTGAGGTGATCGCATGAGCCCGAGGCTTCGTACTTTTGGCGCAGAAGAGCACGGGAACAGGGCTCAAAGTCCCCTGCCGTAATGCAGTTTGTCACGAGTAATCGACTTGTCATCGCTAGCGGGGGCTTTCATCTCATCTCATTTCGCCTCACCTCACCTGCCCGTGGAAGGAAGCGCGATTTTGAATGAAGTCGTTTGGGCGCTCTTTTTAGCATTGAAGCTACTATTTTTGTAACAAGCATTCTTGTAAGTGAAGAAGGGTGGAACTCCCCTTCATACTCCGCCTTTTCCCCCACCAACTCCTCATTTGCGCCTCGTTTTGCCTGGCCCTCGTCCCATCGCCGGTCTGGTCTCCCGGCCTCGTCGTTTCAGTCTGACGCTGACCCCAGCGCCTTGACCGGCTTCCGACCTTCGTTGAATCAGCCCATTTCCGTGAATTTGCCCGATAGTGTGGCGGTTGCAACAAGCGGTTGCGGCAGGAGATTGACGGCCAGGCAGACCCTGTGGCCCTCTGCAGGCGGAAGTCATTCCGCGGCCTCGCAGCAACGACCCCCACCACCAAGACTGTCTTCGCCATCCACGACGCGTTTGCACAATGTCGGTGTGGCAGTCGGAGCCTCGCCGATGTCTTTTCCTCCCTACCATCCGCAGTCAAGAACGGCGTTGTTCAAACGTTCGTCATATCAAACTTGCTCCCACCGCTCCCCTCGGCTTGCGGAGCAGTCGCTGACAACGTCAGACCAAAGTGCTATTTTGTGGCAACGAAACAAAGCTCGACACTCCTCTCAATCCCTTGCTGATTGTGGAGAAAAAAATTGTGATCCGGAAAAAGCTATTTTTTACGCAGTAATTGTTGGGAAGATCCCGCCTCCCTGGTCTTTTGTTCCTCCACGAACCACCGTCCCCGGCCTCACCTGCACGCGGGCGGTGGGTCGCCCTCGACGCCAGGTTGGTCCTTTGCCCTTGCTGACCCGACAGCCACCAACCACCCGACCAACATCATCTCCAACCCCGGAATCGTTAATGCTCGCACTTTCTCCTGCCACCGGCAGCGGACAACTCGGTCACGAGGCCGCCGATCCTCACGCCGCCTTTCCCCTGTTTGTGGGAAAACCTTTATCCACTTTCCTCTCCCCTTCGGACGAAGCCGGAGGGTCGGAGAGCTCAGTTGCCGCAATTCCTGAACCGGGCGCTTAGTGTTTCTGCTTTATTTGCACTTCTCCAGCGCAAACCTACTCGCATTCATCTTCTGGGGTCGTGCTTCGTTTGAAAACCGCCTCACTTTTCGGTACTGACTGAGGATAGCCTTCAGTGGAGCTGCTTTTCACCTCTCCGCTTTGTGCTCACTTATGAGTTGCCACTACAGTAGACGCCAATTGAAATCTCGTGGTTGTGGTGGCCTACCTTACTTGGCTAAAATCCAATCCGCCTTTGTAGTTCCACTTCACCTCTGGTCTCCCTTCGACTCGCCTCATTAATCCTGCCACCCCCCCGCCCCGCCCCGCCCCAGCCCGGCTCCAACGCCCGCTCGTGTCCTCCGTAAGGCTCCCCCTCCACCCCGCGCAGTTTTCATGGTTGGTGGCCTTTCCCCTTCTCTCCCCGTTCGCCCCCGGGGGCGGGAGAACGCGCCTCACCCCTCGGGAAGTAGCCCGCATTCGTTTACGGTCACCTGACCCGCCGCCCCGGGTCAAGTCGCCAGTGTTTCCCACCTCGCTGGGAAGTAGGGGGCGGTGGCAGCTTGGACTCTGCGAAACACACCGGCGGCGAGCCAATGGTACAGCGTGGGAGACAAAACTCCTCCCTCTTCTTGGTGACGCTTAAAATGCATTTTCTCAGGAATAGACTCACTGCATTACGGTTGCTTTGATAGTGCGTCGCTCAATTCCGAGGGGGAAAGGGGCATTCGCGATTTATGGTCCATTCTCTGCCCCCGTAATAAATTTTTGACGATCGCGCACTTTTCCGACAGCTAACCTGTCTGCAGCTGGCAGAGGATGTCTCGCCGGCCGCCTTGGCGCCGTACGCTGCCACGCTTGCGCAGCTCTGCGCCGCCGTTCTCACCTTCGACGGGGCAGAGGCGGTAGGGGGAGTGGCGGTGCCGGTGGCGGTGGCTCCTCCCAACCTCCTCTGCCGCGTCGAGCCCTCCGCCCGTCTGCAGGTCCTCCTCTCCCTCCTCGCCCACTGGCTTCCCCGGCGCCTTCTCCAGCCCGCGTTCGCCAACTCGCATCCCGAGTGTCAACAACTTCTTCAAGTGAGTTTGTTCCCCGAACGCCCTCTCCAATTGCCACTTGCCGCCATTTAGTGCTGAAACACGCTAATGAAGGAGAAGTGAAACCGTGCGAGTTTTTCTGCCCTCTTCACTGTGCGTCCACCGTTGACTCCCCGAACCGCTGACTGCGTCGGCTGCCGCGGGCGACTCCACGTCGACTTGCCTTTCGGCAGTAGTTAACCAAAGTATTCTTTTCTCTCTCTCTCTCTCTCTCTCTCTCCGCGTTCCACGCGCACTTAGGATGTACGGCCTAGGGCATACCAGATGCAACGAAGTCTCCTTTCGTGCCAATTCCGCCTCCTCTGCTAACATTTCAATTCACATCGTTTACAGGTTTTTTTTTTTAACAAAAATTCCGCATGAAATGTCACCCTTTTTGCAGCATATTCGCTCGAACACGAAACTCACCAAAGGCTGCTGGCCCAAGTTCGACCTAACAGCCAATCGGTGCATTCACCAGGTCTCGTGGCAACGTTTTGACATTATGAAACCTGTCAGAGAAGGGCGAAACGATTGACAGTAAAAGCCCCCTCTTCCAATGAAGACATGACATTCCATTGCTGCTGCACTACAGGAGGCCTCGAAGGCCGCGAGCTCTGCCCGAATGCCATGGAACGGAGCAGGCCTGGGCGCACACGTTTCTTGCAAAAGCAACTTATGCCCTACGACTGCTTAAAAGTTGAATTATTTGAGTGCCACATCGCCGACGTGACGGGAGCCCTGCATCTTCGAGGCTTTCGCACGATGGCTGTCAGCAGGCTCAGCTCCGCAGACCCGAGACTTGGTTGTGTGCGAGGTGTGGCGCCCATCAGCGCTCCTTGCCAGGCGCCTCCCCTGTGCACTCAGCACGCTCGGCCTCTCCTCCTCCTCCTCCCCCCTTCCCCCCCTCCCTAGGCTGTCGCCCACCCGCCGCGGTTTCCCCAATTCCCACGTTGTCAGTGTAAAGGAGTGGGATGCAAAGGCCCTTTGGGAAATAAGTTTTTGCAGGACTCCAATCGCCACGATGTAGAAAGTTAGGATACCACTGCTGAACGTCGCCTGTCGAGTTGAAGAGCTAAGGCTGCCCTGCTGTCCGAAATAGCCTCTGTCTCCAACCAATCTCATCACTGACAGAAAAGTGGTTCACGCTCCATTTGGCCTCTCAGCGTTTCGCTAAAACTCGTAGTTTTTTCTTGGAGTTAGGACAGAAGTTTGTTAAGTAGAATGTAGCAGCGTCCTCTACTCGGAGGCTACGAAGTTGTGGGTGGAACTTTGTTGAGCCTCCTGAACGTCCGTCCTGGAAATCGAGTCGACTCCGGGCTTTTTTGTCCGAGGATTAACGGAATTTATAATGTGGTTCGCCTATCAGTCCAGGAATTTTTTGCCCATCCACTCACTTTTTGGTCCTCGCCGCTGTTAAGTCCAGTTCTCTCCTCGTCTCACCTGCAAACGGAAGGGCTTGTTGCCGTTGTTGTTGTTGTTGTTGGGAGAAGATATAGAGACTGGCTGACCAGCCTTGTCATTTTGCAGGTTTTATTCGCCCAGCTAAGGACGTGCTGCCGCAAGGCGCTCAGCCTGTCCGCCATGAACGCGATTTCTTGCTGGCTTTTGGCGTGCGACCCCCACGGCTCCGAGCACCCCGCCCCTCTTTCCGCCTTCCTGTTGGCCTCCCCCCAGTCCTCCTCCGCCTCATCGTCTTCCGCGCCGCCTCCGCTGTCTCCGACTTTTTCGCAGATCGTAAGTTGCCTTCTCCTCTTCACCATCGCCCCTAATCATCCCCTTTCGGCGAGTTTCTTTGCTGTCTCTTCCATTTACTCTCGCGTGGATGCCTCTTTTCTCATTTCTTTGTTCTTAATCCACCCGTCCGCATATCGACAGACACGCCTGACTATAAGCCCTCGACATGCGTTGAACCGATGAAATTGTGTCCCAGTTTTGAAATTCCCAAAGAATTAGCAGTGAGGCGCGGAGGCTGAAGTGAGGGAATCACTGGCAAGCAGCGCCTCACCACCGGTTCTTCACCACTCGACTGCGTCCATCCACGAGGGCGAGGCTGGAAGAAGTCGTTCTCTTCAACAGCTGCTCTCCACCGCCTTCAAGGTGGTTCCACCCACCTGCCCAGCACAATCGCCCATTTTCTCGCCCTCGGCCCCGTCGCGCACCCCCGAAAAGCCCTCCTCGGCTTCGGCGGCTCGTCCAGGGCAAAAAAGTGGCCGTTTTGAATGGAGTTGCCTTAAGCTATTCGACCGTATTCTGGACTTACCAACTGAGCTTTCCTCATGGCGCTTTGTTCATAACAAAATATCTGATTTAGAAGAGGATCGGCCTTGCACGTTTGTAGAAAATGTTCTTTTTTTGGTAGGCTAAACAGTCTTTCTTCCCTTTCCTTGCCCGCTAGTTTTCAACACTTTGGTCGCCGCTCTGCCAGACCGCAAACACCGCCGACTGCGAATTCCTTCGTGAGGTTGCCGGAAAACTCAAAGCTGTAAGCAGACTTACATCGGTATTGCCCTGACGACGACTCTCATTTCATCGTTTTGGGGTCACCCTCTTCCCGTTCGCCTGTTGCGACACCGTCTGGTTGCCGCTACCGACAGCATTAAAGCCGAAGATCCGGTTTTTTATGGACCCCGACCACCTCCTGTTTGGTGGTCGGCGCGATTAGAGGATGCACTCACGAGTACCGATTTGCCTCCCTCCTCGGCTCCTCCTCCTCCTCCTCCTCCTCCTTTGCTTTCAATTTACTACCTTTTGTGCAGACATTTGGGTATTTTTGCCGGTTGTAATAGTACAAACTTGTTTAACAATTGTCCCCCCTCTCGGTCGAAAGTACCCAGAACTAAACCTCCAGCGAGGATTGTGCAGCAGCCCGGGCTCTTTTTCCCCCCGCGGCCCTGACTGCATCGCTCACCCTACCTCCGCGCCTGGGTGGCGGCTCCATTCTTTTCCCCTGCCTAAACACCCCCGTTTTTCGCCACAAATGCGACGAAATGAACTCGATTCGGCGCCTTAGAATGCTCCCACGTGTGGGTGTCGAGATTCTCCCAGATTGGTGAATTGTGGCTCTACTGCCACTTGGTCTATTTGCCCCACTGGCGTCGGCGCTCGCGTCTCACCATTCACCCAGAAGCTCTGTCGTTCCGTGCAACTTACCTCATTTCAGCCTGCTAACCACTATTTAAATCACCGTTCTTTACCCCCCCCCCTCCCCAAAGCACTCCCATTAGTTCGTGGTGTGAATAAATTGGCCGTGTCTGTCTCTCCCCCAAAAGTGCCCCACGGTGTTTGGGCCGAGGGGGTTGCAACTGCCTCCCTCGCAGAAGAACCCCAGGGAGGCAGGCTGGATGTAAATTAATTGGTGCACTTAACGCCGTCGTCCGCAGCGTGCTGTGCACTCGTGGCTGGACGGAGACCCGTCGGCCGGAAGTGGCGCATCGCCTCTGACGGGCCCCGGCCGGTGGCGTTGAGGCCCACAAGTCCGAGGGCTCCTCGGGCCTCCCTGCCAGTGCTTACTCCCCGGCCCTCCGTGGTGCGGCACCGCTGTTGAGTGGCGCCTCCGTCGCTCCGAAAGTGGCTCTTGACAGTCCCCTCTAAGGGCCAATTTTTGCGAGGAGTTTTTTTGGCCAAAGCATCCATTGCGTCAAGTCCCTTTTATGGCCATCTTCGCGTTTAGTTTTTGCTGTAGATGAGAGTAGACTGGCAGTGCTCTTGGCCGACAACTCGTCTACTCCTCCGCCCCGCCTCTACGCCATTCCCGTTGAAGACAACTCTTTAACCGATCAGGCTACACAGCTCGTGTCTAAGTCTGTCCGCGCTTCGAGACTCGTTTACTGTAGACGCACTTCCCACAGATCTT